>CM066035.1:688393362-689009312 GCA_033557465.1 Ichthyophis bannanicus
GTATGCGTTGTCCAAGTGGAGCAGAAAAGCATAATGCCAAGCTGTAAGGAAAAAGGGGTAGATTCCTGCAAGATTGGGAACTCCTTGGACATTCACGCAGAAAAAGCTTGTCTTCTGTATCACAACAGGAGACAAGAGGGTATAAAGAACCCATATAGTCATGGAATGATTATATAAGTTTTTTCTACTATATGGAAAAAACCCTCAGAGATAAAGTTCAATGCTCTGTAGCAAGGGCCCATAGTAGTAAGCTTCTCTGAAGATTGCAGAGAGCATTGTGCAGGAGAATTATGAGATAAAACTGACTGAAGTCAGGTGTGTTGCCACATCCTAGGAAAGGATATGGCTAGAAGAAGATAACCTGCAGTGAGTAGTATTATGCAAGATAGTTGAAAGTAGCTTGCAATGAGCACTAAAGTAATCACTGGAACTCCTGCATGCACAGCAACCGAACAAAACAGCAGAGGGGATTCTCCTGTATAAAAAACAGAGAGAAAACAGACAAAGGGAGCGGAGATATTCCCGTCCCTGTCTGATGAGTTGTTCAGAGCATGCATTGAAGGATAACAAAAAGTCTACACTGGAAAGATAGAGAAGTGTTTCAGTATGATATCCACTCAAGCAGGGGAAACCCTGGAAGAGAGGGGGTTGGAAGGTGACTTACCATATGGTAAGTCAGCTGAAGGAAAAGATGTCCATGTGGGGACAGAAACTATCATGGGATAGTTGTAACCTCCCTTCGTAGTAGTCAGAAGGGGAGAATTCTGTAACCCATGGACAAAAGTATCCTAACAGCTTAGCATACTGAAAAAGAAAAAATCAGTGTAGAGTTTGAAGAATAAACTTCTGCTAAGAAGAAGCTAACTGTAGATTGTAACATACAGGAACCTATGGTTGCTGGTTATGATTAGACTGGTTAGAGTCTGGAGACTTCAGACTAGGATGAGATGTCCCTTGCTTGGGTACATCTGGAGGATGGGCAGGAGAAGGGTGAAACCTTCTTTTCTTAGGGAAAGAAGGTTTGGTAGGACATTTCCTACGTCCTGGGGAAAAAGAAGGCTTAGGATGGTTTCCAGAACCAGGGAAGTCAGTGGAGCAATGCACTGACGTAAAGCCTCTCTATTGAAGAGATTTTCTCCAGTACAAGGAGAATTACCCAGTGTATGTTGTGCCCATCTGCTCAAGTCTGAAGGCTTTACGACGTGCTCCAATGGCAATAGCAGAGGATCTGCTAACAGACTCAAAAGAGTCTAGAGAAGCACGAGAAAGAAACCAAGAGATATTCCTGCTATGATTAAGAAGCAAGGAATAGTCAGTGGCCTTAGGCTCTGACAAAAAAGGGGACAAAAGAGATAATTTCTCTGTGACCTCCTGAAGTGTCAGACTCATATAAAAAATATATGAAATAATTCTTGAAGCCAGCATAGAAGTTTGGAAGGTTTGACGTCCAAAGGCATCAAGTGCTTTAGATGCACGACCTGGCGGATAAGAAGAATGCTTCTTCTTGCTTCTTACCTTCCTCATTGCTGATTCCACTACAATGGAATGATGTGGAAGTTGGTTTTTTTGAAATCCCGGAGATGGAGGCACCTGATACAGAACATTAGTGGCTGTAGAAGGCGAAGGAACCTTTAAAGGTGATTCCCATATCCTCAGAAGAAGATCCTGCAAAGAATGATGTAAAGGAAGCATTATATTTTCCTTTTCTGCAGGATCTTGGTTAAGAGTAGAGCCAGGAATAGGAATGGCAAGAAAGGTTGCCATGTCAAGGAGAAATTTCTGAAAAGAAGGATCTCCAATAGGAACTATTCCTGGGTAAGCTGAGGTTGAAGGAGCAGCTTGAGCACCAGAAGACATACTGGACTGGTGCAGAAAAAGAATCCTGCTAGATGGACAGTGATACTGACAGTTCTGATTCGAGGCAGTTAGTACTGCATCATCAGTGCCTGGTATCGATTCCAAGCTAGGCATAGAAAGGATCGATGGCACCGATGGCACCGATGGAACTGCAGGAATCGATATCGATACCGATACCGGTATCGGAGACGGTAATGTCATCGAAGCAGTAATGGGGGGCTGCTGAAGCGGTACCGAGGTAGCCAGAGAGCCCTGGTGAATATCCTCGGTACTGCGTAGACGGAAATGAAATGGATCGGTTCCGAAACGCGTCGGTACCAAGTCATCTAGACTGGATATCGATTCTAGACTCGGCATTGAAGGGAGCGAGTCTATCGATGCATGTCTAGAAGGTACCGACGGTGGTGGTGGTATCGGCGATGCCGATACAGGAAAGTCAATCGGAGTCGTATCGATCGGTTCCGAAGGTACCAAGGACGTCTGAAGACGATGCCTGGTGAAGAGTGGAACACTCAACACCGGCGCCGATGTCAGGGTATCGGTACCGCTCGAAGCCGATACCAACCCCGAGCATGGCGAAGATACAGGAAAGTCAATCTGGTTTGTATCGATCGGCCCCGAAGGTACCGAGGATACCAGATGACGATCCCAGGTGAAGAGTGGAACACTCGACACCGATGCCGAGGTATCGGTACCGCTCGAAGCCGGCACCAACCCCGAGCATGGCGGAGATACAGGAAAGTCAATCTGGGTCGTATTGAGCGGCCCCGAAGGTACCGAGGATACCAGATGACGATCCCAGGTGAAGAGTGGAACACTCGACACCGATGCCGATGCCGGGGTATCGGTACCGCTCGAAGCCGGCACCAACCCCGAGCATGGCGGAGATACAGGAAAGTCAATCTGGGTCGTATCGATCGGCCCCGAAGGTACCGAGGACACCAGATGACGATCCCTGGTGAAGAGTGGAACACTCGACACCGGTGCCGATGCCGGGTTATCGGTACCACTCGAAGCGGATACCACCCCCAAGCATGGCTCAGGTATGTTCTGTGAGGGGTGAACCCCAGGAACAACCTGAAACCCCATAAATGCTTTGGAGCCTGAAGACTCCCGCCGGGGTTTTATTGCCAATGAGGTCTTGAGGGCAAGGCCGGAGCCGTCATCATGCTGGGCATGAGACTTACCCTTCAAGAATTGGCTAGTCTTAACAGACTGTTTGTGGGTTACCTGATCCTGGAGAGAAGAATAAACCGGCGTCCTCACCTCAGGAGGAAAAACGGCATCGAGGGAAACTCGAAAAAGGGAAGGTCTTCTCCCAATAATACAGCCTGATGGATCAGGGAAAACAGGGTCAGGACCCAAACAGGTTAGACACCAAGCATTGGAGTCTAAACAGAAACCCATGTTTCCACAGTGAAGGCACTTCTTAGGGGAAGAAGGCTCCATGTTGGAGAGGCCTGGTAGGCCCAAAAGTTAAAACAAAAACTGAGGAGAAAAAATTTCTCTACGTTTAGAAAAGAAAAAAATAAAGCACCGGCGGTACCGGTATCGGCGGGAAAGACAGCCGCGACCACAAGAAAACAAGGAAATAAGAATTTTAAAGAAAAAAAGTTTCTGCGTTGACAGGACGACGTCCTGTCGGCTCCGCGGAAAAACGAAAACTGAGGAGAGGCAGTGGGAAAGGCGGGAAGTCAGCGCGCAGGCGCGAGGGATGCTCCCAAAAGCTTTCTGATTGGATGCTGGGGAGCATTCCCGTGCAGGCTCCGTCGGTACCGACGTACCCATATGTGAAGACTCATTCCTGCTTGTTCCTGGAGATACAAGCCTTGAATTACAGTAGAATACAGTTTAACTGGAGCCATCTCCATTTCTTAAATTCTATATGAACTATACATTCCTCATCTATTTAAAAGCACTCCTTCTTGGTCACCAGTCTCACCTTGTGGCACTACATTCTGTACAGTCTCCACATCACTCTGTTTCTGCATTCCATTCTAGCCCATGCCTTTCCTAGTATTGTATTTTTGCATCATGTTTGAGTTCTAATTTTACCTGTGTGTATCTCCATCCCATTCCAATGTTACCCTGTATCTAGATCCCAAATCTCTGCACTGAACAAGTTAGCAGTCAAGATTTACACAACAAAATCTCTCACTGCTGTGCTCCTAAATTTAGGAGCCTATTTTAACTAGGTACCTAAAATGTGGGTAGGATTAGGACAGGGAGAACAGGAACATCCATTATATAAATTTTCAATTGGAAACTAAAGTCACTGAATTTTAAGCTCATGGAGTCGGCTATGAGAAAACAAAAGAGCCCAAAGTCACATTCTTTGGTTCCGCCGGGCAGGGAATCAAGAGCCCTAGGCCACAAGGCCTATCAAGGGTCCATGCTCTCATGCCGTATTCAGGCATACCAATTGTACACGGGCATGTTTTTCGGGTTTTTTTAAAATTTAGATTTGTATTCGGTACTGCACAAATTGTTACATGATTTTTCCTTATCATTTATAATCAATGATATATCATACATCTGGCTGTCTTCATCAGCCCAACAAAAAAGCTTACATCCATAATTGGCATACCACTCCATCTCAAAACTATCTTCTGGTTCGTATCTTCCAATTATTAACCAATTACCATTTTTTCTCTTATTCACATAATATATTCCTCTCCCATGTACCTGTACATTTTTTAATATTCCTTTCTTCCCCCCCCCCTTATTATCACACTCCCTTAACTTGATTGTACTCATCATGTTAATTCGTTCTCCTCCTTTTGTAACCATTCCCTGTACCTTTCCCTTCTTCTTTGAAAGACCTCTATTCCAGTCTGCTTAATATTCTCTCAGGGGCTGGTTCTCTCTCTGACCTCCACCCCTTCGCTATTTCCATCCGCACTTCAATCGCTAGCATCTTTAACATATACACCAGTTCACTCTTCAGATCCTCCATTCATTCAATAACACTCCTGCTGGTGTAATAGGGCCAACCCAACCCACCATATCTCGTGCCAAATCAGACAGCCAGTGCCATGTTTTCTGTAGCACTGGGCGACTCCATCACATATGCACACCCCCTCCAACACATTGAATCCTTATATTTCCCCATCTTACAGACGCAATGGGGTTAAATACATTCGGTATAGCATCTTATAACAGTGTTCTTGAATTGCTGTCGAGACCACTGGTATTTTTACCCCGCATATATTTTTTCCCTAAGGGAGGAGTAGCCTAGTGGTAGAACAACTACCTAGTACCCAGAAGATCAAGGGTTCAATTCCCACTGGCACTCCTTGTGACTTTGGGTAAGTCACTTTACCCTCCATTGCCTCGGAAGAAAAGGCTGGCAATCTATGTCCGATGATACATTGACAAGAAAACCCAGAGGTAGCTGGGTTGCTATGAGTCAACACTGACTCGATGGCACTAAAAAAATATATATATTTTTTTCCCATCTCTGATAATCCCAGTGACCTCCCCAGGTCCTCCTCCCATGCCAGCATATGTGTTCCTTTGGATAAATCTCCCATCCTAAACATCTTTTCAAATTGTTTATCCTTATTACCTAAGTATTCCTTTATTTGTTTTCCCCCCAGAAAATGTGCCAATTGGAAGTTCCATACCAATCACTTATCTCTATTTGAAATTCTTGCTGAAGCTCCCAAAATGGTCTTAATTGACCAGCAGCTGTTAATACCTGTCCCATGTACTGTAACACTTTCTCATGCCACTTTTGAAATATACCAGAGATTCCTCCCACCTTAAATCCCTCACACTGTGTAATCCGCTGTGCTCTAATGTCTCCCCCCATCTGTGTCAACACCTTATATTTCCTATCCCAAATTTGAAGTGTGCATGCCACATAGGGGTTCCTATCCTGGCCCCTTCCTCTCCCCTCTCTTCTCTGCCACATCAAGTCAATAAGGCAATTTGGTCTTACCATCTCCTGTTCTAGTGTACCCCATTGAGGCCCACCCCTCTCTAACCTCAATCCCATTAACGCTGTCAAATGTGCCGCCTCATAGTACCTTGCTATCTCAGGCATTGCCAAACCACCTTCCTTTTTCTCTCTGTACATTATCTTCCTTTGCACCCTTGGAGGTCTACGTCTCCAGATAAAGGAGAAGATTCTTCTCTGCAACAAGTTTAACATTGTGGTGGGGATCTCTAAGGGCAAAGACATAACCATAACCATAATCGAGGTAGTATATTCATCACTATGGCAAACCTTCCCATCCATGAGAAAATAGGTTTATCCCATTGTACTAAATCCATTAGCACTTTTTTTTTATTGTTGGGTCATAGTTCATCTTATATAACTCAGACCCCTCTGCACTAATCTGGATCCCCAGGTATCTCACACTTTTATTAGCCCACTTAAACGGGAATGTGTTTCGCACCTTACCTTCTTCCTGTGGGTCCAACTGAATTTTTAGAGCTTCTGTTTTCCCCATATTCATTTTGTACCGATACTTTACTATATTTCTTGTACTAAAGCTGGTATAGATTCCATAGGTTGTCCTAATGTATACATGACATCATCCGCAAATCATGAGATTTTGTATTCCTCTTCACCTACCTTTATACCATGTATTTCCTTATTCCGTCTAACTTTTTCGACCAGTGGTTCTATCACCATTGCAAACAGCAATGGGGAAATCGGGCACCCCTGTCTTGTACCTCTGCCCAATTTAAATAACTCTGAATATTCCCCATTTATCCGTATACGTGCTTTAGGTTCTCTATAAAGAGCTTCTATCCATTTCTGGAAACTATCTCCCAGTCCCATCTTCCGCATAACTGCAAACATAAAAAGCCCATTCTACTCTGTCAAAAGCTTTCT
The DNA here is from genome assembly GCA_033557465.1 of Ichthyophis bannanicus. Lineage (NCBI taxonomy): Eukaryota > Metazoa > Chordata > Amphibia > Gymnophiona > Ichthyophiidae > Ichthyophis > Ichthyophis bannanicus. The sequence continues at coordinate 688,400,066 of CM066035.1, forward strand.
CCGCATCCACCGCCATCATTATGGACGATGTCTGATCCTTACGTACTTGACATATTAAATTCAGCAACTTACGTACATTATCACTCGCTTGTCTACCCAGGATAAATCCTGCTTGATCCTCCTTTATCAATTGTGGTATATATGGAGGGTTAAGTGGCAAGCCACTTAACCCTCCATAGCCCATGTTCCCTGTAAAATAGTTTTCTCCAAGTTATAATGCCCTGTTCAATGTAATTTCAGTTTGTTCAATGTAAACCGCACTGATGCAGAATAGCGCGGTATATAAGAGAATGTAAATAAATAAATAAAATAAAATATTTTTGCATCCTGGTTGCCAATATTTTAGCTAGTATCTTAGCATCCAAACTGATGAGAGAAATTGGCCTATATGACTCACACTTCCCATGGTCCTTTCCGGGTTTGGGTATTACTACACCCGCCACCTCCATTGAGCTTGGTAACTTTCCCTTTTAATACTTCATTGAAAACATCTTTCATTATTGGGCTAACTTCCTCACAGAAATTTTTATAGAACCTGGCTGTAAAGCCATCTAATCCTGGCGCCTTGCCGTCTTTTAAGCTCTTTATCGCCTCTACTACCTCTTTTCTGTCAATCTCTCTATTCATTCACTGCTGTTGCTCTGAATCCAGTTGCTTCAATGTGATCTCTACCAGAAACTGTTCTATATCCACTCCCTCTCCTTGTTGTTCCGATTCATAAAGTTTACAATAATATTCCCGAAATACTTTATGTATTTGTTCAGTATCATTAGCCCATCTACCCTGCTCATCTTTTATTCGCAGGATCTGTTGTTGCATCCTTCTTTCCCTACGTTTTCACGCAAGATATCGGCCTGGCTTATTTCCCTGTACATAAAATTCATTTCTGAGTTGGTTCAACTTAAATGCTTCTTCCTCCTTATTTATCTTCCTAATTCTTCCTGTAAGTTTCTAATAAGTTGCAGCCTCCTCCTTCCACCTTTCTGTTTATGCATTGTCTATTCTAGTCTCAGCTTTGTTAATAACTCACGCTCCTTTTGTTCTTTTTCCTCACTTCCGTCTCGCCGCCAACACTATACAGTGTCCCCTTACCACTGCTTTCAATCCATTCCACAACCCAGCTGGTCCTACCTCTTCTCCATTATTATGCTGCATATAATCCCTTATAGTGCTCTGAATATGTCTTAGCCCCTCTTCCTTGTCTATAAGGGATTCATTCAACCTCCAGAAACGCAGACCTCCTCCTTCTCTTCTCCACTGGTGCGTGATCTGTCCAGCTTATGGGTCCTATATCCACTCGCTTTACCTTTTCTACTATCCTTCCATTCACCAATATCATGTCCAATCTACTATAGTTTTTGTGTTGGTGTGAGTAGTGCGTATATTCTCTCTTATTCCCATGCATGTATCGTCAAGCATCTACTGCACCCAATTTGTATAGCAATTTCCCTAACTTCTTACTTACACCTTTAGTGCCTTGCTTATTACCCCCCGTGGTGTCTATTCTGGGGTTTAGGGTTGCATTAAAATCCCCCCCTAATATCACTGGCTTTTGCATATGCGCTTCCACCACCTTGTATAATTTCCCATAAAACCCCCTTGCTGTGTATTTGGTGCGTATATACTCCCTACCACTAAGGACCTCCCTGCTATTTTTCTTTTCCACAGAATGAAACGCCCCTCTTGGGTCCCTCTCTACAAGTAGTTCTTCCAAGCTCAACCCTCATGGCCTCGGCAACCGTGGTTCCCAGTCTTGCTCCAGCTCGCGTCCGAGTCTCCGGTTTCCCTGGGCTCTTCCCCTGGCCTGCTAACACGGGAGGAGGGGCAGGTGCTGCACCCAAACCTGGCCGCGTTGTCCCTTACAGCCTGGCGACTGAACGGGTCGCCCTAGCCACGCTAGACCTCCCAGAGGAGGTCGAGGAGGTGGTCCTCGCGTCCAGGAAGGACTCAAAGAGATGAGCTTATGCCTTCAAGTGGCAATGCTTCTCGGTCTGGTGCTCCGAGCTCCAGATCGATTTTTTCTCATGTCCCACTCGGTGGATTTTCCATTACCTTCTCCATCTTTTGAAAGAAGGGCTGAAGTCGAACTCTGTCAGAGTACACCTGAGCTCCATCTCGGCAAATCTCCCCATCGAGGGTAAACCCCTCTCGGAGCAGCCCTTGGTCTCTCGCTTCATGCCGGGTCTCTTACTGTCCAAGCCTCCCATCCGGCCTCCCCTGGCGGAGTGGAACCTGAACGTGGTGCTCATGCAGCTTACCCGTTCACTCTTCAAGCCAATGGCAACGTGCTCACTTCGGTACCTCTCCTGGAAGGTAGTCTTCCTGGTGGCTTTGACCTCGGCACGCCGAGTCAGCGAGCTCCAGGCTCTCATGTCTGAAGCCCCTTACACCAGGTTTTATAGGAACAGGGTGGTTCTCCGTACCCACCCCAAGTTCCTGCCAAAGATTGTCTCGGATTTTCATCTCAGTCAAGAGATAGTCTTACCGACCTTCTTCCCAAGACTGCATGCCAACCAGGCATCGGTGGTATTGCATACACTCGACTGCAAGAGGGCCCTTGCCTTCTACCTGCAGCTCACCCAGCCTCAACGCAAGTCTGGCCGGCTCTTTGTGACCTATGATCCCAATCGCCTGGGGCAGGCAGTAACAAAACACACCATCTCCGTCTGGGTAGTGGACTGCATCGCCTTCGCTCACGTGAAGACGGGCACCCCATTGGCTCGCGGGTCACCGCACATGGTGTCCGAGCCAAGGCAGCTTCATTGCGTTCAGTGCCTCTGATGGACATCTGCTGGGCTGCGACCTGGGCTTCAGCGAATACCTTCGCTGTCCACTATTGCCTGGAGAGGGAGTCCTGCCGGGACAGCGCCTTCGGCCAGGCTGTACTCCGTAATTTGTTCGGGGTATAAGCAACGCCTGCCCTCCAACCCTTCTCGACAGCTACCGAGGGTTTTGCCCTGGGGACCCGAGGACTCTGGCTCCTTTGACATCAGCTTCTCCTCATGGCCTCGGAGAGGCATTTTTTGGTTACAGGTTTGGTAGCCTGTAGCTGGGGAGTCCCATAAGTGAGGACTGACTTCCTGCTTGTTCCTGGAGAAAGCGTAGTTATTCACCTGTAACAGGTGTCCTCCAGGGACAGCAGGAATCAGTCCTCACTACCCTCCCACCTCCCCTGATGAGTTGCTGGATTTTTATCTTTCCCTTGCCATCTGCTTGGTAGGGCTCGAGCTAAGGGACCTGACTGACCAAGATGGCACCCTTGGGCAGGAAGAGGGCCACGCATGCGTGGCAGTAATCCCAAAGGCTTTCTTTGAAAGCTGGGGAATTGATCCGCATGGGCTCCGTCTGTGCCAATGTCAACCATAAGTGTGGACTGATTCCTGCTGTCCCTGGAAAACACCTGTTACAGGTGAGTAACAACGCTTTATTCCTTTGGCTGTTTGCAGACTAAATTCATGACATTGCATTTTTAGCATTAAATCTTAGCTGTCAAATTCTCAATCATTCTTCAAACTTCGCTAGATCCTTACTTGTTTATCCACACCTTCCAGTGAATGTGTATAACTCTACCAAGACCAGACCATGGAGAATGAGCCTACAGAGAAAGGAGGAAGTAGAGAACATAAAAGGTCAATATTGAAAAGGATGCCTAAACTTAGGAACCTCTGTGAGGTGTGGGGGAGTTGGATTTTCCTGAACCCAGGGCTGCACTGGACCCTGTATATTGCATCGAGGTGCTTGCTCACGATGGGGACTGACGCAGAGGTCTCCGACATGCGGAGTAGCAGCCTGAACAGAATGTGAGGAACCGGGACAGCAAGAGATTCCCCGAGGAGGGGACTCGTACTGCAAGATATCGAGCTCTTCAGCTCGAAGTTCCTCCTCAGCCTGGGTTGTCAGGTTGAGAGCCCGGGCCATATCTTGAACGAACACCGAGAAGGAGGTGTTTTCGGGTGGCGAATGTCGCTGAAAAGCAGGCAGGGACAGGTCCGACGGGAGGTCCCGATGGGTACGGGGTCTCAGGGGATGTATCCCCATCCGACTCCCAGCCCAATAAAGCGGACGAGGAAACTGATTCAAGGTGGTCGCCGAGACCGAGGCCCGTTTGGAGCCGGAGTCCCTGAAGGATCTCGCCCCCGAGGAATGGGAAGGCGAGCGAGACCGATGCTGAGGACCCTCACAAGGCCCATGGCTCTCGGGGGTTTCCAGGGTGGATTTTGGTGTCCCTCTCAAGGGAACTTCGATCTCTAGGCGCAGACCAGCGAAGCTGGATACAAGCGGCTGCTGGGAAGCTATGAATGCAGAAACGCTGCATTCTAGTGCCATCATACAGGACTCCCACGCGGGCATGGGGCCCTGCGACACAGACACCGGGGTCACTGGTTCGAGCATCAAGGAGAGGGGTCCTCGCCGGGACGACCCTCAGGAGAGCTGTCACCATCGCCCGGGGCCTCTGAGTCTGTTCGAGGTACCTTACGAGGCTGCTCCTTTCCGACTCTCAGGAACGCAGAGGAGGGCTAAGCGACCGGGTGTGGGAGTGCTCGCGCTTGTCAGGTGCCCCCCAACAGCGACTTTGAGGTCGTCTTCTTCTTACGCCGCTCCACTTCAGGGGACTCCTGGTTGGAGTGCTGTCTTGAGCACGGAGCCGAGGTGGGGGATCCCACTGGCAGAGAGACGACCAAGGGTGCTACCGGGGATTCCGAGGCAGCCTTTCGGAAAATGTCCTCAGACCTCTGCTTACGACTCATCAGCGGGGCTTTGGAGGACATTTTCTTACAAAGCGAACAGAGCTCTGGATCATGATCGGCTCTGAGACACCATAGACAGCAGTCATGGGTGTTCGTAAGCGACATGTTCTTGGAGCATCTATTACATTTTTTTAAACCGGTGGCCAACGGGGCAAAAAGGACCCCCGCGAGGTCGAAGACACACGCAGCCAGTGGTCAGGAGAAAAAAGGGCGCGAAGCCTGCCAACAACAAAAGTTAGGGAAAAAATGTTCCCTTAGCTTAAAGGGATAGGAGCAAGGGGGAGGACGGGTAGAGGACCAGTGCAACCGGAAAATAGTAGGCCAGAGGCCGGAAAACGAAACACTTTTTCCAAGGGACGAGGATGTGCGTCCGAAGGGCTCCGCAGAAAAAGGGAGACTGAACAAGATGGCACCCCTTGGGTGGGAAGAGGACCATGAGCATGCGTGGCAGCAATCCCAAAGGCTTTCTTTGAAAGCTGGGGAATTGCTCTGCGCGGGCTCCGTCGGTGCCAATGTCAACCATAAGTGAGGACTGACTTCCTGCTTATTCCTGGAGAATATAGTATAGGGAATGAAGTACTTCAATACACAAAAGAAGAGTGGGATATGGGGTTGGATTGTATCAGATGATCTTAAAGTGGTCAAACAGATAGAAAAACAATGACAAAAGCCTAAAGAATGCTTGGGTGCATAGGGAGAGAAATGGCCACCAGGAAAAATGAGGTGATAATGCCTTTGTATAAATCTCTAGTGAGATCTCATTTGGAGTACTCATAATTCAGGAGATTGCACCTTCGAAAGGATATAAATAGGATGGAGTCAATACAGAAGCCAGCTACTTAAATGATCAGTGATGTCTGTCATAAGGCATATGGGGATAGACAAAGATCTCAATATGAATACTCTGAAGGAAAGACGGAGAAAGGAAATATGAGAGAGATTTAAATACCCCCATGGAATAAATGCAGAGGAAGAGGCCCTCTTTCAGCTGAAAGGATGATCTGTAACGAGGGGGGTCATAGGATGAAGGTGAAAAGGAATAGACTCAGGAGTAATCTGAGAAAAACTATTTTATTTATTTATAAATACTTATAGCCTGCCTTATCTCTAAAGGTCAATGTGGCGGACATAATTGTTTCACATCAAAAGGCAGACAGGCAATAAACACCAACAGCTAGCACAACAGACAGGGGCCATCCCCCTTATATATTCCAGCCCTCCAAACCCTCAGGCATACAGTAGCTACCCAAATGCTCGCTGTACAGGTAGATTTTTAGCTCCCTTCTAAAAACATCAATTCTGATAAGGCCCATAATGCATTGGAAAATGTATTCCACATATGGGAAAAATGCCCTATCCCTGGTTATCTTATTGGATAGGCTTTTACTAAAGCTTTACTAACCATTTAGATTAGTTCAACAGTAACCATGCTGCTGTGTTTTGTACCATTTGCATAGCTTTTAGGGTGGAAACTCAAAAGACGTTGTAGCAAGACAATAAATAATCCAGCGACGGTTGCAATAACACCTGAAAAACTGAATGAAAGCTGCTCTCCTGTAGGAAAGGGCACAAGGACTGTACTAGCTACATGTTTTGGAATGTCCCCTTCAGCAAGGATAACTTTTGATCTAATATAAACCCCAAATGGCATACTTCAGACTTGGCTACTACCTCAATGTTTTCCTAAGGACTGCAAGAGGATTAATGTGGGATTCCATGAAACAAATATCACCTCAGTTTTGGATAACTTTACAGCAAGCTCTTGAATATTCAACCAGTGTGTTATTGCATCAAAACATATCACCCTGGAGACTGTACTCCATCCTCAATGTGGAATGGTGCCTACAACAAAACATCATCCACATATAGGTGGTAGAGTACATTATGTCTCTGGATAAAGCTACATAAGGATTGAAGGTATAACTGAACAGCAGCACCAACAGGGCCAAGCCTAGTAGGACTCCTTTTTAAAATTTGTGCCATTGAGAAAGATTGTGACCCACTTCGACCTCGTTGCTAACAATAAGACAGATAGGAGCTAAACCAATTTAATACACTTCGTCATCAATGGACCACAATCGAGACAGTAAATAGATCATATCAGACAGTCTAATGTGAATGACACAACTAGAAAAACCATCATGTACCCTACGCCATTAATGTCTTCACCCCTTAGTGCTTTCTAGACCTGTGCTGCTGCACAATGAGAGGTGTACGGACATCTATAAAGTTCTGTAGCTGCTGCAACATAGTATGTTCAATTCACATCCCCCAAGAATAGCAAGCTGGAGTCTGGGAAAAAGGAATTTATTTATTTAACAAGTTTTCTATACCACCTTTTCTTGGAATCAAAGTGGTTTACATTACAACTTCAACAGAACAATTACAGAGAACTCATTTAGAAATGTGGGTACGGGTGACAGGCAGGAAATGCTCAGGAGCATAACTTATTTACAACTGATGTATTTGGGTACAGTTTTGTTTAGGTATGAGTCAAGAGGGTGTGTACTTGGTGTCCTCTCTGAAATGTTCAAAGAACAGGAATACTTTTAGTTGTTTCCTAAAGTCCTTAATATCTTTGGTTGTCCTTATCGTCTTCTGGTAAAGATTTCCAGATGGTGGGTGCTGCTAGTGAGAGAGCTCTCTTCGATGTGGTCTTGTTGGCTTTAGTGTTTAAGCTGGGAGTTGGAATTGTTTCTCTGGTGCTTTGTCTTTTGGGTCTGTTTGATTTTGAGCTTAGGAGCTCCTGTAGGGTTCCGGCTGACATTTCGTTTCTGATCTTGAAGATGGTTAATGCTGTTTTGTATTTGGCTCGTGAGGAAATTGGTAGCCAGTGTAGCTGAAATAGAATGGGTGTTATGTGTTCATGTTTGGCTGATCCTGGTATGAGACAGGCAGCAGTGTTCTGGACCAGTTGATCTTGTGGTTTGAGCTGGAAGTCCTTGGAATTAGGTGAACATGCATCAAGTTTTGTGTTCTTAAGAATTGGATGCACACTAGTCCTCTTTAAAGACTTTGGCATTATGCCTATTGTAAAAGACAAATTCACTGTTCTATGCAGGTCCTCTCTAACCTCTTGAGGAAGCATTTTAATCCAGCTGGAGGGGCAAGGGGCAAATGATGCCAAATTAACCATGTAACTGTATCACCAACTTCCTTGGGGCCCCAACAAACATTCTCCCCAAATTATAGGGATCTTATAGGCCTCTGGTGCTGAGCCCCTATATATAATAAATTAACCTACACACTACAAAGGCAATACACTAGACCTCATCTTCCTCCTACCAGCTATTAACTTAATTCACAACAACCTCCCACGTATCAACCCAGTAACCATGGTCAGACAGAAACAGAAAACAGAGAAAAATACTTATTGGTCCTGTCGGATTACCGGCATCACATAAACAACTTAAAAAGAACTACCACACTAATCTACTGATGAAATCCCTAAATAAACCAAGGGAACTATTTGCAATAGTAAAATCACTAACTAACCAACCTAAAGAAACCAGCGAATCTCAGGCCATATCCTCACAAGAATTAGCTGATCATTATATGAGGAAGCTAAACTCCCCGAATTATCCAGCTCAATAAGCCAACCCTCAATATGACCAATCCAACTATAAAATGGCCCGAGTTTCATCAGGTCTCTATTGAACCACTCAAAAAAATTATTATAAACAAACAACGTCCTTCCTTGATCCTTGCCCAGTAGCATGGATCATAGCCTCCCATGAGGAATTAGCTCCATTCATTTTAAAAATAGTAAACTTATCCCTCACCCAAGGTATCATGCCTAAAGACCTTAAACAAGCAGTAATCTGCCCAATACTAAAGAAAAAATCACTGAATACCAAATGCCCATCCTCCTACAGACCAATCTCAAGCTTGCCATTCCTTGCCAAAATAATAGAAAAGCATGTACATAATCAACTCCAAGACCACATAGAACAGTATGCCCCACTAGACGACCATCAATATGATTTTAGGCCATATCAAAGTGCAAAAACAGTTACTGGTATTAACAAATTCATAAAAGGTATTGACAATGCTAACCAGGCATTTATACTAATATTCCTCAACATCGCAGCAGCCTTCAATTCAGTAAATCACATCCTACTACTCCAAAGACTAAGGGGCATGTTTACTAAAGAACGCTATTTGCGCCGCGTCCCGTTATCGCGCGGTAAGGTACCTTACCACGCGATAACGGGACGCGGCGCAAATAGCGTTCTTTAGTAAACATGCCCCTAAAACAAATTGGAATACAAGGCATCATACTAAATTGGTTCACATCTTACCTAACGGACCGGTCTCAACAAGTAAGAATTAACCAGCAGTCCTCTAATACCTATACACAAACAAAAGGTTTCCTACAGGGATTTTCTCTATTCACACCTTCCAAAAACAGCTCAAACATTCCTCTTTACTGAGCATTTCGGATATATTGAACAATACAAAAACACTGACCCAACATGAACACCAGAAAAAATCTCATCCCCTGCAAACTCCACTCTGTCCCTCCCTCCCCCCTACCATAGTACACTATCCAATAATCAAAGAAAATAAATTTCAAATATCATCTGAAATTTACGATCACATATAAAAATTGTAAATAAGTTTTAAAGAGTTAAAACTTAATCTTATGTATATTTGTGATTGTTGAATGCGTCCTCACTTGTTACATGTGAAAGTTGAATATGTTTGATTGTAATACTGTTTAAAATGTAAACCTCCCTGATTACATCAAAGGGCGGTATAAAAAACTCACAAATAAATATACATACACATCACTCCCTACACCTTTGAATCCAAATAGAGAGAGGGAGGAGTAGCCTAGTGGTTGGGGCACGGTACTTCAGGCCGGAAGGTCGGGGGTTCAAATCCCACTAGAGGACAGCAACCTTGGGCCGGAAGGACTGGGGTTTCTAGTCCCACAGATGCTCCTTGTGGTCTTGGGCAAGCCACTTAACCTCCATTGCCCATGTTCCCTGTAAGTATTAGTGTATGTGTCTCATATCCCCGCGTGTTAAATGTATCCCCCAATTGTGTTGTGACCGCTTTGATTGAAGGATAAGGCGGTATACAAAACTGTCTAAATAAATAAATAAAAAAATAAATAGTATATAAACTCTTGTGGGTGTATAGTGTCAATCTGGCTACCTACCTCAAAAGCTTCTATGAGGGAACAATGTCAAATTGCTCACAGGGTGGACTCAAAGCATACTGGAGCCGACTAGAAATATAGCGATGATTCCAGCATTCTTCTGCTCTTCTATATTCTGTCAATGTCTGCAGATAGTCTGTCCTCTCTGCTGTCCCTTTACCTCCATTTCCTTTCTAGTTATGTAGCAATTTCTTCTGGTTCTACAGGTCAGAGGTATACCATGATTTCTTAAACCTACTGTGGGACTTACTCACTGCAGTAGGATGTTTGGCTGCCTGTTGTACAGATGTATGCCATCTTTCTACTAACGCCTCTAAATTATTACTGTAAAATGTATTTACACAGTGAACAATTTTTTGTGTAAGTCCCTCTCAAATTTTACGAATCTGTAGTTAATGCAATCTCACTTTCTAGGCATGCCAATAAACAGCTCTCGGACTGGCATGCTAAATGATATCAGGAAAAAGATTTAGGTATCATTGTGGATAATATGTTGAAACCCTCTGCACAATGTGCTGCAGCGGCCAAGGAAACAAACAGAATGCTAGGAATAATAAGGAAAGAAATGGAGAATAAAACAAAGGATATATAAAGGAAAAAAGGGGACTGTTGTAGTAGCTGATTTGGCAAGGCAGACTAGATTGGCCATGCGGTCTTTTTCTGCCATCATGTTTCTATATTATAATGCCTCTGTATCGTTCCATAATTCGACCGCACCTTGAATGTTGTGTGCATTTCTGATGGCCATATATTAAAAAGGATATAGCGGAATTAGAAAAGTTACAGGGAAGAGCTACCAAAATGGTAAAGTGGATGGAAGGATACCTCTTTGAGGAAAGGATTAAAAGCTTAGGGTTTTTCAACTTGGAAAAGAGATGGCTGAGGGAAGATATGATAGAGGTCTATAAATTAATGAATGGAATGCAACGGGTAAATGTAGATAGGTTGTTTACACCATCAAAAAGTAGAAAGACTAGGGGGCACACAATGAAGCTAAAACGTAACCCATTTAATACTAATAAGAGAAACTATTTTTTCACTCAACGCGTAATCAAACAATGGAATTCGTTACCGGAGGATATAGTAAAAGCTGTTAGTGTAGCTGGGTTTAAAAAAGGTTTGGACAAATTCCTGGGGGAAAGGTCCACAGACCATTATTAAAGAGAATCCAGGAAATCTACTGCTTGCCCCAGGACAAGCATTGTGGAACCTGTGTGCCTTTTTGGGAACCTACCAGGCACTTGTGACCTGGATTAGGAAACAGGATACTGGGCTTGATAGACCTTGGTCTGACCCAGTATGGTATTTCTTATGTTCTTATATAGATAATGGTCTGGCCAAGGAATAGGTGTTGTGGATTTTCAGAAAGCCTTTGAGAAGATCCCTCATGAAAGACTCTTGGCAAAATTAAAAAGTAATGGGACAGGAGGCAGTGTACTATTGTGGATCAAGAATTGATTCAAAGATAGCGGAGAGTAGGGCTAAATGTGCAATTTTCTCAAAGGAGAAAGGTGAATAGTGGGGTACTCCAGGGATCTGCATTGGGTCTGCTGCTTTTTAACATCTTCATAAATGACCTGGAAATGGGAATAATGAATGAAGTGATCAAATCTGCAGATGACACAAAATTACTCAAAGTTGTTAAAACACAAGAGAATTGTGGAAAACTGCAAGAGAACCTTGATAAATTGGAAGACTGTACATCCAAATGGCAGATGAAATTTAATGTGGACAAATGCAAAGTTATGCTCCTAGGAAAGAGCAACCCAAACAGTTACAAGATGCAAGGTTCCACATTAGGAACCACCACCCAGGAGAAAGATTTAGGCATCAGCTTGGAAAATACATTGAAATCTTCTTTTAAGTGTGCAGCGGTGGCCAAGAAAGCAAATAGAATATTAGGAATCAAAGGAAAGGAATGGATAATAAAACCAAGGGTATTATAATGCCTCTGTATCGTTCCATGGTGTGACCGCATCTTGAATATTTTGAGCAATTCCAGCCCCATATCTTACAAAGGATATAGTGGAATTAGAAAAGGTACAGAGAAGAGCCAGTAAAATGGTAAAGGGGATGGAAGGATACTCCTATGAGAAAAGGCTTAAAAAGGTTAGGGCTTTTCAACTTGGAAAAAAGAAGGCTGAGGGAAGATACGATAGAGGTGTATAAATTAATGAATGCAGTAGAATAGGTAAACGTAGACTGGTTGTTTGCTCCATAAATAGAAAGATCAGGGTACACACAATGAAGCTAACCAGTTAAGACAAATGACAAATAATAGAAAATATTTTTTCACTCAACATGTAATCAAACTCTGGAATTCCTTACCGGAGGATGTAGTAAAAGCTGTTAGTGTAGTTGGGTTTAAAAAAGGTTTGGACACATTCCTAGAGAAAAGGCCTATAAACCATTATTAAAGAGGACCCGGGAAATCCACTGCTTACCCCGGAACAAGCACTGTGGAACCTATGTACCTTTATGGGAACCTACCAGGTACTTCTGACCTGGGCTGGCCACTGTTGGAAACAGGATACTGGGCTTGATGGACCTTGGTCTGACCCAGTATGGCATGTCTTATGTTCTTATCTTAAATCTTGTTAGAGTCCCATCCTTGGGACACAAAAATTAATATCAAAAATATTCCTCTTTAGGAAATGATAGTGGATGTGTGGGAACAGTAGCCCAATGGAGGTGGTGAACGACATCTAAATTCAAATAAGCATGGGACAAATACAGAGGATTTCTGAGGGAGAGGAAGGGATTGTAGAATTTAATTCTTAGGGAGCGCTAGTGAGCTATGCTTAAGAGGGGTACAAAAATTGACAGTAATTTTTGGAGTTATTCTTCCCAGCATAGAGCGATGATTTACTCTAAAATGTTGAGTGAGAAAAACCCACAATAAAGCCCACAACATGATGGAATAGCAAATGCTCAACACAATGAGCAGATTACTGTGTTGCAATGCAACATAAAATTTATTCAAGTTCTTGAAAGGAACTTAGAGGATGTGAATAAAGCATGGTTACTCACCTGTAACAGGTGATCTCCGGGAACAGCAGGAATTTAGTCCTCACATATGGGTATCATCAGTACCGACAGAGCCTGCGCGGGAACGCTCCCCAGCGTCCAATTAGAAAGCTTTTGGGAGCATCCCACAGCGCCTGCGTGCTGCCTTCCCACCTTTCCCAACTGCCTCTCTCCAGTTGAGTTTTAAAGCTGAGACAAAGAGAGAGAGGGAAAGGGAAAGAGATAGATAGAGAGATACAACTCCTAGGGGAGGTGGGTGGGTTGTGAGGACTAAATTCCTGCTTTTCCCGGAGATCACCTGTTACAGGTGAGTAACCATGCTATCTCCAGGAACAAGCAGGAATGTAGTCATCACATATGGGGACTCCCTAGCTTTAGATGTCAGGGAGAGACCCCAGAAGTTGTGTGTCCCTGAACCAGGGCTCCACTTCCCCCCATGGATCTCTGGCATCCTACCAGGGATGGTGGGTAGGAGTTGATTAGGTATGGAACAGGTGTTGGAGAACAGCCTAACCAAACAAGGCATCCCGGCGGGAGTCCTTGTCCAAGCAGTAATGGGCTGTGAAGGTATGAACCGAGGCCCAGGTGGCTGCTCGACAGATGTCGTCGATAGACACAGAATGCAGATGAGCCATTGAAGCTGCCATGGCTCTCACATTGTGAGCTGTGACATGGCCCTCCAGAGGAAGATTCTTACTCTGATAGGCAAAGGAAATACACTGAGCAATCCAGTTAGATAGTGCTCTCTTGGAGACTGGAAGTCCCAAACGAGAAGAATCAAAAGCAACAAAGAGTTGAGAGGACTTTCTATGTTGCTGTATTCTTTGTAAGTAAAAAGCTAGAGCTCTTTTTCAGTCCACAGTATGAAGGTTCCTTTCTGCATTTGATGCATGAGGCCTTGGAAAGGACACAGGTAGGTAGACCACTTGGTTTAGATGAAAAGTCGAGACCACCTTTGGCATAAAGTGTGGATGAGTCCTAAGGACTACCTTATCATGATGGAACCTTGTGTAAGGAAGATCAGCCACTGGTGCTTGCAACTCACTGATGCGACGTGCTGATGTGATTGCAATGAGAAAGATTACCTTCCAAGAAAGGAATTTCAAGGAGGTAGTAGTTAAGGGTTTGAAAGGTGGCTTCATGAGCTGACCAAGAACTAAATTTAAGTTCCATGCCACAGGAGGTGGCTTAATGGGAGGCTTAGTTAGCAGAAGGCCTCTCATAAATCTTGCTATAAGAGGATGGGAGGAAATAAGTTGTCCATTTAAGGGCTTGAAGGAAGCTGCAATAGCACTCAAATGGACCCTCACTGAGTTAGTCTTAAGTCCTGCATTGGATAAATGAAGGAGATACTCCAGTAATGATTCCAGAGGTATGGCAATGGGGTTAAGACCCTTCTGCGAACACCATATGGTAAACCTTTTCCACTTGAAAGCATAAGAGCATCTTGTGGATGGCTTCCTGGAAGCATAAAGGATATCCTTTATTTGCTGAGGGAGGTTAAGATCATGGAGATCTAGGCCTTCAGCAACCAAGCCCTCAGATGCAGAGACTGGGGATTGGGATGCCATAACATTCCGTTCTCCTGAGACAGGAGATCTGGAGCAGACCCTAACTCAAGGGAGGAAGCTTGAGAGAGATGTAGAAGCAGAGGGTACCACACTTGGCATGGCCAATGTGGAGCTATGAGAATCATACGGCCTCTGTCTCTCTGAAGTTTGAATGGGGATTTGGGAATTAGGGGAATGGGTGGAAAGGCATACAGGAAGTCTTGACCCCAGTAAAGGAGGCTGAGTCCTGAGCCGGCATTCTGGAACAGAACCGGGGAAATTTGCCATTCCACGGACTTGCAAAGAAGTCTATGTCTGGGGTTCCCCAAATTTGAAAAATCTTGGCCACCTGGTGTGCATGCAGAGACCACTCGTGTGGAAGCAGAACTCGACTGAGTCTGTCTGCCCAAGAGTTTTGTATGCCTGGAAGATACACTGCCAGGAGATGAATCTGATGCTCTCTGGCGAGGGCCCATAGTCGCAAAGCTTCGTTGCAAAGCGACAGAGAGCCTGTTCCCCCCTGCTTGTTTGAGTAGAACATGGCTACTTGATTGTCCGTATGAATGAGGACTGTCTTGTAGCTGAGCAGGGTGTGGAACACTCGAAGAGCAAGGAAGATTGCTCTGAGCTCTAAGAGATTGATATGTAGATGAGTCTCCTGTGGAGACCAGGTGACTTGGGTGAAGAGGTCTTGCAGATGAGCTCCCCAACCCATCGGAGAAGCATCTGTTGTGAGAGTTGCCTGGGGTAAGGGTTGTTGAAAAGGGGACCCCAGCAACAGGTTCTGAGTGGACTTCCACCACTGGAGGGACAAAATAAGGCGACTTGTGTTTGTTATTTTATCTGACAGGCATCCTGATGCCTGGGTCCATTGAGCGGATAAAGTCCACTGGGCTGCCCTCATATGGAGACGAGCATAGGGAACCACATGCACAGTAGATGCCTTGTGGCCTAGTAGTTGTAGCATTTCTCGGGCAGTGAGATGAGGCTTTAGCACTGCTTGAGAAGCTAACTGCACCATGCGAAGGCAACAGGCCTGGAGAAGATAGGCCCTTGCCTTTCTGGTATCCAGCAAAGCTCCTATGAATTCTAGAGACTGAGTGGGAGTTAGTCTGGATTTTGGGATGTTTATTACCAGACCCAAATACTGAAGGATACGCATTGTGCAGGATAGAGAAGACCTGGCCTCTGACTCTGTTGGGGCCCGAATGAGCCAGTCGTCTAAGTAGGGGAAGACGAATATCCCTAGAGTGCGGAGAAATGCTGCTACCACAGCCATGCATTTCGTGAATACCCTTGGTGCTGAGGCCAGGCCAAAAGGAAGCACCCTGTATTGGTAGTGCTTTCCTTGAAAAAGGAACCGAAGGAACCTTCTGTGAGTTGGATGGATGAGAACATGGGTGTATGCATCCTTGAGATCTAGAGAACAAAGCCAATCCTGACTCTGAAGGTATGGCAGCAGAGGTCCGAGAGAAATCTTGAATTTCTCTGACAAGGAATTTGTTCAATTCTCTGAGGTCCAAGATAGGTCTGTATCCCCCTGTTTTCTTTGGGATAAGGAAATAGGGGGAGTAAAACCCTGTACCCTGCTGATGGATGGGTACTTATTCTATTGCCCCTTGGGCAAGAAGCATAGTGACCTCCTGACCTAACAGGTTAATGAGAGAGGTCAGAGAATTGAACTGCTTTGTGGGAGGGGGCATGCTCGAAAAATGAAGCTTGTACCCCTCTTTTAAGATGGAGTGTCCAATGCTCTGCTGTTATCTGCCCCCATCTGGGGGCAAAGTGACACAACCTTCCTGGAATGGTGGAAGGCTCTGGTCCAATGAGAGCCAGGAAGACTAAGTTCTCTAGCTGAAAGTCAAAGGCCTTGTGGAGGCTGAGACTGCTGGGACGGCTGAGGCTTGGCAGTCTTTGCTTTTCTTTGTTTGGGTGGTTGCTGACCTCTCCTGACAAGCTGACCTGCAGAACGTCCCTGCTGAGAATAAGCAGAATATCTTTTCTTTTTAGAAAAGAATGGTTTCTTGAAAGATTTCTTTCTTGCAGGATCAGCTGTGGACTATAATCTATCCAAGGTGGAGTTGTCAGCATCCAACTCATTGGCTTTTTCCTGCCAATCTTTACCAAACAGGTTCTCACCAGTACAAGGAATATTTCCAAGTTTGTCTTGTACCCAGAGCTCCAGATCAGATGCCTGGAGCCAAGCAATTCTACGTGCACCTATGGCAATGGCAGAGGTTCTGCTAATGCACTCAAAACAGTCAAAAGCTGCACGGTTGACAAATTTAGAAACATCTTGGGCATGTTTGACCAGTGTGAGAAAATCCTGCCTTCTATCCTCAGGAAGAAGAGGACTCAAAGCCTCTAAATCACCTGTGACTTCTTTCAGGTACATTCCCATATATAGACTATAGGAACTGATCCTGGCAGAAAGCATGGAAGCTTGGAAGCCACGACGTCCAAAAGCATCCAAAGTTCTGCACTTACATCCTGGAGGATTAGAGGCATGCCTCTTTGCACTCTTGATCCTTCTCATAGCTGATTCCACTACAAGAGAGTGGTGAGGAAGCTGAGTTTTCTGGAAACCAGGACAAGGATTGACTCGATACAGAGTATCCAGTCTATGAGAATGAGGAAAGGTGGTAAGAGGTGTCTCCCACATTCTTAACATGAGATCATGCAAGATCTCATGGATGGGCAAGGTAGCTGCCTCCTTAGGAGTTTTAGGATATTGTAAAATTTCCAACTCTTTTGCTCTGGGCTCTGTTTCAGGGGACACAGTAATGGACAGACCCTGAGCCACCTCCCTGATGAAATCCTGAAAGGAAATGTCCTCTGGAGGAGACATCCTGCGTTTAGGGGAGGAAGGCTCCTCCGGGAGAAGTATCCCCGCATCAACAGAACTGTCAGATTCCTCTGAGGACTCGAAGTACCTTCTGTCGAGATGCTCTTGAAGAGCCCGATACCCTTACAGACCGAAGTCGGTACCGAGGGGAATCGGTACCGGTGTAACGGTACCGGAAGGCATTGCATGACTGGGTGCCAGCAATGCGGACACCGATGTCGATGCCGATGCTGTCGGTACCGGAACTGATACCGGTGCCGGAACCGGTTGAATTGTCTGACGCGGTTCCGAGGGTGTCGATGCCGCAAGGAGAGCTGCCAGACTGCGTTCAATAGCCAGGACCCTCTGGTCTATCGACGCTGCCGATGCCTGGATGTCGGTACCGGAGAAGACAGATGGTACCCCAGAGCATGGCACCAGTAGTTCTGCCGAGGTCGAGGCCTCGAGAACATCCTGGAGCCCCGATAATGCTTTGGAAGCCGAAGCCTCCCGCCGGGGCAATTTTGCCGGTGCAGAATCCTCAAGGGCAACGCCAGAGGCATCTCGATGCTTAGAAGCAGATCTACCCTTTGAGGACCGGCTAGACTTATGTTTAGTTACCTGAGATCCACGGGAGGAAGACGAAGCCCTGGAAGACGTCGATGCCACCAAAGCTGCATCAGAGGGAAACAGGGTACTGAGCTTGGCAGCTCGGTTCTGTCGACCTCTCTTGGACATCATTGCACAGACCATACATTCCGAGATGGAATAGTCAGGACCTAAACATTTCAGACACCACTCATGGGTGTCGGTGACGGAGATGGTACCGCCACACTTGGTGCACTTTTTAAAACCCGAAGAGGGTTTTTCCATTGTGGAAAAAATCTTGGGCCTAAGGCCCAAAATGGTGCGTGCTCCTGGAAAAAAAATGGGAAAAAGTACTAAGAATTTTTTTTTTTTTTTTAAGAAAAGAAAGAAAGAAAGAAAAACCGGCGGTACCGGTAAAGCGTTGAGGAAAGCAGACGCGACCACAAAAAAGAAGGAAAATTTTCTGCGGTGACAGGAACACGACCTGCTGGCTCCGCGGAAAACGAAGAACTGGAGAGAGGCAGTTGGGAAAGGTGGGAAGGCAGCACGCAGGCGCTGTGGGATGCTCCCAAAAGCTTTCTAATTGGACGCTGGGGAGCGTTCCCGCGCAGGCTACGTCGGTACCGATACCCATATGTGATGACTTCATTCCTGCTTGTTCCTGGAGATTAAATGATATAATATGAATTCTCATCATTCAGGATGAAACAGGGGGTACTGATGTGGTGGCCTATATGGAGCAAATTCTTCCACAGATTCTTGGGCTCAGTTTTCAGCACCCTTTTGAAATGGAGCGCACTCATCATGCATCCTCACACAGAATCATGACAGTGAAGTATCCTAGGCCTTTGGTCAAGATACTGAGATATCCACAGGTGCTTGCGGTCTTGCAGGCCATATGTTTTCATGCTCCCCCTACAGCATGTGATTCATCTAATTATAAACCTATCTCACTTGAACAAGATCATGCTGGGGTGTTGGAAACAATTACTGGTGCTGCAGCCGAAGCTAAAGCAAATGGGGGAAAGATGTGGCTTTCTATATTCTGCATGTATGCATGTAAAGAGTAGTTACTCACCTGTAACAGGTGTTCTCCAGGAGCAGCAGGAAATCAGTCCTCACATATGGGTGACATCGACGTCGATGGAGCCCCCATGCGGAGCATTTCCCCAGCTTTCTAAGAAAGCCTTTGGGAATACATCCATGCATGCGCGGTCCCCTTCCCTCCCAAAGATGCCATCTTGCTCAGTCAGATGACATAGCTAAAAGACAGCACAAAAACAAAATGAACTATATACAACTGCAACTCCCAGGGGAGGAGGAGGGAGGGTTGTGAGGAATGATTCCTGCTGCTCCTGGAGAACACCTGTTACAGGTGAGTAACTACTCTTTCTCCAGGACCAAGCAGGAAGTCAGTCCTCACATATGGATGACTCCCTAGCTCTGGGCTACCAGGAACCCAGGCTGAAAAATGGAGCTCCCTCTGTGAAGCCCCAGCATCAGGGAAAAAATTTCACTGAGAACAAATCCCACCGGTAGCCCAACAAGAGGGCTGGAGGGCAGGAGTTGCCTAAACCTCAAAGAGATTCCGGAGTACTGCCTGACCAAAAGCACTGTCCCTACGGGACTCCCTCTCCAGGCAGTAATAGGCTGCAAAAGTCTGGCTAGAGGACCAAGTTGCAGCCCTACAGATGTCTGCCAACGGTACAGAACGGAGATGAGCTACTGATGCAGCCATTGCCCGGACACGGTGGGCTGTGATTCGACCCTGCAAGGGAAGGTCTGCTGCCCTGTAAGCCCAGGTGATATAGTCCGCCACCCATATGGACAAGGTACGCTTGGAGACAGGCAACCCCAAGTTGTTTGGGTCGAAGGAAACGAAGAGCTGAGTAGCCCTTCTATGACCCTCAGTACGATCAATGTAGAAAGACAAGGCTCTTCTACAGTCCAGGGTATGCAGGACCTCCTCAGCCCGGCTGGCATGGGGCCTAGGGAAGAATGTTGGAAGAACCACCTCCTGATTGAGGTGGAAAGAGGAGACTACCTTCGGGAGGAACTTGGGATGAGTCTTAAGGACTACCCTGTTCCTACAGAAATGAGTGTATGGCTTGAGGTTCACTCACTCGTCTGGCCGAGGTCAGAGCCACTAGGAAAAGAGCCTTCCAAGAAAGGAAGCGGAGAGGGCACGTAGCCATAGGCTCAAAGGAAGGGCGAGTAAGCTGCTGCAAGACCACATTCAATTCCCACTCAGGGGCTGGTGGATGGAGAGGAGGCTTTAGCAAAAGCAAGCCTCTGAGGAACCGGGACACCAAGGGGTGAACTGATAAAGAGTGCCCCTCCACCAGTGAGTGGTGGGCTGCCAGAGCAGAAAGGTGTACCCGAACAGAATTGGACTTAAGACCCTGATTAGACAAGTGCAGCAGGTACTGAAGCACCACTGGCACAGGGCAGGAGAAAGGGTTTTCCTGGCGTTGGTCACACCACAAGGAGAACCGTTTCCACTTCAGTGCATAGGTCTTTCTGGTGGATTGCTTCCTAGAGGCCAAGACCACCTCTTCAACTTCCTGAGGCAGGCCCCAGGGAGCTAGCACTACCCTTGCAGCCTCCAGGCCATCAAATTGAGAGTTTTGAGATTGGGGTGCAGAAGGGAACCCTGATCCTGAGAAAGAAGATCGGGTTTCAACCCCAGAGGGAGTGGGGTGTCCACCGCCAGCTGTAACAGAAGCGGGAACCAGAGCTGCCTCGGCCATCTGGGGGCTACCAAGATGACCGAGGCCCTGTCTCTGAGAATCTTGAACAAGGTTCGAGCCACCAGGGGCGTGGGAGGAAACGCATACAGAAAGCCCCTGGACCATGAGATCAGGAAGGCATCTGCTGCGAATCTTGTGGGATGCGGTTGCCTGGAGCAGAACTGGGGCAGCTGCCGGTTCAGGGGACTGGCAAAGAGGTCGATGGATGGAAGTCCCCATTTCAGGAAAATGTTCTGAACCACCAAAGGGTGCAGTTGCCATTCGTGAGGTTGTAGAACCCTGCTCAATCTGTCTGCCAGGAAATTTTCCTGGCCAGGAAGATAGACTGCCCTGAGCAACATATTGTGTCGAAGTGCAAAAGAGCAAAGGGCCTGTGCCTCCTGACACAGGAGCCTGGACCCCGTGCCCCCTTGTTTGTTCACAGAGAACATCGCTACCTGGTTGTCTGTCTGCACCAAGACAGACTGGTGGGCCAGGGTGTGAGAGATGGCTTTGAGGGCTAAGCATATCACACGGAGTTCCAGCAGGTTGATTTGTTGCGTGGCCTCCCATGGAGACCACAGGCCCTGTGTGCACTTATCCAGACAATGTGCACCCCAGCCCTGCAAGGAGGCATCAGTTGTGAGTACCACAGTGGAAACAGGTACCTGAAAAGGAATTTCCTGTAGAAGGCTGGGGGGGGGGGGGGGTGTAGCCACCACTGCAGGGAGTTCAGGAATGGTTTGGACACCCTTACTTTGTCTCGGAAGCTTCCTGTGGCCTGCCTCCACTGAGTTCTGAGACACCACTGTGCAGGCCTCATATTCAGGCGGGCATTGGGGGTCACATGTACCGTCGATGCCATGTGGCCCAGGAGCCTTAGACAGAGCCTGGCGAAAACCAGTGGGTTGTCTAGAAACTGGCTGGCCAAGTCCATCAGCCTTCCCGCTCTGTCTGCTGGCAAGTAAGCTTTTGCTTGCAGGGAGTCTAACCGTGCTCCTATGAACTCCAGGTTCTGGGAGGGGAGCAAAGTGGACTTTGCGAAGTTTATGACAAAGCCTAGTTGCTGAAGGAGAGAGACAGTACGGAGGGTGGCTTGCCTGGCCTCCTGGAGAGTCTGACCCCTGATGAGCCAGTCGTCCAGGTAGGGGAAGACAAAAATACCTTGGTTTCTCAAGTAGGCCGCTACCACCGCCAGGCACTTTGTGAAGACCCGTGGGGTGGAGGTTAGGCCAAAGGGCAGTACCCTGTACTGAAAATGGTTTCCTCCCACCACGAACCTTAGGTATTTTCTGTGGTCTGGATGAATGAGGATGTGAGTGTACGCATTCTTCAGATCTAAGGAGCATAGCCAATCTCCCTGCTGGAGGTAGGGCAGCAGTGTTCCAAGAGTAAGCATCTTGAACTTTTCCTTTTCCAAGAACTTGCTGAGATTTCTCAAGTCCAGAATGGGCTGGAGACCTCCAGTTCTCTTTGGCACAAGAAAGTACCTGGAGTAGAAGCCCTGACCCAGCAGGTGGGGAGATACAGGCTCCACCGCCCGGTCTCGAAGAAGACTTTGCAGTTCCTGGAGGAGGAGTTCTCGATGAAGAATAGGCCTTGGAGGCTCCCCTGGAAAGTAGGAGGGGGGTACATGATGGAAATGGAGCAGGTAGCCCTTCTGGACTATGCTCAGTACCCAAGAATCTCTTGTGATGAGCGGCCACTGGTGGGCAAACAGGACCAACCAACCTCCCTGTGCTGAGATGGGCCAGCAGAGGTGGAGAGGCTATGCAGTGGGAGTCAAAAACCTCCTCCCTGCTGAGTAGGAGCAGGAGCTAGAGGCTTGGGGGCTTTCTGCCTACGGGGCCCATGTCCCTGCCCCTTGGCCTGCCGACCCTGCTGGGGAGCTTGGAGCTGGGAGTCATCTGCCTACAAACCTTTCCCCTCACTATCAGGCCTCCCGCCTGATAGTGAGGGGAAAGGTTTGTAGGCAGATGACTTCCTCGGGTAAAAGGCCTTTTTCCCTGAGCCCTTCTTCTTACGAGAAGGGGCCAAAAGTTTTTCTGGACAGCCTTGTCCTTGTCAGAGTCTCGGTCTCGAGCTCAGCAGCCTTTTCGGCCATGGGCTTGCCGAAGAGGTTTTCACCTCAGCATGGGATATCGACCAACTTGTCCTGCACCCATGGCTCGAGGTCCGATGACTGCAGCCATGCCTGGCGTCGAGCACCGATGCCTGGAGTCGAGCACCGATGCCAGCCGCTGCTACTCGGGCCGAAGCCTCGAAGCCATCGTAGGCCGCCCGAGAGATGAATTTGGAGCACTCCCGGATCCCCGAGGACAAGGTCTTGAACCTCAGCAAAGGTTCCCCGGAGAGGCCAGCAGAGAACCCGGCTATTTCCTTAGCCAGGTCCCGCAAGTACATGCCCATGTACAGCTGGTAGGACTGGACACGGCAAGCAAGCATCGAGCCCTGGAAGCACTTTCTGCCGATGGCATCCAGGTTCCGGGCCTCCCTACCGGGGGGCACGGCGGAGTGCATCTTCTGGCTCTTCAGACGATGCATGGCCGATTCCACAACCATAGAATGGTGCGGCAGCTGCGCCTTCTGGAATCCAGGGCTCTTTCGGACTTGATACATGGAATCGATCCGCTTGCTCAAAACCGGCGCCAAGGCCGGTGCCTCCCACATTTGGAAAAGGAGCCGTTCCAGCATCGGAGGAACTGGCACAGTAAAGGCCTCCCTGGGGGAGAGTCATACTGTAGGGCATCGAGCTCTTCGGCTTGAGGCTCCTCCTCGGGATCCGCAGGAACAGCCAAAGCCTTGGCCATGTCCCTCACAAACTCCGAGAACCGGGTGTCCTCCGGTGGGGACCTACTCCGGGGCTCGGACTGCAGTGAGTCCGAAGGGACACACCGAGTCCAAAAGGTATCGGGGGCTCCTCGTCCTCCGTCTCCCACGCAGACTCATCCGAGGAAGAGTCGAGGAGCTCCGACCGTGCAGGCTCCAGTAGCACCCACCCCAATGCCGGGGGCATCGGCGTCGATGCCCTCGGTCCCGAACGGGAGGTCGAGGGGGACCGTGACCGAGTCCGGACTCGGGCCTTCATGGCTTCGAAAACCGGCTCGGTCTCCGGGGTCGACTTGGACGTCGACGTCCCAGTGGTTGGGGCAGATGCACCAGTCAAGCTGGCCATCAGCACCCGCTGCTGATCCATGAAGGCAGACAGTCTGCACTCCAAGGCTGTCAAGCCTGAGTCCAAGCTCAGGAGACTCAGCAGCCACCGACTCGGGCCCCGGCGGCACCGGGCCCGACGTTGGCTCCCTGGGAGGAGAGTCCTCGAGGACAACAGGACTTACGTGCTCGACGGACTCCGGCTCTATACGAGGCACCTTAGGCAGCTTCTCCAGCTCCAGAGGCCCGGGGCGGCGGTCAGGGGTCCGGGACCTGGCCCTCGAGGAACCAGGGGTATCCTCCGACACCACCCTCACGAGCTTCCTCTTCCTCTTATGCTCCCGACTGGGGGACCCCCTTTCAGAGGAACCCCAACGAAGCTCGGGGTCAGACTCCCGAGACGTCGAGGCCTCTGACGAGGTCTGTGCTCGGCTGGAGGCAGAGTCAGAAAAAATTCTCTCCTTCTGATGCTGCTGGCTTCTGAGTGCCTTGGTGGACATCTTTCCACACGGGATACAGACCTTGGGATCATGGTCTGGCTCGAGGCAACGCAGGCAACAATCGTGTGTGTCGGTAAGAGACATGAGCTTCTTACAACGATCACACTTTTTAAAACCACTGGAGGCCATCGGGGAAAAAAGGGCCCCCGCGAGGTCAAAAGACCGGCCTTCCAGGGAAAAAGAAAAAAGAGCGCGAACGGGTGCCACGAAGGGCAAAAAAACAAAAAATAGGGATCGGGTTGATACCGGTGTACTGAACCCAGGCGGGAAGGGGAACCGGCGTCGAACCGGACAAAAGAGAGCGAAAATCGCAGGAAAAAAAAATCAAACTTTCCCGGGTGACACGGACTCACGTCCATTGGGCTCCACGGAAAAAGAAAGACTGAGCAAGATGGCACCTTTGGGCGGGAAGGGGACCGCGCATGCGTGGATGTATTCCCAAAGGCTTTCTCAGAAAGCTGGGGAAATGCTCCGCATGGGGGCTCCATCAACGTCAATATCACCCATATGTGAAGACTGACTTCCTGCTTGGTCCTGGAGAATTATTAATATCACCACTTGCTCCTTTGAATCTGCATCGATCCTGGTAGCTTTTCTTGATGGCACTGGCAGTTCAAGCATGGAGACTTGATGACTTACTGCAATGACAGTGGAGTGCTCTTTCTGGAGTGAATTGTTTTGAATGGAGAACAAGTGTACAGCAGTTGATGACTTATCAATATCAATGTTGATGACTTATCAATATCAATATCAATCAATATCAATGTCAAAAACTGGTATGAAACCATTAACAACGCAGCCAAAATTAATCATACGAATAAAAAGAGCATTTACTCTAAGTCTAACACCAAACCCTGGTTTAATACTACCCTAAAACAAATGAAAAAGAATCTTAGAAAATTAGAATTCATCTGGCGCAAATCTAAACTGACAATACACAAAGAAATATACAACAACCACCTTAATAAATACAAAGAAACCCTAGACAGCACAAAGAAAGAATACTACTCTGAAATTCTGTCAAAATCTTACAACAGACCAAGAGAGTTATTCTCCATGGTCAGAAACCTAACCAACCCACAAACTTCAGGCACTGAAATTACAGACATCACAGTACAAACTTTAGCCTGTCATTATCAAAACAAAGCAAAAACACCATCAATGATTATAGACCCCATTAATACTTCCCACCAGCCATCAGACGAATGGACAGACTTTCATCCCATAACTAAAGAGACACTAAAAAACATCATCACCAGCCTAAACACTACAACTTCTTACCTAGACCCATGTCCAGTAACATGGATAAAAAACACACTGCCAATTTTATTACCCTACATCCTCTCAATAGTTAACCTCTCACTAACTCAAGGTTATCTCCCATCATCACTCAAACATGCACAAATCCGCCCAATCCTTAAGAACAGCAAACTCGATAAAACATCCCCTACATCATATAGACCCATATCCAGCATCCCATTTTTAGCTAAAATAATTGAAAAAGTGGTCCAACTTCAGACACAAGATTTCCTAGACTCATCTTACCCGCTTGATGAGCAACAATATGGCTTTCGCCCCCACCACGGAGTAGAATCACTCCTTACAGTTCTATTAGATGCACTCCTAAGAGGCACTGACAACCAAAAGCAGGCTTTCATACTACTTTTCATTGATATATCAGCGGCGTTTGATAGCGTACACCACACAATAATGCTCAACAGCTTGAGACAAATAGGTTTAAACTCCATAGTACACAAATGGTTCTCGTCCTACCTAAACAATAGAACACAAAATGTAAGAATTGGGAATCAAACCTCCACCACATATAAACAAGAAATAGGATTACCACAAGGTTCAGCATTATCAGCTCTACTTTTCAATATTTACATAAAACCCGTTTGCAAAATATTCAAAAAATTTGGAGTACAATATCATCTATATGCAGATGATATCATGATGTACATTCCATTCACGATACCCAATCTACCGCTCCAACTCCTATCGGACTGCTATAATGAAATCACAACTTGGCTTAAAGCTCAAAATCTCCACATAAATCACGCTAAAACAGAAGTCTTAATTGTGACTAAAAACAAATCATATACCCCACCAACACACATAAAACTCCAAAATCAGGAAATTAAAATAAAAAATGAAATAAGATACCTAGGCATTATACTAGACACACATCTCACCATGGAAACTCACATCAGCAATACGATAAAGCACAGTTACTTACCTGTAACAGGTGATCTCTGGGAACAGCAGGAATTAGTCCTCACATATGGGTACGTCGGTACCGACGGAGCCTGCGCGGGAAAGCTCCCCAGCTTCCTAGAATGGAAGCTTTTGGGACCTCCCACTGCACATGCGCACTGCCTTCCCGCCTTCCTGAACAGCTCTCCTCAGTTTCGAGTTTATAGCTGAGTCAATAGAGAGAGGACAGGAAGATAGATAGATAAAAGATACAACTCCTAGGGGAGGTGGGTGGGTTGTGAGGACTAATTCCTGCTGTTCCCAGAGATCACCTGTTACAGGTAAGTAACTGTGCTATCTCCAGGAACAAGCAGGAATAAGTCCTCACATATGGGGACTCCCTAGCTTAGATGCGTGGGATCCCCTGTCAAGGTTCGCCATCTTCGTATGGATCTCAGGCATCCATCCTGGGAAGGTGGGCAGGAGTTGTCTAAGAATGGAACAGGTGTTTGAGGACAGCCTGGCCAAACAAGGCATCCCGGCGGGAGTCTTTGTCCAAACAGTAATGGGCTGTGAAGGTATGAACCGAGGCCCAGGTAGCGGCTCGACAGATCTGATCAATGGAAACAGAGTGCAGATGAGCCATAGAAGTTGCCATGGCTCTCACATTGTGAGCTGTGACATGGCCTTCCAGAGAAATGTTTT
This sequence comes from Ichthyophis bannanicus, assembly GCA_033557465.1. Lineage (NCBI taxonomy): Eukaryota > Metazoa > Chordata > Amphibia > Gymnophiona > Ichthyophiidae > Ichthyophis > Ichthyophis bannanicus. The sequence continues at coordinate 688,427,253 of CM066035.1, forward strand.
TACTCTGGTAAGCAAAGGAAATACACTGAGCAATCCAATTGGAAAGTGTACGCTTGGAGACTGGAAGTCCCAAATGTGAAGGATCAAAAGCCACGAAAAGTTGAGAAGACTTTCGATGTGGCTGAGTCCTATTAAGGTAAAAGGCTAGAGCTCTTTTACAATCCAGAGTATGAAGGTTCCTCTCTGCACTGGAGGCATGAGGAGCCGGAAAAAATACAGGTAGATATACCTCTTGATTAAGATGAAAAGGCGAGACCACTTTAGGCATAAAGTGGGGATTCGTCCTAAGGACCACCTTGTCATGATGAAATCTTGTATAAGGTGGATTAGCCACTAGAGCCTGCAGTTCGCTGATGCGACGAGCGGAAGTGACTGCAATTAGGAATAATACCTTCCAGGAAAGAAATTTCAAGGAGGTAGAAAATAACGGCTCAAAAGGTGGCTTCATAAGCTGACCAAGCACTAGATTCAAATCCCATGCGACCGGGGGGGTCTGATGGGAGGTTTAGTGAGGGTCAGGCCTCTCATGAATCTTGCAACAAGAGGATGAGAGGAGATAGGTTGTCCATTTACAGGTTTCAGGGATGCTGAAATAGCACTTAAATGGACTCTTACAGAATTCGTCTTAAGGCCTGCATTGGAAAGATGCAGGAGATAGTCTAAGAGGGAATTCAAAGGAAGTGCCAGAGGGTCAAGGCCCTGCTGAGCACACCAAATGGAAAAACGTTTCCATTTGAAAGCATAAGACCGCCTCGTGGAAGGTTTCCTAGAGGCATGAAGGATATCTTTCACAGGTTGAGAAAGATTAAAGTCTTGAAGACTTAAGCCTTCAGTAACCAAGCTCGGAGATGTAGGGATTTGGGGTTTGGGTGCCACAAAGTACCGTCCTCCTGAGACAGAAGGTCTGGTGCAGCTCCTAAGTCCAGGGAGGATCCCTGGGAGAGCTGTAGAAGCAGAGGGAACCACACTTGGCGTGGCCAGCGTGGAGCTATGAGGATCATAGAGCCGTGATCTCTCTGGAGTTTGAACAGAGTCTTGGGAATCAGCGGAATGGGTGGAAAGGCATATAGGAACGCCTGACCCCAATGGAGGAGAAAGGCGTCCGTGGCCTGAGCTTCCTGACATGGAGTCCTGGAACAGAACCGGGGAAGTTTGGCATTCCACGGACTTGCAAAGAGGTCTATGTCCGGGGTCCCCCATTCCTGAAAGATTCTGGTTATCTGGTCCACGTGTAGGGACCACTCGTGTGGCAGCAGAACTCGACTGAGCCTGTCTGCTCGAGAGTTTTGAACTCCTGGAAGGTACACTGCTAGCAGATGAATTTGGTGCTCTCTGGCGAAGGCCCATAATCTGAGAGCTTCGTTGCAAAGCGACAGAGAGCCCGTTCCTCCTTGTTTGTTTATGTAAAACATGGCCACCTGATTGTCTGTCTGAACCAGGACAGTCAGGTTGGCAAGGAGGGTATGGAAGACCTTGAGGGCAAGGTAAATTGCTCGCAGTTCCAGGAGGTTGATATGAAGGGTGGCCTCCTGTGGAGACCAAGTGCCCTGAGTGGAGAGAGTTAGCAGATGGGCTCCCCACCCCAATTGGGAGGCATCTGTTGTGAGGGTTGCTTGGGGTAGCAAGGGCTGAAAGGGAGCCCCCAACAACAGATTCTTGGTGGATATCCACCAATGGAGGGACCAAGACAGACGGTTTGAGGTTTGTATTTGGTCTGAGAGTGCTCCCGACGCCTGAGTCCACTGGGTGGCCAGGGTCCATTGAGCTGCTCTCATATGAAGACGAGCATAGGGCACCACATGTACTGTGGAGGCCATATGGCCCAGGAGGCGTAGCATTTCCCTGGCTGTCAAGTGAGTACTGGACTGGGCTTGGGAGGCCAAGCTCAGCAGACACTGACCCCGAACCAGTGGAAGGTAGGCTCTTGCAGTGGTGGTGTCCAACCGGGCCCCTATGAATTCTAGAGACTGAGTAGGGCTGAGTTGAGACTTGGGAAGGTTTACCACCAGTTCCAGATACTGCAGCAGGTTCCTTGTGCGGTCTAGGGAAATCTGGGCCTGCGACTGAGTTGGAGCTCGAATGAGCCAGTCGTCCAGATATGGGAATACGAAAATCCCCATGCTTCTGAGAAATGCGGCTACGACTGCCATGCATTTGGTAAAGACTCTTGGGGCAGAGGCGAGACCGAAGGGAAGTACTCTGTATTGGTAATGACTTCCCTGAACAGAAAGCGAAGATATTTTCTGTGGGAGGGATGGATGAGTAGATGTGTATACGCATCCTGCAGGTCTAGAGAACAAAGCCAGTCCTGACTCTGAAGGTATGGAAGGAGAATGCCCAAAGAGAGCATTTTGAATTTCTCCTTGTACAGAAATGTGTTCAATTCTCTCAGATCTAGGATTGGTCTGAATCCCCCTGTCTTCTTTGGAATGAGAAAATAGGGGGAGTAGAAACCTGACCCCTGTTGATGAAGAGGAACCTCTTCTATGGCCCCTTGGGCAAGCAGAGAAGAGATCTCCTGATCCAACAGGGCTAGGAGAGGAGATGGAGAATTGAAGGGTCTCACCATGTGATGAGGAGGAAGGCTGGAGAAATGAAGTTTGTAACCCTCTCGGATGATAGAGAGGGTCCATTGCTCTGTTGTGATCTGTTCCCATCTGGGAGCAAAGTGAGCTAACCTTCCAGGTATGGTGAGAGGTTCTGGTTGGTCCAGAACCAGGAATGGCAAGTTCTCTAGGGGCAAGTCAAAACCCCTGAGGGGGCGGAGCCTGTTGAGCTGCAGTAGCTGCTGCAGGCTTTGCTCTTGCTTGTTTCGTTTGCTGACGTTTAGCCGCAAAACGAGGTTGAGAAGATTGCTGGCCAGTATTGGAAGCATATCTGGCCTTCTTATAATAAGGCCTCTTGAAAGACTTCTTCTTAGTGGGAGTAGAAGTGGACTTAGAAAGTCTCTCTAAGGTGGCATTTTCAGCGTCCATTTGAGTGGCCTTAACCTGCCACTCTGCACCGAATAAGTTCTCACCTGTACAGGGCAGATTCCGTAAGCCATCTAGAACCCAGGGTTCTAGATCAGAAGCCTGGAGCCAGGCCAGACGTCTGGCTGCGATAGCAATGCCAGAAGCTCTGCTGGCTCCTTCGAAGGAATCAAAGGCAGCTCTGTTGGAGAACTTAGAAACATCTAAAAGTTGTTTCACAACAGAAAGGAAGTCCTCCTGTTTATCCTCAGGGATAAGGGAGGCAAAATGCCGTACTTTCTTGGCAAGTTCCCCTAGGAACATGCCCATATAGAGGCTGTAGGAATTAATCCTGGCTATAAGCATACTAGCCTGGAAGATTTTCCTACCAAAAGAGTCTAGTGTCTTACATTCCCTTCCTGGAGGTGTAGAAGAGTGCCTTTTAGTACTCTTGATCTTTTTCATTGCAGACTTTACCACAATGGAGTGGTGAGGCAATTGAGTTTTCTGAAAACCAGGAGAAGGAGGGACCCGATACATGGTGTCCAACCTACGGGAATAAGGAGACAGAGTTAAAGGGTTCTCCCAGAAATCCATCAATTGTTCCTGAAGGATTTCATGGATAGGCAGAGTAACTGCTTCTTTAGGAGACTTAGAGTATCCTAAAATATCCAATCTTTTTGACCTTGGTTCCCTTTCAGAGGAGGTAGTGATAGAAAGGCCTTTAGCCATTTCTAAAATAAAGTCCTGAAAGGACAAATCCTCTGGAGGAGACATTCTCCTTTTTGGAGAAGAAGGTTCCTCAGGAAGGTCAAGGGAGAGCTCTGCAGACTCATCAGAGGAGACAAAATCCTCAGAGGAATCGGTGTATTCTCTAGTTTCCTCCAACGCACGATACGCATACCGATCGGTATCGACATCGGGCGTACCGGGTATGGAAGCGGTATGGAGCGAAAGCCCATACGGTACCGATTTGCGTTTAGAAGAGGAAGGCCTGGGTTCCGGCATGGCGGACGATACCGGAACCGGGCCCGGAACCGCTGGAAGCGGTACCGATGGCGTTGCAGCTTTAATGAAAGCCATGACGGCCTGCTGCATGGATTGGACAGTATTGCCCATAGACGCCACGGCTGCCTGGATGTCGGTACCGGTATGGGCCGGTACCCCAGAGCAGTCCAACAGGTGATCTGTCGAGGCCGTGCCATCGATGTCAACCTGTAGCCCCTGTATTGGCGTTTTGGAAGGTAGGGCTTCCCGCCGGGGCTGTTTGGCTGGGGCAGGGTCCTCAAAACTAAGAGCCTCTCGATGCTTTGAAGGAGATTTGCTCTTTGAGGACTTGCCCACAGAAGGTTTGGTTACCTGAGATCCATCCGGGGATGATGACCTGGATGACTGTGATGTTGGATTCTCTGAAGCAAACAGCACATGGAATTTGTTGGCCCGGTTCTGCAGCCCACGCTTAGACATTTGGGAGCAGGAAGGGCAGTCCGGAATGGAGTGGTCAGGCCCCAAACATTTAAGACACCATTCATGGGTGTCTGTGACTGATATTACAGCAGTACACTTGGTACACTTCTTAAATCCAGGGGCTGGCTTCTCCATGTGGAGAATTAAAGTAGGCCTGAAGGCCTAACTGAAGTGACCAAGTGCTGAAAAAATAATAAAAGAAAATAATTTTTAAGAAAGAAAAAGGAAGACCGGCGATACCGGTATCGGTATGGGAAGGCAGGTACGCGGTCTAAAGAAACAAAACAAAAAACTACAATTTCTTCAGCGGTGACAGGATACACGACCTGCTGGCTCCGCGGAAAAAGAGAAACTGAGGAGAGCTGTTCAGGAAGGCGGGAAGGCAGTGCGCATGTGCAGTGGGAGGTCCCAAAAGCTTCCATTCTAGGAAGCTGGGGAGCTTTCCCGCGCAGGCTCCGTCGGTACCGACGTACCCATATGTGAGGACTTATTCCTGCTTGTTCCTGGAGATAGAAAATTTACTTCAAACTAAAAACGCTCAAACAACTACGTCCTCTTGTATTCTCACAAGATTTCATTAATATAATCCAGGCTACTATAACTCCTCACTTTGATTTTGCCAATATAATACTCATGGGCATATCAAAACAAAGCATCAAACGTATACAATTAGCACAAAATGCAGCTGCAAGAATTATATTGAAAGTTAACTCACTCCAACACATAACACCAATTCTAGCTTCCCTCCATTGGCTTCCAATTCAAAGCAGAATAATTTACAAAATAATAATTACTTCATTCAAAGCCTTATACGATTTAGCTCCAACCACACTATGCAACCTAATACACAAAGAACCACCTAAACCTACACAAAGAAAAGGCCAATTAAACAAACTAAAAACCCCAAAAGATTACACAAGAGCTCACAAATCAACAAACCACAGAGCATTTTCCCACATAGCCCCCACCATCTGGAATTCCCTCCCCGAGGAGCTACGAACACTAACTGAGATCACGGAACTCCGCAAGAATTTGAAAACTCATCTGTTCACCAAATACTATAACAACACAGAGACTCTCCCACCTGCTTTAGATAAAGGCTAAACAGGCTTCTGGCTGTTCCAATTAAAATCCTTTCACCCAACACAGCTCTTATAGTTACGCCCCTTGATGACCCCATATCTTATGCCCTTTTACTCCCATAGGTGTATGTATGTGTATATGTAGGCATGTGTGTATATGTATATGTATGTATATATATATATATACATGTATATATATATGTATGTATGTGTGTATATGTATATATATTTTTATGTGTGTATACACATCTATATATATATATCTGTAAATAGTTTATTCTGTTATGTTCTGTTCACATTGTTAGAATTATATTATGACGTTCCTTGTAAATTTACATTCGGTTAATTATACTAACATTGACGTTCCTTGTAAAACAACTTGCGTTGCCAAGTGTTAAGTTTTGTTCTCTGTAAACCGCAACTGATCTGTGGAAGATGCGGTATATAAATGTGTATAAAATAAATAAATAAATAAATAAATAAATGTTGGATTACTCTTTTTAAGGGGTAACAGCATCACTGCCACTGTACTGATTATGTGTAAGGATTGCTACAAGGATATGACAGCATGACTGTATGGGAACCCTTATGACAGCCAGGACTTTAATCTATTAAGTTGAAGAAATAATGTGGAAATTGGGGTTGGGTTGTCAAACGGTGTCTCTTATGTTATGGATGAGTAAGCATATTGAGAGTAGTGAGGTGGATATGAAATGAATGGTTTGGTGGTATAGTGCCTGTGAGTTTGATTGATTTTATTTGCTGGAGTAAGGGATAGTTTATATGTTGAAGAGCATTATTATTACTAACCAGCGAAAGAGAGATCTATGGTGCGACACCAGGAGCTGTCCAGATGGTGGATGCTATGGGTGAATACGCTGGTGCTACATATTTTATAAGTTGGATCATGGTTCTGGTTTGGGGGTGGTTACTGTTACACTACTGCATTCTAAAATGAATGTTTTGTGGTGTAAATATTTGCTTTTCCCTTTTTCCCCTCTTTGGCAACGTTATATTTTTAAATTGTTAAAAATCTGGACATGATGAACCATGATGACTCACATGAATTCCCCGACTCCCTGCCCCTAACACCTAGTAATCTGACGTACTTTTAACACCTTGACCACGTTATCTCTAGGTCTCCCCAGTTAATGCCCAGCCCAACCTAACCCTTGTTACTTACCCATCTCACCCAACCCAGTTCTAAGTATGTTCTCAGTTCTATAGATTTTCAGTCCAGTTCTTTGTAAAGTAGTTCCCCTGCTGTTAATGTTCCATGTAAACCGCTTTGACTTAATGAGAAAGCAGCATATAAGCCTTGTTAAATAAATATATAAATTGGAGTTGCTAATCTTTTTGATGATATTGGAGGTCACACATATATGCAAACATAGCTCGTTTTTTTCATTTTTACATTGTTGATGGCATGGGCTGAGTGAATTATTGATTTTTGACTATGCCGGGTACCCTTAAAATTATGTCCTTAATTAAACTTAAATAATCCCGTCAAGAATCAAAACATTATAATATACTGCCCTAAGAAAAACCCAGATTTCTCTTTTTTTTTTTTAAAACAAGAGACACACAAATTATGCAGAGTCTTTGACACTAGCTAATAAATGGTATAATAGAGTGGCTTTTCGCCCTACCATTGGGAAGAAAAATGGTGTGAAAAATTCTGAATTAAAAATTTCTGCAATTCACCATTGCCTCTCAATTGTCAGGTTCAGAAGGTAAATGGATTAGAGTAGACCTCGACTTCCCTGATATTAAGCTTGTCCTCTTAAATGTTTGCTCCCAATATTGATTCTCCTAAGTTTTTCAGATCCCTATTAAGGGTGTTGCTTAAAGCGAAAGACAGGTCTCTAGTGAATGGCAGGGATCTTAACATGCTTCTAAACAGGTGAGCAGGAAGTCTAAATGCAGTTATTGTGTACCTCATGCCCGGGTGTGTTGCAATCTCTTATGTGGGATCTCTCTATGGTGGACCCATGGAGGCTGCAACATCCTAATGGGAAAGAACTTAAATTTTACTCTTTGCCACACCAAATTCATAGCAGAATTGATTATCTTTTAATTTCTTGTAACCACTACAGGTAACTCTAGATACACAGATCCTTCCAATTACAGTTTCAGATGATGCAGCGATTTTATTATTCCAGCAGATGGGAAGGACTATTCATCCACTAATTAGTTGGCGATTTAATTTAGGATTCTGGGCTGAGGACAAGTTCCGAGCAGTAATTTAAGCCCAGATAAGACTTGTTGGTAAGATGCCCTTAAGGCTGCAATTTGGGGCAACATTATGTTTGCTTCAGATGTCCATTTAAAAACAATCAGGAGCTGAATGATTTGGAAAGGGCAATCAAAGACTTAGTGCAGCAATATACTAATATTTAAAATTCTGTTGAACTTCCACTGCTTGCAAGCAAGCAAGGATAGTGTAGTTACTCACCTGTAGCAGGTGTTCTCCATGGATTGAAGGAATAAGTTCTCATATATGGGTGATGTCACCAATGAAGCCCCACGCAGGAATGCTCCCCAGCTTCTATTGGAAACTTTGGAAGGCTCCACCACACGTGCACATCTGCCTTCCTGCCTGCCACGGTGCCATCTTCTCTAGTAAAATATAAAGCTGTAGCCAAAAAAACAACTCCTTGGGGAGGTGGGAGGGTTGTGAGGACTTATTCCTGCTATCCATGGAGAACACCTGATACAGGTGAGTTTATGTTTATTTCGCTTGATATACCGCCTTTCAATAACAAGACAAGGTGATTTACAATTCAAACAATGTAAAAGAGGGCCATGGGCACCGAAAAGGAAAGGAAATTACAATAATAGACAGGAAAGTGTGAGGCAAAGTCAGACAAACATTCATACACATTGAACAAGATTGAAAAAGAGGAGCACACAGGACTAAACAAGGGCAGTGGATAGGTCATATGCATTATTGAAAAGATGTGTCTTTAGCTGAGCCTTAAAAGTGTGGTAATTTTGTTCCAGTCGGAGGGAGGTAGGTAGGGAGTTCCACAGGACAGGACCAGCAAAGAAGAAAGCAGAGTTACGGGTGGATTGGAGATGTGCACATGCAGGGGAAGGAAGGTAAAGTCGATTGATATGGATGGACCGGAGAGAGCGACTGGAAGTATGAAATTGTAGAAGATCGGACAGATACTGTGGGGTGTGGGTGTATATAACCTGATGGACCAGTGTGAGAAGTTTGTAATGGATACAGGAAGCCAGGGGGAACCAGTGAAGATTTATGAGGAGGGGAGTGACGTGTTTCCAGCATGTGGAATTAGAGATAATGCGTGCGGCCATATTCTCTGTGAACAAGCAGTAAGTCAGTCCTCATGTATGGGACTCCCAAGCTACAGGCTACTGAAAACAGAGGAGGCCAAAATCCCAACAGGGGCAACAGAACTGGAGAAACAAAATGAACAGCGAGGGTAGTCCCCCTAGGGGACTTGACTGACTCAGCATTTTCAGCTTAAATCTTCACTGAGGAATTTACTTTTTGGTAGCCTGGATGGACAGAAGGGCTGGTGAGAAGGAGTTGGAAGCTAATTCCCAAAGAGATGCCAGAGTATGGCTTGGCTGAAGATGCTGTGCATCAGGAATCCCCATCCAAACAGTAATGAGCTGTGAATGTGTGGGCTGAAGACCACGATGCAGTCCTGCAGATCTCCTTTATGGAGGCTGAGCGCAAGCTGGCCACCTATCTGACACTGTGAGCCGTGACATGACCATCAAGGCTCAGGCCTGGGTGGACATAAGCAAAAGAGATGCAGTCTGCTGCCAAATTGACAGAATGTGTTTGGAAACAGCAGCCCCGAGCTTGCTAGGGTCAAAAGAGACAAACAGCTGTGTGGACTCATGGTGGGCCTTTGTCCGTTCAAGGTACAAGGCCAAGGCATGCTTGCAGTCCAGCATGCGCAGTACTGCCTCCCCTCTGTTGGCGTGAGGTCTGGGGAAGAAAGCTGGCAGATTGAGGTGGAGAGCGGATACCATCTTCGGCAGGAAATGCGGATGTGTACATAACACCACACTATTGTGGTGGAACCTGGTATATGGCAGGTGAGTCACCAGGGCCTGAAGCACACTGACATGGCATGCCGAAATGACCGCCATCAGGGACACAACCTTCCAGGTCAGGAACTTCAAAAGGCAGGAAGCAAGTGTCTTAAAGGGAGCCGACAAGAGCAGTGCCAGAACAACATTAAGATCCCAAGCCACCACCAGGGCTTGAAGGGAGGCTTAGAGAGACGTAAGCCCTGCATGAAGCGAACCACCAAGAGCTGAGCTGAGATGGGCTTCCCCTCTGAGTCACGATGACAGGCCCCAATCGCGCTCAGGTGGACTTGGACAGAAATGGATTTGAGACCCGAGTCCAAGAGGAGGGGGAGGTACTCCAGCAACTTGTCCACAGTGCAGGAGAAGGGATCCAGGGCTCAGTCAGTGCACCAGGATGAGAATATCTGCCATTTATATGCATAAGACCTGCAGGGTGAAGCCTTGCAGGAGGCCAGGAGGATTTCCTTAACATTCTTGGAAAGGTTAAGCTCTGTGAGGACTACCCCACATCCATGCCACGAGGGCCAGGGACTAGAATGTTGGGGTGAAGCAAGGTTCCGTCCTTCTGAGAGATGAAGTCTAGGGCAGAGAAAGCCACAGAGGCTTCCTGCTGCAAAGAGCTGGAGCAGCAGGGGAAACCATGGCTGCCGAGGCCAATATGGGGCGATGAGAATCATTGTGCCCTTGTTGGTTTGAAGCTTCACAGCAAGGTTTTCGCCACAAGCGGAATAGGGGGGGAATGCGTACAGCAGGCCCACTCCCCAGTGCAGGAGGAAAGCATCAGACACCAGTCGGTAGCTGGAGATGACCTTGGAGCAGAACTGATCCACCTGAGTGTTGTGCGGAGTGGCAAACAGATGTATCACAAGGATACTCCATTCCTTAAAGATCCAGTCCACAACCTCCCTGTTGAGGGAACTACTAGTGCGGCTGGAGACGTGGTTCAGTTGGTCCACCAGTTAATTGAGTTTCCCAGGCAGGCATCTCTGAGCAATGGTGAACTTCCATAAGCGGTCTGTTTCCTAGCACAAAAGGTACAACCCTGTGCCGCCCTGCTTGTTGACGAAGTAAATGGCCATGTGATTGTCGGTTTGAATCAGCACAGTTTGATTGGCCAAATATACCTGGAAGACTCGAAGGGCATTGACGATAGTCCACAGTTCCAAGAAGCTGATCTTGTGCGGGCTCTCCTGCTTGGACCAGAGGCCCTACACGTGTGCAGGCCATCCAGATGAGCCCCTCAGCCTGACTTGGATGCATCCGTCATCAGTGTCTTCTGAGGGGTTGACATCTGAAATGGGAGACCTCTGAGCAAGTTCTGCGGCTCCAGCCACCAGTGCAGGGGACTGGATTAGAGGTGTAGTGCCTGCTACCTGATCCTGGAGGTGGCCTATGGCCTGCTTCCAGTATTCAGAGTCTACTGAGCTTGTCTCATCGACAGATGAGCCAGGGGAGTGACATGCACCATCGAGGCCACATGGCCAAGCACCTTCAGCATCCCCCAGGTCATCACCTGATGCCTCTGCTGTGTATCGCAGACCAGGGCTGTGAGCCTCTGCAGGCGATCCATCGAGGTGTTGAGAAGGGCTTTTATGAACTCCAGCCATTGAGAGGGATATAGGTGAGACTTGGAGTAATTGACCACGAACTTCAACCGCTCGAGCACTTGGATGGTCAACTGCTGGACCCCAACCGGGCTGGAGCTCTTTATGAGCCAGTTGTCCAAGTAGGGGAAGACAAGGCACCCAGGGTCCGAAGGTAAGCGGCCACAACCATGAGACACTTTGTGAAGACTCAAGGTGCCAATTTCAGACCTAAGGGAAGTACTCGGTACTAGAAGTGCCAATCCCCCAGGATGAATCTGAAGTATTTTCTGGGAGCACGGTGGATCGGTTTATGCATCTTTGAGATCCAGGGAGCATAGCCAATAGTTGATCTGCAGGTAAGGGAACAGAGTCCCCAGTGAGACCATCTCAAACTTCTCCTGCAACAGATAGGTGTTGGAGGTCCAGAACCCTCCTGTCTTTTTGGGGACTAGGAAGTACCTGTAGTAGAAGCCCCACCCGACCTGAGCCATAGGCTGAGGTGCAGGGGATCTAGGGGATACTCTTTCAGGGGGAATGGGGAGAGCAGTTTGGCAAGTGCAGCATGTAGCCGCTTTGGACTATCTGCAGCACCCATGCATCCGTGAGGATAAGAGGCCATCTGTGGCAAAGCAGGATGAGCTGCCCACCCACCAGAGGATTTTCCTTCTGGACACTGCCAGATTAGCTACGCTCTGCAGGAACCAATCAAAATTCCACCCCCAGCTTGGGTTGCAGAGCCTGCTGGGCCTTCTGAGGCTTCTCTTGGCATGCTGACGAGGGTCTGGCACCTTCATTTGAGAGCTCTGGGGGCTCAGGAGGTACCGGAACTCACACTGGTAGTAGATCTTCTTGCCTTTGTACTTCTTGAAAGAGGGGTAGGCAGTCTTTTTGATAGTATGGTGAGGGTGACATGTTTTATCTCAATCTTGCCAACCTTAGCTTCCACCTGTTTCCCAAAAGAGGTTGTCTCCCCCCGGCAAGGCATATCCACCAGCTTATCCTGCACCCATTGCTCTAGATCCAAGGACTGGAGTCAGGCAAGCCAGCAGGCTCCAATGCCTACTGCTGCAGCCCTGCAGGTGGACTCAAAGGTGTCATATAAGTTGCCCAGACCATGTACTTGGAGCAATCTTCATTATGGCCCCCCAGGGCGGGAAAGGAGTCCGGGTGCTCAGAGGGGATGAGCGGGCCAAACTCGGCCAGATCCCGCATGATGTCCTTTAGGAACATGCCCATGTACAACTAATACAAAAGGACCCTGGCCACGAGCATGGTGCTATGGAAGCACTGCCTGCCAAAGGAGTCCAAGGCCCTTGCCTCCCTGCTTGGGAGCAACGAGGAGCGAGTATTGCTACTTTTGACCCTCTGCATCGCAGACTTCACCACCAGGGAGTGGTGTGGGATTTGAGGTGTCTCAAACCCCAGGGCATTTTGGACCCAATACATCGAGTCCAGGCTTCTACTGACTGATGGCACTGTAAGGGGGTTCTGCCACATCCTCATCTGCAGCCTCTTCAAATCTGGTGCACCGGCATAGTCACAGCCTCCTTGGGGGCTGAAGGATAGTGAAGGATCTCCAGTCCCTTCACCCTAGGCTCGCTCTCTGATGCTAGGGGGAATGGCCTTGGCCATATCCCCCTCTTAGTCCTGGAAGGACATGTTCTCCAGAGGTGACTTGTGCTATTCATGCAGAAGAGACCGAGGGGAGCTCAGGGGATCTGCTCTGACACTTCTGATTCGGTCTCAGTCTCCCAGCCACCAGAGTTTGACTCTAAGAAGAAGTTGAAGTAGCATCAAGAGTCCATCCTTGATTCTGGGCCAAAGTTGATGGAAAGCCTTTGCTCCAGGCCACTATAGCCCCTTGGTTTAAAGTGCGCTTGGGTACCCCTCAATGATGATGCCTCCATGGGGCCACGCGAGGACATTGGGAACTGCGGCCAGGGATGAAGATACTGAATCCAACGGCCTGAAGAAGGACTCCCTCTGCTTCTCCCGACCCTTCAGACCCCTCCTTGTCATCTGCAGGCACAGAGTACAAGAAGTGGGCTTAGTGATCGGGACCTAAGCATTGAAAGCATCAAATGTGCAGATCAGTGACCAAGATGGCCCTGGCACACTTGGTGCACTTCTTAAACCTGTTGGCTGGTTTCTGGGACATGCCCAGGAACACGACCCTAGCAGGATCAAAGGGTTCGATGGTGCCAGCTGTGGGAAAAGAAAAGGCAAAAAAGATGGGCAAAAAAAGCAAAAAAACAGGACATCAGCACCAGGCAGATGCTGCCGACAGGAGACAGTGAAAACTTAGTAGAAAAAAAAGCAAAAAGGGCAAAAGCAAAAAATACTTTTCTGATGGTCACAGGAACACGTCCTAGGGGCTCCGTGGAAAAGGAAGACTGGAGAAGATGGCATCGCAGCAGGCAGGAAGGCATAAAGGCAGGTGTGGTGAAGCCTTCCAAATGCTTCCAATAGAAGCTGGGGAGTGTCCTCACATGGGGATGTCACCCATACATGAAGACTTACTTCCTGCTTGTCCATGGAGACAGCTTTGGTTTAGCAACATGCATAGTATAAGGAATATAACCATAGTGGGCACCTCTTAGTGCAATATTTGAAAGGATGTAAGAAGGAGCTAGAACAGTTCCTACAGAGAGATAATACCCATATTTGTTTTGATAATTATATAGTGCAGCAATTTCAAGAGTATTATGAAAGATTATATAAGTGTTCAGTTTGGAGATCATATCTCACAAAGGATATAAACTTGAAACAGTTGAGAGGAAGGCGACCAAAATGATTTGGAGCCTGCGTCAGGAGACATATGAGAAGAGATTTGAAGACTTACATACATATACCCTAAAGGAGAGGGATTAATGAACAAAATTATTTTTTCAAAGAAAGGGAAAGCTGCAAAACTAAAGGGCACAAAATGAAGCTGCAAGGAGGTAAACTTAAAAGTGACGTCAGGAAATACTTTTTCACTGAAAGGGTGGTGGATGCTTGGAATGCCCTCCCGATGGAGGTGGTAAGGACAAAAACAGTGACGGAATTCAAAATGGCATGGGATAGACACAGTGGATCCCTATATAGCAAAAGGATGAAATCAAGACAAATAAATATATTTTATACAACAAATAGAGGGGTGACCTGCACAGAGCGGTCGGTACAACCACTCTAGTCACCCTACTGGGCAGACTAGGTGGACCATACTGGTCTTCATCTGCCATCATACACTAAGTTATTATGTAGATCATGGTCACTGAGATTCAGAATGTTAAGACGCACTTCCTTTTAATAAAATCCCTTACCCGTGCATTCACCATCTGCTGGAGACAGTAAAATACAGGTTCTGCCTCTAGTGGCTTAGACTGATAATGGCATGATGATGTTATCAGACGTCTGGCTCCTTTTGACTCTGGTCACAACATATCTGCTGGTAGGGGAACACAATCCACTTGTCTGGACTGGTTTAGGACGAGGACATGGAATAAAGCACAGTTACTTACCTGTAACAGGTGATCTCTGGGAACAGCAGGAATAAGTCTTCACATATGGGTACATCGGTACCGACGGAGCCTGCGCGGGAACGCTCCCCAGCATTCAATCAGAAAGCTTTTGGGAGCATCCCACAGCGCCTGCGTGCTGCCTTCCCGCCTTTCCAACTGTCTCTCCTCAGTTGAGTTTTATAGCTGAGACAAAGAGGGAGAGAGAGAGAGGGAAAGGAAGAGAGACAGAGAGAGAGAGACAACTCCTAGGGAGGTGGGTGGGTTGTGAAGACTTATTCCTGCTGTTCCCAGAGATCACCTGTTACAGGTAAGTAACTGTGCTATCTCCAGGAACAAGCAGGAAAGCACAGTTACTTACCTGTAAACAGGTGATCTCTGGGAACAGCAGGAATAAGTCCTCACATATGGGTATCGTCGGTACCGACGGAGCCTGCGCGGGAACGCTCCCCAGCGTCCAGTAAGAAAGCTTTTGGGAGCATCCCACAGCACCTGCGCGCCTTTCCCAACCGCCTCTCTCCAGTTCGAGTTTTAAAGCTGAGACAAAGAGAGAGAGAGGAAAGGAAAGATAAGATAGAGAGATACAACTCCTAGGGGAGGTGGGTGGGTTGTGAAGACTTATTCCTGCTGTTCCCAGAGATCACCTGTTACAGGTAAGTAACTGCTATCTCCAGGAACAAGCAGGAATGAGTCTTCACATATGGGGACTCCCTAGCTGCAGATGCCAGGGAGAGACCCCAGGTTGTCTGTCCTTGGAAAGGACTCTACCTCCTCCCATGGATCTCTGGCATCCAACCAGGGTAGGTGGGTAGGAGTTGATTAGGAATGGAACAGGTGTTTGAGAACAGCCTGACCAAACAAGGCATCCCGGCGGGAGTCCTTGTCCAAGCAGTAATGGGCTGTGAAGGTATGAACCGAGGCCCAGGTGGCCGCTCGACAGATTTGGTCGATGGACACAGAGTTTAGATGAGCCATTGAGGCTGCCATGGCTCTCACATTGTGAGCTGTGACATGGCCCTCCAGAGAAAGGTTTCTACTCTGGTAGGCGAAAGAAATACACTGAGCAATCCAGTTTGACAGTGTTCTCTTAGAGACTGGAAGTCCTAAATGAGAAGGATCTAAAGCAACAAAGAGTTGAGAAGACTTTCTATGTTGCTGTGTTCTTTGAAAGTAAAAAGCATGAGCTCTCTTACAATCCAAGGTATGAAGATTCCTCTCTGCATTTGATGCATGAGGTCCTGGAAAAAAGACAGGTAAATATACCTCTTGGTTCAGATGAAAAGGCGAGACCACTTTAGGCATAACGTGTGGATTGGTCCTGAGGACTAACTTATGATGGAACCTTGTATAAGGTGGATTAGCCACCAAAGCTTGCAACTCACTGATGCGGCGTGCTGAGGTGACTGCAATGAGAAAAATAACCTTCCAAGAAAGAAATTTCAAGGAGGTGGTGGCTAAAGGCTCAAAGGGTGGCTTCATGAGTTGGCCAAGAACCAGGTTTAAGTCCCATGCCACTGGAGGTGGTCTAATGGGAGGTTTAGTTAAAAGAAGGCCTCCCATGAATCTTGCTATAAGAGGATGAGAGGAAATAGGTTGTCCATTGAGAGGCTTGAGGGACGCTGCAATAGCACTCAAATGGACTCTTACTGAATTCGTTTTCAGACCTGCATGAGATAGATGCAGGAGATACTCTAGTAGAGAATTCAGAGGTATTGCAAGAGGGTTTAGACCTTTCTCTGAACACCAAATGGTAAATCATTTCCATTTGAAAGCATAGGAACGTCTAGTAGAAGGCTTTCTAGAGGCATGAATAACATCTCTGACTTGCTGAGAGAGCGATGAAAATCTTGAAGGTCTAGGCCCTCAGCAACCAAGCCCTGAGATGGAGCGACTGGGGGTTTGAGTGCCACAAAGTTCCCTCTTCCTGGGACAGAAGGTCTGGTGCAGAGCCCAAGTCCAGGGAAGGAGCTTGAGAGAGATGCAGAAGTAGAGGGTGCCACACTTGGCGTGGCCAGTGTGGTGCTATGAGGATCATGGTCCCTTGATCTCTCTGAAACTTGAATAGTGTCTTGGGAATTAGGGGAATTGGTGGAAAGGCATAAAGGAAGTCTTGACCCCAGTGAAGGAGGAAGGCATCCTTGGCCTGAACTCCCTGACACGGAATTCTGGAACAGAACCGGGGAAGTTTGGCATTCCACGGACTTGCAAAGAGGTCTATGTCCGGGGTTCCCCAAATTCGAAAGATCCTGGCTACCTGGTCCATGTGGAGGGACCACTCGTGTGGAAGCAGAACTCGACTGAGTCTGTCCGCCCAAGAGTTTTGAAAGCCTGGAAGATATACTGCCAGAAGATGGATGTGATGCTCTCTGGCGAAGGCCCACAGTCGCAAATCTTCGTTGCAAAGCGACAGAGAGCCAGTCCCGCCCTGCTTGTTTACATTGAACATGGCTACTTGGTTGTCCGTATGGATGAGGACTGTCCTGTAGCTGAGCAGGGAATGGAACACACTGAGAGCTAAGAATATTTATTTATTTATTTAGCTGTATTTATATCCCGCTTTTCACCAGGTCAAAGCGGTCAATTGGGAGATACATTTAACACGAGGGGATATGACACACATACGCTAATACTTACAGGGAACATGGGCAATGGAGGGCTAAGTGGCTTGCCCAAGACCACAAGGAGAGCCTATAGGACTAGAAATCCAAGTCCCTCCGGCCTGAGATTGCTGTCCCCAGGTGGGACTTGAACCCCCGGCCCTCTGGCCTGAAGTACCTTGTCCTAACCACTAGGCCATTCCTCCCTGCTCTGAATATTGCTCTGAGTTCCAAGAGATTGATATGCAGAGAAGTCTCCTGTGGAGACCAGATGCCCTGGGTGGAGAGATCCTGCAGATGAGCTCCCCAACCCATTGGAAAAGCATCTGTTGTTAGAGTTGCTTGGGGTAGCGACTGCTGAAAAGGGGACCCCAGCAACAGATTTGGTGGGGACTTCCACCACTGGAGAGACCAAAATAGGTGACTGGAGTTTGCTATTTTGTCTGACAGGCAACCTGATGCCTGAGTCCATTGGGTGGACAAAGTCCATTGAGCTGCCCTCATGTGAAGGCGAGCATATGGAACCACATGCACGGTGGATGCCATGTGGCCTAGTAGTTGTAACATCTCTCGAGCAGTTAAATGGGACTTTAACTGTATCTGGGAGGCTAACTGCACCAAGCGTAGGCAACGGGCCTGAGGAAGATAGGCCCTTGCAGTTGTGGTATCCAGCAAGGCCCCTATAAACTCCAGGGACTGAGTAGGGGTGAGATGGGATTTTGGGATGTTTATTACCAGTCCCAAATACTGAAGGACACGCATTGTGCAGGTTAGAGAAATCTGGGCCTCTGACTGGGATGGAGCTCGAATGAGCCAGTCGTCCAGATATGGGAAAACGAATATTTCTAGAGTGCGTAGAAATGCAGCTACTACTACCATGCATTTCGTGAACACCCTTGGTGCAGAGGCCAGACCGAAAGGAAGCACCCTGTATTGGTAGTGCTTTCCTTGAAAAAGGAACCAAAGGAACCTTCTGTGTGTTGGATGGATGAGGACATGGGTGTACGCATCCTTGAGATCTAGAGAACAAAGCCAATCCTGACTCTGAAGGTATGGCAGCAGAGTACCGAGAGAAATCATCTTGAATTTCTCTTTGAACAGAAACTTGTTCAATTCTCTGAGATCTAATATGGGTCTGTAGCCCCCTGTTTTCTTTGGAATAAGAAAATAAGGGGAGTAGAACCCTGAGCCCTGTTAAAGAAGGGGTACTTCTTCTAGTGCCCCTTGGGCAAGAAGGGTAGCAATCTCCTGACCCAGAAGGTTGAGAGATGTTGGAGAATTGAACTGTCTCACCATGGTGTGGGGAGGAAGGTTTAAGAAATGAAGTTTGTACCCTTCCCTTATAATGGAGAGGGTCCATTGCTCTGCTGTGATTTGCTCCCATCTGGGAGCAAAGTAAGCCAATCTTCCTGGAATGGTGAGGGGCTCTGGTTCTTCCAGAGCCAGAAAGGCTAAGTTCTCTAGTTGCAAGTCAAAGGCCCTGAGAAGGCTGAGGCTGCTGAGCCGTGGGAGGCCTGGCAGCCTTTGACTTGGCCTGTTTAGGTGGTTGCTGACGCTTTGCAGCAAAACGACCTGCAGAAGATGCCTGCTGACCATAAGCAGGATAGTATCTTCCCTTTTTAGAAAAGGCTGTCTTTTTGAACAATCTTTTCTTAGCAGGAGCAGAGGTAGACTTTGAAAGTCGATCCAAAGCAGAGTTCTCAGCATCCATCTGAGTGGCCTTTGCTTTCCAATCCCTGCCAAAAAGGTTTTCATCTGTGCAAGGAAGATTTCCCAGTTCATCTTGGACCCAAAGTTCCAAATCAGAGGCTTGTAACCAAGCAATTCTACGTGCACCTATGGCAATAGCCGAGGCTCTGCTTACACACTCAAAAGAGTCAAAGGCTGCATGATTGGAAAATTTGGAAACATCTTGGGCATGTTTAAGCCAAGTGAGAAATTCCTGCCTTTTATCTTCTGAAATAAAAGGGGCTAAAGTCTGTAGATGATCTGTGACTTCTTTTAGAAATATCCCCATATAGAGACTATAGGAGTTGATTCTGGCAGCAAGCATATTGGCTTGGAAAACCCTTCGGCCAAAGGCATCAAGGGTCCTGCATTCACGTCCTGGAAGATCAGATGAGTGTCCCTTTGCACTCTTTATTTTCCTCATGGCAGACTCTACCACAATAGAGTGGTGAGGAAGCTGAGACTTATGAAAGCCAGGACAAGGAGGGACACGGTACATGGTGTCTAATCTACGAGAATGAGGAGAGGTAGTAAGAGGAGTCTCCCACATGCTCAACATGAGATCATAGAGAATCTCATGAATAGGTAAAGTAGCTGCTTCTTTCAGAGCCTTAGGATATTGCAAAATATCTAGTTGCTTGGCTCTAGGCTCTGACTCAGGGGCCACTGTAATGGAGAGGCCCCTAGCCACTTCCCTAATGAAGTCCTGAAAAGACTTCTGGAGGAGACATTCTTCGTTTTGGAGAATCAGACTCCTGAGGAAGAAGTACCGGTGCCTCGATAGAAGCCTCCGACTCATCGGAGGAATCGAAGTATCGCCTGTCCGGATGCTTCTGTAAAGCCCGATACGCGTACCGAGTGAGATCGACATCGGGAGTAAGCGGTACCGGTTCGGTACCGATGGGCGTCATCGGACAGGGTACCGCTGCAGTCGACATTTAAGCCGATGTCGATGCAATCGGTACCGGCACTGGGAACGATGCCGGTGCCGGAGTCGGTACCGGCAATGGAGATTGTTGCGGTACCAAAGGCGTTGAAGCCTGCATAAACGCCGTTATGGTGCGCTGCATGGACAGAATCTTCTGATCCATCGACGCCACCAGAGTCTGGATGTCGGTACCAGTGGAGGCCACCGGTACCCCAGAACACGGCAACAGGTGATCGGTTGAGGCCGAGCCATCGATGTCAACCTGTGACCCCATAGACAATGCTTTGGAAGCCAGAACTTCCCGCTGGGGTAATTTTGCCGGTGCGGAATCCTCGAGGACAAGCCCGGAGGCATCTCGATACTTAGAGGGAGATTTGCCCTTCGAGGACCGGCTAGATTTATGTTTGGTTACCCGAGATCCATGGGAGGAAGAAGCAGCCCTGGAAGACACCGAGGCTGCATCAGAGGGAAACAGGGTACTGAGCTTGGCTGCTTGGTTCTGCCGACCTCTTTTAGACATCATGGTACAGGACACACAATCCGTGACGGAATGGTCAGGCCCCAAACATTTTAGACACTAGTCATGGGTGTCGGTGACAGAAATAGTAACGCCACACTTTGTGCACTTTTTGAACCCAGAAGCGGGCTTCTCCATGAGTAGAAAAAATGTTCAGGCCTAAGGCCCAAACCGAAAATGCACAGTTGAAGTAAAGAAAAGTTTTTTGGGTTTTTTTATATGAAAGAAAAGACCGGCGGTACCGGTCTGACATCGAAGAAGGTAGACACGACACAGAAAAATAAAGAAAAAAATAAAGAATTCTTCTGCGGTGACAGGAACACGACCTGCTGGCTCCGCGGAAAAGAAGAACTGGAGAGAGGCGGTTGGGAAAGGCGGGAAGGCAGCGCACAGGCGCTGTAGGATGCTCCCAAAAGCTTTCTTACTGGACGCTGGGGAGCGTTCCTGCGCAGGCTCCGTCGGTACCGATGATACCCATATGTGAAGACTCATTCCTGCTTGTTCCTGGAGATTGAGTCTTCACATATGGGGACTCCCTAGCTTTTGATGCCAGGGAGAGAGCCCATAAGTTGTGTGTCCCTGGGACAGGGCTGCACTTCCCCACCTGGATCTCTGGCATCCCATGAGGGATGGTGGGTAGGAGTTGATTAAGTATGGAACAGGTGTTTGAGAACAGCCTGACCAAACAAGGCATCCCGGCGGGAGTCCTTGTCCAAGCAGTAATGGGCTGTGAAGGTATGAACCGAAGCCCAAGTGGCTGCTCGACAGATGTCGTCGATAGACACAGAGTTCAGGTGAGCCATTGAGGCTGCCATGGCTCTCACATTGTGAGCTGTGACATGGCCCTCCAGAGAAATGTTCTTGTTCTGATAGGCGAAAAAAATACATTGGGCAATCCAGCTGGAAAGTGTTTCTTGGAGACTGGTTGTCCCAAAAGAGTAGTTACTCACCTGTAACAGGTGTTCTCCAGGAGCAGCAGGAATCAGTCCTCACATATGGGTGACGTCGGAGCCGACGGAGCCCTCGCGGAGCAATTTCCCCAGTTTTCAAAGAAAGCCTTTGGGAATTGCAGCGCGCATGCGCGGTCCCCTTCCTGCCCAAGGGTGCCATCTTGCTCAGTCTGATGACATAGCTAAAAGATAGCAAAAAAAATTAGCAAAAACGAAATGATAGGACTGCAACTCCAAGGGGAGGAGGGAGGGTTGTGAGGACTGATTCCTTCTGCTCCTGGAGAACACCTGTTACAGGTGAGTAACTACTCTTTCTCCAGGACCAAGCAGGAAGTCAGTCCTCACATATGGGACTCCCTAGCTTAAGGCTACCGGAGACCTCAAGTGGAAAAATGAGCTCCCTCTAGCTCAGTAGCACAGAAGGAAGGAATATTCTCTGAAAACGCCCCCGACCGGTAACCCAACACCAGGGCCGGAGGGTAGGAGTTGCCTAAACCTCAAAGAGATTATGGAGGACTGCCGGTCCGAAAGCACTATCCCTGCGGGACTCCCTCTCTAGGCAGTAATGGGCCGCAAAAGTCTGGCTTGAAGACCAAGTAGCGGCCCGGCAGATGTCTGCCAACGGAACAGAGCGGAGATGAGCCACTGACGCAGCCTTCGCCCTAACACCATGAGCCGTGACTCGACTCTCTAACGAGAGGCCGGCCGCCCCATAAGCCCAAGCGATACTGTAAGCAACCCATATGGACAAAGTACGCTTGGAGACAGGTAGCCCCAACTTATTGGGGTCAAAAGAAACGAAGAGCTGAACAGCCCTTCTATGCTCTCGCGTACGGTCAAGGTAGAAGGATAAGGCCCTCCTACAGTCCAGGGTATGCAGGACCATTTCAGCCCGGCAGGTGTGCGGCCTGGGAAAGGTCGTCGGAAGAACCACCTCCTGGTTGAGATGAAAAGTAGAAACCGCTTTTGGAAGAAACTTAGGGTGAGTCCGTAAGACTACCCTATTCCTGTAGAACCTAGTGTAAGGAGGATCAGACACTAGGGCCTGCAGTTCACTAACGCGCCTAGCAGAAGTAAGGGCTACAAAAAACAAAGTTTTCCAGGAAAGAAAACGAAGAGGGCAGGTAGCCATAGGCTCAAAAGGCGGACAGGTAATCCGCTGTAAGACCACATTCAGATCCCACTCAGGGGCTGGTGGGCGTAAAGGAGGCTTAAGGAGAAGAAGGCCTCGGAGAAAACAAGCCACCAAAGGGTGGTGGGAAAGAGGCCTGCCATCCACCGGTGCGTGATGTGCAGAGAGAGCACTGAGGTGGACTCTGACAGAGTTGGACTTAAGGCCCAGATTGGAGAGGTAAAGCAAGTATTGCAAGACCACTGCTACCAAGCAGGAGAAGGGATTCTCAGACTGCTGAGCACACCATATGGAGAACAGACGCCATTTAAGAGCGTAGGACTTCCGGGTGGAAGGCCTCCTCGAGGCCAAGACAACCTCTTCCACCTCCCGAGGCAGCTGGAGGGGAGCAAGGACTACCCTTTCAGCAGCCAGGCCATCAGATGAAGGGACCGGAGGTTGGGGTGTAGGAGAGACCCTTGATCCTGTGTCAGGAGATCGGGTTGAAACCCCAGAGGAAGAGGAGTGTCCACCGCCAGCTGCATTAGAAGCGGGAACCAAGGTTGTCTCGGCCACCGAGGAGCCACTAGGATCAGCGAGGCTTTGTCTCTGAGAACGTTGAAGAGTGTTCGAGACACCAGCGGCATGGGAGGAAAGGCATACAAGAGGCCCGTGGACCATGGAATCAGAAAAGCATCCGCCGCTACTCTGAGAGGATGCGGTTGTTGAGAGCAGAATCTGGGAAGTTGCCGGTTCAGAGGACTGGCAAACAAATCCATGGTGGGGAGTCCCCACTTGAGAAAGATCCGCTGAACCACCAATGGATCCAATCTCCATTCGTGTGGTTGGAGGATCCTGCTTAGCTTATCTGCCAGGTAATTTTCCTGACCTGGGAGATAGACCGCTTTGAGGAGGAAGCCGTGGTGGACGGCCCAAGAGCACAGTCTTCGTGCCTACTGACAGAGAAGGAAGGAGCCTGTGCCTCCTTGTTTGTTCACATAGAACATTGCAACTTGATTGTCCGTCTGGACCAGCACAGACTGGTGAGAAGTGAGGTGGGAGAAGGCTCTCAGAGCTAGGCGGATGGCTCTGAGCTCCAGGAAATTTATCTGCTGCGCAGACTCCCAAGGAGTCCAGAGGCCTTGAGTACATGTCCCTTGGCAATGTGCTCCCCAACCCAGGAGAGAAGCATCGGTTGTTAGTACCTGAGAAGGCGGAGAAGATTGAAAATCCATTCCCAGTAGCAGGTTTGGCAGACGAAGCCACCACCGCAGAGAAGAGACCAGCAGGTCGGAGACCTGTACTGAGTCCGTCAGGCTCCCCGTGGCCTGATGCCATTGAGTGCGAAGGCACCACTGAGCAGGTCGCATGTTCAGGCGGGCATTGGGGGTCATATGGACCGTGGAAGCCATATGGCCGAGCAGTCTCAGAAATTTCCTGGCAGAGACCAGGGAATTGCTGTGAAAGTGGCTGGCGAGATCCATGAGCCTGTGTGCTCTGTCTAGAGGCAGGAAGGCCCACACCCGAAGTGTGTTTAACCTTGCACCGATGAATTCGAGATCTTGAGAGGGGAGCAAAGTGGACTTTGCGAAGTTTATGACAAAGCCCAAGTGCTGGAGCAGAGACACAGTGCGATGAGTGGCCTGAGTGGCCTCTTGGGAAGACTGGGCCCTGATTAGCCAGTGGTCCAGGTATGGAAACACAAAAAGGCCTTGAAGTCTTAGATAGGTCACCACCACTGCTAGGCATTTGGTGAACACCCTGGGGGTGGAGGATAGGCCAAAGGGCAGTACTCTGTACTGGTAATGATTTCCTCCCACAACAAACCTGAGATATTGTCTGTGGTCTGGATGAATAAGGATGTGAGTATAGGCATCCTTCAGATCTAAGGAGCATAGCCAGTCTCCCTGCTGGAGGCAGGGCAGCAGGATTCCAAGGGTAAGCATCTTGAACTTTTCCCTTGCCATGAACTTGTTGAGGTTTCGCAAGTCCAGGATGGGTCTGAGGCCTCCTGTTCTTTTTGGTATCAGAAAGTACCTGGAATAAAAGCCGTGACCTCTCAGGTGGTGGGGCACCGGTTCCACAGCCTGTTCCTGAAGAAGACTTGCTAACTCCTGAAGGAGTAAGCCCCTGTGCAGAGGGAGTCTTGGAGGCTCCCCTGGAAAGTAGGAGGGAGGTACCTGGTGAAAGTGTAGAAGATAGCCTTTCTGAACTATATGAAGCATCCAGGTATCTGATGTGATGGCTGACCACCTGTGGGCAAAGTGGACCAGCCGGCCTCCTGTGCTGAGAGAAACCAGCTGAGGGGAAGAGGCTATGCTGATGGAGTCAAAAACCCCCACCTGGCTGAGCAGGAGCCGGTGTTGTGGGCTTGGGGGCCTGCTGCCTACGGGACCCATTACCCCGTCCCTTGGCCTGCTGACCCTTTTGGGGAGCTGCTGAGGCCTGATACTGAGGGTAGTGCTTATAGGCAGCCACCTTCCTCGGGTAAAAGGGCTTTTTCCCCGAGCCCTTCTTCTTCTGAGAAG
The DNA here is from genome assembly GCA_033557465.1 of Ichthyophis bannanicus. NCBI lineage: Eukaryota > Metazoa > Chordata > Amphibia > Gymnophiona > Ichthyophiidae > Ichthyophis > Ichthyophis bannanicus. The sequence continues at coordinate 688,452,272 of CM066035.1, forward strand.
GGGCAGAGGTTTTTCTGGACAGCCTAGTTCTGGTCAGAGTCTCGGTCTCGATCTGTGCAGCCTTTTCAGCCATGGGTTTGCCAAAGAGGATTTCACCTCTGCAGGGGACATCGACCAACTTGTCCTGTACCCATGGCTCGAGGTCGGATGACTGAAGCCAAGCCTGTCGGCGGGCACCGATGCCGGCCCCGGCTACTCGAGCCGATGCTTCGAAGCCATCGTAGGCTGCTCGAGAGATAAACTTTGAGCACTCTCGAATACCAGTGGACAAGGCTTGGAACCTCTGCAAAGGTTCCTCGGAGAGACCAGCATTGAACCCGGCAATTTCTTTTGCCAGATCTCGGAGATACATGCCCATATAGAGCTGGTAGGTCTGGACTCGACAAGCAAGCATAGAGCCGTGGAAGCACTTTCTACCGAGGGCATCCAGGTTTCGGGCCTCCCAGCCGGGAGGCACCGAGGAGTGCATCTTCTGACTCTTGAGTCGATGCATGGCCGATCCCACCACCATGGAATGGTGCGGTAGTTGTGCCTTATGGAACCTGGGGCTCTTGCGGACTCGATAAATGCAATCGACCCGCTTGCTTAACACCGGCGCCGACGCCGGGCTCTCCCACATGCAGAAGAGAAGTCGTTCCAGCATCGGAGGAACCGGTACAGTAAAGGCCTCCTTCAGGGCAGAGTCATACTGGAGGGCATCGAGCTCTTCGGCTTGAGGCTCCTCCTCGGGATCCGCGGGGAATGCCAAGGCCTTGGCCATATCCCGCACGAAGTCCGAGAACCGGGTGTCCTCCGGGGGGGGGGGGGGGACCGTCTCCGAGGTTCGTTCTCGGGTGAGTCCGATGGGACACACCGAGTCCGAAAAGTACCAGGTGACTCTTCGTCCTCCGTTTCCCAGTCTGACTCCTCGGAGGAGGAATTGAGCGGCTCCGGTCGGGCGGGCACCGATGCCCTCCGCCCTGACGCCGAGGGTGTCGGCGTCGACGACCTCGGTCCCGAACGGGATGCCGAGGGAGACCGCGACCGAGGATCGACTCGAGCTCGTATGGACTCGAGGATCGGCTCGGTCTCCGGGGTCGACTTGGACGTCGACGTCCCGGTGGCCGGGGCAGATGCATTGGTGAGGCCAGCGATCAATGCCCGCTGCTGGTCCATGAAGGCAGCCAAACTGCTCTCCAAGGCCGTCAACCAGAGTCCAAGCTCAGGAGACCCAGCAGCCCCCGACTCGGGCCCCGACGGCGTTGTGCCCGACGTCGGCTCCTTCGGAGGCGAGTCCACGAGGACTACAGTACTCACATGTCCAGGCGACTCCATTTCGAGACGAGGATGTTTCGAAGGCCTCTCCGACTCCGAGGACCCGGGACGGCTATTGGGGCTATGCGACCTGGCCCTCAAGGAACCAGGAGCATCCACCGACGCCGCCCTCGCGGGTTTTTTCTTCCGATGATGTTCCCGGGTAGGAGACCCCCGCTCAGAGGAACTCTGACGATGCTCAGGACCGGAGTCCCGGGACGTCGAAGCCTCTGATTCGTTCCCTTTGATGCTGCCAACTCCTCAACGCCTTTGAGGACATCTTGCTACACGGACCACAGATCATCGGGTCATGATCGGGTCCGAGGCAGCGGAGGCAGCAGTCATGTGTGTCGGTAAGAGACATAAGTTTCTTACACCGATCACACTTTTTAAACCCGCTGGCAGCCATCGAGGGAAAAAGGGCCCCTGCGAGGTCAAAAGACAGGGCTGCCAGTGAAAAATAAATAATGGCGCGAACGCTTGTCACGAAGGACAAAAAAACGAAAAATAAAGAACGGACCCATTACCAGCGTAGCGGGTCCGGGCGGGAAAAGGATCCGGCGTCGAACCGAGAAAGAATAAGAAATATGAAATAAAATCAACTTTTTCTGCGGCGATCACAAACAGCGTCTGTAGGGCTCCGCGGAAAAAAGAAGACTGAGCAAGATGGCACCCTTGGGCGGGAAGGGGACCGCGCATGCGCGCTGCAATTCCCAAAGGCTTTCTTTGAAAGCTGGGGAAATTGCTCCACGAGGGCTCCATCGGCGCCGACGTCACCCATATGTGAGGACTGACTTCCTGCTTGGTCCTGGAGAATGAGAAGGATCAAAAGCAACAAAGCTCTTTTACAGTCCAGGGTATGAAGATTCCTCTCTGCACTTGATGCATGAGGCCCTGGAAAAAGACAGGTAGGTAGACCTCCTGGTTGAGGTGAAAAGGCGAGACCACCTTAGGCATAAAGTGTGGATTAGTCCTAAGGACCACCCTGTCATGATGGAACCTTGTATAAGGTGGATTAGCTACTAGTGCTTGCAATTCACTGATGCGGCGTGCTGATGTGATTGCAATGAGAAAGATGACCTTCCAAGAAAGGTATTTCAAGGAGGTAGTAGCTAAAGGTTCAAAAGGCGGCTTCATAAGCTGACCAAGAACCAAATTTAAGTCCCATGCCACCGGAGGTGGTCTAATGGGAGGCTTTGTTAAAAGGAGGCCTCTCATGAACCTTGCTACAAGGAGATGAGAGGAAACAGGTTGTCCATTTAGAGGCTTGAGGGAAGCTGCAATAGCACTCAGATGGACTCTTACTGAATTTGTCTTAAGGCCTGCATTAGACAGATGAAGGAGATACTCCAGCAACGATTCCAGAGGTATGGCATGGGGGTTAAGACCCTTTTCAGAACACCAGATGGTAAACCTTTTCCACTTGAAGGCGTAAGAACGTCTAGTGGAAGTTTTTCTGGAAGCATAAAGAACATCTTTCACTTGTTGAGAAAGATGAAGATCCTGGAGATCTAGGCCTTCAGCAACCAAGCCCTGAGATGCAGAGACTGGGGATTGGGATGCCACAACTTTCCGTCCTCCTGAGAGAGGAGGTCTGGAGCAGACCCTAACTCTAGGGAGGGAGCTTGAGAGAGATGTAGAAGCAGAGGGTACCACACTTGCTGTGGCCAATGTGGAGCTATGAGAATCATGTGGCCTCTGTCTCTCTGAAGCTTGAACAGGGTTTTGGGAATTAGGGGAATGGGTGGAAAGGCATACAGGAAGTCTTGACCCCAATGAAGGAGGAAAGCATCCCTTGCCTGAGCCCCCTGAACCGGAGTTCTGGAACAGAACCGGGGAAGTTTGGCATTCCACGGACTTGCAAAGAGGTCTATGTCCGGGGTTCCCCAAATTTGAAAAATCTTGGATACCTGGTCCATATGTAGGTACCACTCGTGTGGAAGCAGAACTCGACTGAGTCTGTCTGCCCAAGAGTTTTGAACACTTGGAAGATAGACTGCCAGAAGGTGAATGTGATGCTCTCTGGCGAGGGTCCACAGTTGCAGAGCTTCATTGCAAAGCGACAGAGAGCCAGTTCCTCCCTGCTTGTTTATGTAGAACATGGCTACCTGATTGTCCATGTGGACAAGGACTATCTTGTGGCTGAGCAGGGTGTGGAAAACTCGCAGAGCAAGGAAGATTGCTCTGAGTTCCAAGAGATTGATATGTAGACAAGTCTCCTGTGGGGACCAGATGCCCTGGGTGGAGAGGTCCTGAAGATGAGCTCCCCAGCCCAATGGAGAAGCATCCGTTGTAAGAGTTGCCTGGGGTAGAGGCTGTTGAAAGGGACACCCCAGAAACAGGTTTTCAAGGGACTTCCACCACTGGAGGGACAAAATGAGGCGACTTGTGTTTGCTATTTTGTCTGACAGGCAGCCTAATGCCTGGGTCCATTGGGTGGATAAAGTCCACTGAGCTGCTCTCATGTGAAGGCGAGCATATGGTACCACATGAACAGTGGATGCCATGTGGCCTAGCAACTGTAACATTTCTCGAGCAGTTAGTAGGGATTTTGACTCTGCTTGAGAAGCTAACTGCATCAAGCGAAGGCAACGGGCCTGAGGAAGATAGGCCCTTGCCCTTGTGGTATCCAGCAACGCCCCTATAAACTCCAGGGACTGAGTAGGGATCAAATTGGATTTTGGGATGTTTATTACCAGCCCTAAATATTGAAGGATACGCATTGTGCAGGTTAGAGCAGTCTTGGCCTCTGACTGAGTGGGAGCTCGAATGAGCCAGTCGTCCAGATAAGGGAAGACAAATATTCCCAGGGTGCGTAGAAAAGCAGCAACCACTGCCATGCATTTCATGAACACCCTTGGCGCAGAGGCCAGGCCAAGGGGGAGCACTCTGTATTGATAGTGCTTCTCCTGGAAAAGGAACCGAAGGAAACTTCTGTGAGTTGGATGGATGAGCACATGAGTGTACGCATCCTTGAGATCTAGAGAACAAAGCCAATCCTGACTCTGAAGGTATGGCAGCAGAGTTCCTAGAGAAACCATTTTGAATTTTTCTTTGACTAGGAATCTGTTCAACTCTCTGAGATCTAAAATGGGTCTGAAGCCCTCTTTTTCTTTGGGATAAGAAAATAGGGGGAGTAGAACCCTGTGCCCTGTTGTTGAGAAGGCACTTCCTCTACTGCCCCCTGGGCTAGAAGAGTGGCAACCTCCTGCTCTAACAGGCTGAGGAAGGAGGTTGGAAAATTGAACTGGTGCACTCTTGTGAGGGGGGGCAAGCTGGAAAAATGAAGTTTGTACCCCTCTCTTATGATGGAGAGTATCCAATGCTCTGCTGTGATTTAACCCCATCTGGGAGCAAAGTGACATAACCTTCCTGGAATGGTGGAGGGCTCTGGTCCTTCTAGAGCCAGGAAGGCTAAGTTCTCTAGCAGAAACTCAAAGGCCTTAGGGGGCTGAGATTGCTGGGCTGGAGCAGGCCTCGCAGCCTTTGCCTTGGTCTGTTTGGAGGATTGCTGACGTTTGGAAGGGAACTGAGCTGCAGAAGATGCTCTCTGACTATACGCAGGATAGGATCTTCCCTTTTTAGAAAAAGGTGTTTTCTTGAACAACCTTTTCTTAGCAGGAGCAGCTGTAGACTTGGATAGTCTATCCAAAGCAGAATTTTCAGCATCCATCTGATTGGCTTTTGCTTGCCAATCCTTACCAAACAGATTCTCACCTGTACAAGGGATATTTCCCAATTCATCTTGGACCCAGATCTCCAAATCAGATGCTTGAAGCCAAGCAATCCTACGTGCATCTATAGCTATAGCTGAGGCTCTGCTTACGCATTCAAAGGAGTCGAAAGCTGCATGGTTGGAGAATTTGGAGATATCCTGGGCATGTTTGAGCCCAGTGAGAAATTCTTACATTTTACTGTCAGACATAAAAGGACTTAAAGTCTGCAAATGGTCAGTGACTTCTTTTAAGAACATTCCCATGTAGAGACTATAAGAATTAATTCTCGCAGCAAGCATGGAAGCTTGGAAGACTCTTCTACCAAAAGCATCCAGGGTTCTACATTCACGTCCTGGAGGATTAGAGGCATGTCTCTTGGCACTTCTAATCTTTCTCATTGCAGACTCAACCACAATAGAGTGATGAGGAAGCTGAGTTTTATGGAATCCAGGACAAGGAGGGACACGATACATGGTGTCCAACCTGTGAGAATGAGGAGAGGTGGTTAGAGGTGCTTCCCACATCCTTAACATGAGATCATACAGAATCTCATGAATAGGTAAGGTAGCTGCCTCCTTAGGAGTTTTAGGATACTGTAAAATATCTAACTCCTTAACTCTAGGCTCTGACTCTGGGGCCACTGTAATAGAGAGGCCCCGAGCCACCTCTCTGATAAAGTCTTGAAAAGACAAGTCCTCTGGAGGAGACATCCTTCGTTTAGGAGAGGACTCCTCCTGTGGAAGAAGCATCACTGCATCGACAGACTCTTCAGAATCCTCAGAATCATCAGAGGAATCAAAGTATCGTCTGTCGGGATGCTCTTGCAAAGCCCGATACCCGTACCGACTGGGATTGGTATCGGGAATCAAAGGTATCGGGGTATCGGTACCGGAGGGCAGAGTACCGGCATAGCAGACACCGATGCCAATGTCGATGCCACCGGTACCGGGATCGGTGCCGATGGCGATTCTGTTGCGGTACCATGGGCGTCGATGCCACAAGGAAAGTCGCCAGACTGCGTTCGATGGACAGAATCCTCTGATCCATCGACGCCGCCAATGCCTGGAAGTCGGTACTGGTGGAAGCCACTGGTACCCCAGAGCATGGCACCAGGAGATCTGTCGAGGCCACGCCATCGAGATCATCCTGGAACCCCCGATGATGATGCTTTAGAGGCCGAAGCCTCCCGCCGGGGTAATTTTGCTGGTGCAGAATCCTCGAGGGCAAGGCTAGAGGCATCTCGATGCTTAGAAGGAGATTTGCCCTTCGAGGACCGGCTGGATTTATCTTTAGTTACCTGAGATCCATGTGAGGAAGAAGCAGCCCTGGAAGACGTCGATGCTACCGAAGCCGCATCAGAGGGAAACAAGGTACTGAGCTTGGCAGCTCGGTTCTGTCGACCTCTCTTAGACATCATAGAACAGGACACACAATCTGTAATGGAATGGTCAGGGCCTAAACATTTTAGACACCAGTCATGGGTGTTGGTGACGGAGATAGTACCGCCACATTTTGTGCACTTCTTAAATCCTGAGGCAGGCTTTCCATATTTAAGGAAAAAGGTTTTGGGCCTAAGGCCCAAAACTGAAGTGCACCTGAAGAAAATAAATGGAAAAAAGGGTTTTTTAAAAAAAAAAAAAAAAAAAAAGAAAAGAACAACGACCAGCGGTACCGGTACAGCGTCGAAGAAGGCAGATGCGACAGAAAAGAAATAAAGGAAAAATAAGGAAATTCTTCTGCGGTGACAGGAACACGACCTGCTGGCTCCGTGGAAAAAGAACAACTGAGGAGAGACAGTTGGAAAGGCGGGAAGGCAACACGCAGGCGCTGTGGGATGCTCCCAAAAGCTTTCTGATTGGACGCTGGGGAGCGTTCCAGCGCAGGCTCCGTCAGTACCGACGTACCCATATGTGAAGACTCATTCCTGCTTGTTCCTGGAGATATATTATCGTGTGAATGGTATAAAAATCATTTTTTTTTTTTTTTAATTGAAAGGCTTTCAGAATGTACAAAGCGTCATAAACCACAAAAATCTTCAAAGAAAATGCAACAATAAGAATATGACTTCAGGTCATAACAGCATTCAATAATATGCCTTCATTTTTACAATTTTAAAATAAGGAAACAAAAAACAGTAACCCCCCAGCCTCCCTTTCCCCCCCCCCCAAAGCCCCCCTAGCCCAGCTCTCTCCTCCCTCCCCACCTCCCAATTCCCCCCACTATGGCTTGCTAATGTTCAAGGACGGGAGTGTGATGAGCAAAAGACACACTCAGGGGGGCCATCCCTCTTAGCCTGCATAGTCACGCACCATATCGAGAGACAAAGGGCGCCCACACCAGCTCAAAGCGCGCCAGGCACATCCTACTTATCGCTACCCCTCGTTCCATGGCGTACATATCCCACATCCGTTCCAGCCAGGCCTGGAAAGAAGGGGCCGAGACATGCTTCCAGGCCACTGCAAGGGATAGTCTAGCTGCATTCAGGCCATGGCGGAGTAGAGCAAGTTGTAGAAGCCGTGCACCTGGCACCGAGGCCCCAAACAGGAAGATCCCGGGGTCCCAAGGGACACTCACACCCAGAAGCAATTGCATCCGGTATTGTATACCCCTCCAAAAGGCGCGAATGCGGGGACAGTCCCACCAAATATGCCCTAAGGTACCCCGTTGTCCACATTTACGCCAGCAAAGGTCCACCGCCCCAGGATACATGCACGCTATCCGCGCTGGGGTCATGTACCACCGATACAAGATTTTATAATTGGTTTCACGGGCATTAATCGCAACCGCACTCTTCCACAATTGAGTTTCCACCCGTTCCCAGTCCTGTTCGGTATAGGAGAGGCTCAAGTCGGAGTTCCAAAGTGCCCTGTGTCTAGTAGAATACGATTGAGAGCCCTGCAAGTGGGCATACAGAGTCGCCACAAGTCCCTTAGTGGTAGTGCACCCCTCACAGTAGCGTTCCAAGTCTGTCAGGGCCCGAGCAACCTGGGGCCGAACAAGTCTGGATCGGACCCAGTGTGTCACTTGCAAATATTGAAAGTGTTGCCTGGCCGGAATATCAAATTCGTCTTGTATCGCACGAAAAGGTTGTAGGTGACCAGCAGCAAAAAGTTGTCCAACCCGACTAAAGCCGTGGTGTCCCCACTGCCGAAAGACTATATCACTTAACCCCGGCGGGAAAGAGGCATTATCCACTATAGGGGCTAAGGGGGTTAAATCCATGTCGCGAGATCGAAAGTGTCGATCCCAACAACGGAGGGTATGAAGTATATACGGATTGCTAGTGCGGATACCACGGCGGAGTTTTGGGCCAAGCCACAGCCAGTCTCCCAAGCCGGCCCCCCCCGCCAAGCTCATTTCCAATTGCACCCATCGCTTAGTGCTATCAGCAATCATCCACTCCACCCCTGCCCGGCATTGCGCCGCCGCATAATACCAATGTAAATTGGGCATGCCCATACCTCCAGAGCGCGTACGAGCATAAAGAACCTGTCGCGCCAAGCGCGGGTGGCGGTAACGCCATATGAATTTCAAAAGCAACTGCTGCCAAGTCGCCAAGGTAGCCCGTGCAATAGGAAGCGGCAGAACCTGAAAAAGGTAGAGAAAGCGGGGAATAACCACCATCTTGACTACAGCTATGCGACCGAACCAGGAGAGGAGCAATCCATTCCACACCTTTAGATCCCGCCGAACCTGGCGAAGCAAGGGGTCATAGTTGGCCTTAAAGAGGTCTGTCCTCTCCACAGTCAAGTGCACCCCTAAATAGCATAGAGCTCCGGACACCCATCGAAAAGGGTAAGCCGCTTGAAGTTCCGCACAAACCACCCCGGGGACCCCAACATTCAAGATCTCCGATTTAGTGTAGTTAATTTTAAAACCGGATACCCGGGCATAGTTTTCGAACAACTGCATCGCAACGGGGAGGGAGGTGGACGGGTCAACCAGGGACAGTATGATATCATCCGCAAAGAGTGCAATCCTATATTCCGCAGGGCCAATAAGAACCCCCCGCAAACCTAAATGTTCTCGGAAGCTTTGAGCCAGGGGTTCCATCGCGAGTGCAAAGAGCAGGGGCGAAAGAGGGCAACCCTGTCGCGTGCCCCGTTCCAGCAAGAAACGCCTCGAGTGTCCCCCATTAACCCGAACGCACGCCTGGGGCATCTGATAGAGGCTACGAACCCAACGGATGAAATTTGAGCCAAAGCCCATTGTCTCCAACACACACCATAAGAATTCCCAGTCGACCCGGTCGAAAGCTTTTTCCGCGTCGATCCCCACAAGTAGAGCTGGTTGTGGTTCCCGCTGGGCAACGTGTATGACCTGCAGCATACGTCGGATGTTGTCTGCAGCCTGGCGGCCTGGCACAAAGCCGACCTGATCCGGGTGGACCAAGCTCGGAAGAACCCGATTTAGGCGCGCCGCCAACACAGAAGCAAAGATTTTAACGTCAACGTTTAGCAGGGAAATGGGACGGTACGACGCCGCGTCATGCAATGGTTTACCAGGTTTGGGTATCATCACGATCAGTGCCTCGCGCAGAGACGGCGGTAACGAGGCCCCTGCCAAGATCTCATTAAACAAGATAGTCAAAGTTGGCGCTAATTGTATCCTAAACTTCTTATAATATTCTGCTGGGAAGCCGTCACTACCCGGCGCACTGCCAGTTTTCAATCGTCGAATTGCAGTTTCCACTTCATCTACCGTTAAATCAGAATCTAGTTGAACCCGATCAGAGTCGGGGAGGTGTGGCAAGCCAATCCCTTGCAAATAAGCCTGCACACTGTCCCGTTCAAAGGGCTCCACCTTGTAGAGCTGCTCCAGAAAGTCAGCAAAGAGACCACGTATTTCCCTGGAGATAACCCTCCTCCGTCCCCCCGCGTCGCGCAGTTCTCGGACCACTCTCGTGGATTGTTGTTGGCGAAGACGCAAAGCTAGGAAGCGGCCAGTTTTATTCCCATGCTCATAAAAAGTTTGCCGAAGTTTCCGGCGTTTATTATCTAATTCTCTCTGCAGGCACGCATCCAGTTTGGCTCGAGCGGGGAGCCAGTTCGGGCGTGTTCCAGAGCGAGGCGAGTAGCCTCCTCCACCAACAGGTCGTGATCACGCATCCACATTTTGCGCGTGCGAGCTGCCTCCGCCATGAGTTGACCACGAGCCGTAGCCTTATAAGCATCCCACACCGTGGGGAGAGGAACATCCCCAGAATTGTTGAGCTCAAAAAATTCCGTGATAAAGCGGACGTGGTCCTGCACTGCGCCCTGCCGCCGCAGGAATCGCACGTCCAGGCGCCAGAGCCGTTGGTGTTCACTGTACAGTCCGGCTGGAAGAGCAAGCCAGCACGGGGCGTGATCCGACCAGGTCAGCGCTCCATGTCCCGCCTGCACTCTCCCGTCCATCAGGCGCTGGTCCAATAGAAAATAGTCAATGCGGGTGTGAACCTGATGGACCGGAGAGTAGTACGTAAAGCCTCTTTCCCCCCCATGAGTATCCCTCCAGACGTCCCTCAGTCCCAAATCGAGCATAAGATGCTGTAGGGCTCTTGCCGGCCCCCCCACTCACCCCCCTATGCGGCTGGTGGAGTCCAAATGGGGCACCAGATGCGTATTACAGTCCCCCCCAGAACAATAGGGCCCCTTGCAAAATCCGGCAGCAAAGCTTTCACCCGTGCAAAGAAGGCCCCTTGACCTGTATTCGGAGCGTAAATATTAGCTAAGGTTAGCAAGTGCCCTTCTAGGCGGATGTTCAAGAGAAGCCACCTCCCCAAAGCATCTTGCTTCATCTCCTCTTATCTGGAGAGAGAGGCTCTGATGAAATAGTAATGCTACTCCCCGTTTCTTCCGTCCTTGTGCATCCGAGGCCACCCGCACCTCAGTATACGGGGACCTCTTTAGCCAGCCCTGCTTACAATTCTGAAGGTGGGTCTCCTGTAAGTAGACAATGTCCCCCTGCAGGGTGTGCAATTCCGAGAACAGCAGGGACCTCTTCCTCGGGGAGTTGAGGCCCTTAACATTCAAGGAAATAAATCGCACCATTAGCAATTACACTCCACTTTCTCACTGCCACCCACTATCCAAAAGATCCCAGTGGTAGCTCCCCCCCAGCAAACCCGAGTAGTTGATGAGTCGGGCCCACCCACTCCACTCTCCAAAGACAGGCGCCATAGTCCCTCCTCCCAAACCCAAACCCCAGTTCCACCTTGAATAAGAACCTCCTCTCCCCCCCCTTCCTGTCAATACCACCTGCCTGTTTAAATTAGTACAGGACACGGTAAATTGACCACAAACCCCGAGCCCCCCAGAACCCCTCAAAGCAAGAATTCAACCTAAACAATGAAAATACAAAGATAAACATACTCCCCATTACTCCTCCCCCCCCAGGTCATCAAACTCACCATAGCCCTTTATCAAAGCAATAACATCATCAAAACGTTTGCAGATCATCCGCCACCCCTCAGGTATCAAAAAACGAGAGACCCCAGTCTAATTCCCACCACCACTTATTCAAAAATCAAGGGACCCAGAGGAAATGACGTCACCGGCGACGACGGCAGCTTGATTGTAGAGCTCCGTCGGCGGTCAGCTAAATACCTGTTTTAACAGCAGCCTGAGCCCCGTAAACGGCCACACACCGGAGGATTGGAGGGAAGGTGAGCTCCGGAGGATGGCAGGAGTAAAAAAGGGCACCTCCGACTTGAAAACCTTCGCTTTCAAAGCAGCGCACAGCGGACCGATGGGGAAAACCAAAATGGCGGCGCCATGTGCGAGCCCGGGAGACGCCACGCAGGAGAAAGGTGACCGGCCCACCGATGCTGCACAGTTGAGCGAGATTGCAGGGTTAAAGCGGGAGCTCCAGGAGTGGTTTACCTCTATCCGGCAGGATCTGGCACATTTTAAAGCGGAGGCGCAAAGCTGGATGGAGGAGCTGCGCGTGGATGTGCGGGAGGTGGGCCAGCGGTTAGATGACATGGAGACTAAGGTGGAGGAGCATGATACCGCGCTTAAAGAGCTACACGAGAAGCAAGGAGAGTTTGAGGGGGAACACGAAGAGCTCTGGCGTAAGATTGAAGACATGGAAAATCGGGCGAGGAGAGCAAATCTGAGAGTCCGAGGAGTGCTGGAAAGCAAGGGCACGGAGAACTGTGCACATATTGTGGAGCAAGTGGGCAAGTGGATTTTGGCCCAGGCAGGCGTGGAGGATGAGAGTTTATGCTGGAGAATTGATCGAGCTCACCGCGCATTAGGGCCGCAGAGAGAGGGGCGCCCACGAGATATCATTGTGTGCTTCCATGAATATACTACAAAAAATGCGATAATGAGCGCGGCCAGGAAAGTGGAAGGGTGCTGCTGGGAGAACCAGAAAATAGAGATTTATGCTGATATATCGGCCATTACTATGAGGAAAAGGAGAGAGCTGGCTGGCTTGACTAAAAGACTGAGAGAGGAACACATTAAATATCGATGGACATACCCCTTCGGATTACAATTTAGCCGGGAGGGAGTTGCCTCCCATATTCGGAACGCCCCAGAAGCACAGCACTTTATGCAACGAGTGGGGTGGCCAGACATTACGATACAGGCACATGGCCGGCCTATACAATCATCACCGGCCCAGGAAAAGTGGCGCAGGGCGTCCGGGGGCGAGAAACGCCTCAGGAAGCAGAGGACAACCGGACCTCCAGCGGAGAAAAAAAGCTGAGGACGGGGACACTATGCTGGTTATGATTTTGCTGGGGAGTGCCTTAGTGGGAGCGGGGAGGTGAGGTTGCTGAGTTAAATGAGCATATTGTTAGTGTAACAGGTTTTGTTCATGTGTGTTATGAAGGGAAGAGCCGTCTGGTACGTCATGCCTTTGTACTCCAGACAGACGGTGGAGGGGAGACAAATGGTTGGAAGAAGGGTGGGGGGAGGGGGTGGTAGGGGGGGAAGAGTAAACGGGGGAGTCCAGCCAGCCATAAGTTTGCTAGTTGAGGCTACTGTAGATCATTTTGTCTATGGCTAAAGTACGTGTATTAACTTTGAATGTACGGGGCTTGAACTCCCCAGTTAAGAGGCAGAGAATGTTTAAGGAATGCATGCGGCTCAAAGGAGATGTAATATTCCTTCAGGAGACGCACCTTCGGAGAGGGGACGAGTGGAGAGTGCAACACCGACAGTTCCCTGGCCGTTGGTTCGCCTCCAATAAAGTGGAATTAAAAAAGGGGGGAGTGGGAGTGCTGATCAATGAGAAACTCCAATACACCATAGGGGAGGTTCTCCGAGACAGGGAGGGACATTTCCTGCTTATCAATATCAAAATTCAAGACAAATGGTTTACCCTGGTTAATATTTATGGTCCCAACACAGCACAAGGAAAATTTTATGAGAATCTCACCCATCAAGTGGAACGCTTTGCGGTGGGGGAGGTGATTATGGGAGGGGACTTTAATTTGACCATTAACCCCCAATTGGACAATTCAATAGGGGGTGGGGGGGGTAAGAACAAGGATAGGAGGCAGCTCCAGACAATGGCCCGATCCCTGGGTATCAGAGATACTTGGAGAGAGTTGAGGGGTCGTCAGCGGGTATATACCTTTTTCTCACCCGTACATGCTTCCTTCTCCAGACTGGATATGCTCTGGGTTTCAGAAGCGTTGCTGTGTACAGTAATTGATTGTGATATTGGCGAGAGGACCTGGATGGATCATAATCCAGTGTGGATAGATATACAGGTGGGTCCCGCACAGAGGGTACAGCGGAACTGGCTGTTGAATGAAGCCCTCTTAGATAGCCCGGAGATACGGAAGAAAGTCTCGGCTGTGATAACAACTTACCTTGACATCAATGACCGGGAGGGGTGTCGAGTAGACACCTTGTGGGAATGTTTGAAAGTGGTGGTGAGGGGAGAGTTGATCTCTCTGGCTACCCATGAGAAAAAACTTAAAGGGGAACGAAAACAGGCCTTGCGACAGCAGATTCGGCGGGGGGAGGAGTGTCAACAAAGGGGGGAGATGGATGACCAAGAGAGGCAGAGTATCCGGGAAGCCCAAAGGGAGCTGGGGGAAATTGAATTGGCTGAAATCAAATTTGCTCAGGATCAATTGAAGCAAAACTTCTTTGCTTATGGTAATAAACCTACTAGGTGGTTAGCACACCAGTTGAAGCAGCATCGGAAGCGGAATTATATCACCAAGATCCGTGATGCAGCGGGGAAGGAACTTAGGAGTGGGGAACAGATTAGAGAGCAATTTGTCCAGTTTTATAAACGACTTTATCAGGCAGAGGAGGGGGGGTCTGCGACGGAAAGGGCTCAGTATCTGCAGATGCAACTGCCTAAATTATCGACTACTGAGGCTTCGGCGTTAGCACAGCCCATTACCGGGGCTGAAGTGGCGGCAGTGATCGGCACTCTACCTGCTCATAAAGCGCCCGGTTTGGATGGGTATCCGAATAAATTTTACAAGATTTTTCGGGAGGAGGTGAGCGAGATTCTGGCTCGGCTCTACAACTCATTTGGGGAGGAGGGGGGACTGCCGGTTACTCTTCGGACGGCCGGAGTCACGCTGCTGCCTAAGGAGGGCAAAGATCCCACGCTTTGTAGTTCATACCGCCCTATTTCACTGTTGGGGTCTGATTTTAAAATCTTCACCAAAATCCTAGCTAACCGACTACTTCCGCATATGGCCAGCCTAGTACACGAGAACCAGGGGGGCTTCGTGCCTGGCAGACAAACCGCCGATAACATACGGAAGGTGTTGAACGCGATTTGGAGGGGTAAGACCAGCGCTACACAGTTGGTTTTATTAACCATCGACGCTGAGAAAGCGTTTGATCGCGTGTCTTGGCCCTATCTGTTGCAAGTCTTAGAAACAATGGGCCTTGGGGCAGGGTATATACAATGGGTGAAGGCAATTTATTCTAGCCCGCTGGCACGGATCCGAGTAAACGGGGCCTACTCCAACCCCTTTGAATTGGGAAGGGGGACACGCCAGGGTTGCCCTCTTTCACCTTTGCTTTTCGTACTCTCCATGGAGCCTCTGGCGCAATTAGTGCGGGAAAGTCCACAAGTGCGGGGGGTACCAGGGGCGGCAGGGGAAAGCAAAATCTCCTTATTTGCAGATGACTTGCTATTTTTAGTAACGGAACCCCTGAGTTCCATGGCAGTGCTGTATCAGATCTTACTGGATTTTGGAAAAATTTCGGGGTTTAAGATTAATGCTACTAAGTCAGAGATCCTAAACATCTCGGCAGAGGCCAACACGCAGCGGTTATTGCAACAGAGGTTCCCGTTTAAATGGGCTAAAACGCGGGTGAAATATTTAGGGGTCTACTTATTGGCCAATGAACTAGACCTAGGTAGGGTGAATTATGGGGCGATGGAACAGAAGATGCGGAGAGAATTGGAATATTGGGAGGGGAAAAAACTATCGTGGCTAGGGCGGATCGCGGCTGTTAAAATGGTGATCCTCCAACAATGGCTCTACTTATTCCGGACATTGCCAGTGGGGATGCCCAGGCCTTACTTAGGGAAGATTCAAAAAATTATCATGCGCTTTATTGGGGGGGGCAAACGTAATAGGGTAGCATGGCCCTTACTCACCAGGAGCAGACGTAACGGAGGGATGGCCATCCCAGACATGCATAGATACATGGAGGCGGCGCAATTGAGCGCAATAGTGGCTTGGGGAGCAGAATCGAGCAAGGAATGGGTGCGATTGGAGGCTGACGATCTACAAGTGGGGACTCTCTCTGAGTGGATCTGGTTACCCAGCACTAGGCAGAAAGGAATACGGGGCTGCAATCCCTATGTACAGAGAACGTTGTGTCTCTGGCATCGCTGGAGGCGTAAATGGCTGGGTCTGGGAGAAGTATCCCGGTTAATTCCTATAGTGGATAACCCCGATTTTCCCCCTGCAGTGGGACGCAGTGTGTTTCTTCGTTGGAGGCAGAAGGGGTTGACGCATGTTGGCCAACTTCTCCGGGGGAGGGAGCTTCACTCATTCTCAGCCCTACAGCAGAATTATGGCTTAGCGCCTATAGATTATTTTCCTTACCAACAGATTTGCCATTACTTGACCTATAAAATAATCCCGGGGTTAACTGGGGACCCAACTGAGATTGAATCAATGTTTCTGATGGGGCAATCAAAGAAAATAGTGACAAAATTCTATAATATGATGGAGGGGCAAGGGGGACGTAGCTCATTTCAACAAGCCTGGGAAAGGGATTTAGGGATGCAGTGGGAGGTCGAGGAGTGGTCCAGCATCTTCCAGTCTAAATATAAAGGAATGCTGGCAGCTAGCTTCATCGAGAATAACTATAAACTGATGTATAGGTGGCACCTCACCCCTGAAAAGATACATGTCATGTTTCCAGGTCAATCGGATAAATGCTGGAGGGGGTGTGGGGAAGTGGGGACTGTATTGCATGTCTGGTGGTCTTGCTCTAGTGCGCAGGAGAGATGGGGTGAGATCTTTGCCCTGCTGAGCACCATTATGGGGCAGGAGCTAGAACTTAATCCAGCCGTTGCCTTGCTGGGGTACACACCAGCAGTACTTACACAAACTGAGAGTTTCTTTGTTAATGTGGGGTGTGTGACCTTTCGTATCTTGATGGCACGGCAATGGCGGCAAGTGCGTCTGCCCACGGTGCGGGATTGGTTATCTGCCCTTGAAACTAATTACTTACTAAGTAAAGCTACTGCTCTGAGAAATCATAGCTCCAAAAAATTTTCTACAACTTGGGAGAAGTACTTATGCTGGCGAAATACGACTTTATAAGATTTCAATGGTTTACAGGAGCTGGCGGCTGGAAGGGGGGGGGGGGGGGTTAGCGGGGTTATTACAGTTTGCTGTGGTTGTATAATTGTGAACCTGATAATTTTGTTTGGTTTTCTGTAATACAGTTTCAATAAAAAGTTTAAATCAAAAAAAAAAAAAAAATCAAGGGACCCACAGAATGAGACTCCTCAAAGAAGAAAAAGTAAGAGGAGCTCCTCAAGACCACAAAAAGCGATCAAGTGGATTTGCCCACTCGAGTCCACTTAGAGTGTTGGGGCTTAGGGGGTGGCGGATGAGGCTGAGCATTGTCGTCTACTAAACCCGCCTGACGAAGGGCTCGCCAGGCTTCAGTATAGTCCTTTGCAGAGATCTTCTTATTGCCCAAAAGGAAGTTCATCCTAAATGGAAAGGACCAGGAATAGCGAATCCCCTTGCTGCTCAGGACCGCTGAAACTGGCTTCATCTCTCTCCGCCGCGCCAGGGTGAACGTCGAGAGGTCCTGGTAAATGGATACGGATGCATCCTGAAAACGGACCGTCTTTTTCTCCCGGCCTCGACGGATAAGGAGCTCTGCATCAGAATAACGCAGAAATCTCGCGATGACATCACGAGGCTGATTATTGGGGGGTTTCCCCAAAGCGCGGTGAACTCGTTCAATTTCCATACCAGAGGCGTGCGCAGCCAGGTCCTCCGTCGAGAGCAATTCCGCTATCAGCAGTTTAAGTATAGTTGGCAGATCTTCTCCGCCCCCTTCTGCCTCTGGGATCCCACGGAAACGCACGTTGTTGCGGCGGGAACGGTTTTCAATGTCATCAATTTTATAAGTCAGTTCCACTGCTTGCGCATGCTGCCGGTCTAAAGCACATTGTAAATCCATCAGGGTCCCATCTTGTTCTACCATTTTAGCCTCCACGTCTTCTACTCGGGTTCCCAGTTCCTTGACGTCGGTCCTGAGTTCGGCGACATCTTTCATCAGGTCCTCCCGTAGCGCTCGAAATTCATTAGCTAATTCCGCAAAGCCCCTCCGGAGTTCTTGTTTAAGTTGAGCAGAGGAAAGTTGTCTATGCGGATCCAAGTCCTCCTCGCTAACAGTCTCATCATCAGAACCTGATGGGAGGGGTTGCTCTTGTGGACTGCTTGGGGCTCCGGACTTACTCTGCAAGCGCTGGGAGGAACGCATCCCCTCTCGAGCTTCAGAGCTTTTGGCTTTAGCAGCCATCTTACAGAGCCACCAAAGTCACACAGTGGTAGGAGAAAGATTTATCCAATGTCAGCAAAAGTAGAGACAGCAAGGAAGCAGTAGCGTCCAGGGCTTCACACAGCCATAGTGCAGAGTCCACCTCACAGTGTCAGGAGACGTATTCCAGCAATGTCAGCGAAGCATAAGGCACTGGATAAGCAGTGAGGCTAAAGGGAAAGGCTGCCTCTGCCCTCCCAGGATATCAAATCATCAGCTGGGCTCCCCTGCCTCCCTGGAGAAACAGCCTGGCTCAAAGGAGTGTGGAGCGGCGTGGGGCTGTATCTGCAAGAGTCCACAGCTGCAGATTGGGTAGCTTCAATGAAAGGCCTGGGGACAGAGATCACATGTGCCGGCCTGCAAAACACCCAGGATCCATTCAGGAGAGCGAGGGCCTCGGCGGAACTCTGGATTGCCAAAGAAGATTAGCCCCGGTCACCAGCCCGATCTGCAGTTAGAGGGCATACAGGAGAAGAGGCTTCGCGCAGACTTACCCCCCTTCAAGTTGGCTCGTGGTAGGGAGAGAAGATGTCAGGCGTCGGCAGTTGCCGCGTGGGGTCCACGTGGTCTCGGCAGGTCTTCCCGGCAAATCTTCAGCGCTACAGCCAAGCGCCACAAGCTTAAGGATGCGCACCCCCTCCCGCTGAACGGGCCGCCGCTCAATCTGCAGGCAGCAGAAAGGGCTCCAGCCGCAGGCCCCACGGAGGTCAGCTGGGCAATCCCGGAGAGCGCCAGATGCCGCGGCCGGCGGCAGAGTCAGCCAGACGAAGGTCCGGTGGCGGGAAACAGCGCCCAGCGGGCCGCGCTGCAGTAGCAAGCCCCTCGGTTTTCCAGCCACCGAAGGTCCCGCCGAAGCGTTAGACCAGACTCCAAGGGGGACCGCTGGCTTGCATTGATCCAGGGAAGGTACGGAAAGGGTAAAATGCTATTTTTAGCGCACGTTAGCGAAGTTTTAGGGGTTGTGGGGACGGAGCTCTAATTAAATGCGGCCATCTTGCAGCGGGCTCATGAGCGCCCCCAAAATCTTTTTTTTTTTTTTTTTTTTGAGGATGGTGCAGCAATGGGTACATTTACAGAGGCAAGACTAGTGGCAAGCCCAAACCAGGAAAACTGTGTATGGTTCGAATTACAATCTCTCTTAGTCATAAATGTTGAGTGTAAACTATATTTCAAAGTTCTAGTACAATAGCTAGGCAAAGTCATAATGTTTCTTCTAAATAAGGAACAAACAGGTTTTATACCTGTGTGAAAATATTCAGATAATACTAGATTATTTTGGAACCTCATGGCCATGGCCAAGTGTCACGAGTTCCCCATATTGGTAGTTTTTCCAAATGCAGAGAAAAAAGGAAACAGACATACATATCCTTCCCAGGACACCTTTGACCTTGTCATTTTAGTGCCATTTTATGGGGCTTTAAAAGCTGTTTGTGAAAGTGTAGTCGGTAATGCCGGCATTGTGCTAGCTGGAAGACATTGTGGTTTAAGAACAAGGCGAGTTTTTCTGTTTTCTCTAATTTTACAGGCAAGATTGGATGTTATTTTAGTCTTTATTAGATTTTTAATTTGTTGCTTTCCTCCTTTAGATTTTAGGATTGGTTGCCATTGCTTGATTTCTGTGGCTTGTAGAGGCTAAAGTTTTTAATCCTATACCCTTCTACTGCTCCTCCCATTTTTTCAGCACTGGAAATCATAGAATTAGTTGCAGATCTATATATATACAATTTTGATTCCTAATGAATCAATGGTCGCTTCTCCAACATAGTTTACTTTAAATTTTGATGAAGGTTTTTCTGATACACCTATCTATATACAGTTTAATCTAAGGGCTTACTTGTGTTCCTACTCGTCCCTTCTCTCCTTTGTTTTATATACCTTTTGGTGAAACTTTTATGTTTGGTTTGTTTAGTTCACATTTGGGTAGTCTGTAATTTATTTATTTATTTACATTCTCTTATATATCGCGCTATTCTGCATCAGTGCGGTTTACATTGAACAAACTGAAATTACATTGAACAAGGCATTATAACTTGGAGATAACTATTTTACAGGGAACATGGGCTATGGAGGGTTAAGTGGCTTGCCCAAGACCACAAGGAGCACCTGTGGGACTAGAAACCCCAGTCCTTCCGGCCCAAGGTTGCTGTCCTCTAGTGGGATTTGAACCCCCGACCTTCCGGCCTGAAGTACCTTGCCCCAACCACTAGGCCACTCCTCCTATAAAGTTTTTGATATACTTTTTATTTGTTTCATATATGGTTTTTATTATTTTTTGATAGTATTACTTATGTTACCAGTTTATTTATTAGTGTTTTAATTGCTTTTATATTATTAGTTTATGACATTTTGTATATGTTTTTAATTTCATTTGAGGCGTATTTCCCCCTGAAGAAGGCGTCAGCCGAAACGCATGGGGTGGGTGAATATAGTCTGCAAGCTATACTGCTTTTGGCACACCTGTTTTTTTTGTTCCTCCCAGCTGATTTGGGTCATAGGAAATAAAGAGCTGTGAAAAGTGACGGCAGGCCTGGATATGCTCCAGATAGTAGGCCTGGGCTCACTTACAGTCCAGAGTGTGGAGAGCGGC
The DNA here is from genome assembly GCA_033557465.1 of Ichthyophis bannanicus. Lineage (NCBI taxonomy): Eukaryota > Metazoa > Chordata > Amphibia > Gymnophiona > Ichthyophiidae > Ichthyophis > Ichthyophis bannanicus. The sequence continues at coordinate 688,472,860 of CM066035.1, forward strand.
CTTTGCCCTGTTTGCTTGGAACAGTCTTCCTACCTCTGTGCGCCAGACATCCTCCCTGGCCATTTTCAAGTCCAGACTAAAATCTCACCTCTTCACAATTGCTTTCCGTTCCTGTCTTACTCTATCTTGATCTCTCTATCAACATTTGCTTACTTTGTCCTCTAAATTTTTGATATTTGTATTATGTAACTCATTTTGTTTTTTGTCTTATTAGATTGTGAGCTCTGATGAGCAGGGAATGTCTCTCTTCTATGTTTGTACAGCGCTTCGTATGTTGCGGCGCTTTATAAGTCTTTAATAATAATAATATTAATAATAATAATAATAATAATAGAGTGAGGCTGAGAGAAGACGGTAGGGAGCGCTACCTTTTGGTTGAGGTGGAATGAAGACACCACCTTAGGCAGAAACTTGGGGTGCGTGCGAAGCATGACCCTGTTCTTGTGGAATCTCGTATAAGGTGGATGGGCCACCAGAGCCTGGAGCTTGCTATCCGTAGGAGTGGAGATGCGCACCACAAGGAAGACCATCTTCCAGGAGAGATACTTGAGGTGGCAAGAGCTGAGAGGCTCGAAAGGTGGCGCTGTAAGTTTTGAGAGAATCACGTTGAGATCCCACTCTGCCGCCAGGGGGTAGACGGATTGCGTTGAGAGTAGCAGGCCCCTCAGGAAGTGAGTCATGAGGGGATGAATGGAGAGAAGCTTGCCCTCGACAAGATGGTGGTACACTGAGAGTGCACTAAGGTGTACTCTAATGAAGTTGGACTTCAGCCCTGCCTGGGACTGGTGAAGCAGGTACTGCAGTCCCAGGCAAGGCTGAAGTCCAAATTCATTAGAATACACCTTAGTGCACTCAGCATACCACCATCTTGTCGAGAGCAAGCCCCTCTCCATTCAGCCCCACCTTTCGAGCCTGGACCAAACAGGAGAAGAGGATGATCTGTTTCTCCGAGCACCTAACAAAGAATCTTCGCCTGGCAGGTGGAAGTTTTGTGGAAGGCCAGGAGGACCTCCTCCACCTCGCTTGAGAGATTGAAGTGGACCAAGGCTACCCTTTCAGCAGCCAGGCCGTCAGTCAGGGCCCCCAGACTGGGATGCAGGAGAGATCAGTCTTTGTGCGAGAGCAGGTCCAGGGTGTACCCCAATGGAACTGGGGGTGCCTGGGACAGGCAGAAGAGCAGGAGGAACCATGGCTGCCTGGCCCACCAAGGGGCCACCAGCATCAAGGTGGCTCTGTCGAGCTGGACCTTGAACAGAGTCTTGGCAATCAGCGGCGTGGGCAGGAAGGCAAAGAGGAGGCCCCCCATCCACAAAATGAGGAACACATCCGCCGCCACCAGCAAGGGATGTGGTTGCCTGGAGCAGAAGTGGGGTAGTTGAGCATTGGCTGGGCTGGCAGAGAGTTCTATCTGCAGGTGCCCCCAGAGACGGATGAGGGCGGAATCTCCCACATACGGAAGAGCAGCCATTCCAGGATGAGAGGCCACCCACCCAGGGGTCCAGTTGCCACTTCTGTGGTTGGAGAACCCGGCTGAGCTGGTCCACTAGAACATTGTCCTGGCCCAGGAGAGAGACAACCCACGGCAGCATCCCATTCTTGCTGGCGAAAGAGCAGAGGCTCACCACCTCCTGGCATAGGAGGGACGATCCAGTACCTCCCTGTTTGTTGATGTAGATCACCACCACCTGGTTGTTGGTCTGGATCAATACAGCTTAATGATGTAGGGCCGTGCCCTGATCCCTTGGCCTGCTGGCCCTGTTGGGGAGCTGGGAAGGCCAGGTATTGAGGGTAGTTTCCGTAAGTCTTCTTTTGGGTACAGGGGCTTTTTGCCCAAAGTCTTCCATTGGAAAGGGTCAGCAGTCTTTTTGGGAAGCCTGGTCCTGGTCATGTACTTTGACTCCAGCTCGGTGGCCTTGTCAGTCATGTACTTGCCGAAAAGGTTCTTTCCCTGGCAAGGGGCATCGACCAACTTGTCCTGCACTCATTGTTTCAAGTTGGAAGACTGTAATCAGGCCTGCTGGTGGGCACTAATGCCCACCACGGCTACTCTAGCTGCTGACTCGAAGCAGTCATAGGCCATGTGAGTCAAATTTGGAGCACTCTTTGACCATGGAGGTCAGGATACGGAACTGCCGAAGATGTTCCTAGGAGAGACAAGCAGAGAACCCAGCGAGTTCCCTCACCATGTCCCAGAAGTACATGCCATATACAGCTGGTAGGCCTGGAACCGGCTGATAAGCATCGAGCCCTGGAAGCACTTCCTGCCCAGAGCATCCATGACGCGGGCCTCCCTGCCCGGGTGCACCGAGAAGTGCATTTTCTGGCTCTTGAGCCTACACATGGCCAACTCCACCACCATGGAGTTGTGAGGCAGCTGAGCTTTCTGGAAGCCAGGACTCTGGTGGTACTTTGAGTCCAGCCACCTGCTCACAATAGGACCAAGGCTGGAGTTTCCCCACATACAGAAAAGCAGCCATTTCAGGATTGGGGGGGGGGTGGGTGGGTGGGAATAAGCACCATGAGTGACTCCTTAGAGGGAAGTTTTGTACGGAGGATCTCTAGGTTCTCTGCCCAGGGCTCCTCCTCAGACTCGCTAGTAAAGGCAAGGGCCTTCGCCATATCCTGGACGAAGTCCAGAAAGGCCAGGTCCTTGGCTGGGGAATGGCGCCGGGCTTAAGGAGGTGAAGGGTCTGAGGGCACATCCCAGTGGAGTCGAGTGTCCGGGGACTTGTTGTCCTTGGTCTCCCATTCCGACCCAGAGACAGAGGAGATCTCGAGGGTCCTCCTGGCCTTGGACTCATGCTCCAACCCCGATGGCCCGGGGGCCCCTGATATCCCTGCACTCCAAGTCAGGTGCGCTGTTCAGGGAAGTCCTTGGCCCGAGCGGGACCAGGACCGAGGTGTATCTTGAGGCTGATGGCGCTCGAGGATCAGCTCCACTTCCGAGGACTCCCTTGCTGTGGAGCGGCCGGTGGTCGGGAGCGATGAACTGGAGGAACCAGGTATCAGAGCCCGCTGTTGGGCCATGACGGCAGACAAGCTGCATTCCAAGGCTGCCATCCTGGCCTCGAGGCCAGAAACACAGACACCTGATGGCTGAAAAATACAACATGGCCTATCTAGTCTGCCCTTCTATATCAACTACTACAATAGTCCTCTTTTTTTTCCTTTTGAGATACTCTGTGTTTGTTCCAAGAAATTGGACTACGCAACAGCACCCTGATAAGACTGAAGCAATGTTCATTACCAGGAACCCACCCCAAGAACTCAACATACTACACAGGACAATCACAACAAAGGACGAAGTAAAATATCTCGGTGTCACATAGACAAACAAGAACCTGAATCTCCAATCCCACATAAACAAGACTGCAGCAAAAGCATACCACCGACTAAAGATCATCAGACGACTCAAGCCAATCCTCAGCCAAGAACATTTCCGCACCGTTTGCCAGGCAGTCATCACCCCCATACTGGACTACGGAAACTTATTATATCAGGGGTTACCCAAACAGTCTGTCCACCCACTTCAATTGGTTCAAAACACTGAAGCACGCATAATCACAGGCATGGCCAAATATGAACACAACACCAGTACTCCAACAGCTACACTGGCAACCGGATAAGGGCAAGGGCAAAATTCAAGGCAACACTAATTATTTTCAAGACCTTACACCACTGCTCGACAGAAATTTTACAGACCACAATAACCAAAGACACAAGCAGCAGACCCAGGTGAACCCAAGGAAGCAATAGACTACGTACCCCAGTCAGATACCACAAAATGAAGCAAGCAACTTCCAGAAGAGCGATATCACTCTCGGCACCGGACCTATGGAACTCTCTCCCTGAGGAACTAAGAGCACAAAAAGACCTCAAGGACTTCCGCAAATCCCTCAAAACCCACCTGTTCATGGACTCATTTGAACAAGTACCATAACTCCCAATATACACAGCCTTGCCGATACAGCCACCGAACACCAACGACTCAGTCCTGGGACTCAACCCCCAGAAATATATTTATTTATTTAGACAGTTTTGTATTCCACCTAATCCTTCAATCAAAGTGGTCACAACACAATTGGTGGATACATTTAACATTTATTTATTTAAAGTTTCTTATATACCGCGCTCTTTAGCATCAGCGCGGTTTACATGGAACAAAACATTCTCAGTACATTTGAAAACACGTATGAGTTACATATAACAGGGCAAAAAACTTGGGAAAACAAGGGTAACTATCTACAATAACGATTGAACTATTTACATGAGGGGATATGAGACATATACACTAATACTTACAGGGAACATGGGCAATGGAGGGTTAAGTGGATTGCCCAAGACCACAAGGAGCACCTGTGGAACTAGAAACCCCAGTCCTTCCAGCCCAAGGTTGCTGTCCTCTAGTGGGATTTGAACCCCCGACCTTCCGGCCTGAAGTACCTTGCTCCAACCACTAGGCCACTCCTCCACTCCATATATGTATGTCTTGTCACCACCTCTGTTGAATGTAGACCCCTGTTATGTCCCTAACCACCTTGATTGAAGGATAAGGTGGTATACAAAACTGGCTAAATAAATAAATAAATATACTGTCCTCATCTCTACCACCTCCACTGGGAGACTATGCCACACATCTACAACTCTTTCCATAAAGAAATATTTCCGCATATTACTCCTGAGTTTATCCCTTTTCACCCTCATTCCATGTCCCTTCGTAGCAGAGCTTGCTTTCAATCGAGAGAGGCTCTCCTCCTGTGCATTTATGCCATAGAGATATTTAAACGTCTTTATCACATCTCCTCTATCCCCTTTCCTCTAAAGTATACATATTATGATCCTTAAGTGCTAGGAGGAGTGCTATTGCCCCCTGATGTTCCCATTAAGATTGAGGCAGACGGTCCTGCGGCCGAAGATTCTCCTGGGTGATTCTCGCAGTTAGTGCAGAGATAGTTTATTAGAACTCTGCACTTATTTCCACAAGCCAGGCATTTTGGCAGGGAGACAGCATGGCCGACAAAGTGAATTGGAGTCTCAAAATGGCACAAAGAGGGAACAGTAGTGTACGGCAAAAAATGCTGCAGTGGGAATAGGCCCTCAGCCGCAAACTCACTGTTAGATGCAGCGCTGGAGACTGCGAGAGGCAGCGCGCTTGCCAGGACACTGAAAGGCGGCGATCCACTGCCGGACACATCCTCACTAGGAATGTGAAGAACATGGCCAACAGGGGAGGGGGTGGTTGAAGAGAAACACAGAGCATGTGTCAGTGTGCTCAGCATGCTCAGGCAAAATGATAACAGCTAAGCCTGCCTACCTACGATCACAGAAGGAAGCCAACTGAAAAATAAAGTAAACAATAGTAAAATAAAAGAAAACATTAGGAGTCCTAGGGTCTTCTCCAAGGATCTTCGTGACCGAAAGCCCCCACCCAGCTCAACAGGTCAGGGCGTCTCGTACACCCCTGGGATCACGATGGCCCAGCGTTTAAAGTTTTCAAAGTCCATTGAGAAAGCTGAAAGCCAGAAGAGAGAAGAACAAGTCCAACATCTGCTGAGACAGAAAGTATTAAGGCAGTGGTTCTCAAACATTTTTGTACCGTGACCCCCTTTTACCATTGGTCAACTTGTGGTGACCCCCAATGATAAAATCAAATGCGTCTCTCTTCCTTTACCGTTAACGCATTGTCGCTGTAATCATTTGTTGAATATATATTATAGGCCTTTGCAATATGTTTTTATTTATAAAATGTACTTATTTAAACCACAATAATTAATCACAATAACAAGTAACAATATTTGATTTCAAAATTATGATGATTTTGTAGTCATCACTAATATGAAATAAAATTATTTTTTCTACCTTTGTCGTCTGACCAATTTACTCTCTGATCATGCTGGTCCCGATCTGAGGCTTCTGCTTTCCTGTCTTCTCTTAGCTCTCTTTCTGTGGTCTATGGTCCATCTGCCATTTCTTATCTCTTTTTTCGTTTTCTTCACTTCTTTCCATCAGCCTATCTCCAGTCCCAGTAACCCTCCCCAGTATCAGCCCCTTTCCAGTCCTCACTCTCAATACCTTCCAATGTCAACTTGCATTCCCATGACTGCCACTGGTGTCCATTCCCTTCCAGTCCCCCTCCTTCCCCACTGACCAGTCCCTTCTAGTACAAATACCATGGCAGCCCCTCTCAGATCCACTCCCTTTCAGTTCCATTCTCCCATCCCCTCGTATCAGCCCATTTGTAGCCTTAGCCCCCAGTTTTCTTCCAGGGCCAGCAGCTCTATCCTCCCCTCCCCACAATCAGCCCATTCCCAGTCGAAGCCCCCCAATCAGCTCATTTCCAGTGCTAGTCCCTCCTCAACCCCATTACCAGTGCTAGGCTCCCCTAATCAGCCCATTACCAGTCCACCCCCCCATCAGCCCATTACCAGTCCTAGCCTCCTCTAATCAGCACATTTCCAGTCCTAACCTCCCCGATCAGCTCATTTCCAATGCTAGCCCCCTCATCAGTCCATTACCAGTCCTACCCCCCTATCAGCACATTACCAGTTCCAACCCCCCCTTGATCAGTTCATTCCCAGTCCTAGCCTTCCCTAATCAACCCATTACCAGTCCTAGTCCACCCCCCCCATCTGCCCATTATAATCCTAACCTGCACTGTATCTCCCCTCTATCCAGCATTTATCCCCGTCTGTCCAGTATGTCCACCTGTCTCTTCCCTTTGTCCATTTCAGCCCCCCTCCCTCCCTCTTTCCGTCCATCCATCCGTCAGCCCCCCCTCCCTCCATGTCAGCCCCCCTCCCTCCATCCATCAATGTCAGCCCCCTCTGTCCATGTCAGCCCCCCTTCTCCCTCCCTTCCTCCATCCATCCATCAATGTCAGCCCCCCTCCCTCCATCCATATCAGCTCTCCCTCCCTCCATGTCAGCCCCCCTGTCCATGTCAGCCCCCCTCCATCCATCCATCCCTCCCTCCATGTCAGCCCCCTCCCTCCCTCCCTCATGTCAGCCCTGTTGCAGGTTCCCTGCCCACTCCTCCCCTCTCCCTGTCTGCCTGCTACTGCCCTGCTGTTCTACAGCCGCGGCTCCCTGTCTCTTAGGGAACCGCGGCTATGCCTGTAAAACCGTTGCAGAGTCTTCTTGTCTCTCGACGGACTCTGTGCAGCATTGTCCCGCCTCCAAAGGAAGCGGTAAACAACTTCCTTTGGAGGCGGGAAAATGCTGCATGGAGCCCATCGAGAGGCAGGAAGGCTCCACAACGGTTTTACAGGCATAGCCGCGGTTCCCTAAGAGACAGGGAGTCGCAGCTGCAGAGCAAGGGACGTGAGTTTGCCACTGCCGAGAAGCGGACTCGGCAGCGGCAGCAACTTGTGCGCTATTTTTTTTTACGGCGGAGTGAGGCGACCCCCGCTAAATCCTGTGGCGACCCCTGTGAGGGTCGCGACCCACAGGTTGAGAACCGCTGTATTAAGGGGACCACTAGCTGTGACTGGGGTTTATGCCAAGAGTGAGGTCACAGCTTTGGCTCTCTGTCTCGACATCTGCTGGCAGGGGGGGCTTAACCACTTATCTGGACTGATCTAGCTGGACGATCTGGAAAGTATACATATTAAGATCCTTAAGTCTGTCCTCATATGCTTAATAACGAAGACCACGTTTTGTTTTTCTGCAACTCAATTCACATGTTGAAGCAACTAACACTCTTCATCCCCGACAAGCGGGTTTTCGTCCGGGACATAGCACCGAGACAGTTCTTCTGGCCATGCTAAATGAAATTCATGTTGCTCATGATCGAGGAGATGTCACTCTAATTGTGTCTCTAGATCTGTCTGCCGCATTTGACTTAGTAGATCATCAAACTCTTCTTTCCCGCTTGCATGATTCTGGTGTACGTGGTATGGTGTGGGACTGGTTTCGTTCCTTCCTCACAGCCCGTTCTTTTACTGTTCATGCCAATAATCAGTCTTCCTCTTCTTTGTCTCTTCCCTGTGGAGTCCCACAGGGCTCTGTTCTTTCTCCACTGTTTAACATTTTTCTTTCTCCACTTCCACTCCTGATCCAACAGTTCCCTGTTTCTACTTACATATATGCTGATGACATCATTTTTCTTTTTCACACTTCACCTGCTCAGTTGGACCTTTCTCAGTTCAACCAATGCCTTTCTCATGTTGCTTCTTGGCTCTCTTCTAATTTCTTGCACTTAAATCCCTCTAAGTCCATTGCAATGTGGGTTTCTCTTAGTGGCTCCTGTCCAACAATAGCACCCTTGATTGATCAGACGCCGATCCCTCTTGTCACCTCTTTCCATTATCTGGGAGTGGTCTTAGATTCTTCTCTTTCCTTTCATGCTCATATTTCGACTCTTACCCGCCATTCTTTTGCAGCACTGCGTCGAATCAGAGCTGTTCGCTCCCTCCTTCCCACTAGTTCCTTGATCACTTTGGTGTTGGCATTAATCACTAGTAGGCTTGACTATTGTAATATCTTCATGGCTAATCTGCCAGCCTATCAGTTGCAACGTCTTCAGCTCATACAGAACACCGCTGCTCGCCTAATTACGTTTGCTCGTCACTTTGACCATGTCTCCCCTATTCTCTATCATCTTCACTGGTTGCCTCTTCGTTTCCGGTTTCAATATAAATTTCTCATTTTGATGCATAGAGCTATTCATACATCTACCCCATTGTATTTATGTAACCTCATTTCCCTCCATACACCGTATCGTCACTTGCGTTCCTTACATGCTAATCATTTGTCTTTGCCGTCACCATCCCAGGCTTATCTAGAACAAACCCGTCACGCAGCTTTCTTTTTTCTTAGCCCGGTTCTTTGGAACGCCCTTCCTACTTCCCTCCGTCTAGAACCCTCTTACTCAAAATTCAAAGAACTATTAAAAACCAATTTATTTCAACAAGCTTTTGATTTGCCCACTACCGTCCCTTCCTGAGTTTGGTCTTGTTATGTTGTGGTATTTTATTGTATGTTTGCACTGTCCTTTTTCCCTCTATCCTATTTTTATTATGGCGTTCTTTTTCCTATAGTTAGGGAGCGTAGTCTTTTTTTATTATTGTAAGCCGCTTATATGTTTCGACCAAAGCGGTATATCAAGTTTGGGAATAAAGATAAAGATACACTATTTAAGTAGCCACCCTCTGCATAGACTCCAACCTGTTTATATCCTTTTGAAGGTGTGGTCTCCAGAATTCCACATAATACTCCAAATGAGGTCGCACCAAAGACTTATACAGAGGCACTATCATCTCCTTTTTTCTGCTGGTCATTCCACCCCCCCCCCCCCCCATGCACTCAAGCTTCGTTCTAGCTTCGGCCGTCACCTTTTCTACCTGTTTAAATATTTTAAAATCATCAGACACAATCACGCTCAGGTCTTGCTCTTCCTTTGTGAAGAGAAGTACTTCCCCCCCTACACTGAACTGCTCCTTTGGATTTTTGCAGTCCAAATGCATGACCTTGCATTTTTTAGCATTAAATCTCAGTTGCCAAATTCAAAACCATTCTTCAAGCTTAGCAAGATCCCTCTTCATGTTATCTTCTCCTTCCTGGGAGTCTACTCTATTGCAGATTTTGGTAGCATCCTCAGAGGCAAACCTTACCAGACAGCCCTTCTGCAATATCACTAACAAAGATGTTAAAAAGAGTCGGATCAAGGACAGATCCCTGCGGCATTCCACTGGCAACCTTCCTCTTCTTAGAGAAAGCTCCATTTATCTGTACCCTTTGTCGACTCTCACTCAACCAATTTCTAACCCAAGCGGTAACTTTAGGGTCCATCCCTAGGATGCTCAGTTTGTTGATAAGTCGCCTGTATGCAATGTCTTTATCTTTATTTGCAAAATTTGATATACCGCCCTTGCCGAAGCGTCAAAGGTGTCAAAGGCTTTATTGAAATCTAAATACACCACATCTAGGGCTCTCCCTCGGTCCTACTCCCTGGTCACCCAGTCAAAGAAATCAATCAGATTTGCCTGACAAGACCTGCCTCTGGTGAATCCATCCTGCCTCCTATAATCCACTGGACTCCAGAAATCTCACAGAAGGCTCCGCAGTCACCAGCGTGGTACAGGGGACCTCGGGTCCAGGGCCAGCACCATCGAGGGAGTGTCTTCAACTAGGATGGCCTCGGAGGACCTGGACCAAGACCGATCCCTGGACATCAATGGCGTTTTCTCTGACCGGGGCAGCTTCGAGTGCCATTCCTGGCCATTTCCCTCTGCCTTGTGTGACTTTCCCATGGCCCTGGACTCATCACCCAACGAGGCCTTCGACTATGTCAGGTTCTTCGAGGGATGACCCTCCCTTAGAGAGCCCCGGCTCGATACCCCATGACCTCAAGGCTCAGAGAAAGCACAGTTACCATGTGAGTGAAGCCTCTACGGCGGCCCTTGAGGGCTCTGATCCTGTGGACAACTCCAGGGCCAAGCCGGTCTTCTGAAAAATCTACTAGTGTTGCTTCTAACGGCCTCAGAGAGTCTTGGGGATCATCTTCTGGCAGAGACCACACACCAAGGCACCAAAGTCAGCAAACATGCAGATCTGTGAGCGACATATGTGCACAACGGTCACAAGGCTTGAAGCCACTGACCGAGGCCATGGCGGGGAAAACGACCCCCACAAGGTCAAACTCTCTTTGCCCAGCCAGAAATAGCACAAAAACTCACCCATCAAGAAAAAAGGGAACCAGAGAAAAACCGCAATGCTGAGACGAGCAGACCCAGGAGGCGAGGATGATACCGGTATGCAACCACAGAAGGAATCAATTCGAGAATTGAAGAAAAGGAAGCAAAAAAAATCAACTTTTTCCAGGGGGAACAGACATGTTTGATGGGTTCTGCAGAAAAAAGGAGACCGATGGCACCTTTAGGCCAGAAGGGGACCACACATTCATGGTGCACCTCCGTAAGACTTTCTTTGAAAGTTGGGGAGAGATCACTGCACGGGCTCTGTCTGTGTCATCACCCATATGTGAGGGGTGACTAATTGCTTGTTCCTGGAGAAAGCATAGTTAACTCACCTCTAACAGGTGTTCCCCAGGGACAGCAGGAATCAGTCCTCACATATGGGCGATGTCGGTGCCGATGGAGCCTGCGCAAATCCACTACCCATCTTTCAAAGAAAGCCTTTGGGAGTTACACCGCGCATGTGTGGTCACCTTCCCGCCCAAAGCTGTCATCTTGCCTCAGTATGATATCATAGCACAAGACAGCAAAAAAGAAAAACTCCACAGGTAGGAGGGGAGGGTTGTGAGGATTGATTTCTGTTGTCCCCAGAGAACACCTGCTACAGGTGAGTAACCACGCTTTCTCCGGGAACAAGCAGGAAGCCAGTCCTCACATATGAGGACTACCAAGCTACAGGCTATCGAAAAAAACCTGTAAAAGCCACAGGCGACCCAAAAAGCGAACCATAAAGGGCAGCAGGGGGTGCTGGTTTGCGGAAAGTCTGACACTGCAGCAGCAGCAACAAAGATGCAACCCCCACTGTGGTAGCCTGGACAGAGGGCTGGAGAGATGGAGTTGCACTATTTCCCAAAGAGGTAACGGAGTATGGCCTGGGGTCTCTTCCAAACAGTAGTGTGCAGCAAACATGTGCACAGAGGCCCAGGTAGCAGCCCGGCAGATGTCCATCAAGGCCACTGAGGCCGCCATGGCATGCATATTGTGAGCCATCACATGATGCTCCAGTGAGAGCTCCATCTGCTGATAGGCAAAAGAAATGCAGTTGGCCATCCAACATGAGGGTGCATGGAGATTGCGACCCCAAGTCGACTGTGATCAAATGAGACAAAGAGCTGCATTGAGCGGCGATGGGGTTGCATCCTCTGGATGTAGGAGGACAGGACATGCTTGCAGTCTAGCGCATGCAGAGAGTCCTCCACCCTGGAGGAATGAGGCCTAAGAAAAAAAGTGGGTCTTACCTCGGTGGCGGGAAAATTAATGGAGATGCTTCTGAAAGAGCAAGTAGTGGACTTTCTCAAAACCAACAGGTTGCATGATCTGAGGTAACATGGTTTTGCCAATCTTGCCAAACAAATCTGATTGAGTTTTCTGACTTGGTGACCAGAGAACTAGATCAGGGGCATGCGATGGATGTCATCTACCTGGATTTCAGTAAAGCCTTTGATACTGTTTCTCATAGGAGGCTTATCAATAAACTCAGTAATTTGTGGATGGGTCCCAAGGTGGTGAACTGGATTAGAAATTGGTTGACTGACAGACAACAGAAGGTGATGGTAAATAGAGTTCACTTGGATGAAAGGAGGGTGATTAGCGGGGTGCCCCAGGGTTCGGTCCTGGGCCCGGAACTGTTCAATGTATTTGTGAGTGATATTGCTGAAGGACTGCATGGAAAAGTCTGTCTTTTTGCAGATGACACGAAAATTTGCAACAGAGTGGACTCCCCTGATGGAGTGGATAACATGATGAAAGATCTGCAAAAGCTGGAAGAATGATCTAATGCTTGGCAGTTAAGATTTAATGCGAAGAAGTGCAGTGTCATGCACTTGGGAAGTAGAAATCCAGGGGAAATGTACGCGATAGGGGGCAAGAGGTTGGTGTGCACGGACCAGAAGGACCTTGGTGTGATTATTTCTGCGGATCTCAAGGTGGCAAAAGAGTGCGACAAGGCAGTGGCAAAAGCCAGGAAGATGTTGGGTTGCATACAAAGAGGAATTACCAGCAGAAAGGAAGAGGTACTAATGCCACTGTATAAGTCACTGGTGAGGCCTCACTTTGAATACTGTGTTCAGTTTTGGAGACCATATCTTGCAAAGGATATAAAAAGACTGGAAACTGTTCAGAGGAAGGCGACCAAAATGATTTGGAGCCTGCGTCAGAAGCCTTATGAGAAGAGACGAAGACCTAAATATGTACACTCTGGAGGAGAGGAGGGACAGGGGAGATATGATTCAGACTTTTAAATACTTAAAGAGAAATAATGAGCAAAGAACCCTCTTCCAAAGATGGGGTAGATGTAAAACTAGAGGACATAACATGAAGCTGCAAGGGGGTAAATTGAAAGGCAATGTCAGGAAATACTTTTTCACTGAAAGGGTGGTGGATGCTTGGAATGCCCGCCCGATGGAAGTGTTGGGGGCAAATACAGTGACAGAATTCAAAATGGCATGGGACAGACAGTGGTCCCTTTACAGCAACAGGATAAAATCAAAATAAACTTAACTAATTAATTTCTCAACATACAGGGGTGTCTTACACGGAGCGGTGGGTTCACCCCTTAAACAAAGACATGGGGAGGGGTGGCCTGCATGGAGTGGCAGGTGCACCTACTCTTGCCATCTTACTGGGCAGACTAGATGGACCATACTGGTCTTTATCTGCCATCATTTACTATGTTACTATGTAACTCCACCTCTTGATTCAAATGAAATGCAGAGACCACCTTTGGCAAGAAAGCATAGTTACTCACTTGTAAAAGATGTTCTCCGTGGACAGCAGGTATCAGTCCTCACATATGAGCGACGTCGGCACAGACGGAGCCCTCGTGGAAGCATCCCCCCAGCTTTCAAAGATAGCCTTTGGGAGATGCCACCACGCATGCGTGGTCCCCTTCACGCCCAAGGGTGCCATCTTGCTCAGATGACATAGCTAAAAGACGGCAAATATAAAAGATGGTAAATGAGCACCTCCAAGGGGAGGAGGGAGGGCTGTAAGGACTGATTCCTGCTGTCCCCGGAGAACACCTGTTACAGGTGAGTAACTACGCTTTCTCTGGGAACAAACAGAAGTCAGTCCTGACATATGGGACCCCCCAGCTACAGGCTACCAAAAGCCCATTGCAAAACCAGGGGTCCCTCATGGGGAGCCGCAAGCAGCAGCAATTGAGTCTGTGCCCATAGACCACAGCAGGACCCCTGTGACCAATGAACCAGCATTCTGGTAGCCTGAACACAGAAGGGTCGAGGGTAGGAGTTGCCTAAACACTGAAAAGGTTACGAAGCACAGCCTGGCCAAAGGCACTGTCCCGTCGGGACTCTCTTTCCAGGCAGTAATGGGCTGCAAAGGTATGGACCGAAGACCTGGGGGCGGCCCGGCACATGTCCACCATCGGTACAGAGCGCAAGTTTGCCGCTGAGGCCGCCATGGCCCTGACATGGTGAAATGTGATGCAGCCTTCAAGCGGGAGCCTCACTTGCTCGTAAGCGAGGGTGATACAGTCCGCCACCCATGTGGACAGCGTACACTTGGTCACCGCCTCCCCCAGCCTACTGGGGTCATAGGAGATGAAAAGCTGAGAAGCTTTGCAGTGGCCCTGAGTGTGTTGGATATAGAAGGACAAGGCCCTCTTACAGTCCAAGGTGTGAAGGACTGTTTCCACCCGACTGGAGTGAGGTCGTGGAAAGAAGGTAGGGAGCACCACTTCCTGGCTGAGGTGGAAAGACGACACTACCTTCGGCAGGAATTTGGGGTGTGCGCGAAGCACCACTCCGTTATTGTAGAACCTAGTATAGGGCGCCTCCTCCACCAGGGCTTGAAGTTCGCTAACTCTGCGAGCGGAGGTAAGCATGACCAGGAAAACCACCTTCCAAGAGAGGTAACAAAGATGGCAGGTAGCCAGACGTTCAAAGGGTGGGTGAGTGAGCTGTCCCAACACCACATTGAGGTCCCATTCGGTTGCCAGGGGCTTCAATAAGAGCCGGCCCCGAAGAAGGCGGGTCACCAAGGGATGGACCGAGAGGGGCTTACCATCCACCAGATGGTGGTGCACTGCCAGGGCACTAAGGTGCACTCGGATGGAGTTAGACTTGAGCCCAGAGAGATGGAGGAGGTACTGTAACACCAGAGCCACTGGGCAGGAGAAAGGGTCAGCCCCATGTTCAGCGCACCAAGCAGAGAACCTGCGCCTTTTGAGGGCATACGTTTTCCTAGTAGAGGCCCTGCGAAAGGCCAGCAGAATGTCTTCTACCTCAATCGAAAGATTGAAAGGGGCCAGAGTCACACCCTCAGCTGTCAGCAACAAGGACCCCAGGTTGGGGTGCAGGAGAGAGCCCCCCTCCTGAGATAGAAGTCCTGGGGCAGTCCCCAAGGAGATGGGGGTCTCCACCATCAACGGTAGAAGCAGTAGGAACCATGGTTGCCTGGGCCACCGAGGAGCTATCAAGAGCAGCGAGGCCCTGTCACAGAGAGTCCTGAACAAGGTCTTGGCAATCAGCGGCGTAGGAGTGAAGGCATAAATGAGGCCCTCTGACCATGAGACCAGGAAAGTGTCCACTGCCACCCTGGAAGAGTGGGCCTTCCAGGTGCAGAAGCAGGGCAAGTGAAAGTTGTCTGGGCTGACGAACAGGTCCATGATGGCTTCTCCCAGAGCCGGAAAAGTGGATGGCTACTCTGGAGTCCAGCTGCCTCTCATGCGGCTGCAGAACTCAGCTGAACCTATCGGCCAGAAGGTTGTCCTGACCTGGCAGGTACACTGCCTGCAGGAGATATCCTGTTGGATTGTGTATGAACAGAGGCACAGTGCCTCCTGACAAAGGGTATGAGACCCAGTGACCCCGTTTGTTCGCGTAGATCACCACCACTTGGTTGTCCGTCTGGACCAGCACTGGCTGGTGACGCAGGTGGTGACAGAAAACCCTCAGGGCTAGATGTATGGCTTGGAGCTCCAGGAGGTTGATCTGCTGGGCGCTCTCTTCTGGTGACCAGCTGCCCTGGGTGTGGAGATCTCTGCAGTGGGCTCCCAGCCGAGCAGGGAGGCATCCATGGTGAGTACCATTGAGGAGCTTGGGGTCTGAAAAGGCATGCCCGCCTCAAGATGCTGAGGAGACTGCCATCAGACCAGAGAATCCACCAACTGGCGGGTCATGGAGACTCTGTCTCGGAGGCGATCCGTGGCCTGAGACCACAGGTCCCAAAGACACCACTGTGCCGCCCTCATGTGGAGGCATGTGTCCAGGATGACGTGGACTACGGAGGCCATGTGCCCGAGGAGGCGAAGGAGAAGTCAAGCGGGCACAGAGGGACAGTACTGTACATCCCGAGCCAGAGTCCTGAGATGACTGGCTTGGTCCCTGGGCAAGAAAGCCCTTGACTGGAGCGTGTCAATCTTTGCCCCAATGAACTCTAGACACTGTGTCGGGAGGAGGTGACATTTGGGGTAGTTTATGACGCTGCAAAACCTGGATGGTGCATGCAGTAGCCTACTGCACCTCTGAGGCAGTGCTTCCCTTTATGAGCCAGTCATCTAGGTAAGGAAAGACAAAGACCCTCTGGAGCTGGAGGAAGGTGGCCACGACTGCCAGGCATTTTGTGAAAACTCTCGGGGCAGAGGCTAGGCCGAAGGGGAGCACCCGGTACTGAAAATGCTTGCCCCCCACTATAAACCACAGGTACTGCCTGTGGTTGGGGTGGATGAGGATGTGGGTATAGGCATCCATGAGGTCTAAGGAGCATAGCAAGTCTCTGCTGGAGGCAGGGCAGCAATGTTCCAAGGGAGAGCATTTTGTTGAGGTTGCACAGGTCGAGGATGAGCCTTAGGCCCCCTGTTCTTTTTGGGGTGAGGAAGTACCTGGAGTAGAACCCCTTACCCTTGAGATAGTGGGGCACCGGTTCCACTGTCATGTCCTTGAGAAGACCTCCCAACTCCTTCAGAAGAAGGTCTCGGTGGAGGGGAGACCTGAGGAGCTCTCCCGGGAAATAAGGAGGCAGCGTCTGAGTCAGGTGGAGGAGGTAACCCTCCCTGACTACCCGAATTGCCCAGGAATCGGTGGTGATGGATACTCACAACTGGGCATAGAGGGCCAGATGTCCCCCTGTGGGGTGCTGATCTCCTTGGGGTAGACAGGCTGTGCTCAAAGAGTCAAAAACGACCCCCTGGGCTGGGCCAGAGCCGGTGCCTGGGGTTTTGGAGCCTTCTGCTTATGAGGGCCATGCCCATGTCCTTTGGCCTGCTGACCCTGTTGGGGAGCTGGTGAGGACTGATAAGGTGGGCAGTTTCTGTAAGCAGCTCCCTTCCTCGGGTAAAAGGGCTTTTTTACCTGAGCCCTTCCGTCAGGGAGGGGCAGCGGTCTTTTTGGAAAGCCTGGTCCTCGTCATGAACTCAGTCTCCAGCTTGGCAGCCTTGTCGGTCATGGTTTGACAAAGAGGTTCTCTCCTTCACATGGGACATCGACCAATTTGTCCTAAATCCACTGCTCGAGGTCGGATGACTGCAGCCAAGCTTGGCAGCGTGCACAGATGCCAGCCGCCATTACTCGAGCTGCAGACTCGAATCTATCATAGGCCGCATGAGACATGAATTTGGAACATTCACAGACTGCTTTGGCCAGGTTCTTGAAGCGCTGCAAGGGTTCCTCAGAGAGACCAGATGAGAACCCGGCGAGTTCCTTTGCAGGGTCTCTCAGGTACATGCCCACGTACAGCTGGTAGGCCATGATGCGGCCAATGAGCATTGAGCCCTGGTAGCACTGTCTTCCGAGGGCGTCCAGGATGTGGGCCTCCCTGTTAGGGGGCACCAAAGAGTGCCTCTTCTGGCTTTTCAGCCAACGTATGGCCGACTCCACCACCATGGAGTTATACAGCAGCTGTGACTTTTGGAAGCCCGGGTTCCGGCGGACTCAATATATTGAGTCGAGCTGTTTGCTCACCACCAGCACCGAAGCCGGTGTCTCCCACATTCAGAGCATCAGCCGTTCCAGGATGGGCACCGTGAGCAATTCCCATGGAGGGGCCTCGCACTGGAGGATCTCCAACTCATCTGCCCGATGGTTCTCCTCCAACTCAGTCTGTAATGCCAGGACCTTAGACATGTCCTTGACAAAATCAAGGAAGCCCATATCCTCGGGTGGGGACCATAGTTGAGACTCTGAGATGGGAGAGTCAGATGGGATGTTGCAGTGGAGACAGGTATCGGGGTACTGCTCATCCTCCATTTCCCACTCGGAGTAGTCTGTTGAGGACTCGTAGGAGGGCTGCTCCGCGGGCCTTGAGGCCCCCATGCCCTGCGGCCGGTGCCCGGCAAACTTGCTGGAGATGACCGAAGTCCCGCTGAGCAGGACTCGGATCGCGACCTCGGCTGAGGATCAATTTGAGGCTGAAGGATGTCGAGGATCGGCTCGGCCTCCGGGGATGCCTTAGATGTCAAGGGCCCAGTGGTTGGGGCAGATGAAGCGGTCGGGACGGATGAACTGGTCGGGACGGACAATAGTGCCCGCTGCTGGTCCATTAAGGCAGACAAACTGCGCTCCAGGGCTGCCATTCTGGACTCCAGACCAGAAGGCTCTGCAGCCTTTGGTGTGGGCACTGAGGGACTCTGGCCCAACGCCGGCTCCCCCAAAGGGGAATCCTTGATAAGGATAGTGTCTGGGGACCGAGGCTGGTCCGCGGTTGGATGTTTCTGGGGGAACCTTTGCAGGCCGCTCCTTCTCCAACACCTCAGACGAACGTCTCAGTCTGCCAGACCAGGCCAGAGGAGCACCTGGCCAGTCGGAACCGTCAAAGGACACCACTTTCTATGGTTTCTTCTTCTTCCTGGGTTCCCTTAAGGGAGACCCACTTTCTGAGGACCCACAACGAGGCTCGGGTTCGGAGGGTTCCGCCCGAGATGTTGGGGCCTCAGACGAGGTCATGGCTTTCAAAGGCATCAGGGACTCGGGGAAAAACCTATCGGGCTGCTGCTGGCGGCTCTTGAGGGCTTTACTGGACTGCAGGTTGCCGGGGTCGTGGTCTGACCCAAGGCAGCAGAGACAGCAGTCGTGTGTGTCGGTCAAAGACATGATTTTAGAGCACCGATCACACTTCTTAAAGCCACTGGTAGCCATGGGGGAGAAAAGTATCCCTAAGAGGTCGAAGGCTCTCCTGGCTGCCAGTGGGAGAAAAAAAAGAGCACAAAACACCAGGAAAGGGAAGAATCGAAACACTAGAGAAAAAAAAAAAAAAAGACCGAACTTGATGACGAGGCAACAAGGTTGGTAGGTGGGAAGAGTACCAGTGCAATACCAGAGGAGAGTATGAAACTTGGAGAGAAAAATCTACTTTTTCTGGGGACAAGCCAGATCAACGTCTGAAGGGCTCCGCAGGAAAAAAAGGAGACTGATCAAGATGGCACCCTTGGGCAGGAAGGAGACCATGCATGCGTGGTGGCATCTCCCAAAGGCTTTCTTTGAAAGCTGGGGGGATGCTTCCGCGAGGGCTCCGTCTATGCTGACGTCACCCATATGTGAGAACTGACTTCCTGCTTGTTCCCAGAGAACTTAGGGTGCATCCGAAGGACGATCCTCTTCCTGTGGAACCTGGTGTAAGGCGCATATGCCACCAGGGCCTGAAATTTACTCATGCAGCTGGCCGAGGTGAGCGCCACCAGGAATACAACCTTCCAAGAGAGGTACTTGAAATGGCAGGTAGCTAGGGGCTCGAAAGGTGGGGCCATATGCTTCCCCAGCACCACACTGAGGTACAATGCCACCGGCAGATCAGAGGCCGGGAGAGGAGGCGGTCTCACATGAACAGGCCCACCAGGGGGTGTACCGACATGGCCAAGAGGGAGGAGTAGCCTAGTGGTTGGGGCAAGGTACTTCAGGCCGGAAGGTCGGTGGTTCAAATCCCACTAGAGGACAGCAACCTTGGGCCGGAAGGACTGGGGTTTCTAGTCCCACAGATGCTCCTTGTGGTCTTGGGCAAGCCACTTAACCCTCCACTGCCCATATTCCCTGTAAGTATTAGTGTATGTGTCTCATATCCCTGCGTGTTAAATGTATCCCCCAATTGTGTTGTGACCGCTTTGATTGAAGGATAAGGCGGTATACAAAACTGTCTAAATAAAAATAAATAAATAAAATAATGGCCTGGCCATCCACCTTGTGGTGGTGAGCCAAGATGCACTCTGACCATGTTGGATTCAGGCCAACCCCTGACAGATGAAAAAGGTATCGTAATATCTGACACTGCGCAGGGCTTAAGGCCTTCCCGGTGCATCAGTGGGAAAACCTGGGCCACTTGAAGGCATAAACCTGTCGCAGAGTCCTTACATGAGGCCAGCAAGACGGAGCAAGGAAGTGATGCGCAATGGCTAGTCTCTCAGCATCCAGGCTGTCAGTGCCAGGGACTAGAGGATGGGGTGTTGCAATGTCCCGTCCTCCTGGGACAGCGGTTTCGGGGCACTTCCCAAAGGCCAAGGGTTCCACTGGGACAGCTGCAGGAGAAGGGGAAACGCGGGCTGCCTGGGCCACCTGGGTGCAAAGAAGATAACTGAGGCTGTCTCCACTTGGATCTTGAGGAGGGCCCGAGGCACCAGAGGTATTGGTGGAAATGCATACAGAAAACCTCAAGACAAAGGGAGGAGGAAAGCACCGACTGCCTCCTGCCTCTGGGCCAGCTTCCGAGATCAGAAGTGTGGCAGCTGTGCCTTCTCTGCACTGGCAAAGAGGTCAATTTCCAGGGTACCACAACACCAGAAGACCTCCCCCTAGTACAGTTCAGTCTCCACTCATGGGATTGGAGAACGCAGCTCAGGTGGTCAACCAGTATATTGTCTTGGCCTGGCTAGTACACCGCCTTGAGGGAGATGTTCTTCCCTGCCGCGAAGTTCCATAAGTGCACCGCTCCAAAAAGAGGTGATACGAGCCCATGCACCCCCTGCTTGTTGATGTAATACCTGGTTGTCTGTCTGGACGTGAACCACCTGTCCTTCCAGATGGTCCTGGAAGACCCGCAGGGCATGATAGACTGCCCAGAGCTCCAGCAGGTTGATTTGAGAGGCACTCTCCTCTGGTGGCCATGGGCCTTGCGACTGCAGATGGTCGCAGTGGGCCCCCCAGTCCAGCTTTGACGTGTCCGTGGTAAGGAGGCGCCGCACCGGCGGGGCCGGGAAGGGCAGGCCGGTTCAGAGGTTGAGATGGTCCTGCCACCAGGTAAGAGAGGTTGCTAAGGCCAGTGTGACTTGGATGCGGTTCCTTAGGCAGCCTGAAGCTTGCGTCCTCTGGGTGCTGAGCATCCGAGCTTGCCACATGAGCAGGCAGGCAAAAGGGGTCAAGTGGACAGTGGATGCTACAGTACGTACCCCAAGAGGCAGAGCATCGTCTGGACTGTCACTGGTGTGCCATTCTGTACCTCTTACGCCAAGGTGGCAAGGCGTTGCGCCCGATCCAGTGGCAGAAAGGCTCTTGCCCTGGTGGAGTCTAGCAGGACCCTGGTGAACTCCATGCACTGCGTGGGGAAGAGGTGCGACTTTGGGAATTTCACCACAAAGCCCAGGTGCTGCAGTAGTACTAATGCTGTGTTGCATTGCGCGCTTCCTCCAGTGAGCTGGCCCGCATGAACCATTCATCCAGATATGGGAACACAAACACACCGAGGAGCAGGAGGCAAGCGGCCACGATCGCCAAGTATTTCGTGAACACCCGAGGAGCCAAAGCAAGGCCAAAGGGGAGCATCCTATACTGATAGTGGCGGTCCCCAACGAAAAATGGAGGTATTGATGGTGCCTTGGATGGAGCAGGATGTGGGTATAGGCATCTTTGAAATCCAAGGAGCATAGCCAATCTCCCTGCAGGAGAGGTAAGGCAGTAAAGGTTCCAAGGGATACCCATCTTGAACTTTTCCTTGACCAGGAAGCGGTTGAAGTCCCGAAGCTCCAGGATGGGCCTGAAGCCCCCTATCTTCCTGGGGACCAAGAAGTAGCAGGAATAGAATCCCCGGCCCTGAAGGTGGTGGGGGATGGGTTCTACTGCTTGATCCTCGAGTACAGACCCAAACTCCTTCTGCAGAGGCTCCCTGTGGAAGGGGCCCATGGGCAATTTCCCTGGGAAAAAGGGAGAAGGCTGTTGCGCAAAGTAGAGGAGATATCCCTCTTTGACCACCTGCAACACCCAGGTGTCCATGGTGATACAGGGCCACCGGTGTGCAAAGTGGACCATCTGCCCTCCTGTGAACCTTGGGCCTGTTACCTCCTGTGGGAGGGAGGCTATGCCCAAGGAGTCAAAAACTCCCCCCAGCTGTGGTTGGGGTGCTGTTTGGGGTTTGGGAGCCTTTGGCATATGGGGGCCATGCCCTGACCCTTGGCTTGCTGCCCCTGAGGGGGAGCAGGATAGGCCTGGAACTTGGGATAGTTTCCGTAAGCCTTCTTGGTCTTAGTGTAGCTGGGTTTAAAAGAGGTTGGACAATTTCCTCAAGAAAAATTCCATAACCCTTTTTTTTTTTTTAGTGCCTTCAAGTCCATGCCAACTCACGGTGACCCAGCTGCTTCAGGGTTTTCAGGCAATGTATCACTGGAAGTAGATTGCCAGGCCTTTTTTTCTGAGGCAATGGAGGGTAAAGTGACTTGCCCAAGTTCACAAGGATTGCCAATGGGAACCGAACTCTTCTGGGTACTAGGCAGTATCTCTAACCACTAGGTGGCTACTTCACTCCGTAAACCATTAACCATTATTAAAGTAGACTAGTGAAATCCACTGCTCACCAGTGGGATACACAGCATGGAATCTGTCTACCTTTTGGGAACCTGACAGTACTAGTGACCTGGATTGGCTGTTGTTGAAAATAGGATATTCGGCCTGATGGACCTTGGGTGTGACCCAGTATGGCATCTCTTATGTGAACTTGGGCATGTCAATTCAACCTCCATTGCCTTAAGCACAGACAGTAGGCCCTTGACAGCAGGGAAATATCTACTGTTCCCTGTACTTGAAATGTAACTTGCCTTGAGCAGAGGTGTGAAATGGCAAATAAGTAAATCCAAAAGCCAAACCTGTGTGTCTGCGTGTGCATACCATGTTCCCTGCCCAGAAAGCATAGTTACTCACCTGTAACAGGTGTTCTCCAAGGACAGGAGGAATCAGTCCTCACATATGGGTGACATCGGCACCGACAGAGCCCGCGTGGAGCATTTCCTCAGCTTTCACAGAAAGCCTTTGGGAATGCCACCACGCATGCGTAGTCCCCTTCCTGCCCAAGGGTGCCATCTTGCCCGCTCAGATGACATAGTAAAAAAGGATTTAAAACAACGTAGGGAGGCAACTCCAAGGGGAGGAGGGAGGGTTGCGAGGACTGATTCTTGCTGTCCCTGGAGAGCACCTGTTACAGGTAACTATCTTTCTCTAGAAACATGCAGGAAGTCAGTCCTCATATATGGGACTCCCTAACTCCAGGCTGCCAAGGACCAAATCACGACAGTACCACCAGCGACCCCTTGGGTGGCCGTGAGTTGCAGAAGAGGAGTCCCCACTGAAGGATTCTTACTCCGGTAGCCTGAACACAAAAGGGTTAGAGGGCAGGAGTTGCCTACACCCAGAAAATATTACCGAGTACTGCCTGCCTGAAGGCACTGTCCCTGTGGGACTCATTCTCCAGGCCGTAATGAGTTACAAATGTGTGAACTGAAGCCCATGTGGCGGCTATGCAGATTTCTGGCACCGGCACTGCATAAGTTGGCCACCAACACAGCTATAGCCCGTACGTGATGTGCAGTGATCCTGTGCTCAAGGGAGAGGACTGCGCGCTAATAGGCGAGGGCGATGCAGTCTGCCACCCATGTGGACAGAGTCCGCTTCGTTACCAGAAACCCCAGTCTAATGGGGTCGTATGATACAAAGAGCTGAGGGGCTTTGCGATGGGCCTGGGTCCTCTGTAGGTAGGACAGGGCCTGCTTGCAGTCGAGCATATGCAAGATGAGTTCTTCCATGCCGGCATAGGGCAGTGGGAAAAAGATGGGAAGGACCACCTCCTGGTTGAAGTGGAAGGGGGATACCACCTTGGGGAGGAATTTGGGATGTGTGGGCCACCAACCTGTTCTTATAGAATCTTGTATATGGTGGATCCGCCACCAAGGCCTGGAGTTCACTCACTTTCCAAGCAGACATGATGGCCAACAGAAAAATCACTTTCCAGGAGAGGTATCTCAGGTGGCAGGTGGCCAGGGGCTCGAACGGCAGCTTGGTGAGTTGGGAAAGCACCACATTAAGATCCCATTCTGCCACCAGAGGGCAGAGAGAGAGCTTCAATAGCAGGGGGCCCAGGAGAAACCTAGAGACCAGGGGCTGGTTTGAGAGGGATTTCCCCTATACATATACATATATATACCCAGCAGTCATATGTATATAGTGTATATACACCTCATATGTATATAGTGTACCCTTTTTCCAAGTTGCATTTCCTGTTTAATGTAATGACCAGACATATTTAAGTTGTCGGATGTTTCTGTTCCATGTGAACCGCGCTGATTGCAAATAGTGCGGTATATAAGAAATATAAATAAATAAATAAATAAATATACAGGGTGATGGTGAGCGGCAATGGCGCTCAGGTGTTCCCTCATTGAGTTAGACATTAGGCCGGCGTGCAAGAAGTGCAGTAAGTATTGTAGCACTAGTTGCAGTGGCAGGAGAAATGGTTCATCCTTCTCTCTGCGCACCAGGTGGAGAACCTCCTCCATTTGAATGCATACGCCCATCTGATGGAGGGTTTTCGGGAGGCCAACAGAATCTCCTTGACTTTTCCTGGGAGATTTAAGGAGGCCAAAGTTACCCTTTCAGCAGCCACGCCGTCAATGCTAGCAACCCAAGGTTGGGGTGCAGGAGGGAGCCCTCCTCCTGGGACCGTAGGTCTGGGTCTCGACCCAGCGAAACCAGGAGTGCCGCCCACAGGGAGAGCAGCAGAGGGAACCACGGTTGCCGGGCCCATATGGGGCCGATCAGGATCACTGATGCCCACTCTCGCTCTGGATTCTGAAGAGGGTCTTTGCCACCAGTGGGTTGGTGGGAAGGCATAGAGGAGGCCCTCGGACCACGGGATCAGGAAGGCATCCGCTGCTACTCTCTCTGGGTTCTGCTGGTGTGAGCAGAAGCGGGGCAGCTGCGTGTTGTCCGGGGAGGCAAACAGGTCCACGTTGGGCCTACCCCAGAGATGGAAGAGTCGCTGCCCCTTGTTGGTGTGCAGACACCAATCGTGTGGACAGAGGACTCTGCTGACCTTGTCCGCCAAATAATTGTTCTGACCTGGAAAGTACACTGCTCGCAGGAGCATTCCGTGGCGTACCGTAAAGGTGAGGAGAGCCACCACTTCCTGGCAGAGGAAGTATGAACCCGTGCTCCCTTGCTTATTCACATACAACATGGCGACCTGGTTGTCCATCAGGATCAGCAAAGGACGGTTGCACAGAATGTGGCAGAACACTTGCAGGGCTAGGAAAATGGCCCCGAGTTCCAGGAGGTTGATCTGCAGGACTGACACCTCTTGCGACCAGCTGTCTTGAGTGCGGAGGTTTTTGCAGTGTGCTCCCCAACCCAGGAGGGAGGTGTCTGTGGTTAGGACGATCTGCGGTGTTTGTGCCTGGAATGGCATCCCCTGCAGGAGCTGGCAAAGGGACTGCCACCAGTTGAGGGAGTCCGCCAGTTAGCGCTTGACTATGATCCTGTTGCATAGCCTGCCCATGGCTTGGGTCTACTGTGAGAGGAGGCACCACTGGGCCGCCCGCATGTGCAAGCAGGTTAGGGGCGTGACATGAACTGTTTGAGGCCATGTGGCCTAGCAACTGGAGGAGGCAGTGAGCTGGTATCGACCGGCAAGTCTGTACCTCTTTCGCTAGCTGCACAAGGTGAAGTGCTCTCTCCTTTGGAAGGGAGGCCTTGACCTGTAACGTGTCCAGCTGGGTGTCTATGAACTGCAGGTGTTGCAGGAGGCAGATTGTTTGTCCTGCAGCCTGGCTGGCCTTGAGGGCCATGCTGCCACTGACAAGCCAGTCGTCCAGGCAGGGGGAGATGCAGGCCCCTTGTTGGCGCACGCAGGCATCCACGACCACCAGGCACTTTGTAAAGACTCTGGGTGAGGAGGCCAAAATGAATGGAAGTATCCTGTATTGGTAGTGCCCTCCTCCCACCATGAACCTTAGGTACTGTCTGTGGAAGGAGTGGATCAGGATATGGGTATATGCATCCTTTAGATCTAAGGAGCACAGCCAATCTTCCTGATGGAGATAGGGCAGCAGGGTTCCAAGAAAGAGCATTTTGAACTTCTTCCTCACTAGAAAACCTGTTCAGGTTTCGCAGGTCTATTATGCGTCTGAGCCCTCCAGTTTTTTTGGAGACAAGGAAGTACCTTGAGTAGAAACCTTTTCCCCCCAGTTGTCTGGGTACAGACTCTGCCCCTGAGCAAACCCTTGAGCTGACAGGAGCAAGGTCTGGTGAAGGAGAGAGCGCACCAACTCTCCTGGAAAGAACCCTGGAGGTGTTTGTTGGAATCTGAGGAGATAGCCCTCCATTACTACTTGTAGGACCCACTGATCAGTGGTGACCCCGGCCCACCTATGAGCAAAATGTGCCAGGCTGTGGGCTGGGGAGGGTCTCCCGGAGGAGGAGGCCCTGCCCGGAGAGTCAAAAGCTCCCCCCAGTCTGGGTGGGAGCAGGTACCTGAGGCTTTTGGGCCTTTGGCTTCCTTGGCCCATGGCCCTGGTTCTTGATCTGGGAGCCCTGTTGCTGTTGCCCCAAGAAAGGCTGGTAGTAGCCCTAGTGAAAAGACCCCTTCTTCCTGGGGTAAGGTGGTCTCTTTCCCGATGGCTTCTTCCAGGGAAGGGTTGAGGTTTTCTTCGAGAGCCTTTGCCTGGTTATGACCTCGGCCTCTATCTCGGCTGCTTTGTCAGCCATGGGCTTGCCAAACAAGTCTTCCCCGGTGCAGGGGATGTCCAGCAATTTTTCTTGCATCCATTGCTCAAGGCCCCAATGCCTGCTGCTGCTACTCTTGCTGCAGATTCAAAGCCGTCATAGGTGGCGCGGGAGAGGAACTTTGAGCAGTCCCAGATCCCCATGGGCAGGGCTTGGAACCTTTGAAGGGGTTCCCCGGTGAGGCCCACAGAAAAGCCTGCCAGCTCTTGGATAAGGCTCTTAAGGTACATACCTACTCATAGGCCTGTATCCGGCAGCCCAGCAGGGATCTCTGGAAGCAATTGCACCCAAGGGCGTTGAAGGTTCTGGCTTCTTTGCCCGGGGGGGGGGGGGGGATAGAAGAATAGTTCTGGCTTTTGAGTTTTTACATCAAGGACTCCACAACCATGGAGCTATGTGGGAGTTGGGACTTCTGGAAACCCAGGCCTTTCTTGATGCAGTAGATGGCATCGAGGTGACAGATGACCACCGGCACAGAGGCCGGGGTCTCCCACATCTGCAGGAGCAGGCGCTCGAGGATGGAGTGCACCAACACCGTCAGTCTTCTTTGGCGAGGACTCATACTGGAGGATCTCCAGTTCTTCGGTGCGCGGGTCCTCCTCTGACTCGGTCGGGACTGAGAAGGCCCAGGCCATGTCCTGTACTAAGTCGTGGAAACCAACAAAAGAGCACAAAACCACGTGCTAGATACGAACCCAGTCAATCCGTGGTTAGCAAAGGAAAGATTAATCTTTATTGGTCAGTAAAAAAGCCTATGGCCCGACACAGGCCGTGTTTCGTTGCCTTCTTCAGGGGCAGGCTACATAAATAATAAAAACAATAAAATTTACTACAGATATATACACAATAAAGATATTAACATAACAGCTAAGAATGTAAAACACATGTACATATCACAAGATATAAAATAAATATATAAATTATGTTAATAACATTCCATAGAAACAATAAAATTATGTAAAACTATATAAAACCATCTATATGTAACATAACATGATCAGTACAGCAACAAGCGTCAGGTGATAACAACCATATGTTATATACCATAAATAAGACATGAATGAGGATAAAGATTAAAGATGAACTTAAAAGAACATAAGCAGCTATAAAAGGAAACACACCATGAATTTGTTGATAAAAACCAACCATCGTTAAAAAACAGCTTCATGCACGAATAACTATATAAAATAACAAATAAATACATAAATAATACTAAAAACTACTAACTCATAAAACATACCTTTTTGACCTGTTCAACCCACTATGGTGTACTATCCACCATCGGGAGTAAATTGATAAACTAAAAGGGACAAGAAAATATATTCACTACCTGGGATGAAGACACCACCATGATAAGCGTATCCATGTTTTTGAAGCCTGTCAGTGACATACTACTTTAAACAAACCAGAAGTAAAGCGACAGAATCAGTAAAATTTCAGGATACTTAACTATCTTGGTAAATAATATTCATAAAGTTTCAATCTGTACCTGTGGGCAGGTAATCGTAACTAGATAATCATAGTTTTATAGCCTTTCGGTTTTATGGCTGTTGAAAAGTCAAAAGTACTAATGCAGCCACGTTGTTTCTTTCCTCTTCCTCCTTCTTCCAGTTTTTAGTTTTGTCGCATCTCAGGCTGCCACTTACAAACGGAGGTAAAATAGAGAATTGGAGTGCCCACAGGTACAGATTGAAACTTTATGAATATTATTTACCAAGATAGTTAATTATCCTGAAATTTCACTGATTCTGTCGCTTTACTTCTGGTTTGTTTAAAGTAGTATGTCACTGACAGGCTTCAAAAACATGAGTATGCTTATCATAGTGGTGTCTTCATCCCAGGTAGTGAATATATTTTCTTGTCCCTTTTAGTTTATCAATTTACTCACGATGGTGGATAGTACACCATAGTGGGCTGAACAGGTCAAAAAGATATGTTTTATGAGTTAGTAGTTTTTAGTATTATTTATGTATTTATTTGTTATTTTATATAGTTATTCGTGCATGAAGCTGTTTTTTAACGATGGTTGGTTTTTATCAACAAATTCATGGTGTGTTTCCTTTTATAGCTGCTTATGTTCTTTTAAGTTCATCTTTATCCTCATTCATGTCTTATGGTATATAACATATGGTTGTTATCACCTGACGCTTGTTGCTGTGCTGGTCATGCTATGTTACGTATAGATGGTTTTATATAGTTTTACATAATTTTATTGTTTCTAGGGAATGTTAACATAATTTATATATTTATTTTATATCTTGTGATATGTACATGTGTTTTACATTCTTAGCTGTTATGTTAATATCTTTATTGTGTATATATCTGCAGTAAATTTTATTGTTTGTATTATTTATGTAGCCTGCCCCTGAAGAAGGCAACGAAACACGGCCTGTGTCAGGCCATAGGCTTTTTTTTTTACTGACCAATAAAGATTAATCCTTCCTTTGCTATCCACGGATTGACTGGGTACAAAGTCGTGGAAAGCCACATCGGGTGGGGAGTGGTGCCGGGGTTCCGGAGGGATGTCTCAGTGTTGAAAGGTCTCGGGGGAGGCCTCGACGTCCATCTCTCAGTTGGAGCCAGAGGGTGTTGAAGATTCCGAGGCTCTGGGCTCTTGTGCCTTTGAGGCTGGCCCTGAGGAACAGAGGTCCCCCGGGGGTCTCTGGTCGGGCTCCCGGAAACTGGCTGCCAAGAACTCATCAGAGGCCAGTGGCACTTGGGGCCTGGCTCGACGCCCAGAGACTCCCCCACAGTAGAGGGCCTGGTTTTCAGGGTAGATGATGCAGGCGAACCTTACATCAGCGCCTGCTGCAAGGCCAGGATGGTAGAGATATTCTGCTCTAGGGCCACCATCCTGGACTTGATACCAGGAGGCTCTGCAGCTTTCGGCATGGGCACAGAAGATCTCGCACTCTTGCCGGCACTCTTGCGAGTGCATCCTTGACGAGGACCACGGCCTCGGGGAGCCTCGCATGGTTGCCACCAGCTGAGGATTCCCTCTTAGAGACCTTAAGGGGGCGCTGCTTGGAGTCGCCTAAGTCCCTCCACGGGACCTTACTGGGTTTCACCAGTGGAATCTCGACTGGCTTAGAGGATTTTTTTCTTTTTCTTTGAAGGGTCTGGCGTTGCAGGACTCTGAAGATGCCCAGGCCTCATGGAATGTGCCTGGCTTGGGGCACAGCGTCGGGGAAGCCGGTGCAGAGTTGGACTGCGGGAACAGCTTCTCCTGCAACTCTGACCATTTCCTGTTGGTTCTCTGAGTCATGGCCTGGCACAGGTCGCAGGTGGTACTGTCTTGGTCCGGGCCGAGGCAGTGCAAGCAGCAGTCATGGGTGTCTGTGATAGACATGGTCTGACCACAGCGTTCACACTTCTTGAACCTACCAGGGGACATGATGGGAGACACCCGGCTGGGGTCAATGACCACTGGGCAAAAAAGGGCACGAATGCTGGTTGAGGCAAACCTCGTCAAAAAAGAACGTAAGAGCTGAGGACAGCGCTAGCTCAAGGCGGGAAGAGGAACTGGTACACAAACCGAGAAAAACAAAATCAACATTAGAGGGTAATTTTTAAAGGATTTTTCCGACTTTCGGTATGGCACCGAGCTGATCGGATGCTAGTGGATCAGCTCCGGATACCCATCCCGCCAATTTGCAATTCCTATTGTTACATGCAAGCTGAATACCCCTGGCTGGCTTAAGTACTAACGGAGAGTGCGGCAGGACTGGAGCGGTGTTGACCGCGATCGCTGGGAGTGGCCCGATGGCTACAAAAATCACGAAGAGAGAGCATGTCCGGGGCCCTGACTCTAAAATGGCCGACGGGGCACCTAAAAGCCCCTCATCTGATGGCGAGCATAATATGGTGGCGGAGGTGAGCGCGGCTGTAGTGAAAGCGCTGGACGAGCGCTTTTCTGACCTTGGAGGCCAGCTGAGCGTGGTGGCTCAAAATATCGCAGATTTCACGGGCAGAATGGAGCAGGCAGAGGAGAGAATCTCTGGCGTGGAGGACGCCCAACACTCTAGCTGCCCGAGTACAGGCCCTTGAGGCGCTGGTGAAAACGCAAGCTGATAAATTGGAAGATCTCGAGAACAGGGGCCGCAGGAAAAATCTGCGCTTCGTCGGGGTTCCTGAATCTGTTACGGACTCTGCTCTTCCTAAGCATCTCTCTGGCTGGATGGAGCAACTTGTGGCTGGATCTCTGGAGCCCCCAATTCATCTTGAGCGCGTGCATCGCCTGGGCCCGAGGCGTGAGGAGGCACAGAGACCACGTGTGGTGATTGCCCATTTCTTGGACTACCGACAGAAGGAGCTGGTACTACGGGCGGCTCGGGCTCAACGGCGGTGAGGGGATGGAGGAGCACAGCTCTTAGTGTTCCAAGACTATTCTCAGTTAGTAAGCCAGCAGCGCCAAGCTTTTTCCATGATTTGCGCTCAGCTGGCTAATAGAGCTATACGTTTCTCACTATTATACCCTGCCAAACTCCGGGTGGAACATCAAGGCCGAATGAAGTCTCTGGGGACCCCGGAAGAGGCGCGCACATGGCTGGAGCAGCTGGGGGAGCTTTCGGTGGCAGCGACCTGATAAGGCGGCTGCAAGCCTTGCGATTGTGACTGTACTGGAGCAGTACTGCTTGGAGGTCGGTGCCCTGATCCTGCTGGGCCTGGCAGGTGTGCCCGGGGGCCATGTGCTCTGGACTCTTTGTACTTTACACTATTTTGTATTACGGACATCTGTTAGTGTGCCACAGAGCTGGGGGCCGGGGTGTGTATGGCCCTGGCGTTACTGCGCCCCACACATTTGGTTGTTGTTGGGTTGGGGCATTGGCCTTGTGTTTAATTGTGGGATTGTTTTTCTTTTTTCTTCCTCCTCTGCTTCTGTTTCCTGTCTCTCCTTCCCCCTCTATTCCTTAATCCTGGTTGACGGGGCTCTACCCCCTCCCTTCTTCCTTGGGGGGTGGTGGGTTTGGAGAGCCAGGGCCTGAGTGGTGTGGATCGGCAGTGTGGGGAGGGGGGGGGGGAGAGGGAGGGATTGGGAGGGGCGGGCTGGGGGGAGACAGCGGCGCTTTTTTTTTTTTCTCTTCTTTTCTTTCCTCTTTTTTTTCTTCTTGGGCTCCCCGGGGATTTACAGCGATTGGCTTGCCCCCCTCCCGTGGGCTTGGCGACGGAGCCGAATGATCCTTTGCTTTGGGCATGCTGCTGTGCTGAATGGGGGGGAAGGTACGTTTTAGAAGGGGGGGGTGCCTGTTTGGAAGGCTGCCTCGGCAGCTTTGGCCTGGGATCCAGCAGTAGGCGCCACTTTGTGATTACCTTTGCTGCTCCCGGGGTTCCCTTTCATGGATCACCGCCTGCCTCTGATGTCAGCGGCACAGATACTCATGAATGGACCCGCCCTTGCATAATCCTAGGGGCCTATTATTTACCTTTTATGTTGGACATTTCAACTGGTTGTCCGCTGGGTGTGGTGGAGGCTCACTGGGGGTAGCCTTTATCTGTGATCGCTGGCTTAGTTGGGCCTCCCCATCTTGTTCCTGGCTGCTCTCCTGGCCTCGATGCGGTGGGGGGGGAGTGGCGCAGAGGTAGAGGGGGATAGGGAAACATGAGCTGGACATCGCTTGGGTTGCTCCTGGGGGGTGGGTAGGGGGATGAGTATGGGTCTTTCGGGCGCCTCTGTCTCCGCTTTTAGTTTTCCCTGTGATTGCCTGCCCTCACCTGCTCTTGAGGTGCTGGCAGTCATACTCTTCATGTGTAGTATATGAGGGCAGGAGAGGAGCGGCTCGGGGATGGGGGTGCGGACGATGGTGTACATGTTTCTTGCTCCTCCTCCCCCACCCCTCGCAGAAGCGGCTTAGTCTGGGGTGGAGCAATGCGGGCCCTGGGCATACGCGATTTGAGGGGTAGTGTGTCTGGAAGTCTAGAACTGTGACCCGAGTTGGGGCATGTCATGGGAGCGGGGAGAGCAATGGCTGGTTGGGGGGGAGCTCGGGACTCCTTAGAGGGGTGGGCCCGATAGCCTTAGGAAGTCACCGGCCTCTGGTAGGCAGGCGGGGTCAGTTAGGGTGGATGGGGAGCGTGGGGGGTATAAGGGGTCATGCTGCCGAGGGGGAGAGGGTTGGGGTGGGGGGGGGGAATGGGGGAGGTGGGGAGGGGTTGGGTGGTAGGGGGGGTTTGGATCGTTTGCTGCTGGCTGGGTCTGTCTGGGAAGTTGGTTGGTAACTGGGGTTTGTCTGTGTGGGTATGGCTGCTTTGGGGGGTCTGGTTGTTGCTGGTGTGGAGGGGGGCCCTTGGCTGGGGGGGTCCCCGTCGAGTTGAGTGTTTGGATTTGTATTATTGGGCATCTATGTTCCCTGCAGTGCGATGAGTAGCGGACTTGGTTTTGCGTCTTGGAACGTGTGCGGCCTGGGCTCCCCGGTTAAACGTTATAAAGTACTTCAACACTTGAAGCGTCAGCGCCTTGGGGTCATAATGTTGCAGGAAACTCACCGGACTGCAGCGGAGCATGCTAAATTGTGTAAGGGTTCTATCGCCCATGTCTATGGTGCCCCCGCTGTTGGGAAGAAACGGGGTGTGGCCATCCTTATTGCTACTTCGGTGGATTGGAAGGAGGAACGTGTGGTTTCCGATGTGGAGGGGCGCTATGTGTGTGTCTGGGAGCTGTTGGATGGTAGGAAAGTTGCCTTATGCTCGTTGTACGGGCCCAATGGCTATGAGGCTCGATTCTATCAGGCTATTACAAGACTTTTGGCGGATACCAGCGGGTATCAGGTTATTCTGGGCGGCGATTTCAATGAAGTATTGGATGCTGGTCTGGATCGGTCGGGAGTGGGTGTGAAAGGGAACCAGCGGGGCCGCAGGCGACTGTGGGGGATGTGTGAGGCGCAGAAACTCTTGGATATATGGAGACTCCTTCACCCTGGTGACCGGGACTATACTCATATGTCTCGAGCTCATGGAACGTGGTCTCGCACTGATTATTTTCTAATCTCCGATTCGCTATTTAGCTGTGTCTCAAAGGCCGAGATCGGGTCCCCCATCCTCTCGGACCATGCGATGGTCATTCTCGAATTACGTGGTAGTAGTCCCTCTAGAAGGCGCCTGTGGAGATATCCTCTGGATCTCTGTGGTGATGTGCACTTTGAAGCTCACTTACGGGACCGCTGGAGGGATTATTTGGCCTTTAATGACCGCCCCGATATCTCTCCGGTTTTGCTATGGGAGGCGGGCAAAGCTGTCTTGCGAGGGGTAATCATCAGCTATCATAGACTTCGGCGGAAGAGGTTGACTCAGCGTATTCTCCTGTTAGAACGGGATTTAGGTCGGATGAGGAGGGTGGTGGCGGGGTGTAATTCGGCTTCCAACCAACGTAAGCTGCGGGAACCCCAGGTGGAACTAGAGACGCTCCTTCATCAGCGGGCTCAAAAATCCATGTTGTATTATAGATATAAGATGTATCTGCATGAGAATAAGGCAGGGAAACTGATGTCTGCGCTGATGAGGCCTGCAGGGGGCCCATGGCATATTGGGGCAATTTGGCATGCCGATGGGATTATCCGCCGGGATGCGGCAGATATTGAGACCGTTTTTACTGATTTTTTTCGGAAATTTTATGCGGATGATGGGGAGCGGTCTCGAGAGGGTACTAATTTTCTTGATGGCTGTCCCATGCCGCGGCTTAGCGAGGAGCATCTGGAGGTCTTAAATCAGCCCATTTCGGGGCAGGAGGTTCAGATGGGCATCAAGGGCTTGAAGAACGGGCGGGCTCCTGGAGTTGATGGGTTCCATAGTGAGTTTTATAAGGTCCTAGGTGACGCCTTAGTGGCCCCTCTTGTGGGGTACTATGAGGACTTGGTGCAGAGGGGGCAGTTTCCGTTTGAGGCCAACAAGGCCCTGGTCACTATCCTGCCTAAACCAGGACGGGACCCTCTCCTGCCCGGCTCATACCGCCCCATCTCGCTCCTGAATGTTGACATTAAGCTCTTAGCTAAAATTATGGCAGATCGGCTTGCGCTCTACTTGCCATCCCTGGTACATCGGGATGAGGTGGGATTTGTAAGGGGACGCCATGCCGCGTACAGTCTTCAACGTATCTTGCTATTAGTGCGGGGCGGCTGGCGGGGGATCCATCCCTACTTATAAGCTTCGATGCTGAAAAAGCATTCGATCGCGTCAATTGGGACTTCATGTATCAAGTTCTAGCTGCAATGGGGCTTAGGGGTTTTTTCGTTGATGTGGTGCGACTCCTATATGCTGATCCCATTGGGGCGGTCATGGTCAATGGGGTCATGTCCGCGGATTTTAGTATTCAGAAGGGCACTCGTCAGGGTTGCCCGCTGTCCCCGCTTCTTTTTGTCTTGACGCTGGAGCCCCTCTTGATTCAGATCCGGGCTTCCTTTCAGTTTTGTGGTATACGAGTGGGGCGGGAAGAGTTTAGAGTGGCCGCTTTTGCCGACGATCTGCTGGGTCCATCTAGGAGACCCTTATATCGGATTGCCTCGGTTGCTGCAGCTTATTCGAGATTATGGGGAGTCCTCGGGCTTTCGTTTGTACCTCGACAAGTCGGAGGCGTTGCTTGTGGGGCCCGACGGACAATTAGGCTGGCAAGGGGAATTCCCTCTAAAATGGGCGGCGGGGCACTTCAAGTATTTGGGCATTTATTTACCGGCGAATTTAGGGGATCTTTATCGACTCAACGTTTCCAAAATCCTTAGCGATGTAGCGGTTAGTGTTGATAAGCGGTGTGACCTGCCGCTGTCGCTCGGGGGTCGGGTAGCCCTCTGCAAAATGGCCATCTTTCCTAAGATATTATACCCGCTTCAGATTCTTCCGTTGTTACTAACGTGCTCGGACCTTCGTCAGCTGACGAGGCTATTCAATCGCTTCCTATGGGCTGGTCATCGGCCTAGGGTGCGCCTGGCGATTCTTCAACAACCTTGGGCGCTAGGTGGCATAGACTTCCCGAATATACAGAAATATAATATGCCTGTTTATTGCGGTGGGTTCGGGATTGGCTCTGGGACTTGGACGACTGCTCCCCCCTGGGGTTGCTTAGAGCAATGGCGCTCCCTTTTCACTTTCGGTATCTTTTGCATGCTGAGCGGATTCGGCAATTGTCTGGTGATTTTCGGAAGACTCTCTTGGACCCTGTGCGGAAAGCGTGGAGGTTTTTCTGCTCCAAACATCAGATTTTGGCGTATCATATGCCTTATCTTCCCATAAGGGGAAATGCCGAGTTCGGACCGGGTCTGGGGCGGTCTCACTTTGATGGATGGGAGGAGTTAGGTATGGTGAACCTGGAACATGTGCTGACATCAGAAGGGGGGGTGACTGCTTTCTCTGAGCTCTGTCAACAATATCCCTTAAGGGACAAGGACTTCCTTCAGTATGTTCAACTTCGTAATTATATTCGTGGAGTCCCCGTGGGGGCCCTGCGGGGGGACGTGTGCTCCGCCCTTGAGTTGATGTTATTAGGGAGTGAGCCGGGGGCACGTGTGTCCGGGCAGTACAGAATGTTATGGGACGGGGTGGCGCCTATCGGCGTGGAAGCGCTAGCGGAGGCTTGGGCCTTGGATCTTGGTGAAGGGATTTGTGGTGCAGAGCTACTTGAGGGCCTGGCCGCTCTCCCTTCTTTAAGCGTTTTGGTACTTCACAGGGACACTCAGTACAAGATATTGCGTCACTTATATTTTGCCCCTCTTCGGGCGTGGCGAGCGGGGGTGGGGGGCAGTCATTGTTGCCCGCGCTGTGATGCACCCCTGGCCACCCTGGGGCATATGTTTTGGCATTGCCCGAGAGCTCAGGTGTATTGGGGGGAAGGTCTCGGTGTACCTGGCCGCCTGCCTGCAACAGCCACTACCTTTGACTGCTAAGAACCTGGTACTGGATCTATGGGAGGATGACTGGGGGGCCACATTGGGACAGGTGGGTGTGCGTTGGGTCCGGTTAGTCTTGGTGACTGCTCGTATGCTTGTGTTGCAGCATTGGTTGGATGTTCGGGGACCCACTTATGGGGCCTGGAGGGTGCAGTTGCATAAGACCCTGCTCATGGAAAGGCTGCGTGCATGTGGGAAGGAGAGGGAGTGGAGGCGTTTTCTGGAGGCCTGGGGGCCTCATCTACACCTGTTACCGTGGAGGGCCCGAAGTAGAATTCTGAGCGGTTACTGATATCGTGGGCTGGGTGTGTCCTATTTTTTTTTTCATGGGGGATGGCTGGCTGTCCCCGGGTTAGTGACAGACTCATGTGTATGTTGAGTTGTAGAAGGGGGGGGGGGGGGAGTTCGGCAGGGGGGAGCAAAGGAGGGGGGGGTTTAAGGGGCATCCATGCGTGTCCTGTCCTGGCTATTTTATGGCTGATATGGGCCTGGGAGAAGAATCCACCCCGGGCCTGCTCACGCTCTTATTTACCTTCTACTGCTTCGGAAGCTGGATAGGCATGGTGGGGGGGGGGGATGGTTCTGATTCAGGGGGGGGGGGGAGGGTTGGGAGGGTGTGGTTTACTATAAACCCAATGGTTCCAGTTAATGCCTCAGTTGTTTCTTTCTAATCTCTGTGTACTTTATAAGGGCGTGTTTTATGGGGGGGCTTTCTCTTGCCATGTTATCTGGGCATGATCTTTGTACCTGGTTTTCCTGTGTTGTGACCCTGGATATGGAACTGTACCTGTTGCCTTTTTTTTTTTATTTTCTGGTACTGTGAATAAAGAGATTTAAATATAAAGGATTTTTCTGGGGAAACAGGACATACGTCCCTTGGGCTCCGCGGAAAAAAGGAGAATCAGCAAGATGGCACCCTTACATAAGAACATAAGATATGCCATACTGGGTCAGACCAAGATCCATCAAGCCCAGTATCCTGTTTTCAACAGTGGCCAATCTAGGTCATAAGTACCTAGCAGTTTCCCCAAAAGATACAGGTTTCACAGCAGTGATATCCCGGGTCCCTTTTAATAATGGTTTATGGACCTTTCCTCCAGGAACTTGTCCAAACCTTTTTTAAACCAAGCTACACTAACAGCTTTTACTACATCCTCCGACAACAAATTCCAGAGTTTGATTACACGTTGAGTGAAAAGATATTTTCTCTTATTACTCTTAAATAGGTTACCCTGTAGCTTCATTGCATTTCCCTTAGTCTTTCTATATTCTGATGACGTAAACTATCTATGCTTACCTGTTCCACTCCATTCATTAATTTATAGACTACTATCATATCTCCCCTCAGCCGTCTCTTTTCCAGGTTAAAGAGCCCTAACCTTTTTAGCCTTTCTTCATAGGGGTATCCCTTCCATCCCCTTTACCATTTTGGTGGCTCTTCTCTGAACCTTTTCTAATAACGCTAAATCCTTTTTAAGATACAGCGACCAGACTTGCACACAATATTCAAGGTGCGGTCTCACCATGGAACAATATAGAGGCATTATAATATCATTTGTTTTATTCTCCATTCCTTTCCTTATAATACCTAGCATTCTATTTGCTCTCTTGGCCGCCGCTGCACACTGGGCGGAGAGTTTTAACATGTTATCCACGATGTCACCTAAATCTTTTTCCTGGGTGATGGTTGCTAATGTGGAACCTTGCATCATGTAACCCATAGTTTGGGTTGTTCTTTCCTAGGTGCATAACTTTGCACTTGTCCACATTAAATTTCATTTGCCATTTTGACGCCCAGTCTTCCAATTTATCAAGATCCTCTTGCAATTTTCCACAATCCTCATGGGTTTTTAACAACTTTAAATAGTTTTGTCTCATCTGCAAATTTGATAACCTCACTTGTTATTCCCTTTTCCAGGTCATTTATGAATATGTCAAAGCAGCAGATCCAGGACAGATCCCTGGCGTACTCCACTATTCACCCTTCTCCATTGGGAAAATCGTCCATTTAGCCCTACCCTCTGCTTTCTATCTTTTAACCAGTTCCTGCTCCACAATAGTACACTGCCTCCTATCCCATGACTCTTTAGTTTTGCCAAAAGTCTCTGGTGAGGGACCATGTCAAAGGCTTTCTGAAAGTCCAGATACACTATATCAACCGACTCACCTTTGTCCACCTGTTTATTCACTCCTTCAAAAAAACATAACAGATTAGTAAGACAAGATCTTCCTTGTCTAAAGCCATGTTGGCTGTCTCCCATTAGGTTGTGACTATCTACATGCTGAGTAATTTTATTCTTTATGATGGTTTCTACCATTTTTCCCTGTACTGACGTCAGGCTCACCGGTCTGTAGTTTCCCGGATCACCCCTGGAACCCTTTTTAAAAATTGGTGTTACATTGGCGATCCTCCAATCTTCAGGTATTAGAGATGATTTTAATGATAGTTCACAGATTACTGATAGCAGGTCTGCAATCTCATATTTCAGTTCTTTCAACACCCTTGGATGTATACCATCCGGCCCAGGTGATTTGCTACTCTTCAGTTTATCTAATAGTTGTAAGACATCTTCCCGATGTATCGATATTTCCTTCAATTCTTCCGCACCTTTAAATACCACTTCAGTCATGGGTAACATCCCTACATCTTCCTCAGTAAAGACCGAAGCAAAGAATTCATTCAGTCTCTCCTAGTGCTCCTTTAACCCCTTTATCATCTAATGGGCCAACTGACTCTCTCACAGGTTTTTTGCTACAAATGTACTTGAAAAGGTCTTTATTTCGCGTTTTTGCTTCCACAGCAAGCTTCTTCTCAAATTCTCTCTTTGCCTGCCTTATCAATGCCTTGCATTTGACTTGCCAGTGCTTGTGCTGTTTCCAGGTTTCGTCGTTTGGCTCTTTTTTCCATTTCCTGAAAGATGCTTTTTTGGCAACAGCCTCTCTGACCTCACCTTTAAACCATGCTGGCAGTTTTTTGGACTTCCTTCCACTTTTCTTAAAGCATGGAATACAGCTGGTCTGGGCTTCCAAGATAGTATTTTTCAACAACACCCAAGCTTGATGTACGTCTTTAACCTTTGCAACTGCTCCTTTTAGTTTTTTAACAACTGTTTTCCTCATTTTATCATAGTCTCCCTTTCGAAAGTTAAAAGGTAGTACTGTGGATTTCCTTACTATCCCTCCTCCACTAATTAAATCAAAGGCGATCATGCTATGATCACTATTGCCAAGTGGCCCCAACACCCTTATCTCTTGTACTAGATCTGGTGTTCCACTAAGGACTAGGTCTAATATGGCTTCCCCTCTGGTCGGTTCATAAACCAGCTGCTCCAAGAAGCAGTCATTTATTTCATCTAGGAACTTTACGTCTCTGTTGATATGCCCTAACGTCACTCTTTTGGTAGTATCCTTCAATGATATATTGCTCCGAACCATGCGCTCTTGGGCGACTGTCAGTTCTCCCCTATTATCTAGTTTAAAAGCTGTCTATCTCCTTTTTAAAAGTTAATGCCAGCAGCCTGGTTCCATCCTGGTTAAGGTGAAGCCCATCCCTTCGGAAGAGCCCCTACATTCCCCAGAATGTTCCCCAGTTCCTAACAAATCCAAACCCCTCATCTTTGCACCATTGTCTCATACACACATTGAGACTTCAGAGCTCTGCCTGCCTTTTGGGTTCTGCGTGTGGAACAGGAAGTATTTCGGAGAATGCCACCCTGGAAGTTCTGGATTTCAACTTCCTACCTAAAAGCCTAAATTTAGCCTACAGAACCTCCCTACCTGATTTTCCTATGTCATTGGTACCGACATGTACCAAAACAGCAGACTCCTACCCAGCACTATCTAAGACCTTGTCTAGGTGGTGCATGAGGTCCGCTACCTTTGCACCAGGCAGGCATGATACCAGGTGATCCTCATGTCCACCAGCCACCCAGCTTTCTACATGCCTAATGATTGAATCACCAGCTATAACGGCTGTCCTAACCCTTCCCTCATGGGCACATGGCCCTGGAGAAACTTCCTCGGTGTGAGAGGGTTTTACATCACTTGGAGGACAGGTCCTAGCTACAGGATCACTTCCTGCCACACCAGGATGATGCTCTCCTGTCACATGACCTCTCTCCTCCATAGCAACAATTATGCTTCCAAACTGGAGGGGGGACTTCAGGACTATATCCCTGTAGGTCTCGTCTATGTACCTCTGTCTTCCTTATGTCCTCCAAGTCTGCTACTCTAGCCTCCAGAGATCGGACTCGTTCCCTGAGAGCAAAGAGCTCCTTGCACCTAGTGCACACGTAAGACCCCTCACCAACTGGGAGAAAATCATACATGCGACACTCAATGCAAAAGACGATTTAAGCACCTATAAAGCTACGTTTATCCTAGGGGTGGGTGGGTGTCAGGGAGGGAGGGAAGGAAAGATGACTTATTAAACGCTGGCTGCTACACAGTACCCTGTCCTGTGCTTCTATGGTAATCTGTGACCAAATTTGCAGGGGGAGTCCCCACAGCCCTTGCTTGGATAGAGGGAGTCTTGGGGTCCAAATTTTTAACCAGAAAGCTCTCTTCTGCATGTACTGTGCTTCCCTATCCATAACACAAGCTTTTCTCCCCCTTCTGCAGGTATACATACCCCATTCTCGCCTCCGATGAGGTGGGTTTCATCCACAATGAAGAGACTGACATTCTGGACATTCTTGCGCTGTTTCCAGCGTCGGGACAGGATGTCCCACTTCTCAGGTGTGCTTATGATGATATTCCCCTTCCCCAAAAGCTTCAGATCAGTGCTGGTCTCTCCTGTCAGTAGCACCACCTTCTTATACAACCGGCTCTGGAACTTCTCAAACCAATTTGCATATACCTGCCATAAGGAATTCAAGAACAGTCACAAATGTCAGGCTTGCTCTTGAGGAAAGGAA
This sequence comes from Ichthyophis bannanicus, assembly GCA_033557465.1. Classification (NCBI taxonomy): domain Eukaryota; kingdom Metazoa; phylum Chordata; class Amphibia; order Gymnophiona; family Ichthyophiidae; genus Ichthyophis; species Ichthyophis bannanicus. The sequence continues at coordinate 688,514,261 of CM066035.1, forward strand.
AGATGATGTTTCAATGGTTGGGAAAGGAAGAAGGTGAAATTAGACCTTACCTGCTATTTGTCTTTCCTTGAGTCCCTCCAGTCCAGTCCAGACATATGGATTATGCACGCCTACCAGCAGATGGAATTATTGGCTTGATCTCTTTGACATCATAGTACAAAGGGGCCTGTGCAGCCTCGATCTCGCCAGTGTTTCTATAATCAACCAGATCTCAAAAGAATATCAAATGCTTCAACATCACCTTCAATTCCTTACCTCATACTCACCACTGTCGTTTTCAAACTCACACAAGGTTGAGAATTAGGAGATAGAGAAGCTCACCCGCCCCCTAGGCCAGTCTGCTCAAGCTATGCACCCTGGCAGAGATGCTATGAACTGGGAGCTTCTAAGGTAATAAGACAGAGAACTGTAAACAATTGAAAGTTCCTCAAAAGAAAAAAGGGGAAAAAAATCCGAGACTTGACTGGCTAGTTCTCTGCATTACTGTCGGCAAAAGGAAAGGCTGGGAAAAAGAAATACGGCACCTAGGGCGAGTCCTGGACTGGATGGACTTAAGGAAAGACAAAGCACAGTTACTTACCTGTAACAGGTGATCTCTGGGAACAGCAGGAATTAGTCCTCACATATGGGTACGTCGGTACCGACGGAGCCCGTGCGGGAAAGCTCCCCAGCTTCTTAGAATAGAAGCTTTTGGGACCTCCCACTGCACATGCGCACTGCCTTCCCGCCTTCCTGAACAGCTCTCCTCAGTTTCGAGTTTATAGCTGAGTCAACAGAGAGAGGACAGGAAGATAGATAGATAAAAGATACAACTCCTAGGGGAGGTGGGTGGGTTGTGAGGACTAATTCCTGCTGTTCCCAGAGATCACCTGTTACAGGTAAGTAACTGTGCTATCTCCAGGAACAAGCAGGAATAAGTCCTCACATATGGGGACTCCCTAGCTTAGATGCACGGGATCCCCTGTAAAGGTTCGCCATCTTCGTATGGATCTCAGGCATCCATTCTGGGAAGGTGGGCAGGAGTTGTTTAGGAATGGAACAGGTGCTTGAGGACAGCCTGGCCAAACAAGGCATCCCGGCGGGAGTCCTTGTCCAAACAGTAATGGGCTGTGAAGGTATGAACCGAGGCCCAGGTAGCGGCTCGACAGATCTGATCTATGGAAACAGAGTGCAGATGAGCCATAGAAGTTGCCATGGCCCTCACATTGTGAGCAGTGACATGGCCTTCCAGAGAAATGTTTTTGCTCTGGTAAGCAAAAGAAATACACTGAGCAATCCAATTGGAAAGTGTACGCTTGGAGACTGGAAGTCCCAAATGGGAAGGATCAAAGGCCACAAAAAGTTGAGAAGACTTTCGATGTGGCTGAGTCCTATTAAGGTAAAAAGCGAGAGCTCGTTTACAATCCAGAGTATGAAGGTTCCTCTCTGCATTGGATGCATGAGGAGCTGGAAAAAAGACAGGTAGATATACCTCTTGATTAAGATGAAAAGGCGAGACCACTTTAGGCATAAAGTGGGGATTCGTCCTAAGGACAACCTTATCATGATGAAATCTTGTGTAAGGTGGATTAGCCACTAAAGCCTGCAGCTCACTGATGCGGCGAGCCGAAGTGACTGCAATGAGGAAGATGACCTTCCAGGAAAGAAATTTCAAGGAGGTGGAAAACATTGGCTCAAAAGGTGGCTTCATAAGTTGACCGAGCACTAGATTCAAATCCCATGCGACCGGGGGTGGTCTGATGGGAGGTTTAGTGAGAGTCAGGCCTCTCATGAATCTTGCAACAAGAGGATGAGAGGAGATAGGTTGTCCATTTATATGTTGCAAGGATGCTGCAATAGCGCTTAAATGGACTCTTACCGAATTCGTCTTGAGGCCTGCATTGGATAGATGCAGGAGATAATCAAGAAGAGAATTCAAAGGAAGTGCCAGAGGGTCAAGACCCTGCTGAGCACACCAAATGGAAAAACGTTTCCATTTGAAAGCATAGGAACGCCTGGTAGAGGGTTTCCTAGAGGCAGAAAGGATATCTTTCACTGGTTGGGAAAGATGAAAGTCTTGAAGGCTTAAGCCTTCAGTAACCAAGCACTGAGGTGAAGGGATTTGGGGTTTGGGTGCCACAAAGTCCCCTCCTCCTGAGACAGGAGGTCTGGCGCAGCTCCCAGATCCAAGTAGGATCCCTGGGAGAGCTGTAGAAGTAGAGGGAACCACACTTGGCGTGGCCAGCGTGGAGCTATGAGGATCATAGTTCCATGATCCCTCTGGAGTTTGAACAGAGTCTTGGGAATCAAAGGAATGGGTGGAAAGGCATATAGGAATGCCTGACTCCAATTCAGGAGAAAGGCGTCCGTAGCCTGAGCTCCCTGACACGGAGTTCTGGAACAGAACCGGGGAAGTTTGGCATTCCACGGACTTGCAAAGAGGTCTATGTCCGGGGTCCCCCATTCCTGAAAGATTCGGTTTATTTGGTCCAAATGTAGGGACCATTCGTGTGGCAGCAGAACTCGACTGAGCCTGTCTGCCCGAGAGTTTTGAACTCCTGGGAGATACACTGCTAGCAGGTGAATCTGATGCTCTCTGGCGAAGGCCCATAGTCTTAGAGCTTCGTTGCAAAGCGACAGAGAGCCCGTCCCTCCTTGTTTGTTTATGTAAAACATGGCCACCTGATTGTCCGTCTGAACTAGGACAGTGAGGTTGGCTAGGAGGGAGTGGAAGACCTTGAGGGCAAGGTAAATTGCTCGCAGTTCCAGAAGATTGATATGAAGGGTGGTCTCCTGTAGAGACCAAGTGCCCTGAGTGGAGAGAGTTTGCAGATGGGCTCCCCACCCTGTTTGGGAGGCATCTGTTGTGAGGGTTGCTTGGGGTAGCAATGGTTGAAATGGAGCCCCCAACAACAGATTCTTGGTGGAAGTCCACCAGTGGAGGGACCAAAACAGACGATCGGAGGTTTGTATTTGGTCTGAGAGCGCTCCTGACGCCTGAGTCCACTGAGTGGCCAGGGTCCATTGAGCTGCTCTCATATGAAGACGAGCATAGGGCACCACATGCACTGTGGAGGCCATATGACCCAGTAGGCGTAGCATTTCCCTGGCTGTCAAGTGAGTGCTGGACTGAGCTTGGGAGGCCAAACTCAGGAGGCGCTGGCCTCGAACATGTGGAAGGTAGGCCCTTGCAGTGATGGTGTCCAACTGGGCCCCTATGAATTCTAGAGATTGAGTAGGGATGAGTTGGGACTTGGGAAGGTTTACTACCAGTCCCAGATACTGCAAAAGGCTCCTTGTGTGGTCCAGGGAAATCTGGGCCTGTGACTGAGTTGGAGCTCGGATGAGCCAGTCGTCCAGATATGGGAAGACAAAGATTCCCATGCCTCTTAGAAATGCGGCTACGACTGCCATGCATTTTGTGAATACTCTTGGAGCAGAGGCTAGACCGAAGGGGAGTACTCTGTATTGGAAATGTTTTCCCTGAAACAGAAAGCGAAGATACTTTCTGTGGGATGGATGGATGAGTATATGTGTATACGCATCCTGTAGGTCTAGAGAACAAAGCCAGTCCTGACCCTGGAGGTAAGGAAGGAGAATGCCGAGAGACAGCATTTTGAATTTCTCCTTGAAGAGAAATTTGTTCAATTCTCTCAGATCTAGGATTGGTCTGAATCCCCCTGTCTTCTTTGGAATGAGAAAATAAGGGGAGTAGAAACCGGACCCTTGTTGAGGAAGAGGAACCTCTTCTATGGCCCCTTGGGCAAGAAGAGAGGAAACCTCTTGACCCAACAGGGTTAGGAGAGATGGGGGAGAATTGAATGGTCTCACCATATGATGGGGAGGAAGGCTGGAGAAATGAAGTTTGTAACCCTCTCGAATGATAGAGAGGGTCCATTGTTCTGTTGTGATTTGTTCCCATCTGGGAGCAAAGTGAACCAACCTTCCGGGTATGGTGAGAGGTTCTGGTTGTGTTAGAACCAGAAGTGGCAAGTTCCCTAGGAGCAAGTCAAAACCCCTGAGGGGTTGGAGCCTGCTGAGCTACAGTAGCTGCTGCAGGCTTAGCTCGTGCTTGTTTGGATTGCTGACGCTTAGCAGTATAGCGAGGTTGAGAAGACTGCTGGCCAGTATTTGAAGCAACTCTGGCCTTCTTATAGTAAGGCCTTTTAAAAGACTTTTTCTTAGTAGGAATTGAAGTGGACTTTGAAAGTCTTTCCAAGGTGGCATTTTCAGCATCCATCTGGGTGGCTTTGATTTGCCACTCTTCCCCAAATAAGTTCTCACCTGTACAGGGCAGATTCCGTAAGCCATCTAGAACCCAAGGTTCCAGATCAGAGGCCTGGAGCCAAGCAAGACGTCGGGCTGCAATAGCAATGCCCGAAGCCCTACTGGCTCCCTCAAAGGAATCATATGCTGCCCTATTAGAGAACTTAGAAACCTCTAAGAGTTGTTTCACTAGGGAAAGGAATCCCTGCTTTTTATCCTCAGGGATAAAGGGGGCAAAATGCCGCACCTTTTTGGCAAGTTCCTCCAGGAACATGCCCATATAGAGACTGTAGGAATTAATCCTGGCTATAAGCATACTAGCCTGGAAAATTTTCCTACCAAAAGAGTCCAAAGTCTTACATTCCCGTCCTGGAGGGGTGGAAGAGTGCCTTTTGGTACTCCTAATCTTCTTCATTGCAGACTTCACCACAATAGAGTGGTGGGGCAATTGAGTCTTTTGGAAACCAGGAGAAGGAGGGACCCTATACATGGTGTCCAACCTACGGGAATAAGGAGACAAAGTCAAAGGATTTTCCCAGAAATCCATCAGTTGTTCTTGAAGGATTTCATGGATAGGCAGGGTAACTGCCTCCTTAGGGGCCTTTGAGTATCCCAAAATATCCAGTTTTTTGGATCTGGGTTCCTTTTCAGAGGATGTGGTAATAGAAAGGGCTGTAGCCATATCTAAAACAAAGTCCTGGAAGGACAAATCCTCTGGAGGGGACATTCTCCTTTTAGGAGAAGAGGGCTCCTCAGGTAAGTTGAGTGAAAACTCAGCAGAATCATCAGAGGAGTGAAAATCCTCAGAGGAATCGGTGCTTTCCTCTAACGCACGATACGCGTACCGATCGGTATCGATATCGGGCGTATCGGGTATGGAACCGGTATGGAGCGAAAGCCCATACGGTACCGACTTGCGTTTAGAGGTGGACGGCCTCGATACCGGCATGGCGGACGATACCGGTATCGGGCCCGGAACCGCTGAAAGCGGAACCGATGGCGTTGCAGCTTTAATGAAAGCCATGACGGCCTGCTGCATGGACTGTACAGTATCGCCCATGGACGCCATAGCTGCCTGGATGTCGGTACCGGAGTGACCCGGTACCCCAGAGCAGGCTAACAGGTGATCTGTCGAGGCCGTAGCATCGATATCAACCTGAGACCCCTGAATTGGCGTTTTTGGAAGTTGGACTTCCCGCCGGGGTTGTTTGGCTGGGGCAGGGTCCTCAAGTTCTAAGCTAAGAGCCTCTCGATACTTTGAAGGAGATTTGCTCTTTGAGGACTTGCCCACAGAAGGTTTGGTTACCTGAGATCCATCCGGAGAAGAAGACCTGGATGACTGTGATGCTGTATTCTCTGAAGCAAACAGCACATGGAATTTGTTGGCCCGGTTCTGCAGCCCACGTTTAGACATGTGGGAGCAAGATGGGCAGTCCGGTATGGAATGGTCAGGCCCCAAACATTGCAGACACCATTCATGGGTGTCTGTGACTGAAATAACAGCATTACATTTGGTACACTTCTTAAATCCAGGGGCTGGCTTCTCCATGAGGAGAAATTGAGTAGGCCGAGAGGCCTCTCTGAAGTGACCAAAAAGCTAAAAAATAAGAAAAAAGAATTATAATTTTTTAAAGAAAGAAAGAAAAGACCGGCGATACCGGTATCGGTATGGGGAAGGCAGGTACGCGGTCTAAAGAAACAAATAAAATAACAATTTCTTCAGCGGTGACAGGAACACGACCTGCTGGCTCCGCGGAAAAAGAGAAACTGAGGAGAGCTGTTCAGGAAGGCGGGAAGGCAGTGCGCATGTGCAGTGGGAGGTCCCAAAAGCTTCTATTCTAAGAAGCTGGGGAGCTTTCCCGCACGGGCTCCGTCGGTACCGACGTACCCATATGTGAGGACTTATTCCTGCTTGTTCCTGGAGATTTAGCAGGCAAGGTCTAATTTCACCTTCCTTATCATCCCTCCATTCCAGTCCAGATGCATAGGATGTACCAATTTAACTAAAACATCCTGGCCTGCTGCCAAAATGCCTAATGACCACTATGCATGACTCTGCAATGTCAGATAAAACCTGAAGCACATACCACTGAGATGACCTCTGTTGATGAGGCCCAACCTCTCATGGTAAATGCAGTCACCCCCTGCACCAGAAAGGCTTGCACCTCTGCAGTGAAGCCCAACAAGGTTACTGAAAGCATAAGGACAAAAACACTGTTCAGGCACCGCCGACTGACCCCGATCCTCCTTAGCCATTGACTAAGGAGATTAGGGAGAAATAAGTGAAGAAGGAAAAGTGTAATCCGTGTACTACTGACAAGTCCGAAGACAAAGACCATCCTGCGAACACCGGGCCCTGCAGGGAATTCGAAATATACTGTGACACTGGAACGGAGCCTCTAGAAGAATAAGTGGTCACCAGACAATTAACCAGCAAAGGACCCCAAAATATACACTATCTGAGAAGTCGAGCCCACCAGACTAATAATGGGTCCTAAACCCTTAAGGTACTTCATTATGTATTTATTTTAAGTCAGCACACAAAAAGAGCAGGCAACGAGGAACCCTTGGAGGAAACAAACTTTATTGAAGGGGTCAGCCCTACACGTGTTTCGGCCACTCAGGCCTTCTTCAGGGGATTGAGACCACTAAAATGTAAAAATACATAGTAAATAACTCATCAAATGAGCAATGGTGACCACACAGTATATAAACGTTAAAATACATAAATAGATAAATGATAAAACAACCCAATCAAAATTAATAAAAACAATGGAATTAATAAACACTAAAAACTATGTGAAAAATAATAAATAGTAATTAAAACACCAAATATAAAATACATATCATGTGCATAAAAAAATAAATAATAATGAATGACTTATCAATGGGTGAATTATAATTGGCATATACCCAATGGAGCTTAGAGAGACAGTGTTGTACACTAAGAACAGAACGATAATCATATTATAAAACCAAAATAAATACAAAGGTCAATTAATGTTTTGCGGCATTTTTTTAGCCCGTTACACCTTGTGCGCACCTTCTAGTTTTTACTGACCTCTTTTCTTGCTTCCAATTTGACAATAAACATTTTATGATGCTCATCAAGTCTCTAGATGGTTTTTAGTGTTTATTCATTTTTGCGATATTTCGATCTTTGAAAGCCTTCAGCGGCTTGCCCTTGCATTTTCTACTGATTTTCTTCTTGTTTGTACCTTGGCAAAAGACAATTCATGCGCTTTACTGAGTTTTACGATGACTTTAATGTTTCCTTTTTTAATTGGTCTTATATGTTCTAACTACCGGTTTGTTTTAGTGACGCTGCCCTCCTGACGCTTTTGGTCTCCATTTGGGTCTTCAATGTCCATTAGCCATGTCCAGTATGTCACTACCACCCATTTTCATAATTTCACTTTTATGTATATTTATTTTTATTTCATTTACTGGATATCATACATTGAGCAATCTCAGAATGATTTATTTTTATTATGTATTTTTAATGTGTCGTCCCCATGGTCACTCTATTGTTATCAATTTTCACCCTGCGGTTTGCACATCAATATCATATTCGTTTTTATAGTGTGCTCTTTGAGCCCCTCCATGGAGTCTCGACTATTTCCCTGGGAGTCCTGATCGTTCATTATGTAATTGCTTTAGCATCCTAGTTCCCTCCTCCTTTCCGATTTTAATTGACCTTTTCTTTGTTGCATTTATTATGGTTTCATTATATGATTATCGTTCTGTTCTTAGTGTACAGCACTGTGTCTCTAAGCTCCATTGGGTATATGCCAATTATAATTCACCCATTGGTAAGTCATTCATTATTTATTATTTTTTATGCACATGGTATGTATTTTACGTTTGGTGTTTTAATTACCATTTATTATTTTTCACGTAGTTTTTAGTATTTACTAATTCTATTGTTTTTAGTTATTTTGATCGGGTTGTGTTATCATTTATCTATTTATGTATTTTAACTTTTATATACTGTATGGTCACCATTGCTCGTTTGATGAGTTATTTACTATGTATTTTTACATTTTAGTGGTCACAATCCAATGAAGAAGGCCTGAGTGGCCGAAACACATGTGGGGCTGACCCCTTCAATAAAGTCTGTTTCCTCCAAGGGTTCCTCATTGTCTCCTCTTTTTGTGTGTTGGTCTACTGCAGGTGGTGTGTTTTTCTGTTCCTTCTTTATTTTAAGTCAGGACAGACAGGACTCAAACCAAGACCATTAGGATAGATGATCATTTCCCTGCAGACTGATTATAGACGCAGTACGCGCTGCCGAACCAAAAACAAAAGGCAACCACCGACTCAAGAGAGACATGACAGCTAGCCCTTAGCTCCGCAACACAGAGAGCAATCGCAACCCAAGGTATAACCCATAAGCACTGCTGCTGAAGGCAATACTGGATAGTTTCCAAAAGGGATCAGAGCAGGACTCCTAGGACATCTTTGAGGTCATTCCGCTATGCCCATCGCCACCAGGACTCTAAACTCAGAAGACCCCATCCGCAGAATCCTCCACGAAAAAAAAGCCACAGCGACTCGGGTCTACAAGAAGACTTCCAAAGCCTACAGCCTGAATGAAACTGCAAAAAACAAACTGTGAGCTTGGAGTCTGTCGTGTTGCTAGGCTGATCTCCCTGTAGCTAGTTAGCGACAGTGCTTGAACTGCCTCAATGGCAGTGGTCATCTTTGCATGGTCCAGCACCCTGCAAAAATGATGCCCTGAGTGTCCAGCCGTAAAGACCCACGGAACCAGAGGACCACTAGGCTCTTCAAGCAGCATTGCCGCCCAGCCAAGGCTTGGAAACTATCCTGAATTTAAAAAAAAAAAAAAAAAGACCATCTTCCGCAACACTGGAAGCTCCAGTCTTGACAAAGGTAGTATGGCATCAGCCGCTACTACTAGCAGAATGCTTGTTCCACTTCGGAGAATAAAGAGAACTAAAACACCTGTAAGAAGTTGTTGTTGCTCCCTAGAAAAACTAGAGTGTGTGTCCTGAAAACCATACCCCTCATTGTCTTTATCTAGGTGAGTCACACTCACTCTCATGCGTTCCCCTTTACTCTTTTTTTTTTTTTTTTGACTACACGGATCCACAGTCAGGGAGAACAGATGATCGCCACCTCAGGAACTAAGGATGGTGAAGGTTCAGCGTGATCTCACACCATTGCTTTCCCGCTGAGGAAGAACCTCTTGTCCCATCATAAGAGAAAAACACCTCAGAGCCAAACCAAGTATCAGACTCCCAAACAAATTAAACAGCTGTTCAGACAATGAAAAAAAAAAAAAAAGGAGACGGCCAAATAAACAGCGAGCACCCATGCCACCTAGACCAGAGTGAGCAAAAGACAAAGATAGACTGCCGCTCCACAGCAACAGTACCTTATAGATCTAGGGAAGGAACTAGGGAGGAATGGTCTAGTGGTTAGGACAAGGTACTTCAGGCCGGAGGGCCGGGGGTTCAAGTCCCACCTGGGGACAGCAATCTCAGGCCGGAGGGACTGGGATTTCTAGTCCTGTAGGCACTCCTTGTGGTCTTGGGGCAAGCCACTTAACCCTCCATTGCCCATGTTCCCTGTAAGTATTAGTGTATGTGTCTCATATCCCCTCGTGTTAAATGTATCCCCCAATTGACCGCTTTGACCCGGTGAAAAGCGGGATATAAATACAGCTAAATAAATAAATAAATAAATAGAGGAGCTACCCTCTGACTATAGCGTCTCCCTGCTTAAGCAGAAAAAATACTGGGCTGCTGGCAGAAAAGGATCGCTTCACTTCTCTCTCTTTTTTTTTTAATTAAGAATTTACAACCTATATAGACACAGCAGAAAAACAACTAAACTTCCCAGACAGGACTAAGTTGAAACTGGGACTCCTCACACAAAAAGTACTGATCAGTGGCGACCAAACCTTCATATGTCCCCACTGTCTAAGAAGAGGCAGGAGATTGTATATACTGAGAAGGCAGGTTGACCCCGCCAAGAATTGTTGATTCTTCAATGGAACAACTCATTGTATCACCTTAGCTGTTGGCTATCTTTTTTTTTTTTTTTAATAAGCTCAATGAACAATATTCCCCTGAGGCACCTAGCCTCTTGACTAGGCCACCAAGCTCGGATACACCCCGAAGCATGGCAACAGTGACTAGACAGATTCCAAGAAAGCAGCTTGCTCAATAAAGGATGAGGAACCAGAGGACCAGCTCCTGGGCTCCAAGCTCCTCAGGAACAGCTCTAGCAGAGGTTAACCCTCCCTTCCTAAGCCACACACTAATCACATGACCCAAACACAGATGAGAAGGATTACTACATCCATTTAGCAAGTCGGTCAAGCTACAAGGCACTCCTGCCGCTCTGTGCAGGCTCGTCCTTCTGCAGGCTTGTGTTTAGGTATGTATCTGCCCTCAGGCAGATATGAAACATAGTGAGCCTGCCAATTGCACTATAGGAGAATGGATATGCTACAAATAGAGACCCCCCCCCATGAGGATTAACTTATTGAAGTGGTAAGTGAAAAACCAGTATTTCAAAGTGCAAGGAACCATAAGCATATGAGAAAAGCAAACTGTAGCTCCCCATGTCGTATCTGAGGCGACCCTAGAACCAAGGCCCTCCAAAGAACCCCAAACTAATCGCTAAGACACCTTGAAAAGACCCGTCAGGGCTCCCCGGAAGCAGTTAGCTATCCTACTGACCTACACTGCAACTAACTATACGTAGCTCTGGGCAAAGGACAAGGGGCTTGCCGAAGGCAGAGTGCTAGTGAGAATCCAATCCAAATCCCTAGACACCAAGTCAGTGCTCTAACCACTAGGCTACCCCCCCACTCCTCAGAGACACCCAGCAGCCCAAGGAAAGAGTGAAGAAAACACTTAATCCTCAATACAAAAGAAATCTCCTGCTCCCATAAGTGAAGGAGTCAAGGGGACTATAACATAGGCCCACTAGCCTAACCAGACAGAACTACTATTTTAGGCAGATCCCTGGAGGATACACAATACTATGCAAGGAGAAACATAGAGCCAAACTCAATTAGTTCCTTATTAACCTGTTTCCTTTTTTTAAGTTAATACTATTTACTTCATAGTATAGCTTCCTACTCTCCCAAATTCACTAGGAGAAGCTAGACCAGCATTCCACAGCACAGAGTTGTGTCTGCCCAGCAACGCCTTCAGGAGCTCTGTTCATCCAACAAAGTCAGTCTTCCATGCTTTAATAGCCCAAAAACAAAAAAGGGCGGTAGTTCGCACCAAAAAACCTGAAGCATGACTGACCCTGTAACAGATACCCTCCACAGGGTCCAACTCATACAGCAATCTGTAGGCTTAAAAAGCTACCATTAGTCATGCTTCTGTTACTGTAACTCTTCCTTTCTTTTTTTCCACAACTCTGACTCTCAAGCCATGCCCAATAAGAAAATAGTGGCTCTGCCTGAACAAACTGCTTGTAGCACAGGGTCAACCAACCAGAGTGCATATGGCCAGATTCAAGGAATGCCGCATTAGCCTGTTCATGCCTCTTTTTGCTGTTTTTTTTTCTTCTTTTTTTTTCAAGCTTAGAATGGAGACGAGTCCAGCTCTAATGTGAATAGAGTTAATCTACAGAGGGACACAAAATGGCAGATGTTCATGCCAAAAGACATTTACCATGCTCCTCCACAGAACAAAATAAACCCCCGAACAGTTGCCCCACTGGCATGCTGACAGGAAGTTTGCAACTTTTGTTTCTGGGGGGACCCTCCAAACGACCGTTCCCAGCAGAAAAAAAAAAGAAAAAAAAGAGTATGACAGGAAACAAAAAAACCCCAACACATTTTAACATTAAATTTACCTGTTCCCTCATGCCATTCAGCAAAGAGCATGGTAGACAACAGCCCGGCTCCCCGGATACTATAGAGTCTCTTCCCGACTCGTGATGGGAACGGAAGGGAATAAATGGTGAAAGTTCACATCCAAACTCCTCAACTGGGGAATGTGTGACCACTCGCCGAAGAAAACACACCAAAACGGCCTGCAGCTCCAAACCTTTAAAAATCAAAGCTTTATGCCTTACACTTCTAAAAAACCCCGAACCAGGCATTAAACGCTACAGAACTATCGCTGTCTCCACTCGGCTAACATGGATACTGCCGTTAGCTGCCACCACCAGATTAAAATAAGAGGGAGAAACACAATGAACCAAAACAACCCACAATATAAAGAAATAAAGAAATATGCCGGAGAGAACCCGCGGGGTAAACACAGTAAGGGGAAATTAACACCTTCGCTGTGGCAGCAGAGCAAACTGCCAGTCCCCCACCAGGAGAAGCAGCGCTAGAATAACACCTGGCTCCCCATTGAAGAGGACAGCGGCATAGTCACCTCCCTGCACAGTTATCTCTTATTATTTTCTTTTCTTTTTTTTTGTAATGTAAGTTTCTTAATATATATCCTTCATATCCTTAACATCCTTACAATCCAATTCAGACTGCATAGTATGAAACAACCTCCATTTGCTGGAGGCTGCACAGACCCCTTAGTACTATGACGTCAAAAAGATCAAGCCAATGATTCTCAATTTCCATCTGCTGATAGGCATGCATAACACATGCATTTGGACTGGGCTGGAGGCACAATAAGGAATGACACTAGAATGAGACTTCAGCATAGATAGGACGGAGCTGTAATGGCTTCCTAGAGAGGAAGAATGATGGAGATGTAATGAGATCCATGAGTGAAGGTAAATAGAGCATAGTTACTCACCTGTAATAGGTGATCTCCGAGAAAAGCCGGAATCAGTCTCCACGTATGGGTGACGTCGGTACAGACGGAGCCTGGTGCAGGGAACACTCCCCAGCATCCAATAGGAAAGCCTTTGAGAGTGTTCCTCCATGCCTGCATGGTTTCCTTCCCGCCTTAGCTTCTAGTCTCCTCAGTCAGGTGTATAGAGGAGACAAAGTAATAAAAAGAAAAAATGGGACAACTTGAAGGGGAGTGGGCGGGTTGTGAAGACTGATTCCTGCTGTTCCCAGAGATCACCTGTTACACATGAGTAACTACGCTATCTCCAGGAACAAGCAGGACGTCAGTCTTCACGTATGGGACTCTCTAGCCACAGACTGACGAGCGAGAGAAGAGTTCTGGAACAATTAGAGGTTGCAACAAGGATCAAACAGCTCATTCGGAGCACCCCTCGTGAGGTAGTCCAAAGGGCGGAGGGCAAGTTGTCTAAATTTGAAAGAGATTACGTAGAACAGATTGACCGAATTGAGCATTACTTCTGGAGTCCTTGTCCAGGCAATAGTGCGCTGCGAAGGTATGAAGTGAAGACCAGGTAGCTGCTTGGCAGATTTCAGAAATAGGGACAGAACAGAGGTTAGCTACAGTGGTAGCCATGGCTTGGACATTATGGGCGGTGACATGGTGTTGAAAAGATACACCAGCTTGCAAGTCAGTAAAAGATATGCAATCTGCTAGCCAGTTCAAAATTGTTCTCTTAGAAAATGGTAGCCCCAGATGACTCTGGTCAAGAGAGACAAATAACTGAGGATTGACGATGAGCCTTAGTACGGTCCAGATAGAATGCCAATGTTTTCTTACAATCAACAGTATGCAATTTCGCCTCAAATGGGGAGGTATGAGGCCTTGGAAAGAACGTTGGTAGTGAGATGGAGTGGTTTAGGTGGAAGGAGGTGACGACTTTCGGTAAGAACCTAGGATGTGTCCGAAGGACTATCTTGTCGTGGTGGAATGTGGTATATGAAGTATAGTCCAACAAGGCTTGCAGTTTACTGACCCTATGAGCGGAGGTGACTGCAATGAGAAAAAGGACTTTGCATGTAAAGAAGTTTAAAGAGGCTGATGCCATGGGTTCAAAAGGTCTATGCTTGAGCTGTGGAAGCACAATATTTAAATCCCATGGTGTGGGTGGTGGGCAGAGAGGCAGTTTGGTCAGGAGAAAACCCCTCATGATCTAGTCACCAAAGGATGTGTCAAGATTGGCTGGCTTTCCAACGTATGGTGAGAGGCCGCAATGGCACATAAATGTACCTTTATAGAGTTGGTCTTGAGACCAGAGGAAGATAAGTGGAGCAGGTATAGAAGTAGATCTGGGACTGAACATGCGTAAGGATCTAGTGTTTTCTGTGAACACCAAATGGCGAATCTGTGCCACTTAAAAGCGTAAGAGCATCTGGTGGAATATTTTCTAGAAGATAGGAGAACTTGTAAAACCTCCTCTTGGAGTCCTAGATCAAGCGAAGTGTCTTGAGTTTGAGGGTGTAGGAGGGTCCCCTGTTCCTGAGAGAGAAGGTTGGGAGAGTAACCGAGGTTGAGGTGAGGTTTCCGAACAAGTTGAAGAAGTAGGGGAAACAAGGGTTGTCTGGGCCAGTAAGGGGCAATGAGGATCATCATTCCCCTGTTGGCTCGTAGTTTGAATAGTGTCTTTGCTATGAGGGGGAGAGGAGGGAAAGCACAGAGGAGATGCTGTCCCCAATGAAGGAGAAATGCATCAGAACTTTCTCTGTGAGGGGAAGGAATCCTGGAGCAAAATAGAGGTAGTTGAGTGTTGTCAGGAGAAACAAAGACAAATTATTGGCATCCCCCAAAGCTGGAACAAGTGTTGAGCTACTTGAGGTTCTAGCCTCCACTTGAGTGGATAGAGGATGTGACTCAGTCTGTCAGTTAAGGAATTCTCTGTTCCTGGAAGGTACATTGCATGAAAATGAATCTCCTGAGAAATTTCTCAAGATGATATGCACCAGGAGGGTTGCTGCCTCCTTCGGTGCTGATGGATACTACAGAATGTGCAGCTCCTCTGCCTGTCTCTGTAACCAGATACATCCAGGGTAGCTGCCATGTCTTTAATAAAATCTTGAAAAGACATGTCCTCAGGCGGAGACCTTCAACGCTCATAAGGAGGCGATGAATCTGATGACACATCCTTGTTGGTATCGGAATCAACGGATTCAGAATTGGAGGCCTCTGGCGCAGAATCAGAGTCTAGAAGGAAATTGAAGTATTCTCTATGAGGACCTCTATCCCTCTGGTGCTCGGAAGGGTGTTTTGACATCAACGGCATAGAGTGCAGCGGCACCAAAGACCTCAGTAGTGGTTGGTCAACAGAACGATACAACGCAGGCGATGCCTGAGGAAGGGTATCAAGAGGTACCTCCAAGGCCACCGGTGTCGGTGGAACCAGTGCCGACAGATATCCCTGATGCCATCTGTGTCACTACTGCAAAGAGCGCAGCAATGCTCTTTTCGATGGTGATGACACGGTTATCGAGCTTCGGTACCAGAGTAGCAGCAGCTCCGGACACAATAATGTGGGCCACAATTCCTAACACCGTTATCGGGGACTCCACTGAGGATTGAACTTCAGAGGCATTCCAGAGCTCCTTTGCGGCTTTGGAGGGTGAGGCCTCCTGCCAGGGCTACTTTATTAGACGGTCTGCATCGGAGTGAGAGGAGTGTCGTTGACGATGACTATACTCTGTGTCCAATGCTGATCTCAACATCAATGTCATCTTCTTCTGCACTGGAGATTCAGCTCGCTGCTTGTCCTTTTGACTAAGTGGCAATCTAGAGGTATGGGAGGACTTAAGATGGAATCGACACCCCTGAGGAGTGCACCGAAGGAGCCGAGTCTGTTGGAAACAGCCTTGCCTTCCGTTTATCCTAGTTCTTCCTACCTCTGGCAGTCACGCGGCGACAGGAGGGACAGGCATCTACATCGTAGTCTGGACCTAAACTTACACTTGAGGCACCACTATGCTCGTCGGTGACAGAAATGTTACTGGAACACTTCGAGCATTTTTTTTTTTAAAACACTTTGGGGCTTTTCCATTTCTGGGAAAAGAAATGAGACAAAGTCAAATTGTTTCGTGATGATGAAGGGGTAGGCCAAAGGCCTTAACAAAAAAAGTGAGAAAAAAAGGGAAACTAAAACAGAACTGGAGCGGAATCGACAGGGAGTAGAGTCGGCAATGGAAGGCAAAAAGAGAGAAGTACTCGATGGTACTACAAAAAAATACAGAAGTCTCTTGACGAGGCTGACATGGACAAGGTCCCGATGGCTCAGTGGAAAAAAGACAAGTGAGGAGACTAGGAACTAAGGCAGGAAGGCAACCAAGCAGGCATGGAGGAACGCTCCCAAAGACTTTCCTATTGGATGCTGGTGAGTATTCCCACACCGGGCTCTGTTGGTGCCGACGTCACCCATATGTGAAGACCGACTTCCTGCTTGTTCCTGGAGATAATAGAGTTGTGATGGGATGCAGGGAAAGTATGGAATTAAGATGGGGACTCAGGAAATGTGTATGGAAAAGAATGGCATTTCATGGAATCTGAGGACATGGGGATAGGGGATGATGAAGTTACAATATCATCTCAGAGAGTAAGTGGAATGAAGACAAAATGGGTCTCTAGAAGGATGGATGAAGTTGCAATAGAATCGGGAGGATGGATTTGTTATGAACTCTGTAGTGGGATGGAAGAAGGGAAGCATGAAGCTATAATAGGCTGCTCTTACCTGTTCTGCAAGAGCCTCCATAGGAGTGATATACACACAGCGTCCTTCTGAGTTCTGCAGCAACATTCTCAATATGGCAAACTCTGCACAGATGGTCTTTCCACTACCCGTGGGGGCACCAATGAAGACATTATCATCACTGTTATACACAGTGTTGAACACTAAAAGCAAAGGGAAAAGATATTTATATTGGGTTACATATATAAAATGTATTACTTTTATTTTCTGTACTAAGACAGATAAACACAAGAGGGAAATGCTGCCAGCAGTTACATGCACTATAAAAATAGGAGTAAATAAGAGTGCCCAGGCCACCAATGGTCTTTATCATAGTGGATCTGGACATATGTTATAATTTTTATCACTGCACAGATCATCATTGAAATACATCAGCACAACTAGGGCTGGTTTAGAAGTAGTCTGGGAAATTATATGCCTGTAACAGCTGGTAGGTTTGCTGCAAAGAGATCCCCACAGATGCACAGGGGTTTGGTTGAATGGCATACCTTGGGTCTGGATGGGGTTGAAAAATGGAAACTTGTCCTGGTAGAGACTCTCAAAGGTGCTGTTCCGCAGGGCAGAAACAGGGAGTGGCTGCAAGTCCAGCAACTCAGTGGGTGGAGGATATTTCTCAGGTAAGATAAGGTGACGGAAAGACACAGGCAATTGAGTTTCACATGCTGTGTACAAGGGAACAGCAACACAGAAGAGATACTCTTCAGCATAATTACTCAAACCACAGAGTATATAGCAAATAATTAGAAATTCACAAACATTATGGAAATATAAACAAAGTGCAAGTTGTCAAATTTGCAAAAGAAAAACTAAATCCAATATAAAAAAATCACCGAGTTCTTTTGTTGCATTTAAGATATTGGCACCTAAAGTGATTCATTCACAACATTCAGCATCTAAAACACAAGCCACCAACACTTGCAGTCTGCAGGTCTCCATAATCAGCACAATAACATGTCTTAGTTGAAGTGTAGAGGCCAGAGCAGGATTAAGGCATATGCAAACTAGGCACTTGCCTAGGACCCAAATGTTTAGCAAAGGCTATTTCAGATATGCTAATTCAATGGCTCCAAAGGCAGAGTTCTAGCCTGGTAAGTCAGCTGCTGGCAGAAAGAGGGTTAAGGGAGAGAACCAGAGCCACTATTCCCCACAGAAGTCTGTCTATTTCTTCCCACTCTGTGCGTTGTCCTCCAAGTAGCAGGAGGAGTTGGTGAACAACACTTTTTAACCCATTGCTTCCTCCTCTTGTGGTTTTCCTCCATAGTCAGAACCACATGAGGAAGTTTTAAAATTTATTCATATGGAGGGGGTCCGACATACTCATTTGTCTAGGGCCCATGGAAGGGTTGATCTCAAGTGTTTCTTTTTCACTCAATGAGATCTATTTCATTCAATGAGGTCTTGTAACTAACAGCAAATATTTTCCCTCATCAGCATAGATATGTAATACAAAGTTGAAGGTCTATATTATGCCCAGTTGATCTTCTGTTCCTAATTACATGACCAACACCTACTAAGGCCCAAACATGATGTAACAAAAGACTTAAATTTGCAATTGCTACTATGATACTATAATTCCACCTCATCCCATTCTCCAGTATCTCAGGTCCACCACAGAACTCCTTCGTTTTTTGGCACCTTTTCCCTCCAGCTTACAGCCCAGCTCACCAGTGACAGAGGTTGAGGATTTCTCTATACAGTTAGCACTCAGCATAAAAGAGCGACTTACAGAGCCAGCGGTCTGAAACCACTCTGATGAAGTACTGAGGGGGCAATGGTTCAAAGACTGGTACAAAGAAAGTGATGAGGTGCTCATCCTGTGCATATTTAGCTTTCAGCAGGAAATATTCATTGTGCAAAATCACTTCACTGTCCACATCCTCTACCAAGATCCAAAAAGCTTCCGAGGAGCCATGCACCTAAGAAAGCAAATGGAAAAACATGTAATGAGGAGAGAAGGTCATGATATCTGTGGCAGCACAGTTTTCTATGCCTGCTATCACACATGAAGAGAAGACTATCAAGATATGAGGTTATCAGCTGGCATATGGTATCTTTAATTTATTTATGCTCTGGGATCTCAGGACAAGGAGCGAGGGACTGGAACAGTCTCCGAAATCTTGTATGGCAAAATCGTTTACTTTATTATTTATTTATTTAACTAAGCTTTATACCACTTTTCTACTAGTCAAAGCGGTGTACATTCAGGTACTGTATATATATTTCCCTTGTCCTCAAAAGGCTCACAATCTGTTTTTGTACCTAAGGCAATGGAGGGTTAAGTAGCTTGCCCAAGGCCACAAGAAGCACCTGTGGGACTAGAAACCCCAGTTACTTCCGGCCCTAGGATGTTGTCCTCTGGCAGGATTTGAATCCCTGGTCCTCCAGCCTGAAATAACTTGCCCCAACCACTAGGCCACTCTTCACATTAAGCTCCCAAGCAGACTAATGCACTTAGAAGGGGAAGTGAAATACAATTCTTAAACAGTGATTTCTCTGAAGAGCCCATCTGTAGTTCTACTAGATCACAATGTGACAATGGTATCTCATACTGTAAAAAAATTGGCAGGAGACAGTTCTAGTATCTTTGAAAGTGATTTATTCGAAAAAGGAAATGAAAATAAAGGAAGGAGATTGCTCTAGGAAGCAAGCAACCTCAAAATACAGATGCTATGGTACACAATAAGATCTATTGTGATGTCAGCAAAGGAAGAAGGACTTTACTAGCAAAGTGGGGTTGCTTACCTGTAAAGGGGGGTTCTCCAAAGGCAGCAAGATGATACAGCACCAAGGATGAATAGCTTTCCATAACCTAAAAAAGCCAATAAAGCTTTTCTGGCATGTGCAGCTGTTTCCACACTCCCTACAGTCTGAGGACGCTTTGGTTGGTACCAAACTGACAGTTTAAACAGAGTGGGGAAGGCAGGAGGAATTGTGTGCCAGCACCATTTTGCTGTTTACAGAGAACCCCATTTACAGGTAAGCAACTCCGCTTTTGTTGTCAAGCAAGATGGATGCAGCCAGAGTGGAGGGTTGCTGGTTTGTGAGCATTAGTCTTGGCAACCTAAAAGTGGCATATGGGCAGTCAGGGTTTGAAGCAGTTATATGAAGATGTTCTGTAAGACTGTCCAAAAGCCCTATCTTGCCTGGATGACTGATCAAAGGCAGTAGTGCTGTATGAAGGTGTGAACTGATGAGCAAGCTTTCATCCTGCAGATCTCCAGTGGAGAGGCAGACAGAGTTTGGTGACAGAAGCAATGGTCATCTAAAGCTGGTGCAGACCCACCCTATGGCGCAGTTGGATGTGAACTTGCAAACAAATCTATCAAAGGGGTGCCCCACTCTCAAAAAATGGGCTGACCCACTTCCTGATCCAGGGTCCATTTGTGAGGTTGAAGGACACGACCGAGTGCCATCCCGGGAGAGAGAGTGAAGTTTCACATCTTGGCTGATTACCAACAAGGAAGTACAAGCCTGCTCCTCCCTATTTGTTGATATTGCACATCATAACCTGATTATCCGTCTGGAACAAGATAACTTGATTGGTCAACCAATCTCTGAAAGCCTTTAGAGCATTCGATATTTCTCTCTGTTTCAGGAAATTTAGTTGAAGGCGACTTTTCTGGGTGGACTATAGGCCCTGGAGGTGTGGAACCCATCTACATGAGATCTCCAGCTCAGCTTCAAAGATCTGTCATTAGCAACTTTTGGTAGGGGAAAATTTGAAAAGGGAGACCTTTTGCCAGATTGGAATGATCTGTCCAACAGGTCAGGGAGTCATGGAGAGGAGAAGTAACAGAAATAATGTCCATAAGTTTACAAGTGGACTATGTCCACTGAGTACTCAGTGTCCACTGAGCTTGTCCCATTTTGAGACTTGCCAAGAGAATTGCATGAAATTATGAAGCCACGTGGCCTGACATTCTCACATTGATGTATTGATGTCTACTAACAGTTTTACTCCCTCCATTATCACTACCAGCTGGGGGAGCCTGTCTTGAGAAAGGAAGGCTTTCATCTGAATTGTGTCTAGCAAAGCTCCAATGAATTCCAATTGGTGAGATGGGCTGAGGTCTGATTTGAGATAATTGATGACGAACCCTAGTAGTTCTAGAACCTGGGTTGAGAGATAGTAGTGCTCTTGACCAGCCAATCATCCAAGCTAGGAAACATGTACATACCCAGTCTGCACAGAAATGTTGTGACAACTGCGAGGCATTTTGTGAATTTGCGAGAAGCAAAGGAGAGACTGAAGGGCATTACATGTTACTGGACATGGTGTTCCCATACAATGAATTGCAGATACATCCTGTGACTGGTATGCATCCAGGGCCAGCCCAACCATTAGACAAACTAGGCAACTGCCTAGGGCAGCAGATTCTAATAGCCAGGTGACGCATAAGGCTAAACGTTTGCTAAGGGCACCACAACCTTGAATTAACTTTTGGGCCAGCCCTGAATATATCTATTTATGAGAGTTGGCATCCTTTTAGGTCTAGAGAACATAGCCAATCCCTATTTGGAGGAAGCAAGGTGCCCAGGGAAAGCATTCTGAACATTTTTCATATCGGAACTTTGTTCAGATCTCTTAGATCTAGTATAGGATAGGATGAGATGGGATGGGATGGATTATTCTGCTTTCTTGGGAAATACTTCAAATAGAATCCCAGTCCTCCCTGCCCTAGTGGATGGATATATGGCCCTGAGAGTCATCCCATGAGAAGGCATAGTTCCACATGCAGACTGTCTCCTAAAACAGGAGGTATGAACCTGTTCCTCTCTGCCTGCTGATGTTATCACTTGGCCACTTGATTGCCCATTTGCATTAGTGATTTGACTGGTTAACTGATCTCTGAAAGCCTTTAGGGCATTCAATATAACTCACAATTCAAGGAAATATACAAATTTTCTTCCTGGGCGGTTCTCAATCCCTGAGCGTGGAACCCATCCACATGGGCTCCTCAGTCCAGTTTGGACTCATCTGTCATGAACACTTTTTGATAGGGAATTAACTGGAAGGGAACACACCTTTTGTCATATTGGAATGAATCGTCCACCAGGCCAAGAGCCCCAGAGAGGCATAGTGACAGATGATGTGTCCCGGAGCTTGTGAGTGACCTGGTTCCACACCATGCTCAATGTCTACTGAGCTTGTCTCATTTTGAGACATGTCATTTGCATTGTGAACTATTGAGGCCATGTGGCCCAACATCTTCAATGTGTGCCATGCTGACCTCTGCTGATTCTAGTTTTATTTCTTGTGAAAGATCGATCTTCATCTCGGTGGTGTCTAGCAGAGCTCCTATGAATTCTGAGGCAATGGGCCCAGATTTGATTTGTGGTAGGTTTATGACAAACCCTAGCAGCTCTATGAATATGTACGAGATAGATCTGCATGCATTGCTTCCATTGCATACAGATCTATCTCATACATATTCATTGTGGATATCCTGAAAACTTGACTGGCCTGGAGGTCCCAGAGGACTGGGTTGAGAACCACAGGTCTAGAGGAACTGTTTGTCACGGAATCCATTGGAATACTGGAGAAATGCATGTTGGCAGAGTTATGGCTGGATGGATTTTCGCTTTATGGGGAGACAGAGGGTTTGTATGTCGAGTTTGTTTGTTGAACTTGGTGCACTGAGTGTCTATAATGGTTGAGAGTACGTGGGTCTAAAGAGCTAGATAGGGGTGTGAATGAGGTTACTATTATTGATAAAAGGGGGGTGGCGGACTGGGGGTGAGGCACGAATGAGTTGACTACAGCTGGGTATAGACTGGAAGGACATCACTACTCTGCTGAGTAGAAGCCGGCAGGAGGCTGGAGGGCAGGGGATAAAAGTAGGGACCTCAAAAGTTGCCAACTTCTCTCCATCAATGCTAAAGGGTTAGGATCATGGTAGAAACGCAGTCTCCTCTTGCGGGAAGCTACATGAGAGAGGACTGACATCATATATGTACAAGAGACGCATTTAAAGGTGGGTCAAGCCTATCTTCTTAAGAGTAAACAACTGCCACATGTCTTCTTGGTGGTGCTGAAGGGTGCCTCCAGGTGGGCAGGAACGGGCCATTTTGATCGCCAGGGGCCATTGGGTTGAGATCCGGCAGGAGTAGAGAGATATGGAAGGCAGGTTTTTGTTCCTTAATGTAGTCCTTGATGGGGTGGAGGTGGTCTTAGTTAATCTTTTTGCTCCAAATGTGGCTCAAGGACAATTTTTTAAGGTAATGATGGGATGCTTGGAGCATTACTCAAGGCCCCGCTCATTGTAGAAGGAGATTTCAACTTGACCAGGGAACCTTGATTGGATAATTCTAGGGGCTACTGTTGGGGAGAGAAGGGGCACCGGAGGGAGCTGGGGCAGTTGGTGGATACATTACAACTGGTACTGTAGATACAGATGGAGGATGAGAGAGGGGCGTAAAGAAGGCATATTACCAGCCACACCAGAGCTACAGCAGGATCGATATGTTTTGGGTAGAAAGCACGTGAGCCACAAGAATCTCCTGGGTTACAGTAAATGATATCACATGATCAGATCATGCTTCAATGGGGTTGCAATTGACCTGAGGGGGGGGGGGGATAAGGAGCTTACAATTTCGGAGGTTGAATGAATCCCTCTTGGAAGACAGGACTGCAGACCAGAGGATCCAGAGGGCTCTCCATTAATACTGACAATTTAATGGAGGGGTAGAGGTGGACGCAGATACCCGGTGGGACGGGATGAAGGCCACCATAAAGGGACATTAATTTCACTAGCTACAAACCAGAAGCGGGAATAACAAAAGGAGGAGTATGACCTATGTGTGGAGTTATGGGACTTAGAGGGAAAACATGTGGAGGGTGGGCAAAGGAGGGTGGATTCTAAATTACAGGAAGTCCGTAGGAAACTCAGGTTAATCTTAGATAGGGATACTGCATTTCAGTTGCACAAAGCCAGGATGTTGGCAGCCAGGTTAAAGGTGAGGGTAAAGCAGCAGCAAATTACACGAATCAGGGACGCGCGGGGGGTGGTGAGATACAGTGAGAAAGAACAACAAGAAGCCTTCTGTCAATTTTATGAAATGCTGTATCAGAGTGAACAGAAAGCTAGTGAGGACGACACAGTAGCTTATCTCAGGGACTGTAATATGGAGCTTCCGCCTGAGGATGTGGTATTCTTGGGCAGCGAGATCGCTAGGGAGGAAGTGGGAAAGGTCCTTCAGAGTATGAAGAAAGAAAAGGCCCCAGGGTTGGATGGGCACACTGCAGTATTCCATAAGAAATAACGAGAACATCTGGTAGATCACATAACTGGGTCTTTAATGGTGCGACCCAGAAGGGGAGAGTACCCACATTCATGTACGCTACAGGAACAGCCATTTTGCCCAAGCCAGGGAAGGACCTTACAGTTTGAGGGGCATACAGGCCAATCTCGGTAATTAACCTGGATGCCAAGATACTAGCTAAGGTACTGGTGAACTGGATGCAAAGGGTGATTAGGAAGGTGTTCCAGGTTGATCAAGCAAGGTTTATCCTGGGATGTCAAGCTAGGGATAACATCTGTAAAATGGTAAACTTAATGTGGAAAGCCTGTCATGGTAAGGAGGACATGATATTAGTGGCTGTCGATGCAGAAAAAGCATTTGACAGAGTGGAATGGAGTTTCATGATAAAAGTGTTGGAAAGAGTTAGGGTTGGACTATACTTTGTGGGCTGGATCTATGCAGAGCCTACAGCAAGAGTAAGAGTTAATGGAAGGTACTCTAGGGAATTTCGACTGGACCATGTTACAAGGCAAGGGTGCCCACTGTCACCCTTATTATTTGCCCTGGTAATTGAGCCACTGGCAGAGAGAGTGAGATCTAATGGGGATATCAAGGGGCTGTGGGTGAGGAGGGCAGACTACAAAATAAGTTTATTTGCAGATGATGTCCTTTACATCTTGAGTTCTCCTCCGACATCGCTGCCCAACCTAATGCAGGAAATCTCAGTTTATAGCCACCTCTCGGGGTACAAAACGAATATGACCAAAACCGAAAATATGAAAGTCCATTTAGGTGAGGAACTTGAGACAAGATTGCAGGAAGCCTTTCCCTTTAAATGGGCTAGGAAGACTATTCGTTATTTGGGAGCCAACATTAGTGCACATTGGGAAGAACTATATCATTTTAACCATGAGCAGTTATGGATGACCATTCGTGGTGATTTGGAAAGGTGGTAGCGAGTGACGCTTTCATGGATGGGTAGGATTACTACCATTAAAATGAATGTTTTACCCTAGGCTGTTTTTATTTATGGCATTGCCTATAATCCTATCTGATGCAATTCTACGGGCCTAGCAAAAAATAATTTTATTTTATTTTATTTTTTTTATTTGGAAGCACCGTCTAACTAGGGTGGCGAAAGAGGTGTTGATGCAGACCCGCCAGGAAGGGGGAATGGGCATCCCCAACCTCAAGAGCTATTATGTAAGTGTTATGCTGGGGGGTGGGGGGATCGACAGGGAGAAAGGGGAACATGAGAAACAATGGGTGGAGATCCAGTACCACTAGGCCAACACCTATGGTTGGGAGGGCGTAAGAAAGATGTGGAGAGGGACTACAAATGTAGCAAAGATATAGAGTGCCTCTATGTGGGAAGAAAAATTTATACTGGAACACTCCACTGTGTCACAATGTTGCCTTTAAACCTGGGTTAATGTATGGGGTGTATAAGGAGTGGCAGCAGAACAGATTAAAGAGGGTGGGAGTATTGCTTGATGAGATGGAGAAGCCGAGGGATTGGGGGGGCGGGTTCAGTGCCAGTTTTCACTGAAGGATGAACAGTAATTTTATTACACTCAGGTGTGCCACTATTTGAGTTTGGGCCAATCCGAGGGGGCAATGGCTGTCCAACGACAGAACTTTGAAATTTTATTTTCTGCATGTGAAGGCACTAGGGGTTTAATTTCCACCATATATAAAAAGGTGGAGATTAAACCCACTAAAGGTCGCAAGGGTGCTACCTCGGTTTTGTATAGGATGGGAGGGCGATTTGGGGATACAATTGAAGTGCCAAAGGTGGCTATTGTCACGCAGCAAACCCTCTGGGAATAGAAGAAAATGTTTTAAACACAGAAAACGTTGGGCACAAGCTGCAATATTTCGAGGAACCAGACAGAGGGAGCAAGAGGGACCTCCGAGAGACTGAGGAACCACACCCCATAGGTCGTGAGGTAATGCCAGCCAGCCTCCAATCGAGGAAGAGAGGAGTACCTCTTAAAGAGAGTCTGGAAGACTGGAGAGCAGAAGAGGCAGGACCAGCAGAAGAAGCAGAACCAGGAGGAGAGGCAGGACCAGCAGAAGAAGCAGGACCAGCAGAAGAAGCAGGACCAGCAGAAGAGGCAGAATCGGAAAGACGGACAGAACGGACGGATCCAGGAGAAAGGGTTCTCCTCAGAGATAAGGAGAGAGGAGAAGGTGTGCTCTTCAAGGAAGAGAGGTGCAGGAAGGCCAGTTCTGGGAAAGGAAGGGCTGAAGCAGTAGCCCTTGGACAGGAGTTTGGCAGAAGGCGGCAACAGCCGCTGTGGCATGAAGAGAGGAGCAACCAAGGAGAAGGAGAGACAGCTCCATCAAGAGTGAGTGCTCTTCGTCCAGAGAGGCGAAGGCATTGCTGTGACTGCAGTATAAAGCCAACTGAAGGACGGCTGGAGAACCTAAGGCCTATTGCTCAGGCAAATCAGAATCCCAGCTGAGGCAGGCCTCAACCCTCACCTGGAGTAGAAAAGCCAAAGATAAAAGGTAACCCATATTTTACTCGAAGCAGGTTTCAGAGTGCTGGTATATGGGGAGGACAGGGAGCAGAGGAATACTGTCCATATAAAACTGCCTATGATACAACATACAAGAAACGTTTACCAAATAAGAGACTTTTTAATGAGAAAGGTTTGCACGAAGCTAATGTAAAACCCTTGCAGAAGGAGGAGTGTTCTCAGTATAGGAGAGCACAGGACCGACACCCTGCGCTTAACCCTGAGCATTGGGAGGTCATACAAAAGTTATATAAGAAGCCAGACAGCGTAGTTACTCACCTGTAACAGGTGTTCTCCAGGAGCAGCAGGAATCAGTCCTCACTTATGGGTGACGTCGGCGCCGACGGAGCCCTCGCGGAGCAATTTTCCCCAGCTTTCAAAGAAAGCCTTTGGGAATTGCAGCGCGCATGCGCGGTCCCCTTCCCGCCCAAGGGTGCCATCTTAGCCAGTCAGATGACATAGCTAAAAAGACAGCATAAAAATTTGCAAAAGAACTAAAGCAGGTGATTGCAACTCCACGGGGAGGAGGGAGGGTTGTGAGGACTGATTCCTGCTGCTCCTGGAGAACACCTGTTACAGGTGAGTAACTACGCTTTCTCCAGGACCAAGCAGGAAGTCAGTCCTCACTTATGGGACTCCCAAGCTCAAGGCTACCGGAGACCCTAAGCACAAAAATGAGCTCCCTCTAGCTCAGCAGCACAGCAGGAAAGAATCTTCGCTGAATTATTACCCACCGGTAGCCCACATCCGGGATGGAGGGTAGGAGTTGCTCAGACCTCAAAGAGATTACGGAGGACTGCCTGTCCGAAAGCACTGTCCCTGCGGGACTCCCTCTCGAGACAGTAATGGACCGCAAAAGTCTGGCTCGAAGACCAAGTAGCGGCCCGGCAGATGTCTGCCAGCGGAACAGAGCGGAGGTAAGCCACTGACGTAGCCTTTGCCCGAACGCAATGAGCCGTGACTCGACCTTCCAAGGAGAGTCCGGCTGCCCCATAAGCCCAAGAGATACAGTCCGCAACCCAGATGGACAGAGTACGCTTGGAGACCGGGAGCCCCAATTTATTGGGGTCAAAAGACACAAAAAGCTGAGCAGCTTTACGGTGCTCCCGCGTACGGTCAAGGTAGAAGTTCAATGCCCTTCTACAGTCCAGGGTATGGAGGACCGTTTCAGCTCGGCTGGAGTGTGGTCTGGGAAAGAAGGTTGGAAGTACCACCTCCTGATTGATGTGAAAAGGGGAGACCACTTTTGGAAGAAATTTTGGGTGAGTCCGTAGGACTACCCTATTTTTGTAGAACCGAGTGTAAGGGGGATCAGACACGAGGGCCTGCAATTCACTTACGCGTCTAGCGGAAGTGAGGGCTATCAAGAACAGAGTTTTCCAAGAAAGAAAACGGAGAGAACAGGTAGCCATAGGTTCAAAAGGCGGACAGGTGATCCGCTGTAAAACCACATTCAGGTCCCAGTCAGGCGCTGGC
This sequence comes from Ichthyophis bannanicus, assembly GCA_033557465.1. Lineage (NCBI taxonomy): Eukaryota > Metazoa > Chordata > Amphibia > Gymnophiona > Ichthyophiidae > Ichthyophis > Ichthyophis bannanicus. The sequence continues at coordinate 688,542,292 of CM066035.1, forward strand.
GGGCGCAGAGGTGGTTTAAGTAGAAGGAGACCTCGGAGAAACCTCGCTACGAGAGGGTCGTTGGAGAGAGGTCTGCCGTCCACCGGCACATGATGTGCTGAAAGAGCACTGAGGTGAACTTTGACGGAGTTGGACTTAAGTCCCAGATTAGAGAGGTATAGCAAGTACTGCAAGATCACCGACACCGGGCAGGAGAAGGGATCCTGAGACTGTTGGGTACACCAAACGGAAAAACGACGCCATTTAAGGGCGTAGCATTTGCGGGTAGAAGGTCGTCGCGAAGCTAAGACGACCTCCTCCACCTCTGCCGGCAGGAGAAGGGGAGCAAGGACTAACCTCTCAGCAGCCAGGCCATTAGGTTGAGAGACCTGAGGTTGGGGTGTAGCAGAGACCCCTGATCCTGAGTGAGGAGATCCGGTTGTAACCCCAGAGGGAATGGATCCTCCACCGCTAATTGCAGCAGGAGCGGAAACCACGGCTGTCTTGGCCAGCGAGGGGCCACCAGGATCATGAAGGCTTTGTCTCGGAGAACCTTGAAAAGAGTCCGAGAGACTAGCGGGATGGGAGGGAAAGCGTACAAAAGGCTCCCCGACCATGACAGTAGAAAAGCGTCCGCCGCAACCCGAAGGGGGTGTGGCTGACGAGAGCAGAAGCGAGGAAGTTGCCGGTTGTGAGGACTGGCAAAGAGATCCACCGTGGGGAGGCCCCACTTTAGAAAGAGCTTCTGAGCTACCAAGGGATCCAGGCGCCACTCGTGCGGCTGGAGGATCCTGCTGAGCTTGTCCGCCAGGCAATTCTCGTGGCCTGGGAGATAAACTGCCTTGAGGAGAACGCCGTGACTGACGGCCCAAGAGCAGAGCTTCTGTGCTTCCCGGCAGAGAAGGAAGGAGCCCGTGCCCCCCTGCTTGTTCACGTAGAACATGGCAACTTGATTGTCCGTCTGGACAAGGACGGACTGGTGAGAGGTCAGGTGGGAGAAGGCCTTGAGAGCCAGGCGGATCGCTCTGAGCTCTAGGAAGTTGATCTGCTGAGCAGACTCCCACGTGGTCCAGAGGCCCTGAGTACGTGCCCCTTGGCAATGTGCTCCCCAGCCCAGGAGGGATGCATCTGTTGTCAGCACCCGGGCCGGCTGAGGTGACTGGAAAGGCATGCCGAGTATCAGGTTCGGCCGATTAAACCACCACCGGAGAGACGAGATCAGCGGCTCGGAGACGCGCACTAGGTCTGCTAGGCCGCCTGTGGCTTGTTGCCACTGCTGGCGGAGACACCATTGAGCAGGCCGCATATTCAGGCGGGCATTGGGGGTCACATGGACGGTGGAAGCCATATGGCCGAGTAGTCTCAGGAAGCGCCTGGCGGAGACCAGGGGCTGGCTGCGAAAACGGTCGGCTAGGTCCATGAGCCGTTGAGCTCTGTCGAGCGGTAGGAACGCTCGTGCCTGAGGAGTGTGCAGCCTTGCGCCGATGAACTCGAGATCCTGTGAGGGGAGCAAAGTGGACTTTGCGAAGTTTATAACAAAGCCCAAGTACTGCAGAAGAGTCACCGTGCGGCGTGTGGCGTTGGTGACCTCCGGAGCGGACGCTGCTCTGATGAGCCAGTCGTCGAGGTACGGAAAGACATAGAGGCCGTGAAGCCGGAGATGGGCCGCCACCACCGCGAGACACTTTGTGAAGACTCGCGGTGCGGAGGACAGGCCAAAGGGCAGTACTCTGTACTGGTAATGATTTCCGGCCACCACAAACCTTAGGTACTGGCGGTGGTTTGGGTGGATAAGGATGTGCGTGTAGGCATCCTTTAGATCCAAGGAGCATAGCCAATCTCCCTGCTGGAGGTAGGGCAGAAGGATTCCAAGGGTAAGCATCTTGAACTTTTCCCGCACGAGGAATTTGTTGAGGTTGCGCAAGTCCAGGATGGGTCTGAGGCCTCCTGTCCTTTTTGGTACCAGAAAATACCTGGAATAAAAGCCTTGACCTCTCAGGTGGTGGGGCACCGGTTCCACCGCCTGTTCCTGTAGAAGACCTGCTAACTCCTGAAGGAGTAATTCCCTGTGCAGAGGGGGCCGTGGAGGTTCTCCCGGAAAATAGGAGGGAGGGACCTGGTGGAAGTGGAGAAGATAGCCTTCTCGCACGACTTGAAGCACCCAGGCATCTGAGGTGATGCTGGACCACTTGTGGGCGAAGTGAACCAGCCGGCCTCCGGTGCTGGGAGGAACCAGCGGGGGGGGAGAGGCTATGCTTAAGGAGTCAAAAACCCCCACCCTGCGGAGCAGGGGCTGGTGGTGCAGGCTTGGGGGCTTGCTGCCTACGGGACCCGTTACCCCGTCCCTTGGCCTGCTGGCCCTGTTGGGGAGCTGCAGGGGCCTGATATTGGGGGTATTGTTTGTAGGCAGCCGCCTTCCTCGGGTAAAAGGACTTTTTTCCCGAGCCCTTCTTTTTCTGGGAAGGGGCGGAGGTCTTCCTAGAAAGCCTAGTCCTGGTGAGAGTCTCCGTCTCAATTTATGCAGCCTTTTCAGCCATGGGCTTGCCAAAGAGGTTTTCGCCTCGGCAGGGGACATCGACCAACTTGTCCTGCACCCAGGGCTCAAGGTCAGACGACTGAAGCCAAGCCTGTCGGCGGGCACCGATGCCGGCTGCGGCCACTCGAGCCGATGCTTCAAAGCCATCATAGGCTGCTCGGGACATGAATTTGGAGCATTCCTGAATGCCAGTGGACAAGGCCAGGAACCTCCGCAAGGGTTCCTCGGACAAACCAGCGGAGAATCCGGCTAGCTCTTTAGCCAGGTCTCGGAGATACATGCCCATGTATAGCTGGTAGGTCTGGACACGACACGCAAGCATAGAGCCCTGGAAACACTTCTTACCAAGGCCATCCAGGTTACGGGCCTCCCTGCCAGGAGGCACCGAGGAGTGCATCTTCTGGCTCTTAAGACGATGCATGGCTGATTCCACTACCATGGAATGGTGTGGTAGCTGTGCTTTTTGGAAGCCAGGGCTCTTGCGGACTCGATAGATAGAATCGACCCGCTTGCTCAGGACCGGCGAGGTGGCCGGACTCTCCCACATGCGGAAGAGTAGTCGTTCCAGCATGGGAGGAACCGGCACAGTAAAGTGTTCCCTGGCGGGAGAGTCATACTGGAGGGCGTCGAGCTCTTCGGCTCGAGGCTCCTCCTCGGGGTCCGCAGGGAAGGCCAAGGCCTTGGCCATATCCCTGACGAAGTCCGAGAACCGGGCATCCTCCGGGGGGGACTGCTTCCGAGGTTCGGACTCAGGTGAGTCCGAGGGGACACACCGAGTCCGAAAAGAATCAGGCGACTCTTCCTCTTCAGACTCCCAGGCCGACTCCGACGAGGACTCGGTGGGGTCGGCCCGGGCAGGGCGCGGCGCCTGCCGCCCCGACGCCGAGGGAGTCGGCGTCGGCGACCTCGGTCCCGAACGGGAGGCCGAGGGTGACCTCGACCGAGGATCGACTCGAGTTCGCATCGACTCGAGGATCGGCTCGGTCTCCGGGGTCGACTTAGACGTCAACGTCCCGGCGGCCGGGGCAGCGGCGCCAGCGAAGCCAGCGAGCAGTGCCCGCTGCTGGTCCATGAAGGCAGACAGTCTGCTCTCCAAGGCCGTCAACCTGAGTCCGAGCTCAGGTGACCCAGCAGCCCCCGACTCGGGCCCCGACGGCGTCGGGCCCGATGTCGGCTGTCGCGGAGGCGAGTCCAGAAGGACCACAGGACTTACCCGAGCAGGCAGCTCTGACTCCAGGCGAGGTCGCTTCGTGAGGTGCTCCTTCTCCAAGGACCCGGGGCGGCTATCGGGGCTATGCGACCTGGCCCTCGCGGAGCCAGGAGCGTCCACCGATGCCGCCCTCGGCTGGGGTCAGCGAAGATTCTATCCCGCTGATGCCGCCGACTTCTCAACGCTTTGGAGGACAGTTTGCCACAAGGCCCACAGATCATTTCTTCATGATCCGGGCCCAGGCAGCGGAGGCAATGGTCGTGTGTGTCAGTCAGTGACATATTTCGGTCACACTGACCACACCGCTTGAAACCACTGGCAGCCATCGGGGGAAAAAAGGGCCCCGGCGAGGTCAAAGGACCGGGCTGCCAGGGAAAAAACCGAAAACGAAAACTGACTAAGTCAGAAAAACCGAAAAAGAAGAAGAGGACTAGTGACCGGCGTCGCGAGTCCGGGCGGGAAAAAGACCGGCGTCGAACCGAAGGAAAAAAGAGTAAATTATGAAGAAAAATCAACTTTTTCGCGGGGACACGACGGGTACGTCTGTAGGGCTCCGCGGAAAAAAGAAGACTGGCTAAGATGGCACCCTTGGGCGGGAAGGGGACCGCGCATGCGCGCTGCAATTCTCAAAGGCTTTCTTTGAAAGCTGGGGAAAATTGCTCCGCGAGGGCTCCGTCGGCGCCGACGTCACCCATAAGTGAGGACTGACTTCCTGCTTGGTCCTGGAGAATACAATTTACCAGAAATTACGGACTCAGTTTCAGATGCTTCCGAATTGGAACCGATGCAAGTGGAATTTGCTAAAGAGCTTTCAGATACAGAAATGGACTGTAATTACTGCATGACAGGAAGCCTGGAGTCCTTGCCTAGCGTATAAGCTATAACTTGTAGAATAGGAAATGTTTGTTTTTGTACACCACTCTGTGAAGATAACAGTTTTGCTTTAAACTCATGTTTTACTTTTTCTTCTAACCTGAAGTAAGGACACTTGTGTTGATGTTATTGCCCAACCATTTGAACCTTTGCAAGAAGGGGAAATAAATGCCTTTGTTTTCCCTCCACTCTGACCTTTGTGTTCTTTGAGATTTGGTAACAAGGAGGCTACCAGGCTAAAAGTCCCTGGGCCCTGTGAAACACTTGCCAAACTCAACCTTATATATTTTTATGTCCAACCTACCTTGGTCTATTACCCTGCCAAGGTGGTGCACGTGACATAAAATGGCGTAGTTATTGGATGCTTGCTTGGAACCTACATCCGCACAAGAAAAAAGAAAAATAAAACTCCTGAGTTAAAAAGAGAAGTAAAGCCTGGACTGAACTGCTGGAAAAACAAGACCCGGAGCGGATCAGCTATAAAAACCGGATCGGAGGGAGAAAACGCGAAGTGAAGTAACTGAAATCCGGAAGGGATGGTGAAAATCCTGAAGGGAAAATCCTGTTGCCAACACCGAAGCAGAGGAGCTGCAGAGCGGGACAGCAACTAACATTCCAGGGCTGACTCAACACTAATGTCAGGTAAAACGTAAATAGGCCTGAATAAGTGTTGGATGTCAAGGGAAGTTTGGAAAAAAAAAAAAGGGGGGAAAGAAAGAGTTTAGGAGAGCCACACTTGGTTTTTTTTCTCTTTGTCTCTTTATACAGGTGCGTCATGGAACCAAAGGATCTTTGTGCCTGGATGACACACCAATTTGACAAGCAAGCTGAGGTTGCGCTGAAAAACCAAGCGCAAGCATTACAAGCCATGCAAGCGCAACAACTGCTCGTCTTGCAGACCATGGAGAACTGGTTGGCTCAACAGCGAGAGGCAATGGCAAAGGCCAGCACGGAGAGGTTGCAGGCAGCCGGACCAACCAACCCAGGGACTGGACAATGGTCATGCAATGATCTTGTTGTGGGAAAGCTAAGTCCAAATGATAACGTGGATGACTTTATAGATTCATTCAGTAGGATTGCAGGTTCAGCTAATTGGCCACCCGAGCAATGGGCCATTCGACTTGCAGCGTCCCTCACGGGGGAGGCGCTAGCTGCCTACAGATCAATGCCCCCAGCTCTAGCCAACACCTATGAGGAGGTAGTCACAGCTATTAGGGATCGCTTAGGCCTTACACCATTAGCATATAATAAGATGTTTAGAGCCACTTCCCTTAGGGCTGATGAAACACCCAAAGCCCTTGGCCATAGGATAAGGAGTCTAGCAAACAAATGGCTACAGCCGGAAAGGAAAAATATAGATACGTTAATGGATGCCATAATATTGGAGCAGTATATGTCCGCCGTACCGAGTAGAGTACAGAACTTTTTAATTTTACAAAATTGCTGTACTACTACGGATGCAATAGCTCTCACCGAGCGATATTTGGAGGCAGAAAGAGTTACCCAACCCAGGGTGGGGTCGCCCAAATTAACAGTAGGTATGGAGGCACAGAGAGTAGAAAGTCCTTCATGACCTCCATATGGCAGTATGAAAAGTAAGAAACCTCTAGTAAGAGAAAATGCCAAGAGATGTTTTGCTTGTGGTAAGGAGGGTCACCTGAAAAGTGAGTGTTATTCTCGTACTGCTCTTGTGGGAGAGGCCCCAAGGACAATAGGGGAAGGTTTTGTATTAAATGTAAAAATTCATGGAATAAATGTAAAAGCACTTCTGGATTCAGGAGCTGACCAAACCATGATTTCAAAAAGGTTATGGTTTGTGATCAGGGATCAGGGATTGTCAGCTCCCGAACATCCAGAAGGTAATGTTAAAATAAAATGCATACATGGAGCGGCTACCCGCTATCCTGTCTATAAGCTGTGGGTTAAGGGATTGGGCATAGAAAAGGAAATGCTAGTAGCAATCGTGCCTAAGTTGCCGCAAGAGTTGGTATTGGGCCGCGATTGGCCACAATTCCGGAGAAGTCTTAAAGAGGGCTTATCTCCACCAAAGGTGCCAAATTCCACTTGCACTCGGCATGACCCTACTGAGAACCCCAAGCCACAACCGAATAGACCTAGGAATACTACAAGCCCCATAATTCCTAGCCCGCTTTGGGAGAAACCAAAGAAGTCACCCTTAAAAGAACAAGCAGACTCACCGAAGAAGTTTGTCCTAAAGTTTTGCAAAACTTCAGAGAAAGCTCATAGTCCTCAACGGGCGTCTGCACAGGCGGCTGGTTATGACCTGTATAGCGCTGAGGACAAGGTTATCCCAAAACAGGGGCGTACGTTAATTTCTACAGATCTCCAGATAGAGCTACCCCAAGGGTGCTATGGGCGGATAGCATCGCGATCCGGACTTGCTGCCAAGCACAGCATTGATGTGGCCGCCGGGGTAGTCGACCCGGACTACAGGGGCGTATTGAAAGTTCTTCTGTGCAACTATTCGAGCCAAGACTTTAAGGTCCAATTAGGGGACAGGATAGCGCAATTGGTTTGCGAACGTGTGGGATTCCCCAGCCTTGAAGAGGTCGCTATGCTAACCCCAACGAGCCGGGGAGCAGGAGGTTTCGGCTCTACCGGGAAGGGAGACCTGGAGGGCTTCATCGCTATAGGAAGTGAACCCCCAGAGGAGGATCTTGGTCCCCATATAGAGGAATGCGGAGAATCCCCTACGCCAAGGATCGGGGAGGAACTCTCCTTAAGGCAGAAGCAGGACTTGACCCAACTGTTGAAGGAGTATAGGGATGTGCTAACTCCTGTACCAGGAGAAACCACGTTGGTCGCACACGAGATACTCACCCCACCGGGAAAAATTATTCGGCAACGACCGTATCGATTGCCGGAAGCAAAGAAGCAGGAAGTTATCAATCAAGTACAGGAGATGCTACGATTAAACATCATAGAAGAATCGTATAGTCCTTGGTGCAGCCCTGTGGTACTAGTACCTAAGCCCGACGGAACTATGCGCTTCTGTATAGACTTCCGACAAGTGAATGCCGTGTCTATTTTTGACGCTTACCCGATGCCTCGGATTGAGGAGCTATTAGACCGGCTCGGGCAGGCAAAGTTTCTTACAACTCTGGACATGACCAAAGGGTACTGGCAGGTCCCTTTAACACGTGATGCTAAACCCAAGACTGCCTTTAGCACACCTCTGGGCCTGTTCCAGTTCCGAAGAATGCCCTTTGGCCTGCACGGGGCAGCGGCCACGTGCCAGCGTCTAATGGACATCATCCTCCGGCCCTATCAGACTTTCGCAACAGCCTACATGGATGATGTAGTGATCCACAGTACTACGTGGAAGGAACATCTTCATCAAGTAGAAACAGCCTTTCAAAATTTGAAGGAAAAATTGTGTCGGGCCCCCATATTGCGTGGTGTGGACTTCCGGCAAACCTTTCTCTTACAGACGGATGCGTCAGAAACAGGTTTGGGTGCTGTTCTCTCGCAAATACAAGAAGGCGCAGAACACCCCATTATGTTCCTTAGCAGGAAACTATCGCTTGCTGAGAGAAAATACGCAACAATTGAGAGGGAATGTCTCGCAATTAAGTGGGCCATTGAAGCCCTCAAATTCTATTTGACAGGGAGGAAGTTCATCCTCATTACGGACCATGCCCCTCTGAAATGGTTACACACCATGAAAAATGAGAACAACCGCATAACTAGGTGGTACATGGCTTTGCAGTCCTATGATTTTAGAGTGGAGCATCGAGCAGGGAAGCTGCATTTTAACGCAGATGCGATGTCGCGTATTACGTGCTGCGTAGAAGAGGCTTCACCAGCCCGTAATATTTTAAGAAGGGGGATGTGTCACGCAGAAGACCCTCTGGGAATAGAAGAAAATGTTTTAAACACAGAAAAAGTCGGGCACAAGCTGCAATATTTCGAGGAACCAGATAGAGGGAGCAAGAGGGACCTCTGAGAGACTGAGGAACCACGCCCCATAGGTCGTGAGGTAATGCCAGCCAGCCTCCAATCGAGGAAGAGAGGAGTACCTCTTAAAGAGAGTCTGGAAGACTGGAGAGCAGAAGAGGCAGGACCAGCAGAAGAAGCAGGACCAGAAGAAGCAGGACCAGCAGAAGAGGCAGAATCGGAAAGACGGACAGAACGGACGGATCCAGGAGAAAGGGTTCTCCTCAGAGATAAGGAGAGAGGAGAAGGTGTGCTCTTCAAGGAAGAGAGGTGCAGGAAGGCCAGTTCTGGGAAAGGAAGGGCTGAAGCAGTAGCCCTTGGACAGGAGTTTGGCAGAAGGCGGCAACAGCCGCTGTGGCATGAAGAGAGGAGCAACCAAGGAGAAGGAGAGACAGCTCCATCAAGAGTGAGTGCTCTTTGTCCAGAGAGGCGAAGGCATTGCTGTGACTGCAGTATAAAGCCAACTGAAGGACGGCTGGAGAACCTAAGGCCTATTGCTCAGGCAAGTCAGAATCCCAGCCGAGGCAGGCCTCAACCCTCACCTGGAGTAGAAAAGCCAAAGATAAAAGGTAACCCATATTTTACTCGAAGCAGGTTTCAGAGTGTTGGTATATGGGGAGGACAGGGAGCAGAGGAATACTGTCCATATAAAACTGCCTATGATACAACGTACAAGAAACGTTTACCAAATAAGAGACTTTTTAATGAGAAAGGTTTGCATGAAGCTAATGTAAAACCCTTGCAGGAGGAGGAATGTTCTCAGTATAGGAGAGCACAGGACCGACACTCTGCGCTTAACCCTGAGCATTGGGAGGTCATACAAAAGTTATATAAGAAGCCCGACTACAATTTACCAGAAATTACCGACTCAGTTTCAGAGGCTTCCGAATTGGAACCGATGCAAGTGGAATTTGCTAAAGAGCTTTCAGATACAGAAATGGACTGTAATTACTGCATGACAGGAAGCCTGGAGTCCTTGCCTAGCGTATAAGCTATAACTTGTAGAATAGGAAATGTTTGTTTTTGTACACCACTCTGTGAAGATAACAGTTTTGCTTTAAACTCATGTTTTACTTTTTCTTCTAACCTGAAGTAAGGACACTTGTGTTGATGTTATTGCCCAACCATTTGAACCTTTGCAAGAAGGGGAAATAAATGCCTTTGTTTTCCCTCCACTCTGACCTTTGTTTTCTTTGAGATTTGGTAACAAGGAGGCTACCAGGCTAAAAGTCCCTGGGCCCTGTGAAACACTTGCCAAACTCAACCTTATATATTTTTATGTCCAACCTACCTTGGTCTATTACCCTGCCAAGGTGGTGCACGTGACACTATGTATCTATGATACTACCAGGAGGGGCTCTCAGTGGCCTGCTCAATAGTGAAACCTGTATATAAGGTCCTCTACAGGATGGTACCTGGATCCTAGTAGACTATACAAGATGGGGTTGTCCATAAACAAGGTTATGTTGGTGAGTGTGGAAACAGCTGGGGGATTTTTTTTCCATATGTGGTGGGGATGCCCAAGAGTAGTAAAATTCTGGATACAGTTGAGGGATAGTTTTGAGGAAACAGGGGGAAGACGTTGGATGCTGGAACCTAGAGCCTGTTTATTGAATCAACTAAAGAAGGGAGTGGCATACAAAGCCCAAGTACTGATACGCATGTACATTATTGCGGTCCAGGTGGCCCTAGGGAAACGTTTGCGAAAGAAATTGGTGCCTGGGGTGGCAGAGGTGCTTAGCCGCTTAGAGTGGATCCATGATATGTCTAAGGCAATGGCTATGCAGGACAGGCAGGGGCACCAATTTCATAAATCATGGGAGGTGTATAATATTGGAGATCACATAAGTTGAACAATAATGTGTCTTGTAATAATGTAGATACTTTTGTACTGGATAGGTCTGGGGAGGATGACCATTAAAGCAGAATATGATGGGGGATGGGGGAATTGGGTAATACTTATTTTTGTATATACTGTTGTTGGCAAAACTCTGTACAATTCTGGATATGTTGTTAAAAAATTTGCAAGTATAAAAAAAAATGTTTCTAGCTCAGGCCATAGTCCCTCTGTGATTCATTCAGCCAGTTCCACGTCTCACCTTCTCATCCCATTGGAAGTCGGGGGTGACTGTGAGCTCCACTTTCAAAGTGGACCTTGTGATGGGCTGTAGGTGCACAGACAAATCCAGCTTTGGAAAAAGGTGCACATACTTATGAATAGTCTTTCCCATCTTAGGCATCCGGATTAGCTCTCCTGCAGCAAGACACATGAAGTAGTCATTATATACCAGCAAGGGCACACATGCCATATATAATGCTGAACACCACTAGCATATGTTTTAATCATCAAAAATCAGTCTAATCAAAGACCTAGGTTCTTTTGGCACCTTAAGAATGGATTCCTCACAGAACTATATATTCAAAAGATTATACTGAAAACATTTTAAAAATACTTCTTTAAAATTAAATAATTTTCATACCTGTTTGATTCAAAGTTGTTGGTTTTTTTTTTTTTTTTAACTTTTCTAGTTCAGTTCTCACTTAACCTATTTTCTTCCAGTTTCTTTTTCATTGTCTCTTTAAAAACCTCTCACACTCATGTTTCTCATACCTTCCAAGGTATCTCTTAACTATCTACTCTCCTAGTCTCATTTTTTTACCTTGTCTTCTGATTTTCCATCCCTCCATCACTCCCAGTCTCTTCTCTCATCCCTACATCCCTGAGGAATAAGTATAAAGTACACACATTTAGGTCTGTGGATTTTACTTACCTGTAATGGAGGTTCTCAGAGGCAAGCAGAGGAATGAAACCACACTAACCCTCCTGCCATTCCCTCTTGAACTATGTATCCAGGTGACTGTGCATAGCAATACCCGCACATGCCTAGCCCTGCTAAGGCTTTCCTTAGTTTTGAGAGCATGTCTGTATCTGTTAGAAGCAATCAGGGATAACAAGACCCAAATGAGCAGGCAAGCAAGAGAAAGGCACCCATACATATGGATGATTATCAATTTGAGGGTTACCAGGGAAGCAAGTTCAGGGTGCATGGAGGCAAGAAAGATAAACTGTGCAACAGGTTTCACAGTATAGACTGTCCAAATAGACTGTCAAGGTGAGGGGTGCCATCTAGCAGTAGAACTTGGTGAAGGCATGGCCAGATGACCCAAGTCACAGCTCTGCAGATATCCACTATGGAAGTTGATTTGAAGTTGGAGAAAACTTCTGTTTTTGCTTGGAAGTGGTGAATACCAATACAACCTGAAGATTGAGTACCATCTGTGGCATAGAAAAGTCAATTCAATCCAAAACCCTTTTGGAAAATGTATGCTTAGTTACTTGAAAACCTGGGTAGTTTGAGCTAAGAGAGACAAATAGTCAAGAAGATTTTTGAACTAACTGCTCTTCAGATAGTACAACAAGGCTCACTTCTACGCTTGTGTCTGCAGCATGTTCTTAGCCAGATGAAACTGTGGCTTCAGGAAAGAGACTAGAAGGACTATAGTCTGATTGATCTGGAATTGAGATACAGTCCTAAGTAAGAATTTAAGATGGGTATGTAGCACCAACCTACTGGGAAAGAACAGAGTATGGGGTGGGGGGGGGGGGGGTTAATGGATAAGGGATTGAAGCTCACTGATATAAATGGTGAAAGTGATAGCTTTCAAGAAGAGTTTTCCTGGAAAGGTGTTGAGTGCAGCTTTCCCCCAAGGGCTCAAAAAGGGATTCAGTGAGTTAAGTGAGAATAATGTTGAAGTCCCACAGCAGAAGCAGGCTGCAAATGGGTTTTGTGCGAAGGCACCCTTGGATGAATCGTGAAATAAGAGAATGAACCAAAATTAACCTATCAATAGGCTCACATTAGGTTGCAATGGTGGAATGATGGAGGCATATAGAATTAGTCTTGAGACCGACTTAGGGAGGTGCTAAAGGTAGTTCAGCAATGCAGGGACTGGATTAGACTGAAAGATCACGAGCGTGTTCCATACAATAACACTTCTTGGTGTTGGGTTTGCCTGAGGCTGGGAGAACCACCAAACTTGGGATACTAATTGAGAGGAAATCACCTGCCTCTCAGCAGTCATGAACTCAGAGCTAGGAATTGACAGTGGGATGTAATTGACTGTAGTCCTGTTGAGTCAGGAGGGAGGCCTGGGCTCCCAGATGGAACAGTTGAACCTGGGCAAGGGTGATGGACCCAAGGGAGCCAAAGCCGAAGAGGCCAAAGGTTTGCCACTAGAGCTCTGTCCTGGAAGATCTCTGAAAGAGAAGAGGCAAAACAAGCAGAGTTATCCCTGCTTTTGAGGAAGGTGCTTGTGAGTCAACCTCTGTTTAGTTTCAAGGGACTATTTGTGAGGGTCTAGCCTCTTGCTGAACTTGTCTGTCATCTGGGTGAGGTCACTGGGAAGATAGGCTGCTTGGAGGAATGTTCCCATCGAAATCACCAGGTTCCATATTTTGACTACTTCTCAGCAGCGAATCCAATTTCCTTTGCCTGTCAATGTAAAACATGGCTACCTGGTTGTTGTTTGGATAAGGATGCCTTTAACAACTTATCCTACATCCCAGGCCCAGAAGTCCTTAAAGGTTGCTTGAAGATCAAGATGACTGATGCAGAGATTTCTCATGAACGTCTCAGAGAACCTGCATATGAAGGTGGAGAAAATGTGCTCTCCATCCTGTTGTGGATGCATCCTAGTCAGCATAAGGTGGTACAGAGGTAGTCTGAAGGTGCAGCCATCATGATAGTTGGATGGTGCTTGCCACGAAGCATAGGGTTCACTTCATCCCCAGCGATATTCTTACCTTTGCAGACAATGGCTGGTGAAATTATTCTGTTGAAACTTCAGATGCCACTGCAAAAGTCTCATCTGAAGTCTTGCAAAGGGCAAATTGTAGATGCATGCTCTCATGTGTCCCAAAACTTGAAGGATGGTGTGGATTAACATAGGGTCTTAAGAGCATTCTGTTGATTGTCAGGCAAATAGAATCTGACTTGTTGATTTGCTAAATGCCTTCCTAAGAATTGAATATTCTGCGTGGGACTAGGAAGAATCTAAGTTTATTTAGGAACTCGAAGTTCTGAAAATTGTGTAGGATTGTTTGTAGAGATTCCTGGATGCCCTAAGGTAATTTTGATGAAATGAGCAAATTGTCCATATAAGGGAAGATGAATATGCCCATCTCCAAAGGTTATCACTACTACCACCACATATACTTTGTGAAAGTCCTGAGTGTTGGAGAGAGGCTGAAAGGCAGCAGCTGTTATTGGTAATGCAGGCTTTTGAAAGTGAAAGGGAGAACTTCTAATGAGGAGAGTGAATACAAATGCAGGTAGTGGCATTCTTCAGATCAAGTGAAGCCAGCCAATAGCCTCAGCAAAGGAGTGGCAATATGGTCGCTAACAAACTCATTTTGAATTTTTCTTTCTTTAAGACACTAAGATCTCCGAGATACAAAATTGACCAGAGGCTGACTGACTTTTAGAATGAGGAAGTATCTGAATAGAATCCTTGTCCCCCTTCCTGAAGCAACACCTCCTCAATAGCCTGAGCCTGTAACTTTGTTTCCAGTGGGACGAAGTAGTAATAAGGATGCTTTGACAAAGGGATTGGTGGCAAGGATGGAGGATGAAATTGCGAGAAGTTGAGTTTGAAGCCCTCAAGTTAAAATTCTGAGGACCCAGTGACTTGATGTGATGCACTGTCAGCCCCTTGAAAAAAATGAAAGCTCCCCCTGTCACTGTTGGGTAATCATAAACTCAGACTAGGATTTTCAACTGGTAGTTGCAGTAACAAATTGCTTACTTCTCACAGCTTCTACCTCTGTGAGTAGGATTGGATTGGTGGGTGCTGGAGTGGTGCACAGCTGTACAGTTTGAAGCGTCCTTACTTATAGAGCAATTAGAAGTATTGTGATTAATATAAAAATTTCTTTAGTCTGGTGTCTGCAGGCAGAAGAGGTCTGCTCAGCCAACTGTGTGAAGAATTCAAGCAGATTAGAACAATGATCTTTGATAAGAGTTATAGTGTCTTTTACATTTCTCCAAACAAGTTCTCCCCCAAACAAGATGCGTCTGCTAAGTGGTCAAGGAGATCTTCAAGTGTTGAAGCTCGGATTCATGCAGTCCTGCATATTACTAGAGCTGACAGATGCTGCATCATATGAATTCTATGTTTATGTTATGAGGCGAAAGAGATACTTTTCAAGAACATGATACAAAGGCAGTATCCCAGAGGAAGTCTGTTGAATCAAAGTGTGTTGATATTTAACATTTGTAACATAGTAACATAGTAAATGACGGCAGATAAAGACCAGCATGGTCCATCTAGTCTGCCCAGCAAGATGGCAGAGTAGGTGCACCTGTCGCTCTGTGCAGGCCACCCCTCCCCATGTCTTTGTTTAGGGGTGAACCCACCACTCCATGTAGGACACCCCCATTTGAGACATTAGATGGTTCAGAAGTTAGATGGTACCATTTATTTTGTTTTTATCCTGTTGCTGTAAAGGGATCCACTGTGTATGTCCCATGCTGTTTTGAATTCCGTCATCGTGTTTGCTCCCACCGGGAGGGCATTCCAAGCATCCACCACCCTTTCAGTGAAAAAATATTTCCTGACATTGCCTTTCAATTTACCACCTTGCAGCTTCATATTATGCCCTCTAGTTTTACAGCTTCCCCGTCTTTGGAAGAGGTTTGTTTGTTCATCATTTCTCTTTAAGTATTTAAAGGTCTGAATCATATCTCCCCTGTCCCTCCTCTCCTCCAAAGTGTACATATTTAGGTCTTCAAGTCTCTTCTCATAAGGCTTCTGACACAGGCTCCAAATCATTTTGGTTGCCTTCCACTGAACAGTTTCCAGTCTTTACATCTTTTGCAAGATATGGTCTCCAAAACTGAACACAGTATTCCAAGTGAGGCCTCACCAGTGACTTGTACAGTGGCATAAGTACCTCTTCCTTTCTGCTGGTAATCCCTCTTTGTATGCAGCTCAACATCTTCCTGCCACCGCCTTGTCGCACTGTTTTGCCACCTTGAGATCATCAGAGATAATCACACCAAGGTCTTTCTGCTGAAACGTGCATACCAACCTCTCGCCCCCTATCGTGTACATTTCCCTTGGATTTCTGCTACCCAAGTGCATGACGCTGCACTTTTTCGCATTAAATCGTAGTTGCCAAGCATTAGACCAGTCTTCCAGCTTTTGTAGATCTTTCCTCATGTTAACCACTCCCTCGAGAGAGTGGACAACTTCTAGGGGTGATGGATGGGTAGTGAGGAATGATTCCTGCTGTCCCTGGAGAACACCTGTTACAGGTGAGTATACGCTTTCTCCAGAAACAAGCAGGAAGTCAGTCCTCACATATGGGAATCCCCAGGTACAGGCTACAGAGGACCTGTAGACAAGTGTCACGGTGAGCCATGAGCAGATACTGGTAACCGAAGACAGCCCGAGGACCCCGGGTCCCCGGAAGACCATTCTCCCGGTAGACACAGGAGGATCAGAGGGCCAGAGTTGCCTAAACCATGAACGGATTACGGAGTATGGCCTGGCCGAAGGCACTGTTCCAACAGAACTCCCCTCTCCAGGCAGTAATGTGTCGCAAAGGTGTTAGCCGAGGACCAGGTTGCGGCTCGGCAGATGTCCGTCAATGGCACGGAGCGCAGTTGTGCCACTGACACCGGTGTCACACGAACACCGTTTGCCGTGACTCGGCGGTCCAGCAGTAGCCCAGCCTGAGCCTGGGTGAAGGCGATGCAGTCCGTCACCCAGATGGAAAGGGTTTGCTTGGTGCCCGTGAGCCCCAAACAGGCGATCCTGCGGGCAGTCGGCCCCCTCTGCAAGCGGCAGCACGCTGCGGATCACGTGGGCAGTCGGCCCTTTAAATTGGAGAGCGCCATCGGGCGCTCCGGAGATCCTGCGGGCAGTCGGCCTCCACTGCAAGCGGCAGCACGCCGTGGATCACGTGGGCGATCAGCCCTTTCAATTGGGGAGCACCACTGGGCGCTCCGGAGATCCTGCGGGGGTGTCAGCCCCCTCTGCAAGCGGCAGCACGCCGCGGATCACGTGGGTGATTGGCCCTTTAAATTGGAGAGTGCCATCGGGTGCTCCGGAGATCCTGCGGGCAGTTGGCCACCTCTGCAAGCGGCAGCACGCCGTGGATCACATGGGCGAACGGCCCTTTAAATTGGAGAGCGCCATTGGGCGGGCCCGTGCCCGAGGGCCTTGCCAGAGGCCCTTTGGCGGGAACGCAGGTGGAAACAAACCCTCAGATCAAACAGTCTCTGCATCACCCTCAAGCTTAACCCAAGACCCGCTCCTGTGTGTACCGTTAGTGCAGCTCCAACAAATTTCCGTAGCTTCTGAAGAGCCGAGCAGACACAATCGCTTCTCCACACCCCAACCATCTCATGATTACCATCCTACACGTATCTCTGCTTTGGTCTTGCTTCCTACTGCTGGTTGCGATCTTACTTCCCATTGTTTGCCCAGAACTTACTACCCATTGCCTGCATAGAACTTGCTACCCATTGTTTGCCTAGAACTTACTACCCATTGTTTGCCCAGGTCTTGCTACCCATTGTTTACCTAGAACTTGCTACCCATTGTTTGCCTAGAACCTGCTACCCATTGTCTGCCCAGATCTTGCTACCCACTGCCTGCATATAACTTGCTACCCATTGTTTGCCTAGAACTTACTGCCCATTGTGTGCCTAGAACTTACTGCCCATTGTGTGCCTAGAACTTATTGCCCATTGCCTGCATAGAACTTACCACCCAGTGTTTCCCAGAACTTGCTACCTATTGTGTGCCTAGAACTTGCTACCCTTTGCTTGCTCAGACCTTGCTGCCCACTACCATGGCCCCACATCACATTGTCCTCCTCTTCCTCATCCTCCCCAACTGCCTCCCCTCCTACCAACACCCTCCCTCCTCTTCCCCTTCCCTCCCCTACCTTCCTCACTTCTCCCTCCATTCTGCCCCCCAGCCTAGCATCTGCCCTTGAGCTTTTTCACACCATCCCCCGCATCCAACCAGCCCCCCTCTCTTTAAGGCAACCCCACCCTCGCTTCCGCCGTACTATCTCCACTTTGCCACGCTCTCTAATTCTCATTCTCCTTCTCTCATCAGGTAATATCAACCCCAACCCTGCCCCCCCCAATTTCTTTCACACACTAAAAAAAGTTCCTCACGTACCCTGTCTAATCTTATCCACATCCCGCTCCTCCCTCCTTCCGCCCTCCCTCATCATAATCACTCATCCATAGATTTCAACCACAACCCTACCTCCATAAATAAATCCTCACATAACCTACCCGATACCATCAATTTACCCCTCACTTCCCCTCCCTCATGTCCCTCTTGGAGAGCACACACACCCAGACATAACCACCCACACCCTGCTCCCTCTAAATCTCGGTATTACCCTAGAAATAGACCCCACGCTACTCTGATAAGAAATCCACACGTAACCTTATCCAACCTTATCCATATCCCTCTCCTCCCCCCTCCACTCTCCCGTTTTCATGCGCCCTATGGAACGCATGCTCAGTCATTTAAAAAAACCCTTTTATTCACAATATTTTTATCTCTAATGCCCTACACCTTCTTGCCTTGACTGAGACCTGGCTCCCCCCAGAAGACACTGCATCCATTGCCTCTCTCTGCTGTGAGGGCTACCAGTTCTCCCATACACCTCGATCTACTGGTCGCAGTGGTGGTATTGGCCTCCTACTCTCTCCCTCCTGCCAATTCCAACCCCTCCTGCCACCCCAATCACACTCCCCCTCGCCTCCTCACACCACTTCCACTCCGAGTAGCTGTCATTTATTGCCCACCCGACAAATCCAAATCAACCTTCCTCACCGACTTCAACTCCTGGCTTTCTGCCTTTATGTATCCCTCCTCCCCCATTCTTATTCTTGGCGATTTCAACATTCACATCGACAACCCCTCCGACCCCCATGCCTCAAAGTTCCTTGCTCTTACCTCCTCGTTTGACCTCCAACTTTGCTCCACTGCCCCCACACACCTACACGGTCACTGCCTTGACCTAATACTCTTCTCCAATTCCTCTCCCTCAAACTTCCGCAAATCAATTCTTCCCTCATCTGACCGTCACCTCTTAACATTTACTCTTCGGCTTCCGCCGTCTCAGCCTCGTCCTGTCTCCTCCGACCTATTTAGAAACCTTCATAATATTGATCCCCTGACTCTCTCCTCCACCATTTCTCCATCTCTTTCCTCCATTATATCCTACAAGTCCGTTGAAGAGGCATTATCTTCATACAATGCAACACTATCCTCAGCTCTTGACACTCTTGCCCCTCCCACCCCACGTCCTGTCAAACGTTCTACACCCCAACCCTGGCTTTCACCCACAATCCGTTACCTACGTATCTGCGCCCATTCTGCCGAACGAGCTTGGTCCAAATCCCGCTCCCCGGAAGACCTTCTACACTTCAAATTCATGCTTGGCTCCTTCCAGTCAGCCTTAGCACTCGCCAAACAAGACTACTACATCCGTCTGACCAACTCCCTTGCCTCTGATCCTCGCCGTCTCTTTAATACCCTCAATTCTCTCCTCAAGGTCCCCCCACCCCTGATCCCACCCTCCCTTTCTTCCCAAACCCTAGCTGACTACTTCCACAATAAAATCCACAAGATTACCCTCCAATTCCCTACCCCCTTATCTACCTCCCCCTCCCCATTTCTCCCCCATCCATACTCCCCCTGCAACCCTCTCCTCCTTCCCTCCGATCTCTGAAGAAACTGCACTCCTTCTTTCCTCCTCCAAACCCACCACCTGTTCATCAGACCCTATCCCCACCCATCTCCTACATTCCATCTCCCTCACCATTGTCCCCTCCATCACTCATATCCTCAACCTTTCACTCTCGACTGCAACTGTCCCCGTTGACTTCAAACATGCTGTTGTCACACCCCTCCTCAAGAAACCCTCACTTGATCCCACATGCCCTTCTAACTATCAACCCATCTCCCTCCTTCCCTTCATATCCAAACTATTAGAACGAGCAGTCCACCGTCGCTGCCTCGACTTCCTCACCTCCCAGACCCTCCTGGACCCACTACAATCCGGCTTCCGTCCCCTACACTCCACCGAAACAGCACTCACAAAAGTCACCAACGACCTGTTCCTGGCTAAATCTAAGGGCCTCTATTCTATCCTCATCCTTCTTGACCTTTCTGCTGCCTTTGACGCCGTTGACCACAACCTTCTCCTCACCACCCTCTCCTCGCTTGGCTTCAAGGACTCCGTACTATCCTGGTTCTCCTCCTACGTCTCCCATCGCTCATTCAGTGTATGCTCTGGTGGCTTCTCCTCCTCCCCTACCCCGCTCCATGTTGATGTGCCCCAGATATCCGTCTTGGGCCCCCTCCTTTTCTCTCTCTATACCCAAGGCCTTGGTGCGCTTATCTCCTCCCATGGCTTTCAATACCATCTCTATGCTGATGACTCCCAAATCTACCTCTCCACACCTAATATTTCCCCGGCAACCCAATCCAAGATTTCTGCCTGTCTTTCAGACATTGCTGCCTGGATGTCTCATCGCCAATTGAAACTGAACATGGCCAAGACTGAACTCCTTGTCTTTCCATCCAATTCCTCCCCCCCCACTTCCCCCTCCTCTCAGTCCATGTGGATGGATCTACTATCCTTCCTGTTTCATCGGCCCGCAATCTAGGGGTTATCTTTGACACCTCTCTCTCCTTCTCCGCTCATATCCAGCTTGTAGCTACGACCTGCCGCTTCTTTCTCTACATCAGCAAAATCCGCCCCTTCCTCTCTGAACACACTACCAAAATGCTTATCCACTCCTTAATCTCCTCTCGATTCGATTACTACAACCTACTCCTCGCTGGTCTCCCCGTGAGCCATCTCCTTCCCCTTCAATCTATACAAAATCATGCTGCTCAACTAATCTTCTGCCAGCCTCACCATGCCCACATTACTCCTCTTCTCAAGTCGCTTCACTGGCTCCCTGTCCAATTCCGTATCCAATTCAAGCTTCTCCTACTGACCTATAAATGCATTCACTCTATGGCCCCTCAATACCTCTTATCTCTCCCTACGTCCCCTCTCGAAATCTGCGCTCTGCTAACAAATCACTTCTATCAATGCCTTTCACCCGCACCGCGAACTCCCGACTGCGCTCCTTTCACCTTGCTGCACCATACGCCTGGAACAGCCTACCTGCATCTGTGCACCAGGCACCCTCCCTGGCCCTCTTCAAATCCAGGTTGAAGACCCACCTCTTCACCATTGCATTCAGATCCTGACTTCCATCCTCATCTTATCCCAACCCCCATCAACGTTTATGACCAAACTATTGACCAAACTGTACCACACCGTACCTTGCGAAGAACCGACTAATGCTCTGTACTGTTCTGACTAGATTGTAAGCTCCGATGAGCATGACACTGATGGGCAGGAACTCTCTCTTCTATGTTGGCTACCTCTTGTAGGTTGGCTACCTCTTGTAGGTTAGCTGTACAGCGCTGCATGCGTGTGCTTTATAAGTGCTGAATAGTAGTAGTAGGCAGGGTCGTAGGAGACAAAGAGCCGCTCAGACCTGTGGTGAGCCTGCATATGCTGCAAGTAGGAGGAGAGAGCCCTCCTACAGTAACGGGTATGGAGGATCACTGATGCCCGGTCAGCAGCACTATCTCCTTGTTGAAGTGGAAATCCGAGACCACCTTCGAGAGAAACTTGGGGAGCATTCGGAGAACCACCCAGTTCCTGTAGAATCTCGCGAGGGTGCACTGGCCATCAGGGCCTGAAGCTCACTGATCTTCTGGGCCAAAGTGTGGGCCACCAGAAAAACCACCTTCCAGGAAAGGTGTGGAAGCGAGCAGGATGCCGTCGGCTCGAAGGGCGGCTGGGTTAGCCGTGTGAGGATGACATTGAGATCCCACTCCGCCAGAGGTGGCAGGATGGGAGGCTTGGAAAGAAGCAGCTCGCACATGAAGCGGGAAACCAGCGGCTGGCCTGAGAGGGGTGGTTGGCCGAGATCACGCTCAGGTGAACCCTGACAGAGTTGGACTTCAGGCGTTAAGTCCTCCTAGTCGAGTCCTTGCGCAAGGCCAACAATATGTCCTTGATCTCCACCAAGAGATGAAGAGGGGCTATGCGACCTGCTCAGCCGCCAAACAGTGAGGTATAAGGACCTCAGGTTTGGGTGAAATAGTAGACCCTCCTGTGTCAACAAGCCCAGCATGCTGCCAAGGGGAACTGGAGGCTCCAATGAGAGGCAGAGCAGCAGCAGGAACCAGGGCTGCAGAGACCACCACAGGGCCACGAAAATCACTGAGGCTCCATCCCGTTGTATCTTGAGGAGAGCTTGCGTTATTAACTGGAATGGGGGGGAAATGCATACAGGAGGCCGTGCGTCCACGACAGCAGGAAGGCATCGGAGGCTTCCTTGTTTGGGTGGGGAACTGGGCCGCAGAACCGCAGGAGCTACAACTTCGTTGAGCTGGCGAGAAGGTCCAGGTCTGGAGTTACCCAATGCCGGAACAGTCACTGTGCAGGCAGAGGTGCCACTCGTGTGGCTGGAGGATCCAGCTCAGCCTGTCTGCCAAGACGTTGTCTTGACCTGGGTGATAAGTGGCCCATAGGGCTATGCCTTGGTGAATCGTTAAGGACAGCAGGGCTACCGCTTCCAGGCAGAGGCTGTAAGAGCCAGTGCTCCCCTGCTTGTTCAACACTGCCACCCGGATGTCCATCTGGACAAGCACCACCTGGTGGTGAACGCTGTGTCTAAGCGCCCAGAGGGCGAGGAGGACTGCCTGGAGCTCAAGAAGATTGATCGGCTGTCGGGATTCCTATAAGGACCAAATCCCCTGAATGCAGAGTTTGCCGCAGTGTGTTCCCCAGCCCGTGAGGAAGGCATCCATGGTCAAAACCACGTCGTGCTGTGGAGCCTGGAACGGCATGCCTCAAAGCAGATTCTGGGCATCCCGCCACCAGTCGAGAGACTCAGATAGCTGCGGAGTGACAGACGGCCCGTCGCCTGAGCCTACTTAGTTCAAAGGCACCACTGCACCACTCGCATGTGCAATCGGGCATCAGGGACGACGTGGACCATCGAGGCCATATGGCCAAGAAGACAGAGCATCGCTCAGTCTGATACTGTACCGTGGCACTGAACAGCGAGACCGGAGGCGGTCTGCCCTGTCCTAGGGAAGGAAGGCTGTCGCCCACTGAGTGTTGAGGCATGCGCCGATGAACTCCAGGGATTGGGCTGGACAGAGGTGAGACTTCGGATAATTGACCACAAAGCAGAGGTGCTCGAGTAGGTGGATGGTGCGAGCTGTGGCTTACGGTGCCTCATCAGCCGTCTCTCCTGTAACGAGCCAGTAAGTCTAGATAAGGGTAGATGAAGGTGTCCTGCAATCAAAGGTGGGCTGCAGCCACCGCGAGGCACTTAGTGAACACTTGTGGGGCAGACGCGAGGCCGAAGGGAAGCACTCTGTACTGGTAGTGGTTCCCTTTTACACTGAGACACATGTATTTCCTGTGTTTGGGGTGGCCGAGGATGTGAGTGTATGCATCCCAAAGGTTCAAGGAGCATAGCCAGTCGCCCTGCTTGAGGAAGGGCAGCAAGGCGCCAAGGGAGAGCATTTTTAATTTCTCCTGCACCAGATATTTGTTGAGCTTTCTTAAAATGAGGATGGGTCGGAAACTGCCTGTCCGCTTTGGCACAAGGAAGTAACGAGAGTAGAACCCGTGACCTGAGGTGTAGTGGGACCACTTCCACTGCTCGTTCCTTGAGGAGGTTGGCAAGCTCCTACACCAAGAAGATCTGGTGCGCGGGGAGCTGAGGGGACTCTGCGGGGCAGAAGGGTGGAGGAAGCCGGTCCAGATGAAGGAGGTAACCCTCCCAGGCGACCTGGAGGACGCAGGTGTCCAAGGTGACAGACTCCCATCAGGGAGCAAAATGGATCAGGTGCTCTCCCATCGGTAGGTGGGTCGACGGAGGACGAGCTGTTATGCATCTGGCGTCAAAAGCCTAGGACCGACTTGACCGGAGACGATGTCTGACTCTTGGGTCCCTTAGGCTTACGCGGGCCCTGGGGACCGCTCTTGCTTTGTCCGCCGTGGGGTGGAGCTGGCGCCGAGGATAAGGTGGGTAGCCCTGGTAGGGAAGACCCTTCCTCTGGAAGAAAGGCTTCCAGCCCTGTTTCTTCCGTGGGAGAGAGGAAGTCTTTCGGGAGAGATGGGTGCGAGTGACATACTCCATCTCAATCTCTGCTGCTTTGTCCTCCATCGGTTTGCCGAACAATTGCTCGCCCAGGCATGGTACATCGAGCAGCTTTTCTTGGACCCATTGTCCGAGATCCGAGGACTGGAGCCAGGCCTGCTGCCTGGCCCCGATACTAGCAGTCACTACCCGAGCAGAGGACTCATAGCGGTCATATGCAGCACGAGAAAAGTACTTCGGACAGTCCCCCACTGACTTCAGGAGGGACTGGAAACGGCGGAGGTAATCGCCATCGAGGTCTGCCTACCTCCGAGCTCCTTCGTAAGGTCACAAAGGAACATACCTATATATTGCTGGTGAGCCAGGATGCGGCATGCCAGCATGCAGCCTGGTAGGCCTTATGCCCAAAGACGTCAAGGACGTGAGATTCCCTATCCGACGGGACCGAGAAGTGAGTTTTTGGGCTCTTTTGCTTCCGCATGGCAGGCTCCACCACCATCGAGGTAGGAGAAAGCTGAGCCTTTCTGAAGCCAGGCCCCGGATGGACCCTATATATGGTGTCCAGGTGCTTGCTGACAATGGGGATAGATACAGGTGTCTCCCACAGGCAGAGGAGCAGCCGGACTAGGATGGGCGGAACCGGGACCGTGAGGGATTCTCTCGGCAGACTTCGTATTGTAAAATATCGAGTTCCTCCGCACGGGGCTCCTCTTCGGATTGTGTAGAGAATGCCAGAGCTTGAACCATGTCCGCACAAACTCCAGAAAGGAGGTGTCTTTGGGAGGAGACTGCCGCTTCTGAACAGGCAGAGAAGGATCCGAGGAGAGATCCCGATGAACCTGGGATTCAGAGGAAATGTTCCCATTGGAATCCCAGCCTGAAATTTCTGAGGAAGACTCAGAGCTAGGTTGCTCGAGCAGAGTCTGTGCTGTGCACTGGGCTCCCGAGGCTGAAGCCCGCCTGGAGCTGGAGGTGCTGGCTCGAGAAGATCTTGCACCCGAAGAACGGGATGGAGATCGAAACCTCTGCCAGGATCCCTCACGAGGCCCCTGGCTCCCTGAGGTTGTCACGGCGGTCTGGGGAGCCATCACAGGCGTCACCTTCGAGGTCTTAAGGCACGTGCCAGCAGGGCCTGGCACCAGCGCCTGCTGGGCAGCAAGAAAGGCAGAAACATTGCACTCCAGTGCCAGCATTCGGGTCTCCCACTTGGGAGTGGGGCCTTGCGACGCCGACGTGACCAGGTCGGGAGTCAAGGAGGAGAAGGGTCCTCGCCGGGGCGACCCTCGGGAGACTGGGTGTCATCGCCGGAGGCCTCCATGTCTATACAAGGTACCTTTCACAGTCACTCCTTCTCCGACTCTCAAGACTGCCGAGGGGGGCTGAGGGACCAAGCGCCAGAATGCTCATGTTTGTCCGGAGCCCCCAACAGGGTCCTCGAGGCCTTCTTCTTCTGCTCCCTTTCGGGGGGACCCTTGCTCAGAGTGACACCGGGGCCACAGAGCAGCCACGCGGGAACCCAGAGGCTGAAGGTCGGTGGAACGAGAAGCTACCGGGGACACCTGCTGATGGCTCTTGAGGGCCTTGCTGGACATCTTTTTCCAGAGACTGCATGCTGTAGGGTCATGGTCCAGTTTCTGCTTACGACTCTGGATGGCCTTGGAGAACATCTTTTTACAAAGGGAGCGCAAACTCTCTTGTACTACTTCTACTCTGCAGGCTGTTGCACCGGCCCCTTCATCACTTGCTTCTTTCTTCGTTGAAAAGGTCCATAAATTGCGCTTATCTTTCCCTAATCCTCTGCCTTCTCCTTTATCTCCTCCCCCCCTAATCCTCCGCCTTTTTCTCCTCCCTCGTCTGCCTCCTGTGGGACAGTAGCTTCTCCTGATCCAGTATATCAGGCCTCTCCCCTCTCTAATCGAGCTGTCGCTCATACCTGGTCTTCTTTCCACCCCATCACTTCTGCTGAATTGCTCACAACCTTGTCTAAATCCTGAAAGACCAACTGCCAACTAGATCCAGTTCCCTCACGTTGGCTGAGTGAGCCTTCCTTGCAACTGGTGCCTATCATCGTCTCTACTCTCAATAGTAGTTTGTCATCAGGGTGCTTCCCGTCTCTGTGGAAATCTGCTATTGTCCATCCCCTCCTAAAACAACCCTCACTTGACCCTTCTGTTCTTTCCCACTGGCGTCCCGTTTTGAATCTCCCCTTCTTGGCTAAATTGCTTGAACGTTTTATGTTTTCCCAACATCTCATGTGGAGTCTACTAATGCCCTTCACCCTCGACAAGCAGGTTTCCAGGCAGCACATAGTATGGAAACTGTTCTCCTGGCTTTATTAAACGAGATTCACGTTGCCCATGACCGTGGAGATATTACACTTCTTGTCTCCTTAGATTTATCCGCGGCATTTGAACTCATTGATCACCAGACTCTTCTCTCTCACCTGTATGA
This sequence comes from Ichthyophis bannanicus, assembly GCA_033557465.1. Lineage (NCBI taxonomy): Eukaryota > Metazoa > Chordata > Amphibia > Gymnophiona > Ichthyophiidae > Ichthyophis > Ichthyophis bannanicus. Next base: position 688,568,525 of record CM066035.1, read on the forward strand.
TACCGGTTTACGGGGCACAGTGCTGAAATGGTTCCGGTCCTTTCTCACTTCCCGTTCTTTCACTGTCCATCTTAATAATCAGTCTTCGTCCCCCTTTCCTTTAGTATGTGGAGTGCCCCATGGCTCGTTCCTTTCCTCTTTGTTATTTAATATTTTCCTTTCCCCTATGCCACTTTTTTTTTTTTAATTTAAAGATTTTATTGGCACATCTTGTGAAATGCATCATCTTTGACAATATACATCACATAACATTAAATCCTCAAACAGACTTAGGATATCAAACTTTCACCACCGTTATGCATTCCAAAGTCCTCACTCCGGTGGAAAGATACCCCCCCATATCATGTATCTTGTTTAAACTGTTCAACAATTACAACTTATACATTTCTGCCTACTTCTCTCCATACACTACTAATCCACTTCAACTGAGTTGCCATACAGGCCCCTCAATTAGGCCGTTGTCAAATGGCATATCACATTACCGCAACAATCACTCTCCACTCCATTTTGCCTATTCAATAGCTCTTTGTGCAATGTGGAATGTTTTCGACAACACCACACACTCTATCCTTCTAACAATTGTGCCTCTCAGCCTTCACATACACACTACAGTACAACAGCCATTCGCTCGCACTATCCCTCCTACCCTTTAACCTTCTAATCCTCCTACCCACCTCCCTTCCCATCCACTCCACCCCCTATGCATAGCAAAAGAGGAACACTCCCTTCCTACACCCCCACCTCTACCCCCCCACCCCTCTCCCTACCCCAAACCCAGCCACCAGTTCAGGGATCCAAGATTGTGCCGTCCTCCTTCTCCCCCCTAGCACCCGTCCCATGGGCGCAATTCCCCCAATACCCCCCCCTTAAGATAACTTACTATAAACCCACCCACCCCCCGCACCCTACTATCCCCACATTATCAAGCTTCTAGATGCACCTTATCCTACTCTCACCTCACTCCCTTGACTCCACCCCTGCCTTCCACTCACCTCTATGCAACCATGCCCACACCCCCCTCCACTGCTTCTCCACTCTCTCCCCAATGCCTTTTCGTTTCCCCGTATGCAAATGCATTTGATACAGCTCCGACAGTCGCCTGGCATAACTGCCTATAGGTGGCAACGAACAACTCTTCCAGTGCTGTGCAATCTCACATCTCGCCGCCAAAATACATTGCCACACTATACTCCATGCTCCTTCCCCCCCGTCCCCCCTCCTAAGCAGCAAACATAGTTCTGGCGTCAATACCAACCCTTTCCCTGCAATGCTCCTAATACACTTCCCAATGTCCTCCCAGTATTTTCTCACCACCGGGCATGTCCACCACATATGTAGCCATGTACCTTTCGCTCCACACATCCTCCAACAGTCATCCGATTGACAGACTCCCGTCTTAAACAGGCGTTCTGGTGTTAAGTACCATCTAGTCAGCACTTTCCACCCATTCTCTCTAAGAGAAGTGGCTATTGAAGATTTTGCAGTTTCTAGGGCTATCCTCTCCCACTCTTCCAACTCCCAATTCACCCCCAGTTCCTTCTCCCAAGCCAGCATGTAACTAAGTTTCTCCTCCCCCCTCGTTATCAGGCCTTTATAAATTCTCGAAATGACCCCCCTCCTCCCCAGCGAACCTAAACAGCTCCCCTCAAACCACCCTGGCTCCCCAACAATATCCTGCCAGCGCTTCCTCTGCCTAACATACGAACCAATCTGCAAGTAGGCAAAGCGATCACTTTCCCGTATCTGGTATAAATCCCTGATGCCTTCAAACTCCCTTATTCCCCCCCCCCCCCTACCAATTATCTGGGACACCTGGCTGAGCCCCTGCTGTTTCCATCTTAACAGCACTCCTATATCTGGTCCCATTCCCTCTTCACAACAAGCCAACAGCGACATTACTCGTGCACAAGTCTTGTCCCCTACCAACCGCTTCCTATGTTGTTGCCACATATCCAGTGTGTCCCCTACCAGGGGATTTTCTCCTCGCTTTCCCTTACCCCCCCACACCAGCCTTTCCAATTCCCCCGCCCTAAAACCCACTTCTTCCATCCGTACCCAGTGTTTCATAGGTTCCCTCAGCCAGGAATAAACTGCCCTCAACTGTGCCGCTTGATAATATTTCCCTAAGTTGGGCACCCCCATTCCTCCCTCCTCCTTGGGGGCCTGCAACGTCCATGCCGCTACCCGAGGGCACCTATATCCCCATATAAACCCCTCAACTTGCCTTTGCACCCTTTTTGGCCGGTATCTCAATAGGCAATACTTGAAAATAAAAAAGGAACTGGGGGAGCAGCAACATTTTAATCACCACCATCCTCCCCATCCAGGAGGTGTATCCCCTTTTCCAGCCCTCCAACTGCATTTCTACGCACCCAAACAGATTCTTATAGTTTAAATCATACAGCTCCTTCAGCTCCCTGCCCAAGTGGACTCCCAAGTACCGTACGGAACGCCTCGCCCATCTGAATGGATATTTATTTTGCAGACTCCTTTGCAGCTCTTCCCCCCCTCTCAAATCTAAAATTTTAGACTTGCTCCAATTTATACGGAAACCTGCCAAAGCCCCATACCCCTCCACCTCTCTCATAAGGGCAGGCAATGTCACCAAAGGCTGAGTCATCATAACCATAATATCATCCGCAAACATTGCCAACTTATAATCCGTCTGCCCCACCCTTACCCCACTAATACCCGTATCTCTCCTGATCTTCCCTGCCAGCGGTTCTAAAGACAATGCAAACAGCAGCGGTGAGAGCGGGCAACCCTGTCTAGTTCCCCGCCCAAGGGGAAAAAATTGCGAATACCCCCCATTCACTCTGACACACGCTTTAGGTTCCGCATATAACGCCCTTACCCAGTCCACAAAGCCCTTACCAAAGCCCATATGCTCCATCACCGCAAACAGAAATTTCCACGATACCTGGTCAAACGCTTTTTCCGCGTCCAAACAATATCCAGTTTCTACATACATCTACGCCGATGATATTGTGCTTCTCTTCCATACCTCTCTGGTCAATCCAGATATTTTGCAACTTAACCAGTGCCTTACTCATATTGCCTCTTGGCTTGCTGCTAATTTTCTTCACCTGAACCCTGCTAAGTCCACAGCCATGTGGGTTTCTCTGAGCACTTCATGTCTCACTGTTGCCCCTCAAATTGACTCTGCCTTTGTCCCACTTACCTCCTCTTTCCGTTATTTAGGCGTGACCTTGGATTCCTCCCTTTCTTTTCACAACCATGTGTCAACCCTTACTTGCCGCTCCTTTTTTGCTCTGCGTCAAATCAGGGCAGTTCGTTCTTTGCTCCCTCCCAGTTCACTTACTACTCTAGTATTAGCCTTGGTCATAGGTAGGTTGGACTACTGCAATATAGTCCTTACTAATTTACCCTCTTATCAGCTTCAACGCTTACAGTTAATACAAAATACAGCAGCTCGTCTTATTACATTTGCTTGCCGGTCCGATCATATTACCCCCTCTTCAATGGTTTTCTTTTCGTGTCAGGTTCCAATATAAATTCCTGATCATGACACATCAGGCTATTCACACAGCAAACCCACTTTATCTGTCTGATCTTATTTCTCTCCACACTCCCTATCGTCAACTCCGTTCATTGTATGCAAATCGGCTATCTTTACCTTCCCCCTCTAAAGACCATTTAGAACAGACTCAACATGACACCTTTTTCTTCCTCAGTCCCGTACTTTGGAACGCCCTGCCACCCTCCCTCCGTTTAGAACCCTCATACCCAAAATTCAAAAATGTGTTAAAAACTCATTTGTTTGAACATGCCTTCAACCCCACCATGTGATACCCTTTGTATACCCTATTTAAATTTTGCTTTTGTGTTATCTACTAATGATCTATTACTTCTATCCTTTTCTATATTTTTATGGCGTTCTTTTCTATTTCTCATAGCATAGACATGTTTTACTTATTGTAAACCGCCCTAGTGTCTCGACAAGGGCGATATATAAAGTGCAAAATAAAGATACAGATAAAAAGATAAAGAGCTCCGGGTTATGCTCTGCTCGTAGACACCTAAGACAACAGTCATGGGTGTCAGTGAGCGATATGTTTTTGGAGCATCTGTCACACTTTTTGAAACCGGAGGCCATGGGGGCAAAAAGAATCCACGCAAGACTGAAGACCTTTGGCTCGGACAACAGTTGAAAAAGGCGCGAAACCTATGAAGAAAAAATGAAAAACAGCAAAGTCCTGGGGCCTGCTGCCGAGGCAGGGGCACCGGGGACAGTGGGAAAAGGACTGGGAAACCAGAATTAGAGACAATTATGAGACTTTTTCCAAGGTACAAGGTACAGGGACATGCGTCCTTAGTGCTCCGTGAAAAAAGGGAGACTGATCAAGATGGCACCCTTGGGCGGGACGGGGACCACGCATGCGTAGCAGCATTCCCAAAAGCTTTCTTTGAAAGCTGGGGAAATGCTCCGTGCGGGCTCCATCGGTGCCGACGTCACCCATTAGTGAGGCCCTACTTCCTGTTTGTTCCTGGAGAACCTTCCTTCCTATCATGTCCAGTACTCTAAGGCCCTAGGCTTGGTGGGATGTTTACGAAAGATTCTGAGGTCTTAGTTTGCATGAGAGCCACTCTGGCCACCATTGTTAACATATGTTCATGACCTGGTGCTTGCTGTATGTTTTATTTATTTATTTAACAGTATTTTTAAACCGCCTTATCTTATTAATCAAGGTGGTATCACAGCAAACAATCGGGTAAAGTGAGTGTGTTAATCATGCAGTGAGGGTGCAATTTAGTTGAGTGTGTGTTGTATCGTGTGCTAGATTGGGGTGAGCTATGTACAAGGTGTGGTGTGTTGCGTGCTAGAATGGTTTGAGCTATGTACAGTGTGGGCTATATACAGTGGTGCTGTAAAACATTATCTGTACAGACAGCAATATGTGCTGTTATACATTCTCTTAGGTTATGTGATGTGTCCATAGTGTTCTATGAACAGCATGGTTTTTAGCTGTTTTCTAAAGTCTTTGAGGTCTGTAGTTGTCCTCAAGTCGTCTGGTAGTTTGTTCCATATAGTTGGAGCAGCCATGGAGAGAGCTCTGTCTGTTGTGTCCTTGCGTGTGTGTTTGAATTCACCTGGGGTGCTGACTCGGTTGCGTGTTTGTTTTCTTCTAGGACGAGTGCTGTTGTCTGGTTGAATGAGGGTGTGTAGGCTGTTGGCTGATGTGTGCTGATTTATCTTAAATAGGTTTATGATAGTTTTGTATCTGATGCGTGCACCGATTGGGAGCCAGTGTAAGTCTTTTAAGGTGGGTGTGATGTGGTCCTGTCTTGCAGTACCGGATATTATTCGTGCTGCAGTGTTTTGTGCTAGCTGGAGTGGTTTGAGGGCTTGTTTCGGTAGTCCCAAGTATATCGGATTGCAGAAGTCCAGTATTGGGGTTATCAGTGCTTGGAGGACGGTACGAAAGTGTTCTGTTTTAATTTCCACTTTCTTGGAAGTTGCCTGAGTGGAGAGCGGTCTTTGCCAGATATTTAATTGAAAGTCATGGAATATCTGATTGACCCTCTCAGGCGTATTATTATTATTATTTTAACAGTTGCTTATATACCGCAACCTTCCAAAGATCAGGTGCGGTTTACAATGAACAATTTAGGAAACAGTGAACAGAGCTGTTTTTACATGGAACTTCTGTGAACTATATACAATATACTGTTAATTACATTAAACATTTGGTTATAGTAAAAACATTATAAAACTATTTACAAAGGTATGGTTCATATAGGTAACTATATACAATGGAAATGAGTCCCGTAGGCATTTCTTAACTTGAGTTAGAGTGGGACAAGCAAGGTAGAAGAAACTGAATGGAGAAAGAAAATAGGAAGGAAGGTATTAGTGAGAGTGTAGGGTGAGTAATGTTATGTGAACCGAAGGATGAGCTATTCATTTTGGGCTTAGGTCAATGATGGGACAATATTAAAAAATTGAGCTCTTGTAAGTATTGGGTCGATATAACTTATATCCATCTAACATCTGTTATCCATTTTCTGTCTGAGATAATTGGCTTATGTTTGGTCCATAGTGAAGGCTGAACAGATGGGTCTTTAAATTCTTGCGGACCTCTTTAAGTTCAGTTAATGTTCTTATTGCTTCAGGGAGGGAGTTCCAGAGAATGGGAGCTGCGTGGGAGAAAGCTTTTTTGTTAGTTAGCTTTTTGGCCTTTATGAAATCTTTAGAAATCCTTATTTTATTTGAGTTGCCACTCCTTTGTATAGTTTTATTTGATTCTTTAGTGATAAGCTTGTTTAGAGAAGCAGGTGCCATATTATTTAGTGCTTTAAATGTGGTTATTATCATTTTATAGTTAATTCTGGATTGGATTGGAAGCCAGTGTAAGTTTGCTAATATGGGTGTTATATGCTCAAAAGGGTGCACCTTCATTATAGTTCTAGCTACTGCATTTTGAGCAAGTTGGAGTCTTTTTATGTTTTGTTTAGTTGCACCAATAAGAGTTAGATTGGCAAAATCAAAGTGCGGAGTAATTATGGCCTGAATTATACTTATAAAGTCGTGTAAATGAACAAGTGGGCGTAATTGTTTTAGGATTTTGAGTTTAAAATAGACTTTTTTTGTTATGTTTCTAGTCTGGGTATTCATGCTGAGGTGTGTATCTAGGATCACGCCTAGGTATTTCACTTCATTCTTTATATGGATGTCATGATTTTGAAGTGTAATGTGTGTTGGGGGAATGAATGACTGGTTTTTTGTTACAATTAGTATGTCAGTTTTAGAGTGGTTAATATGAAGATTGTGATCTTTTAGCGTACTGATCAATGGCAGTTTTGAACCTCTGGTAAGTGACAGAGAGCACTGTTTTCATTTATCATATTATATATATATATTAAAGCTTGTAACAAACATCACCTCTGGAATGCACTGTTTCTTCACATCCCAGCATAAGAAACGTTGCCAATAAAGGGTAAGGGTAGTTACTCACCTGTAGCAGGTGTTCTCTGGGGACAGCAGGAATCAGTCCTCATATGTTTGACGTCGGCACTGACAGAGCCCTCGTGGGAAGCATCCCCCTAGCTTTCAAAGGAAGTCTTTAGGAGATGCTACCATGCATGCATGGTCCCCTTCCAGTCTAAGGGTGCCACCTTGCTCAGTCAGATGACATAGCTAAAAGATGTTAAAAAAAATTAAAGATGGTAAAGAAGCAATTCCAAGGGGAGGAGGGAGGGATGTGAGGACCGATTTCTGTTGTCCCCAGAGAACACCTATTACAGATGAGTAACTACGCTTTCTCTGGGAACAAGCAGTAAGTCAGTCCTCACATATGGAACTCCCCAGCTACAGGCTACCGAAAGCCCATAGCAAAAATAGGGGCTACCTCACAGAGAGCCGCAAGCGGCAACAAATGAGTCCATGTCCACAGACCACAGTAGGAGTTGCCTAAACCCCTAAAAGATTACGGAGCACAGCCTGGCCAAAGGCACTGTCCCGTTAGGACTCCCTTTTCAGGCAGTAATGAGCTGCGAGGGTATGGACTGAAGACCAGGTAGCAGCCCGGCATATGTCCACCATTGGGACGGAGCGCAGGCTTGCCCCCGAGGCCGCCATGGCCCTGACATGGTGCACTGTGACACGGCCTTCCAGCAGGAGCCCCGCTTGCTCATAGGCGAGGGCAATACAGTCTGCCACCCAGGTGGACAGTATAAGTTTGGTCACCACCTCCCCCAGACGACTGGGGTCGTACGAGATGAAAAGCTGAGCAGCTTTATGGTGGCACTGCATACGTTGGATGTAGAAGGACAAGGCCCTCTTACAGTCCAGAGTGTGAAGCACCAACTCAGACCTACTCGTGTGAGGTCTTGGAAAGAAGGTGGGAAGTACCACTTTCTGGTTGAGATGGAAGGACGATACCATCTTCGGAAGGAATTTAGGGTGTGTGCAGAGCACCACCCTGTTCTTATAGAACTTGGTATAGGGCGACCCCGCCACTAAGGCCCAAAGCTCACTGAGTCTGTGAGGTGAAGTGCAACCACGAATGCCACCTTCCACGAGAGGTATCGTAGGTGGCAGGTAGCCAGAAACTCAAAGGGCAGGCGAGTGAGCTGCCCCAATACCACAGTGAGGTCCCACTCAGTCACCAGAGGGCAAACCTGGGGCTTCGAAAAGAGCAGACCTCTTATGAAGTGGGTGCGGAGTTCCTCATAGTGAGCTCCCCAGCCGAGCAGGGAGGCATCCGTGGTGAGGACCCTTAAGGGGAGTCTGACATCAGGTCAGAGAGTCCGAAAACTGGCGGGTCACTGAGACTTTGTCCCGGAGGCACCCCGTTGCCTGTGTCCACTGGTCGTGAAGGCGGGCGTCTGGGGTGACGTGAACTGTGAAAGCCATGTGCCTGAAAAGGCACAAGAGGAGCCACCGAGGGATGGTGCTGTACGTCCAGTGTCAGGGTCCTGAGGCAGTTGGGCTTGGTTCCCGGGCAGGAAGGCCTTTGCCTGGAGGGTGTCCTGTCTTGTCCCGATGAACTCCAACATTGTGTCGGAAGGAGGTGAGACTTGGGGTAGTTTATCACAAACCCCAAGTGCTGTAGGTCACCTGCTGCACCTCTGAGGCCGTGCCTCCCTTTATGAGCCAGTCCAGGTAGGGGAAGACAAAGACCCCCTGGAGGTAGAGGAAGGCGGCCACGACTGCCAGGCATTTTGTGAAGACCTTTGGGGGGGAGGCCAAGCTGAAAGGCAGCATCCTGTACTGGTAGTGTCCGCCCCCCACCATGAACCACATGGTGCCTGTGGTTGGGGTGAATGAGGATGTGGGTATAGGCATCTTTCAGATCCAAGGAGCATAGCCAATCTCCCTACTGGAGGTAAGGCAACAATGTTCCAAGGGAAAGCATCTTGAACTTTTCCCTCACCAGAAACTTGTTAAGGTTGCGCAGGTCGAGGACAGGCTTTAGGCCTCTGTTTATTTATTTATTTAACTTATTTATACATTTGATATACCGCTCAGGCCAAGAGGCATCAGAGTGGTTTACAATACTACATTTGTGTTACGGAAAATATGAAAGGAACGCCATTTATGAGATAGGACAGAGTAGGAGATACAGTGATAGTCAAAGAAATAGGGAAGATTGGAGAGGAGGGAACAGCAGATTACCTTCACAAACTACTGGCGTGACAGTTAGGCTCACAGCTTTTGTAGGATTCTGATCAATTGCCACGGACTCCCGCCTAAGGGCCATGCCGAAGGGCCCTCTGGCGAGGCCCTCAGGTGCGGGCACGCCTCCGGAGCGGCAGTTTTAATGCCGCTGAGCAGGGCAGTTGATTGGCAGTCAGTGAGGTGAGGTGAGGTGAGGAGAGGTTCCCACCCACACACATAGATGTTTGCTGCTGCTTTCCCCAATCTGTTCTTTTTGGCACGAGGAAGTACCTGGAGTAGAACCCCTTGCTCTTGAGATGGTGGGGCACTGGTTCCACCGCTTTGTCCTCGAGAAGACCTGCAAGCTCCTTCAGTAGAAGGTCCCGGTGGAGGGAAGACCTGAGGGGCTCTCCCAGAAAATAAGGGGGAGGTGTCTGAGTCAGATGGAACCCTCCTTGACCACTTGGAGTGCCCGGGAATCGGTTGTGATGGTTAGCCACCTTTGGGCATATTTATTTATTTGGTTTTGTATACCGCGCTATTTCACTTTCAGTGCAGTTTACAAGAAACAAGAACAGAAATTACATAGAACAAGTTTAGAGAACAACAAATAATTACATAGAACAAGTTTAGTGAAAAACCAATCACACAGGAGGTTAACAGTGTAGCAATTTATAACTTAGGTAGGTATAACTTGGGTCGTAATAGGGAAACTATATACATTATAGTTGTATCATTTATACACCTTGAGCTTCATAGAAGGTTTGAGGGTGTGGCTGAAGGGGTTTGGTAGGGAGGAGTGGCTCAGTGGTTGAGACAGGTTACCTCAGAACGGAAGGTTGGGGGTTCAATTCCTGCATGGGGACAAGCAACCTCAGGCCGGAGGGACTGGGGTCTCTAGTCCCATGGCCACTCCTTGTGGCCTTGGGCAAGCCACTTAACCCTCCATTGCCTCAGGTACACTTAGATTGTGAGCCCTTCAGGGACAAGGGAATAAAAAGTACCTGTTAGTATACATGTAAACCGCACTGATTCTAAAGAGTGCGGTATAAAAAAAAAGAAATAAATAAAAAGAAATAAAAATGCAGTGTTCTAAGTTACATGTTCATAATATAGCTGAAACAGATGTGTCTTTAGAAGTCTTCTGAAAGTAGATAGGTCAGAGATGGCACGGATTGGGGAGGGGGGGGGGAAGAGTTCCAGAGAGGTAGTGCATATAATTTGAATGCTTGACCATTCACAAACTGGGAACTTTTTCTTACTATAGAAGGGACTGAAGAGTGTTAGACATGGTAGATCATCTTACTCTGTTGTCAGGGGTCCATTGTAGTATCTCGCTGAGAGGTTGTGTAGAATTTTGAATGTTATGATGAGAGCCTTATACTTGAGACGATTAACAATGGTGAGCCAATGGAGCTGTTTCAGGATTGAGGTAATATTTTGGTTTGTGCTGCAGTATTCATAGCCATTTGAAGGGGGTGAATTGAATAATCTGGATGACCATAGACAATTACATTTGCAAAATCAAAATGTGGGGTGATTAACGCTTGGAATATTGTCCAGAAGTCAGCAGCTTCAAGCAGGGGACGGAGTTGACGAAGGGTCCATAATTTTAGGTATATTGGTCTGTTAACGTTGTTTATGTGTGGCTCCATTGTCAAATATTGGTCTAGGGTGATCCCCAGGTATCGGACTTCTTGCTTAGTGCTTAGCTCAGCTCAGCATCCTTCACTGGTAAAGTGGGAGGGGTATGAATGAAGGGTCCTTAGTAATGAAGAGTACGTCAGATTTCCAACAATTTACTTTTAGGTTATGTAGATTCAGCCAGTCAGATACTGCATTGAAGCAGTCTATGATTCTGGAGTAGTTCGGATTGACTGTAGAGAAGGGCGTGTAAAGCAGCACATCGTCTGCATAAATGTGGCAGAGTATATTGTATGATTTAATTATGGAGCAAATAGGCTGAATGTCATGTCCCTTTGTGGGCTGCTGACTTCTTTGGGGTGGAGAGGGTATGCCCAAGGAGTCAAAAGCTCCCCCCCTGGCTGGGACGGGGTCAGCGCATGGGGTTTGGGAGCCTTCTGCTTACGAGGGCTATGCCCATGTCCCTTGGCCTGCTGACCCTCTTGGGGAGCCAGGGAGGCCTGAAAAGGTGGGTTGTTTCTGTAAGCAGCCCCCTTTCCTCGGGCAAAGGGCTTTTTACCCGAGCCCTGCCATCGGGGAGGGGCAGCGGTCATTTTGGAGAGCTTGGTCCTTGTCATGAACTCCGTCTCCAGCTCGGCAGCTTTGTCGTTCATGGGCTTGCCAAAGAGGTTCTCTCCTTGGCATGGGACATCGACCAATTTGTCCTAAACCCATTGCTTGAGGTCGGACGACTGTAACCAAGCCTGGCATCAGGCACCAATGCCTGCCGCCGCTACTCGAGTCACCGACTCAAATCCATCATAGGCTGCCCGAGACACAAACTTGAAGCACTCACGGACGGACTTGGCTAGGGTCCTGAACCGCTGCAGGGATTCCTTGGACAAACCAGCTGAGAACCCGGCAAGTTCCTTCGCCAGGTCTCAGGTTCATGCCCATGTACAGCTGGTAAGCCTGGGTGCGGCTGATGAGCATCGAGCCCTGGTAATACTTTCTGCCGAGGGCGTCCAAGGTGTGTGCCTCCCTGCCAGGGGACACAGAGGAGTGCGTCCTCGGACTCTTCAGTCGACACATGGCTGACTCCACCACCATGGAGTTGAGCGACAGCTGTGACTTCTGGAAGCTCAGGCTCCGGCGGACTCAATACATCGAGTCGAGTCGCTTGCTTACCACTGACACCGACACCAGTGTTTCCCACATACGGAGTATCAGCCGTTCAAAGATGGGAGGGATGGGCACAGTAAGCGATTCCCTTGGAGGGGCCTCGTACTGGAGGATTTCTAACTCATCTGCTCGAGGGTCTTCCTCTGATTCCGTTGGGAATACTAGGGGCCTTAGACATGTCCTTGATGAAGAAGGAACCCTATGTCCTCCGGCGGAGACTGGCGCCGGGGCTCCAAAGCAGAAGAGTCCGAGGGGACGTTGTTGTGGCGACAGGGTCCCCCACTCGGAGTAGTCTGTAGAAGACTCGAAGGAAGGATGGTCCGTGGGCCCCGGGTCTGATCCCGGCCCACGGCCCTCTGAGGCCCCATGGACAGCGCTGAGCACACTGGCTGGGGACGATCATGGCCCCATTGAGCGGAAACAGGATCAAGACCTCGGCTGAGGATCGGCGCGATCTCCAGGGACATCTTCGACGTAGAGGACCTGGTGGTCGGGGTTGATGAACTGGTAGTACCGAACAGTGCCCACTGCTGGTCCATGAAGGCAGACAAGCTGCGCTCCAGGGCCGCCATTCTGGACTCCAAGCCAGAAGGCTCCGCAGCCATTGGTGCAGGCACCGAGGGACTCGGGCCCGATACCGGTTCCCCTGAAGGGGTGTCCTAGAGACCAGTCTGAGATAGATTCCTTTCGGGGGACCTTTGTAGGCTGCTCCCTCTCCGATCCCTCGAACGAGCATCTCGGACTGTGAGACCTGGCTCGGGACGTACCTGGCCTGTCGGATCCAACCAGGGACGCTACCTTCAAGGTTTTCTTCTTCTTCTTTGGTTCCATTGAGGGAGACCCCCTCTCTGAAGAATGACGGCACCGCTTGCGTTTGGAGGGGCCCACCCGAGATGTCGTGGCTTCAGATGAGGTTCTGGCCTTCGGAGGCGCTGGGGACTTCAGGAAAAACTTATTGTGCTGCTGCTGACGGCTCTTGAGGGCCTTGCTGGACATCTTTTTCCAGAGACTGCATGCTGTAGGGTCATGGTCCAGCCTAAGGCAGCGAAGGCAGCAGTCGTATGCATCGGTCAAGGACATAATTTTGGTACACTGATCACACTTCTTGAAACCACTGGCAGCCATGGGGGGAATAAAGTACCCTAGCGAGGTCAAAGACCTGCCAGGCTGCCAGTTGGAAAAAAAGGTGTGAAGATGCCAAAAATGAAAAACTACACAAAAGGACCTGAACTCAATGCCGAGACAGCAAAGTCGGGTGGTGGAAAGAGTGCCGGTGCAATACTGGAAGAGAGTGTGAAACTCAGGAGAAAAACATCAACTTTTTCCGGGGACAAGCCAGACGGACGTCTGAAGGGCTCCACGGAAAAAAGGAGATTGAGCAAGATGGCACCCTTGGGCGGGAAGGGGACCATGCATGCATGGTAGCATCTTCCAAGGCTTTCTTAGAAAATGCAATGGATCTCCAGGAACAAGCAGGAAGTCAGTCCTCACATATGGGTGATGTTGGCACCATCAGAGCCCTCACGGAAGCATCCCCCAGCTTTCAATTGATTATTCTAACGCACTGACCCACACACTACACTTCTCAGTTCTCACACTGCATGCTATAAACCACACTTTATTATTGATTTTGATTGATGTGCCACACCGCCTTGATTTAACAATAAGGCGGTATACTAAATCCTTCTAAATAAATAAAATATTCCAACAGAACCCCAATCATAGATCTCCAAATCCTCATCTCATTACCCCTTATAGTTCCCTACCTCCTTCCCCCCCTCAATGCCCTTGCCTACCCAACAAATCCCCAAATGTACTCCATATATGCTCCAATTTCACCTATATGCCCCGTTTGTAGAGCAGTCAATTTGTTCAATTAGCTGCAGAATCTTTCAGTATTCAGAAGTCGATCTGACCTCCAATTCTGTGCAAACTTTAATCTCACTTAACAAACCGTACTTAAAAAAAGGATTTCTTCCCCTACCCAACAAGAACACTTTTGGATCAGCAGACAGAGATTTCCCCAAATCCTCCTCCAAGATTCTCTTATATTGTTCCTAATACAAGAGTACTTTAAGTCACCACACACACACACATTAAATGTACCCTTTTGTCCATATTTACACCACCACTCCTTCCCCACTTATGGATATATCTTTTTTTTAACCTAGCGGGATTGGATACCATCTATAAAGCATTTTCAGCCCATTTTCCACCATACTGGCTGCAATGGATGCTTTCCATACATTTTGATAAATATTTACTCACCACTCTTCATCAATCTGTTCCCCAGCTATCTCTCCCACCCATGTCGTCTGGCCTCATAAAATGGAGCCCCCACAAGTAGACCCTACAACTTAGAAATCCTCCTCCTTCTCCCATGTTTACCCTCACATAAAGATTCCATTATTATATAACCCTTCTTCAACTCCCCCACGAGTTCCCCCCTGTGGATAAAATCCTGCAGTTGCATATATCCAAAACTGTCCCTTACCCCCACCCAAAATCTCCCAGATGTACAACTCTTCTCAGCTCTTAAACAACCCAGAGTTTAGACTGGTGGAAATATCACATTGACCCTCATAGGTATCAATGCCTCCCCCTCCAATAATACTCCTTACATCTATCCAAAAGCTGTAGAGAGTATAACTTGTAAATGGATTACCTCTAAATCTTACATTCCCACCTTCACCCTTAATCCATCTTAAAAAGATCTAACCTATCTTCCCCTCTCTATAAGTCTACTCATGCCTTCCTAAAGTTCCCATGCCATTCACAAAAAGCTCTCAACTATGCTGCTATGTATTATTTTTTATATCTGGGAGAGCAACCTCCCCTTCTTTTTAGGCCAGCACAAAGTACTCTGTGCCACTCTGGGAGGTCTGCCTTGCCAAACAAACTTTAAAATTTTTCTCTGAACCTACCTGAACATTTCTTCTAGAATTCCAATAGCTAAGGTCTGAAAAAAGATAAAGGAATCTCAGCAGAACCACCATCTTTAATGTGGTTACCCTCTCCAGCCATGAAAGCTGCAAAACAAGCCCAAAGTTCCTATTCCAATTTTACAAAACAGTCCTTGATAATTTGCCATGAACAAAGCATTAGGTTTGGCAGTTAGTTGCATCCTCAGATATTTAATACCCCTGGCTGCCCAACAAAATGGAAACTTCACTTTATACCTATATATGCAAATGGGAAGATAGGCTAATCTTCAGACTCTCTGACTTTTGCATATTCCCAAAATAGCCTGAAAGTCACCCATACTTTCCTATTTCCCATACTAAAATAAGGAGCAAATTGTGTGGTCTTGCTACTGTAAATAAAATATCATTATTCCTTCTTCCCTACCCCAATGCCCTTCAGATCTGCAATCATCCAAACCATAGTATCCAACAACTCTATCGAAAGACTATGGGCTACAAGGGGAATCCCTGTGTGGTACCCCTTCTCAAACTGAAAAAAACAAGTATTCTCCATTAACTACGATGCAAGCCTTCAGCTCTCTCTATAGTGTCTTTATCCAGGCCAAGAATGTGGCTCCGAAGCCCATTTCCTCCAAGGTTTTAAACAAATTTCAAATTTACTTGACTGAATGTCTTCACAGTTAACAGAAGACGTTGCAGATTATCCACTTGGGCAGCCCACATCCAATTCAGCACTCGCCTGATGTTGTCACTTGCTTGCTGGCCCAGCATGAATCATGTTTGGTCTTCATGTACCAATTTTAGAATCACCTTTACCAACTCATTGGCCAGGATTTTAGCCAACAGCTTTGCATCCAGGTTAATCAGTGATATTGGCTTATACGACCCACACATTCTCAGATCATGCCCCTCCTTGGGCAACACAATGATGCCTACCCCACAGTTTCAGGCAAAGCCCCTCCTACCCCGAATTACCCCATTAAAAACTTCCCCCAATGAGTCCACTAATGAGTCTTCAAATTTCTAATAGAATTTAGCAGACAAACCATCTAACCCTGATGATTTCCCGTTTTAAAGAGCCAACAGCTGTCCATTGCTGTGCCTGACATCAGTACTAGGCAAAATGGTAGAAACCATTATAAAGTATAAAATTACTGAACACACAGATAGTCATGGTTTAAGGGAGAAAGCCAACATGGATTTAGCCTAGGAAGATCTTGTCTTAATAATCTGTTAAAATTTTTTGAAGATGTGACTAAATAGGTAGATAAAGGTGAGCAGGTTGATATAGTGTATCTGGATTTTCAGAAAGCCTTTGACAAGGTGGCTCATGAGAGACTCATGGCAAAATTAGAGTCATAGGATAGGAGCCAGTGTACTTCTGTGTATCAGGAACTGGTTAAAAAATGGAAAGGATAGGGTAGGATTAAGTGGCCAATTTTCTCAATGGAGAAAAGTGAATAGTGGAGTATCCTCAGGGTTCTGTGCTGGGCTCGCTGCTTTTTAACACATTCATAAATGACCTGGAAATGGGAATAATGAGTGAGGTGATCCGATTTGCAGATCACACAAGATTATTCATTCAAAAACATCACAGGTAAACGTAAATCTGCTGTTTATTCCATCAAAAAGAAGGAAGATTAGGGGACACGCAATGAAGCTACAAGGTAACACATTTAAAATTAATAAGGGAAAATATTTTTCGCTCAACGCGTAATCAAACTCTGGAATTCATTATCCAGAGGATGTGCGTAAGCTGTTAGTCTAGCGGAGTTTAAAAAAGGTTTGGACAAGTTTCTGGAGGATAAGTCCATAAATCATTATTAATGAGGACCAGGGAAATCCACTGCTTACCCCAGGATAAGCAATGTGGAATCTGTGTACCTTTTTGGGAGCCTGACAGGTACTTGTGACTTGGATTGGCCACTGTGGAAACAGGATACTGGGCTTGATGGACCTTGACATTTCTTATGTTCTTATATCTCTTGTGCAGTGATTTCCGCTTCCAAGCCTCTAACGTTCTCCGCATCCAACCTATACAACTTAATTGAATTCAGATAGCTCTCCATGTCCCCAAACCCCGCTGTCTCCCTCACTCTATACAATTCCTCATAGAATTCCCAAAAGCTATTCTTAACATTCTCTAGATCTTTCCCCCGTTTTCCATCCTTAGCCATAATTCCCCCCAATCAAAGTTCTCATCATTTCGTGCTTCAAATGAGCTGCCAAGTTTCCTAGTTTTATCATCATGCTCAAACACCCTCTTGTCTGATAATTGATATCTCCTAACATCAAGGTCTGCAGCTTCTCTCTCTCTACCTCCAATCTAGAAACATGATGGCAGAAAAAGAGCACATGGCCTATCTAGTCTGCCCTTACATATCAACAATAGTCCCCTTTTTTCTTTTAGAGATCTTCTGTGTTTGTCCTGTGCTTTCTTGAAGTCAGATACTGTCCTCGTTTCTACTATCTCCACTGGGAGACTATTCCACGCATCTACCACTATCCGTAAAGAAATATTTCTGCATATTACTCCTGAGACTATCCCCTTTCACCCTCATCCTATGTCCCTCGTAGCAGAGCTTGCTTTCAATCAAAAGACTCTTCTTTTGGGCATTTATGCCATGGAGGTATTTTTTTTTATTTAACTTTTTATTAGATATCAGCATCGAATAACAACTTTTACAACCATAAACAGCTTCTGTCCCCAATATTTTCAAAAAGTTATATACACCCATCACTAACAACCCTAGTGCATCCCTCTTAGTTTCCCCCCATCCCCCTCTCCTCCTTACTGCCCTCCTCTCTACGTAGATAATCCAACATACACGTCCATTCACTCTCAAACCGGTCTGTATTATGTGCGCCAGTGCAAATAGAATTGGGGACATGGGGCAGCCCTGTCTAGTACCTCTTCCTAAAGGAAACGGTTCTGTATACCTACCATTAATTTTGATCCGTGCCTGAGGATCTTTGCTATGGAGGTATTTAAAAATCCCTATTATATCTCTTCTATCCTTTCCTATAACGTATACATATTACGATTTTTAAGTCTGTTCTCATATGCTTTATAATGAAGACCATTAACCATTATAGTAGTCACCCTCTGCACAGACTCCATCCGGTTTATATCCTTTTGAAGGTGTGGTCTCCAGAATTACACACAATTCTCCAAATGAGGTCGCACTAGAGACTTATACAGAGGCACTATCAACTCCTTTTTTCTGCTGGCCATTCCTCTCCCTATATACCCCAACATCCTTTTGGCTTTTGCCGTCGCCTTTTCTACCTGTTTAGCTACTTTAAGATCATCAGAAACAATCACGCACAGGTCCCGCTCTTTTGTGAACAGAAGTACTTCGCCCCCTACACTGTACCGCTCCCTTGGATTTTTGCAGCCTAAATGCATGACCCTGCATTTTTTAGCATTATATCTCAGCTGCCAAATTCTTGACCAAGCTTAGCTAGATCCCTTCTCATTATCTACTCCTTCCTGGGTGTCTACTGTATTGCAGATTTTGGTATCATCTGCAAAGAGGCAAACCTTACCCAACAGCCCTTCTGCAATATTTCAGACTGAGCTCCATTTACCTGTACCTTTTGTCGCCCCCCACTCAACCAATTTCTAACCCAATCAGTAACTTTAGGGTCTATCCCTAGGGTGCTCAGTTTGTTTATAAGTCACCTGTGCGGAACAGTGTCAAAGGCTTTAATGAATCCAAGTACACTGCATCTAGAACTCTCCCTCAGTCCAATTCTCTGGTCACCCAGTCAAAGAAATCAATCAGATTTGTCTGAGAAGATCTGCCTCTAGTAAACCCAGGCTGCCTTGGATCCTGCAATCCACTGGACTCCAGAAACTTCACTATTCTCTCTTTTATCAGCATTTCCAATAATTTACTCACCACAGAGGTTAGACTAACTGGCCTATAGTTTTCAACCTCATCCTTACATCTGCTTGTGTACTCCTCCCCCCCCGGAAGACCTTTCTTTATCGTGCTTTTCCAACTCCTTGATTTTCCCTCAAATGTCCTCCATTTTTTTTATCCTTGCTCTGCTTTTTAAACGAACCTCAGATAATTAAACACCCCATCCTATTTCCCCTCCCCCATTCAGCAAAAGGTACTCCTGGATATCTTTAGTCAACCCTTTCCCAATCTGTCTATCCTTTAATAGTCGGCCATATATACGCCAGTAAGAAAGCCTTTTTTACTTGTCCCCATTGAAGCCACATAAGGGCTTGATATGACCACAGTATATCTTCTAGCCTTATAGGCCCTATTTCTGCCTCACTGGTCCTTTCCATCAAAAAAGGATCAATGCAAGTATATGTCCCATGTGGTGCTGGGAAAAAAAAGTGCACTCTTTCTTCCATATGCTGATGTCTCTAAATACCAACCTTTCTTAAGGCCCTACAAAATTGTTTCCATTTAAGCCTGTTGCCCTTCCTTCCCTCCCTCCCTTTAGAGAAACCTTAACAGGCATAGGTGCAATATTAAATTCTTCGCCCACTTTCAGTCCCCCCTAGCATAACCCAATATCTCCCCTCGCACCTGATGAAAAAATTCCCCTGACCGCCATTAGGGCCATGTATATTCACAATTGTGATTGATATTAAAATTAAAATTTAATTTGATAACAAATATCTCCTCCCCTGCTTGTGCCCCAGCTCCAAAAACTGTACTTCACAGATCATGCTTCTGACTCCCTCCCTTCTTTTCTCTCATATTAGATAAAAAATATCTATATGGATACCTTTTATGCCCAACCAATCTAATCTCTCTTTAATAAGTGAACTTCCTGAGCCAATATTTCTGCTTGTTTATGTGCTATATCTTTCAAAAGTAATTTATTTATTTATTTTTATTTTTTTACCACTTTATCCTTCAAATCAACAGAGCATACAGAAGAGCTTCAACAGGGGAGAGGGATGGCGGACTGAAATAAGTTAATGTATGTACAATGTCATGCATTTGATGAAACTATGTACAGTTCGAAGTTCATGGTTTTGCAGAGATGATGCTGGTCTGTGCCCTGGGGTCGACAGGTGGTAGCTTGGGTATTTTGACCGTCAGGAGGTTAAGTAATATGCCTCAGGTGGTCTGTGTACAGTAGTTTTGAGCTTCTTCCTGAAGTCTTTAATATCTGTAATTGCAAGCATGTTATCTGGAAATGGGTTCCATACTGAAGAGGCATAAAGTGAGAGCACTCTTGCGGACGTGGATTGTTTGGTTTTCTGAAAGTCATGAGGTGTGATGATCATGTTCGAGTTGTAGTGTCTCCTGGATCGGATACTTGTATCTCTTGTTATGAGGGTGTCAAGTGGTGGATGATTTTGAAGATTTATAGAGTTGCTTTGAATCTGATGCGGGATTGCATTGGGAGCCAATGTAGGCGGTCGCGTATAGGGTTGATGTGTTTATGTTTGTGGATTCCTGTGATAATTCTTGCTGCGGTGTTTTGAGCAATTTTGGAGTGGCATGATGGTTTGTTTTGGGAGTCCCTGGTAAAGGATGTTGCAGTAGTCGAGTGTTGGAGTTATTGCCTAGCAGATGCTACGGAAGTGGTCTGGTTCAAGGATCAGCTTTAGCCTCCGGATGATCTTCATTTTATGGTACGTGTTTGCAGTTGTTCTTTTTGTGTGAGGTTGCATGGTGAGGTGCTAGTACATGATGATTCCTAGATATTTTCTCTTTTTTTTTTTTTTTTTTACTGTTATGGGACTTTACCGTATGTTGACAGATTCCGGTGGGGTGAAAGATGTGTTTCTTGTAACAAAGACTGCCTCTGTCTTTTTGTAGTTTATTGATCGATTGTTTTGTTGAGCCAGGTGATCATGTCTTCTACACACGATGTTATGGTTGAGAGATCAGGTTTATTTCAACTGGGGCGTATATCATGTCGTCGTCGGTGTACATTCTGTATTGGATTTTGTGTTTCTTGATAAGTTCACATATGGGTTGTACATATATGTTAAATAACAGTGCTGTACTCCTTGATGTATGGGGAAAGGTGTGGATTTATTTGTTCCACATTTGACCTGTTGTTGGCGGTTGCTGAAGTATGATTGAAACCATGCTAATGTGTTATGTAGACCAATTTCCTAAAGACGTCATTAACATGATGCTGTGGGAGATAGTATCAAGGCATAGTTACGCATCTGTAACAGGTGTTCTCCAGGGACAGCAGGACTTTTATTTATTTATTTAACAGGTTTTATATACCGCTTTATCATTTCAATCAAAGTGGTTTACATTGTAACAAACTTGGTAATGTACTTTAAACAGGGATATTGATAACTTGGATTTTCTGAGGCAATGGAGGGTTAAGTGACTTGCCCAACGCCACAAGGAGTGCTAGTGGGAAATTGAACCCTGGTCTCTGGGTTCCCAAGGAATAAATTCTCACTAGGACAGAGCCCTCGCGGAAGCATTCCCCCAGCTTTCAAAGAAAGCCTCTGGGAGACGCCACCACGCATGCGTGGCCCCCTTCCTGCCTAAGGGTGCCATCTTGCTCAGTCAGATGATATAACTAAAGATGGCAAAAAATAAAGATGGTAAAGGAGCAACTCCATGGGGAGGCGGGAGGGTTGTGAGGACTAATTCCTGCTATACCCGAAGAACACCTGTTACAGGTGAGTATATGCTTTCTCCGGGAACAAGCAGGAAGTCAGTCCTCACAAATGGGACTCCCCAGCTACAGGCTACTGAAAGCCCATAGCAAAAATAGGGGCTACCTCACAGAGAGCCGCAAGCAGCAGCAAATGAGTCCATGTCCACAGACCACAGTAGGACCCCTGTGTCTGATGAAACCAGCACTCCGGTAACCTGAACACAGACGGGTCGGAGGGGTAGGAGTTGCCTAAACCCCAGAAAGGTTACTGAGCACAGGCTGGCCGAAGGCACTGTCCCATCATGACTCTCTTTCCAGGCAGTAATGGGCTGCAAAGGTATGGACTGAAGACCAGGTGGTGGCCCAGCAGATGTCCACCATCAGGACAGAGTGCAAGTTTGCCACAGAGGCCACCATGGCCCTGACACGGTGCGGTGTGACGCGGCCTTCAGTGGGAGCCCCGCCTGCTCACAGGCGAGGGCGATACAGTCCGTCATACAGGTGGACAGTGTATGCTTGGTCATCACCTCCCCAAGCCTACAGGGATTGTAGGAGATGAAATGCTGAGCAGCTTTGCGGTGGCCCTGAGTGCGTTGGATATAGAAGGACAAAGTCCAAGGTGTGAATGACAGTATCAGCCCGACTGGAGTGAGGTCTTGGAAAGAAGGTAGGGAGCACTACTTCCTGGTTGAGATGGAAGGGCGATGCTACCTTCGGCAGGAATTTGGGGTGCGTGCGAAGCACCACCCTGTTCTTGTAGAGCCTGGTATAAGGCGCCTCCACCACAAGGGCCTTAAGCTCACTAACTCTGCAAGCAGAGAAGAGCTCCAAGAGAGGAGGTGAGCTCCAAGAGAGGTAGCGAAGGTGGCAGGTAGCCAGAGGCTCAAAGAGTGGGCGAGTGAGCTGCCCCAACACTAAGTTGAGGTCCCAGTCAGTTGCCGGAGGGTGAACTGGGGGCTTCGATAAGAGCAGGCCCCGAAGAAAATGGGTCACCAAAGGTTGGACTGAGAGGAGCTTACAATCCACCAGGGTGATGGTGCACAGCCAGGGCACTGAGGTGCACTCGTACGGAGTTAGACTTGAGACCGCAATGAGAAAGGTGGAGAACCAAGAGACCAGGGCTCGATTTCCACTAGCACTCCTTGTGGCCTTGGGCAAGTCACTTAACCCTCCATTGCTCAGAAAAATCCAAGTTATCAATGTCCCTGTTTAATGTACGTTTACCAAGTTTAAGTTATAATGTAAACCACTTTGATTGAAATGATAAAGTGGTATAAAAAACTGTTAAATAAATAAATAAGGTACTGTAACACCAGTCCCACTGGGCAGGGGAACGGATCAGCCCCATGCTCGGTGAACCAAGCTGAGAACCTGTGCCACTTGAGGGCGTAAGCCTTCCTAGTAGAGGCCTTGCGAGAGGCCAGCAGAATCTCCTCCACCTCAATCAAAAGGTTGAAAGGGGCCAGTCATCCTTTCAGCAGCCACGCCGTCAGTGACAGGAACCCCAGGTTGGGGTGCATAAGAGAGCCCCGCTCCTGAGAAAGAAGTCTCGGGGTAGTCCCCAAGGGGATGGGGGTCCCCACTGCCAACTGGAGGAGCAGCGGGAACCACGGTTGCCTGGGCTACCAAGGGGCTATCAGAATGAGGGAGGCCCAGTCGCGGAGGGTCCTGAATAAGGTCTTGGCGATCAGCGGCGTGAGGGGGAAGGCGTGATGAGGGCCTTCCGACCATGAGACAAGGAACGCGTCCGCTGTGACCCAGTAAGGGTGGGCCTGCTGGGAACAGAAGCGGGGCAACTGGAAGTCGTTTGGGCTGGCGAACAGGTCCAACACGGGTTCCCTCCAGAGTCGGAAAAGCCAACTGGCTACCTTGGGGTTCAGCTGCCACTTGTGCGGCTGGAAGACTCTGCTCAGCCTGTCGGCCTGAAGGTTGTCCTGGCCTGGCAGGTACATTGCTCGCAGGAGGATACCCTGTTGGATTGCGTACGAGCAGAGGACAAGTGCCCCCCTGTTTGTTCACGTAGAACATCGCCACCTGGTTGTCCGTCTGGACCAGCATCACTGGTGACACAGGTGGTGGCAGAAGACTCGCAGGGCTAAGTATATGGCTTGGAGCTCCAGGAGGCTGATATGCTGGGTGCTCTCGTCTGGTGACCAGTTACCCTGGGTGCAGAGCTCCCCGCATTGTGATCCCCAGCTGAGCAGGGAGCCGTCCGTAGTGAGGACCCTTGAGGGGTTCAGGGCCTGAAAAGGCATGCCCACCTCGAGATGCTGGAGAGATTGTTACAAGACCAGGGATTCTGCCAGTTGGCGGGTTACAGAGACTATCTTGGAGGCGACCTGTGGCCTGAGACCAATGGACCAGGAGGCACCTCTGCGCTGCCCTCATGTGGAGGCGAGCGTCTGGGGTAACGTGGACCATGGAGGCCATGTGCCCGAGGAAGCGCAGAAGATGCCAGGCGGGCACCGAGGGATGGTATTGTATGTCCCGTGCCAGACTCCTGAGACGGTCGCCTCAGTCCCTGGGCAAGAAGGCCTTCGACTGGAGAGTGTCGAGCTTTGCCCCAATGAGCTCCAGACACTGTGTCGGGAGGAGGTGAGACTTGGGGAAGTTTATGACAAACCCCAAGTGTTGCAGGATCTGGATGGGGAGTGCGTGCATGCGATGGCCTGCAGCACCTCTGAGTCCGTGCCTCCCATTATGAGACAGTCATGAAGATAGGGGAAGACAAAGACCCCCTGGAGGTGGAGGAAGGCAGTCACGACTGCCAGGCATTTTGTGAAGACTCTTGAAGCAGAGGCCAAGCTGAAGGGAAGCACCCTGTACAAAAAAATGCCTGTCCCCCACTACAAACCGCAGGTACTGCCTGTGGTTGGGGTGAATGAGGATGTGAGTATAAGCATCCTTGAGGTCTAAGGAACATAGCCAATCTCCATGCTGGAGGTATGGCAGCAATGTTCCAAGGGAGAGCATCTTGAATGTCTCCCTCATCAGGAATTTGTTGAAGTTGCACAGGAGGATGGGTCTTAGGAAGTACCTGGAGTAGAACCCCTCGCCCTTGAGATGGTGGGGCACCGGTTCCACCACTTTGTCCTCAAGAAGACCTACTAACTCCTTCAATAGAAGGTCCCGGTGGAGGAGTGACCTGGGGGCTCTCCTGGGAAATAAGGTGGAGGTGTCTGAATCAGGTGGAGGAGGCAACCATCCCTGACTACCTGAAGTGCTCAGGAGTCGGTGGTGATGGTCAACCACCTCTGAGCATAGAGGATCAGACTTCCCTCTGTGGGCTGCTGCTCTCCTTGGGGTAGATAGGCTATGCTCAAGGAGTCAAAAACTCCCCCCTGGCTGGACTGGAGTCGGTGCCTGGGGTTTTGAAGCCTTCTGCTTACGAGGACCATGCCCATGTCCCTTGGCCTGCTGACCCTGTTGGGGAGCTGGGGAGGCGTGAAAAGGTGGGTAGTTTCTGTAAGCAGCTCCCTTCCTCGGGTAAAAGGATTTTTTACCCGAGCCCTTCCATCAGGGAGGGGCAGCAGTCTTTTTGGAGAGCCTGGTCCTTGGTCTCAGCTCAGCAGCCTTGTCGGTCATGGGTTTGCCAAAGAGGTTCTCTCCTTGGCAGGGGACATCGACCAATTTCTCCTGAACCCACTGCTCGAGGTTGGATGACTGTAGCCAAGCTTGGCAGCGTGCACAGTTATCAGCCGCCGCTACTCGAGTCGCTGACTCGAACCCATCATAGGATGCCCGAAACATGAATTTGGAGCATTCACTGACTGCCTTAGCCAGGTTCTTGAACTGTTGCAAGGGTTCCTCGAAGAGAACAACTGAGAACCTGGCAAGTTCCTTCACTAGGTCTCTTAAGTACATGCCCATGTACAGCTGGTAGGCCTGGATACGGCCAATGAGCATTGAGCCCTGATAGCACGTTCTACTGAGGGCATCCAGGGTACAGGCTTCTCTGCCGGGGGCACAAAGGAGTGTCTCTTCTGGCTTTTCAGCTGATGCATGACAGACTCCACTACTATGGAGTTATGCGGCAGCTGTGACTTTTGGAAGCCCGGGCTCCGGCGGACTTGGTACATTGAGCTGGTGTCTCCCACATCTGGAGCATCAGTCGTTCCAGGATGTGAGGAATGGATACCTCACGATTCCCTCGCAGGAGCCTCATACTGGAGAATTTCCAACTCATCTGCCTGAGGGTCCTCCTCCGACTTGATAGGGAATGCCAGGGCTTTTGACATGTCTTTGAAGAAGTCAAGGAAGCCCATATCCTCCAGCAGGGATCGGCGTTGAGGCTCCGAGACGAGAGAGTCAGGAGCGACATCGTGGTGGCGATGGGTATTGGGGGACTCCTCATCCTCCATCTCCCACTCAGAGTAGTCTATCGAGAACTCCTAGGAGGGCTGCTCCGCAGGCCTCGAGGCCGCCGATGCCCTGTGGCTGGATGACCGCAATCCCATCGATCGGAACTTGGAGCGCGACCTCGGCCGAGGATCATATCGGCCTTCAGTGCCTACTGCTGGTCCATGAAGGTAAGAAAACTGTGCTCCAGGGCCGCCATTCTGGACTCCAGACCAGAAAGCTCGGCAGCTCTCAGCATGGGCACCAAAGGACTCGGGCCTGATGCTGGCTCACCCGAAGGGGAATCCTCGGTCGGATCCTTTCGGGGGACCTTTGCAGGCCGCTCCCTCTCCGAAGTCTCGGACTGTGGGACCGTGCCCAGGGAGCACCCGGCCGGTCGGAACTGTCCAAGGACGCCACCTTCGTGGGTTTCTTCTTCTTCCTGGGTTCCCTCGAGGGAGTACCCTTCTCTGAGGACCCACGATGGGGCTTGGGTTCGGGAGGCTCTACCCGAGACGTTGGGGCCTCAGATGAGGCCCTGGCTTTCGGAGACAACAGGGACTCAGGGAAAAACTTATCGTGCTGCTGCAGGCGGCTCTTGAAGGCCTTACTGGACATCCTCTTGCAGAGACCGGAGGCTGTCGGGCCATGGACTGGCCCATGGCAGCAGAGATAGCATGCATGCGTGGTGGCATCTCCCAAAGGTTTTCTTTGAAAGCTGGGGGGATGCTTCCGCAAGGGCACCGTCAGTGCCCACGTCACCCATATGTGAGGACTGATTTCCTGCTTGTTCCCGGAGAATGCAGAAGATATGTCCATGAATATGAGGATAAATACGGTCTTAACACTGTCTATTCCTCTGAGTCAAATAGTGATGCTAATAGAGTTTCCGTGCCATGGTCGGTTCTGAATCCAGACCAGCTGTATTCCATGCTTTAAAATAAGTGTAAGGAAGTCAAAAAAACTGCCAGCATGGTTTAAAGGTGAGGTCAGAGTGGCTGTTGCCAAAAATGCATCTTTCAGGAATTGGAAAAAGGAGAGCCAAAAGTCGAAAATTGAAAACAGCACAAGCATTGGCAAGTTAGATGCATGGCATTGATAAGGCAGGGAAGGAGAGAATTTGAGAAGAAGCTTGCTGTGGAAGCAAAAACGTTTAATAAAGACTGTTTCAAGTACATTCGTAGCAAAAAAACTGTGAGAGTCAGTTGGACCATTAGATGACAGAGGGGTAAAAGGGGCACTAAGAGAGGACAAGGCCATGGCGGAGAGACTGAATGAATTCTTTTATTCAGTCTTTACTGAGGAAGATGTAGGGATGTTACCCATGACTGAAGTAGTATTTAAAGGTGATACTGTGAAAGAATTGAAAGAAATATTGATACACCAGGAAGATGTATTACAACTATTTGATAAACTGAAGAACAGCAAACCACCTGGACCGGATGGTATACATCCAAGGGTGTTGATAGAACTGAAATATGAGATTGCAGACCTGCTATTAGTAATCTGTGAACTATCATTAAAATCATCTTTAATACCTGAAGACTGGAGGATGACCAATGTAACGCCAATTTTTTAAAAAGGTTCCAGGGGTGATCCGGGAAACTACAGGCCGGTGAGCCTGACATCAGTACCGGGAAAATGGTAGAAACCATCATAACGAACAAAATTACTGAACATGTAGATAGTCATGGCTTAATGGGAGACAGCCAACATGGCTTCAGACAAGGAAGATCTTATATAAACTAATCTGTTATGTTTTTTTGAAGGTGTGAATAAACAGGTAGACAAAGGTGAGTCAGTTGATAGTGTATCTGGACTTTCAGAAAGCCTTTGACAAGGTCCCTCATCAGAGACTTTTGACAAAACTAAAAAGTCATGGGATAGGAGGCAGTGTACTATTGTGGATCAGGAGATGGTTAAAAGATAGAAAGCAGAGAGTAGGGCTAATTGGTCCAATTTTTCCATTGGAAAAGGTGAATAGTGGAGTACCCCAGGGATATGAGCTGGGTCCACTGCTTTTTAACATATTCATAAATGACCTGGAAATGGGAATAACAACTGAGGTTATAAAATTCACAGATGGCACAAAATTATTTAAAGTTGTTAAAACCCAAGAGAATTGTGGAAAATTGCAAGAGGATCTTGATAAATTGGAAGAATGGGCATTTTAATGGCAGATGAAATTTAATGTGGACAAGAGCAAAGTTATGCACCTAGGAAAGAACAACCCAAACTATGGTTACATGATGCAAGGTTCCACATTAGGAACCACCACCCAGGAAAAAGATTTAGGCGCCACCGTGGATAACATGTTAAAACCCTCCGCCCAGTGTGGAGCAGCAGCCACGAGAGCAAATAGAATGCTAGGTATTTTAAGGAAAGGAACGGAAAATAAAACAAAGGATATTATAATGTCTCTGTATCATTCCATGGTGAAACCGCACCTTGAATATTGTGTGCAATTCTGGCTGCCGTATCTTAAAAAGGATATATGCATTATTAGAAAAAGTACAGAGAAGAGCCACCAAAATAGTAAAGAGGATGGAAGGATACCCCTATGAAGAGAGGCTAAAAAGGTTAGGATTCTTCAACCTGGAAAAGAGATGGATGTGGGGAGATATGATAGAGGTCTATAAATTAATGAATGGAGTGGAACGGGTAAATGTAGATCGATTGTTTACATCATCAGAATATAGAAAGACTAGGAGACATAGAATGATGCTACAGGGTAACCTATTTAAGACTATTTTTTTTTTTTAGTGCCATCAAGTCAGTGTTGACTCATAGCGACCCAGCTACCTCTGGGTTTTCTTTGCAATGTATCACCGGAAGTAGATTGCTAGCCTTTTCTTCTGAGGCAATGGAGGGTAAAGTGACTTGCCCAAAGTCACAAGGAGTGCCAGTGGGAATCGAACCCTTGATCTTCTGGGTACTAGGCAGTTGCTCTAACCACTAGGCTACTCCTCCACTATTTAAGACTAATAAGAGAAAATATTTTTTCACTCAACGTGTAATCAAACTCTGGAATTTCTTGCTGGAGGAGGTAGTAATAGCTATTAGTGTAGCTGGGTTTTAAAAAGGTTTGGACAAATTCCTGCAGGAAAGATCCATAAACCATTATTAAAAGGGACCCAGAATATCACTGCTTGACCAAATACAAGCATTGTGGAACCTGTACCTTTTGGGGAAACTGCTAGGTACTTATGACCCAGATTGGCCACTGTTGGAAACAGGATACTGGGTTTGATGGACCTTGGTTTCACCCAGTATGTCATATCTTATGTTCTTATGATGTGGGTCCAGAGGGGGCATGTTGGTTTGTGGTCTTGTAGATGTTTATGGACCACCTTTTCTATGACTTTCGAAATAAATGGTAGGCTGGAGATTGATCAGTATGCAGCTGGATCATTTTTGTTGAGGGATGTGTAAGTATAGGTCGTATGGTTCCCTGTTTGAGCGATGTAGGTAAGTATCATTGGGTGAGAGATAAGGCTGTCATTTTGTGGATGAGGTGTTTGTGTTGTTCTTTTGATGAATTTATCCATGTGACGGGACATGGGTCTGAAGGTGATATAGTGGTATTAAGCGAGGTTATGATGTCTTCTATGTTTTGAGTGGTTGGGATACTGAACATTCACCCTATTTGTTTATAGGATGGGGCCTGAGGTTGGAATGTTGTAGTTGATGTGGTTATCTGGTTCTGCTTGGCGAGCTTGTCTCTAAGGTAGCTTTCTATGCTTTATGGGTATATCTGGGGGGGGGGGGGGTTTCATCGGGTCTCCAGTGAGAGATCCCATGACATAGAATAGTTCCCTTGGTTTGTTTGCTGATTGCATTATTAGGTTTGTATGGTGGTGCTGTTTGCATTTATTGATTGTATTAGCGTACTCCATCTATAAGATTTTGTATTGATGTACGATATTTATTTGCTTTTATATACCGCGCTTTTTAAGATCAGTGCAGTTTACATATAATGTGAACAACAAACAGGTTTACAGAGAACAGATTGCATAAAACTGTTTACATTTAATTGGAAAGCATAGTTACTCACCTCTAAAAGGTGATCTCCGGGAACAGCAGGAATTTAGTCTTCACATATGGGTATCGTCAGTACCGACAGAGGCTGCGCAGGAATGCTCCCCAGCATCCAATAGGAAAGCTTTTAGGAGCATCCCACAGCGCCTGCGTGCTGCCTTCCCGCCTTTCCAACTGTCCCTCTCCAGTTGAGTTTATTGCTGAGACAAGAGAGAGAGAGAGAGAGAGATACAACTCCTAGGGGAAGTGGGCGGGTTGTGAAGACTAAATTCCTGCTGTTCCCGGAGATCACCTGTTACAGGTGAGTAACTACGCTATTCTCCAGGAACAAGCAGGAATGTAGTCTTTACATATGGGGACTCCCTAGCTACAGATGCCAGGAAGATGGCCCCAGGAAGTTGTCAGCCCCTGCGAAAGGGCCCCAGTTACCCCCATGGATCTCTGGCATCCTACCAGGAACGGTGGGTAGGAGTTATTAAGTCTGATAAAGGTGCTGAACAACAGCTTGGCCAAACAAGGCATCCTGGTGGGAGTCCTTGTCTAAGCAGTAGTGGGCTGTGAAGGTATGCACCGAAGCCCAAGTAGCTGCTTGACAGATGTCGTCGATAGACACAGAGTGAAGATGAGCCATTAAGGCTGCCATGGCTCTCACATTGTGAGCGGCGACATGGCCTTCAAGAGGAAGGTTCTTACTCTCATAGGCAAAGGATATGCACTGTGCGATCCAGTTGGACAGTGTTCTTTTGGAAACTGGAAGTCCCAAATGACTAGGATCAAAAGCAATAAAGAGTTGAGAAGATTTTCTATGTTGTTGTGTCCTTTGCAAGTAAAGCACAGTTACTTACCTGTAACAGGTGATCTCTGGGAACAGCAGGAATAAGTCTTCACATATGGGAACGTCGGTACCGACGGAACCTGCGCGGGAACGCTCCCCAGCGTCCAATCAGAAAGCTTTTGGGAGCATCCCTCAACGCCTGCGTGCTGCCTTCCCGCCTTTCCAACTGTCTCTCCTCAGTTGAGTTTTAAGCTGAGACAGAGAGAGAAAGAGGAAAGGAAAGAGAGATACAACTCCTAGGGGAGGTGGGAGGGTTGTGAAGACTTATTCCTGCTGTTCCCAGAGATAACCTGTTACAGGTAAGTAACTGTGCTATCTCCAGGAACAAGCAGAAATGAGTCTTCACATATGGGGACTCCCAAGCTAAGATGCCTGGAGCCCTAGCATGTTGGTGATTGAAACATGCTACACCTCATAGGCCCAGGCATCCCGAGGATGGAGGGTAGGAGTTGAAGAAGAGAGGAGCTGTAGGAGACAGCTGACCTAAGATAGGACTACAGACAAGGAGTCCCTGTATATATGATAATCATCATGAAATATATTGAAATGAACAATCACAATATGGACCTCACCTACTGGATTGCAGGAAGTAGAGAGGCTGATGGAATCTACTGGGGATCCAGTAGAGGAATCTTCAAGGTGACCTCACTGAAGTGAGTTGAAGGTCAAAATCTGGAACTGACAGGTGACCCCAGGATTCAACTGGGGAAGTACAAAAAAGGTAGGTCTTTAGTGGGAAGCTTTATGGAAAAAGCTGAAAACTCTTTTGGCTACAGAGTTAATTATATAGTTAGGAGCAAAAGAGGAAGACTGACCGATTTGGACAAAACTGGCCTAGTCCTTGAGGGAAGAAGGGGTATGGAGAAAAAACCCCCATAATCCCAAGGAAGGACAGATGTCTGAGGAGTTGAAAACCACAGATCTACTGAAGATCCCCCATGTCTCTCCTAACTGACGAGAGGTAGGAAGATAAAGGAATAGGGAGCTTCAGGGATACCTGAACCTAGGGTTATGGTAAGAGCTGTCAGTACCACAGCAGTGGTTGTGTGCATAATAGCCTAAACATACTGTGAAATAGTATGAACATGTGGAAGCCCACTGTCTGGAACAGATAGGAAGGAAAAACACCTTTATGAGCACAGACAGTTAGAGAGATAAGTATGTGAATACATATCTACCTAAAGGAAGTATCTCGACAGATACACACACATATATCTATCTATCTATCTATATATATATATATATATATATATATATATATATATAGGGGTATATATATACATACATATGTTTATGGCGAGATCCAGGGGGCATAGCATATGCACACATGGCTGACAGACATATGTATCTAAAGAATGCATATAGACATATGTACATATATGAATATATAGGTCTAAAGATAAATGTCTGCAATTAAGCAGAAAGAGATATGTCTACAGGAATCTTCACATGGGAGATGTGAAGAGGAATGATTCATCTCATAACAAGAAGGTGGAACCTACTTGAGAAGATATAGAGAATCTATTCCCTCTGGTTAAGATGGAGTAGAAATGCTATCCAGTGAAATAACCAGGATGGTTGCGAGAAAACAGAGGATAAGATTAGTCTGTAAACAGCAAGTCCTGAGTCTGGTAGAACTCTAACATGGTGAATGGACAGAATACGCATAGGAAGAGACACCAGGTAGACCCACTTGAGGGACAAGGGGTGGGGTATCATGCGTTATTTAGTTAAATATGTGCTGTCCATGAAGGATTAGGATACCATGAGGACAAGCTGCAAGGAAAAAGAGCATATTTCCTGTAGGAATTTGGTAACTCTTTAGACTGTCACGTAGGAAAGGCTTATGTCCTTTATTAAAAGGAAATAGAAGGGTGTAAAGAACCTTCACAGTCATGGGGGATGACTGAGGAAGCCTTTTTCAACCATATAGGATAGTCATTAGAGAAAAAACCCTCATGCTCTCTAGCAAGGGCCCATAGTGGAAAGCTTCTCTGTAGGATTGCAGAGAGCATTATGCAGGAGAGTTGGGAAATAAAACTGGCTGTTGGAGACAACCAGCTGCCATCTCAACTATGCTGCCAACTCCAAGGATTTGGAGATGGCAGAAAAGAAGTTATAAGGATTATCCAAGACAGATGAGCACTATCTTGGAAGCACTACTAAGGCTAGACAAAAAGTAGTGGAAGACAAGACTGGAACTTGTAGAAAAGTACCAGTAGTCCAAACATTGGAACTCCTGCATGGGCAGCTGCTGAACAGAACAGCAGAGGGGATCTTTCTGTTCTTAACAGGGAGAACAGACAGAACAAGAGGAAAAAATCCTGATCATGTCTGATGAGCTGCCACAATGAAAAAAGGGAGGTTACTCCAGAGAAAAAAACTCTACACTGCAAAGGAAAGGGAACTGGAAAGGCTAAGGAAACCTTCCAGTGGAATAGTACCACTCTTACAGGGGAACCTTGTAAAAGAAGGTAAAGAAAAAATAGGAGCTGAAGGGAGACCTGCCATATGGTAAGTCTGTAGAAGGAAAAAATCATGGTGGTACAGAGAAACTATCATGAGATAGTTGGCAAACCTCTCTTCAAGGAAGGAAGAAGAGGAAAACCCTGTGACCCATAGACATGAATATCCTGACAGCTCAGCATACCTAAGAGCAAGTGGATGTCCTGGAAACAGGAATCAAAGTGTAGAGGTTTAAATGAAAAAACAGTGAAAAAACTTCTACTGAGAAGAAGTGAACTGTAGGTTATAACATATTAATTGGAACCCTATTGAGGGTTAATTTTCCTGGCTTGAGTTTGGATTCTTCAGACCAGGGCGAGGTTTCCCTTGTTTGGGAATATCTGCATGATGGGCAGGAGAAGAATAAAACCTTCTTCTTTTAGGAAAAGGAGGTTTGGTAGGGCATTTCTTACCTGCTGGGGAAGGAGAAGGTTTAGGATGGCCCTCAGAAACAGGGAAGTCAGTGGAGCAATGAGCAACCTGACGTAAAGACTCCTTATTGAAGAGATTTTCTCCAGTACAAGGAGTATTACCCAGTCTTTGTTGTGCCCATCTGTTCAAGTCTGAAGCTTGGAGCCAGGCTCTACGTCGTGCTCCTATGGCTATAGCAGAGGTTCTGCTAACAGACTCAAAGGAGTCTAGGGAAGCACGAGAAAGAAACCTAGAGATATTCTGGCTATGACTAAGAAGCAAGGAATAGTCTGCAGCTTGGGCTCTGAAAGAAAAGGAGTCAAAAGAGATAATTTCTCTGTGACCTCCTGAAGGGATAGACTCATATAATGTCTATCAAAATGTGAAAACACTATATTCTTATCAAATATCAAAACTTGATGTAACCTATTCAATGTATATATAATTATGTATAATTATGTAGATAGTTATTCCCCAGTTAACACCCAGTTTATCTTCCCTGTTATCTGTAAACCTAGATCAGTCATGGATTGACAGATATGTTGATGTTCAATGTAAACCGCACTGATGATGAATAGTGCGGTATATAAAAAAATGTTAAATAAATAAATAAAAATATAAAAAAATATATGAGAGAATCCTTGTTGCTAGCATAGATGTTTGGAAGGTTTGACGTCCAAAGGCATCCAGTGTTATAGATGCACGACCTGGCGGGAAAGAAGAATGCTTCTTCTTGCTTTTTACCTTCCTCATTGCTGATTCCACTACAACGGAATGATGGGGAAGTTGAGTCTTTTGAAACCCTGGAGAGGGGGGCACCTGATACAGAAGAGAAGTTGCTGTAGAAGGTGAGGAAGCCCTTAAAGGTGTTTCCCATATTTTCAGAAGAAGATCCTGTAAAGAATGATGTAAAGGAAGCATTATATTTTCCTTTTCCCCAGAAAAGCCTTGTGTAGGATCATAGCCAGGGATAGGAATAGCAAAGAATGTTGCCATGTCAAGGAGAAATTTCTGAAAAGAAGGATCTCCAATGGGAACAATCCCTGGATAGGCTAAACTTGAAGAACTAGCCTGGGCACCGGAGGATGTACTTGTCCGGTGCAGAACAGGATCTCTAATGGATGGATACTGGGACTGGCGGTTATGACCTGAGACAGTCAGTACTGCATCGTCCATGCCAGGTATCGACTCCAAACTAGGTATAGAAAGGAGCGATCCTGGTGAAAAAAGCACGGATGGAGCTGGTCCCGATGTTACTGCAGGTACCAGCATCGACACCGATACCGGTAGCTGAGCCGGAATCGAAGGCGATACCGACATCGAAACAGTCATCGGAGGCTGCTCATAAGAACATAAGACATGCCATACTGGGTCAGACCGAGGTCCATCAAGCCCAGTATCCTGTTTCCAACAGTGGCCAATCTAGGTTATACGTACCTAGCAATATCCCCAAAAGACACAGGTTCCACAATGCTTGTACTAGGTCAAGCATTGATATCCTGGGTCCCTTTTTAATAGTGGTTTATGGACCTTTCCTCCAGGAACTTGTCCAAACCTTTTTTAAACTCACCTATACTAACAGTCCTTACTACATCCTCCGGTAACAGATTCCAGAGTTTGATTACACGTTGAGTGAAAAAATATTTTCTCTTATTTGTCTTAAATAGTTTACCCTGTAGCTTCATTACATGTCCCCTAGTCTTTCTATACTCTGATAGCGTAAACAATTGATCCACGTTTATCCGTTCCACTCCATTCATTAATTTATAGACCTCTATCATATCTCCCCTCAGCCGTCTCTTCTCCAGGCTAAAGAGCCCTAACCTTCTTAGCCTCTCTTCATAGGAGTAGCCTTCCATTCCCTTCACCAATTTGGTGGCTCTTCTCTGTACTTTTTCTAATAACGCTATGTCCTTTTTAAGATACAGTGACCAGAATTGCACACAATATTCAAGGTGCGGTCGTACCATGGAGCGATACAGAGGCATTATAATATCCTTTGTTTTGTTCTCCATCCCTTTCCTTATGATACCTAGCATTCTATTTGCTTTCTTGGCCGCCGCTGCACACTGGGCGGAGGGTTTTAACATGTTATCCACGATGACTCCTAAATCTTTTTCCTGGGTGATGGTTTCTAATGTGGAGCCTTGCATCGTGTAACTATAGTGTGGGTTGTTCTTTCCTAGGTGCATAACTTTGCACTTGTCCACATTAAATTTCATCTGCCATTTGGATGCCCAGTCTTCCAATTTATCCAGATCCTCCTGCAGTTTTCCACAATCCTCTTGGGTTTTAACAACTTTAAACAGTTTTGTGTCATCTGCAAATTTGATAACCTCACTAGTTATTCCCTTTTCCAGGTCATTTATGAATATGTCAAAAAGCAGCGGACCCAGTACAGATCCCTGGGGTACTCCACTATTCACCTTTTTCCATTGGGAATATTGGCCATTTAGCCCTACCCTCTGCTTTCTATCTTTTAACCAGTTCCCGATCCACAATAGTACACTGCCTCCTATCCCATAACTTTTTAGCTTCGCCAAAAGTCTCTGATGGGGGACTTTGTCAAAAGCTTTCTGAAAGTCCAGATACACTATATCAACCGACTCACCTTTGTCTACCTGTTTATGCACACCTTCAAAAAAACATATCAGATTAGTAAGACAAGATCTTCCTTGTCTAAAGCCATGTTGGCTGTCTCCCATTAGGCCATGACTATCTACATGCTGTGTAATTTTGTTCTTTATGATGGTTTCTACCATTTTCCCTGGTACTGACGTCAGGCTCACCGGTCTGTAATTTCCTGGGTCACCCCTGGAACCCTTTTTAAAAATTGGTGTTACGTTGGCGACCCTCCAATCTTCAGGTATTACAGATGATTTTAATGAAAGTTCACAGATTACCAATAGCAGGTCTGCAATCTCATATTTCAGTTCTTTCAACACTCTGAGATGTATACCATCCGGTCCAGGTGATTTGCTACTATTCAGTTTATCAAATAGTTGTAATATATCTTCCCGGTGTAGCGATATTTCTCTCAATTCCTCTGCAGTATCACCTTTAAATACCACTTCAGTCTTGGGTAACATCCCTACATCTTCCTCAGTAAAAACCGAAGCAAAGAATTCATTCAGTCTCTCTGCTATAGCCTTGTTTCCTCTTACTGCCCCTTTTACCCATCTATCATCTAATGGTCCAATTGACTCTCTCACAGGCCTTTTGCTACGAATGTACTTGAAAAAGTCTTTATTTCGTGTTTTTGCTTCCGTAGCAAGTTTCTTCTCAAATTCCCGCTTTGCCTGCTTATCAATGCTTTGCATTTAACTTGCCAGTGCTTGTGCTGTTTCCAGTTTTCATCATTTGGCTCTTTTTTCCATTTCCTGAAGGTTGCTTTTTTGGCAGCAACAGCCTCTCTGACCTCACCTTTAAACCATGCTGGCAGTTTTTTGGACTTTCTTCCACTTTTCTTAATGCGTGGAATACAGCTGGTCTGGGCTTCGAGGATAGTATTTTTAAATAACACCCAAGCTTGCTGTAAGTCTTTAACCTTTGGAACCGCTCCTTTTAGTTTTTTACTAACTATATTCCTCATTCTATCATAGTCTCCCTTTTGAAAGTTAAAAGGTAGTACTGTGGATGCCTTTACTATCTGTCCTCCACTAATTAAATCAAACATGATCATACTATGATCACTATTGCCAAGTGGTCCCAACACCCTTATTTCTTGCACCAGATCTGGCGTTCCACTAAGGACTAGGTCCAGTATGGCTTCCCCTCTGGTCGGTTCATGAACCAGCTGCTCCAAGAAGCAGTCATTTATTCCATCTAGAAACTTTATCTCTTTAGCTTGTCCTGCTGTGACACTGACCCAGTCGATACCGGGGTAATTGAAATCACCCATTATTACTACTCTGTTGTGACTTTTGTTAGCTTCCTTGATTTCTTTGAGTATTTCATCATCCATTTGTTCATTCTGGCCAGGCGGTCGATAGTATATTCCCACTGCCATCACCTTCCCCTTCATAAATGGAATTTCAATCCATAGAGATTCTACAGCAAATTTTGTTCCCTGCAAAACTTTAATCCTTTCTGACTCAATGCCCTCTCTAACATAGAGCGCAACCCCTCCACCAATTTGATCAGCTCTATCATTACGATATAGTTTGTATCCAGGTATCACAGTGTCCCACTGGTTATCCTCCTTCCACCATGTCTCTGAGAGTGCAATCATATCTAACCTCTCATTTAGTGCTATATATTCTAACTCTCCCATCTTATTATTTAGACTTCTAGCATTGGCATACAAGCATTTTAGAGACTGTATTTTATTCATATTAATCTGGCTATTGGTAGGCAGGGGTAATTTGGAATCTTTATGCTCTGTCTGCTCCTTACTCAAGGGCATTTGGGCTACTTTACTCTTTTTTGGAACCTCTCTGCTTTTGGTAGTATCCTTCAAGGATACCTTCGTCCGAACCATGCACTCCTGGGTGACTGTCGGCTTTCCCCTATTTTCTAGTTTAAAAGCTTCTCTATCTCTTTTTTAAAGGTTAATGCCAGCAGTCAGGTCCCATCCTGATTAAGGTGAAGCTCATCCCTTCGGAAGAGCCCCCCCTTTCCCCAGAATGTTCCCCAGTTCCTAACAAATCCAAAACCCTCATCCTTGCACCATTGTCTCATCCACGCATTGAGACTCCGGAGCTCTGCCTGTCTTTTGGGTCCTGCACGTGGAACAGGAAGCATTTCGGAGAACGCTATCCTGGAAGTTCTGGATTTCAACTTCCTACCTAAAAGCTTAAATTTAGCCTCCAGAACTTCCCTACCACATTTTCCTATGTCATTGGTACCAACATGTACCAAGACAGCAGACTCCTCCCCAGCACTATCTATGATCCTATCTAGGTGGTGCGTGAGGTCCGCTACCTTCGCACCAGGCAGGCATGTTACCAGGCGATCCTCACGTCCACCAGCCACCCAGCTATCTACATTCCTAATGATTGAATCACCGACTATAACAGCTGTCCTGACCCTCCCCTCATGGGGACATGGCCCTGGAGAAACGTCCTCGGTGCGAGAGGGTTTTACATCACCTGGAGGACAGGTCCTAGTTACAGGATCACTTCCTGCCACACCAGGGTGATGCTCTCCTGTCACGTGACCTCTCTCCTCCATGGCAACAGGGATGCTGCCAGACTGGAGGTGGAACTTCAGGACTATATCCCTGTAGGTCTCGTCCATGTACTTCTCTGTCTTTCTTATGTCTTCCAGGTCTGCTACTCTAGCCTCTAGAGAACGGACTCATTCCCTGAGAGCAAAGAGTTCTTTGCACTTAGTGCATACGTAAGACCTCTCACCAACTGGGAGAAAATCATACATGTGACACTCAATGCAAAAGACCGGAGAACCCCCATCTCGTTGCTGGACTTCTGTCTGCATCTTAGTTTAAAGCTTGTGTTTAGATCTTTTAAATTCTGTATATAATAAGGATTGGTGTAGATGCTTATACCAATAAAAGTGTATCTAATACCCCTAATACACCTTGTGTACCTGAAGCTTAAGTAATTAATCTCAGGTCCTCTGTGTATGACTGATTTGGATAACGAGCTGCACCTGAGAGCAGCCCCTTTCCTCTAAGATGTGCAAGTACCTATAAAACTACAATTACCCCAGGGTGGGTGGGTGCCGGGGAGGGAGGGAGGGAGATAAGTCCTATTAAAGAGGGCAGTTACAAGGTACCCTGTCCTGAACCCTCAGCAGGGGGGAGAGGGGTACCACACAAAGCCCAGTTAGTTGAGAGAGGCAAGGTAAGTTATAACTGAGAAGGCTGAACTAGCACACCACTAAGACAAACAATAAATAATTAAATAAACAGTTAGACAAACAATAAATAATTAATAAACAGCTAGAACTCACAGCAAGGTGTCACAGGAGGCAATATCCACTTCTCTAGCAGAGCACTGTAAAAAGCACTGCTCTTCTCTGATCAGAGAAAAGCAGACTAAAACAGACTATGCACACGTGGAGGAAAACAGGAAGAAGACTACACAATACCTCAGCAGGGGGGGGGGAGGGGGAGGATTCACTCAGGCAGGCTAGGACAGGAAAAAAAGTTTAACACAGAGCAGGTTCTGGGGAGAGAGATTTAATTTAAAATGAACAGTTAACCTGGCTACCACACAAAGCCCAGTTAGTTGAGAGAGGCAAGGTAAGTTATAACTGAGAAGGCTGAACTAGCACACCACTAAGACAAACACTAAATAACACAGGTACACTAAAAAACTTTTTTTTAAACTGCCTCTAATGTTTCGATTGATTTTTACGTTTTTTGGTGTGCTGAATCCAAATCTGGTAACCAATTTGCTCCATCACGTACAGAATTTTTGCTACATTGGGTTAGCAGTTTGAGGTGAACGTTTCAGATTGAGTGCGATCGAGATAAAAGTTTCTTGGATGAATTCTTTATACTAATTGTTTAGTAGTTATTCAAATAAGAATAAAGAAAATTGTAACAAGGCAGCACATAAGAATAGAGTAATGTCAACAAAACACACTGTGATGGTAGCAAAATTGTCTGCACTTAAAACAGTCACATACATGTGCACAAACACTGAGCATATAAGAGCGAGGTTAGACACAAAGCAAAGCAATGTGCAAAAAATGTTGTACAGGTATGTATGTAAGAATAGAAAACGCAAACCGCACCATTGCAATACATGAAGACAAACACCCGATGGTGTGAAAATAAAATTCTAATAAATGAGATCCGACACTGTGGTAATAACTAGCAAATTTTTATTTCAAAGTTTAGTAAAAACACGATATTTGTCAACACAGTTTAGATTTTAAAGTCATTCTTGGGTCAATCAATCTCCTGGTGGGCCTGTTTCTTCTTCCCCCGAATGCTTCTCTTGGTGCGCTGCTTGGCGTATTTTTCATCTGGGGTTTCCCGCAGCAGCAACCAGCAGAAATCAGCCATCATAGTGGTGTTCCATCTTCCTTGGTACCTTCTCTCTGCGTCCTTGATGTCCTGGTGAAACCTTTCACCTTGTTCTTCACTGTACGCCCCCAAGCTTTCGGGAAAGTAGTTCACATGGGAGTGCAAGAAATGGACTTACAGGCTCATGTTACAGCCTTGTTCTTTGAAGGCATTGAGCATCCTGGCAACAATATCCTTATAGTTCTCATCCCGCCTGTTCCCCAAGAATTTGAGAACATCATCCTTGAAGGAATCCCAGGCTTCTTTTTCCGTCTCAGACATCGTTTCAGCGAATGCTCCATCTGAAATGAGTTTCCTTATATCAGGGCCAACAAACACTCCTTCCTTTAGCTTTGCTTCAGAAAGTCGGGGGAACTTTGAGCAAAGGTACCGAAAGCACTCACCATCTTTTGGAAGGGACTTGATGAATTGCTTAATGAAACCCAACTTAATGTGGAGAGGTGGTAATAGAATTTTATCACGAGGTACCAAGCTCTCATGAAGAACATTTTTCTCACCGGGTCTCAAATACTCCCGAATTGGCCAGTCTTTTTTCCCCCAGTGTAGGTCGCGGGCCCGGCTATCCCACAAGCAAAGGAAGCAGGGATATTTGGTGAAACCGGATTGCTGCCCTAATAGCATGGATAGAATTTTGAAGTCT
The DNA here is from genome assembly GCA_033557465.1 of Ichthyophis bannanicus. Classification (NCBI taxonomy): domain Eukaryota; kingdom Metazoa; phylum Chordata; class Amphibia; order Gymnophiona; family Ichthyophiidae; genus Ichthyophis; species Ichthyophis bannanicus. Next base: position 688,609,751 of record CM066035.1, read on the forward strand.
CCACAAATCATCCACTTATGCTCATCATAACGAATCTTCTGAAGAATCAGGGCCAAATTCTCGTATTTTTCTTGGAGAATAACAGAGTGAGCAATAGGAACTGAAGCGAATGTGTTGCCATTATGAAGAAGAACACCTTTTATGCTGTCTTTTGACGAATCAATGAACAGCCGCCATTCAGCAGGATCATACTTGAGTTTAAACTTTTCCATCACTCCGTATATATCGTTGCAAAATACCAAATCTTCCTCTTTACTGAAATACTTCAAAAATTGTGTCTCGCGGTTGCGGTACCAATAAAAAGTTGTTCCTGGTGACAATAGATTTTACTGTTTAAGCAGAGAACCTAGCATTTGGGCAGCATCTTTTGGGAGTCCTAAATCCCGGACTAAATCATTCAATTCAGCTTGAGAGAAAAGTTCAGGTTTCGGATCTGGTTCAGTTTCAAACTCGGAAGTACTGGACTCATCGGGAAAAGCCATCTGATGAGTCTCATCATGATCAGAACCGTCCACACAAATATGATCCAAAGATTTTGGTGGTTCAGGCACAGGTACTTCGTTGCTATGAGGCATAGGCCTAATTGCTGAGGGAAGGTTGGGGTAACTTATTACGTTCTTATTTTTTAAGTTGTATCCCTTCACAATGCAAGAGCAAAAATAGCAGTCACTGCTGTGGTCTCTTTATTCACGCCACATCATAAGTATTCCGAAACGAAATGCTTGTTTTTTACCTTTCATCCATAAGCATAGATCTTCCTCACATGTCTTGCATACTTTGTGAGGAGCCCACGGTTTGTCTTGATCGCCTAACTTCAAACCGAAATAGGCGAAATATACTTTTTTAATAAATGCAGAAATGTTCCTCTGCCGCTTTTTCACGGTATATTCCCCACAAATAAAACAAAAACTGTCCGGAGAGTTGACGCAACCTCTGGCTCTGTGAGCCATCACAAATACACAGCACTGCAAACTACAACTGTAGTGAACCACTTCGGAATAAAGCTGGATTACGACTGAGCAAACAAAAGGTAATAATGAACTTGCAAGAAACTGAAATTTGACAGGAACGTTCATGTTGCAACCACCGTGTTTGAGCGAGCGAGCGAACGAGGCGAGGCGAGGCGAGGCGAACAGGAAAGAACATGCGCCAGCGCGAGTACTGGATTTAGCCCCCCGCCTCCCAATTGTCCTGTTAATGTATAAAATGAATACAAAACACTCTAAAATATCATGAGGGAGTGTTTCTAGTTAGTTAACCATTACAACCTCTATTTTGGGCCAAGAAAATAAGCTGCAGTCGGCTAAAAAATTATTTTGTGAACAGTCCTTATATGGGTAAGAAATCTAATTTTGCAAGAAAACGTGATGTGATGGAACATTTTGGCTATTTTTCCTGGATTCAGCACCCCAAAATCTATAGGAATCAGTTGCAAAACTGGAGGCAGTTTTTTTGGTAGTGTACCTGTGTAATTAAATAAACAGTTAGACAAACAATAAATAATTAATAAACAGCTAGACCTCACAGCAAGGTGTCACAGGAGGCAATATCCACTTCTCTAGCAGAGCACTGTAAAAAGCACTGCTCTTCTCTGATCAGAGAAAAGCAGACTCAAAACGGTACCGAGGTAACCCGAAACTCTTGGTGATTATCCCCGGTACCGCGCATCCGGAATCGGTAAGTGTCGGTTCTGAGACGCGTCGGTACCCAGTCTTCCAGACTAGATATCGATTCTAGACTCGGCATCGAAAGAAGCGAGTCTATCGATGCATGTCTAGAGGGTACCGACGTCAGTGGTCGTATCGGCGGTGCTGCCGATACTGGAAAGTCAATCTGGGACGTATCGATCGGACCCGAAGGTACCGAGTACGCCAGATGACGATCCCTGGTGAGGAGTGGATCGCTCAACACCAGTGCCGATGCCAGGGAATCGGTACCGCTCGAAGCGGATGCCACCACCGAGCATGGCTCAGGTATGTTCTGAGGGGTGAGCCCCAGGAACAACCTGAAACCCCTGAAAGGCTTTGGAGACCGAAGACTCCTGCCGGGGTTTTGAAGCCAATAGGGTCTTGAGGGCAAGGCCGGAGCCGTCATCATGCTTGGCATGAGACCTACCACCCAAGGATTGGCTAGTCTTAACAGACTGTTTGTGGGTTACCTGATCCTGCAGAGAAGAAATGGTCGGTGCCCTTACACTGGAAGGGAAAACTGTATCGAGGGAAACTCGAAATGGAGAATCTCTTCTCATAAAATTGTAGCCTGATGGCTCTGGAGGAAAGGGGTCAGGACCCAAACAGGTTAGACACCAGTTATTGGAGTCTAAAAAGAAAACTGTATTTCCACAGTTAAGGCACTTCTTAGGAGAAGAAGGCTCCATAATGGAGAGGCCTTACAGGCCCAAAATTTAAGACAGAAACTGAGGGAAAAAACCTCCCTGAGTTTAGGAAAAAGAAAAGAAAAAACCACCGGCGGTACCGGTGGAGTCGGGGGAACAGCCGCGACCACAAGAAAACAAAAAGTTAAAGATTTAAAGAAAACATTTTCTGCGGTGACAGGAAGACGTCCTGCCGGCTCTGCGGAAAAACGAAAACTGAGGAGAGACAGTTGGAAAGGCGGGAAGGCAGCATGCAGGCGCTGAGGGATGCTCCCAAAAGCTTTCTGATTGGACGCTGGGGAGCGTTCCCGCGCAGGCTCCATCGGTACCGACGTACCCATATGTGAAGACTCATTCCTGCTTGTTCCTGGAGATAAGGCCAAAGCTCTTTTACAGTCTAAGGTATGAAGGTTCCTTTCTGCACTGGAGGCATGAGGCCTTGGAAAGAATACAGGAAGGTAAACCGCTTGGTTTAAATGGAAAGGCGAAACCACCTTTGGCATAAAGTGTGGATGAGTCCTAAGAACTACCTTATCATGATGGAACCTTGCATAAGAAGGATCAGACACTAATGCTTGCAATTCACTGATGCGACGTGCTGATGTGATTGCAATAAGAAAGATGACCTTCCAGGAAAGTAATTTCAAAGAGGTAGTTGCTAATGGTTCAAAGGGCGGTTTCATGAGCTGCCCGAGCACCAGATTTAAGTCCCATGCGACCGGTGGAGGCTTAATGGGAGGTTTTGTTAAAAGAAGGCCTCTCATAAATCTCGCTATGAGAGGATGAGAGGAAATAGGTTGTCCACTTAGAGGCTTGTAAGAAGCTGCAACAGAACTAAGATGGACTCTTACTGAATTTGTCTTGAGACCCGCATTTGACAAATGAAGGAGATACTCCAGTATCGATTCCAGGCTTTGCAAGTAAAAGGCCAAAGCTCTTTTACAGTCCAAAGTATGAAGATTCCTTTCTGCATTTGAGGCGTGAGGCCTTGGAAAGAATACAGGAAGGTAAACCGCTTGGTTTAAATGAAAAGGTGACATCACCTTTGGCATAAAGTGTGGATGAGTCCTAAGGACTACCTTATCATGATGGAACCTTGTATAAGGAGGATCAGCCACCAATGCTTGCAATTCATTGATGCAACGTGCTGATGTGATTGCAATAAGAAAGATGACCTTCCAGGAAAGGAATTTCAAAGAGGCAGTGGCTAATGGTTCAAAGGGTAGTTTCATGAGCTGGCCAAGAACCAGATTTAAGTCCCATGCCACCGGTGGTGGCTTAATGGGAGGCTTAGTTAAAAGAAGGCCTCTCATAAATCTTTCTATGAGAGGATGAGAGGAAATAGGCTGTCCATTTGGAGGCTTGAAAGAAGCTGCAATAGCACTCAAATGAACTCTCACTGAATTGGTCTTAAGCCTTGCATTTGATAAATGAAGGAGATACTCCAGTAATGATTCCAGAGGTATCGTAAGAGGGTTAAGACCCTTCTGCGAGCACCATATGGTAAACCTTTTCCACTTAAACGCATAAGAGCGTCTTGTGGAAGGCTTCCTGAAAGCATAAAGAATATCCTTTACCTGCTGGGAAAGGTTAAGATACTAGGCTTTCAGCAACCAGGCCCTGAGATGCAGAGACTGTGGATTGGGATGCCACAGCATCCCATCCTCTTGAAAGAGGAGATCTGGAGAAGATCCTAACTCCAGAGGCGGAGCTTGAGAGAGATGTAGGAGCAGAGGGTACCACATTTGCCGTGGCCAATGTAGAGCTATGAGAATCATATGTCTCTCTGAAGCTTGAACAGGGTTTTGGGAATTATGGGAATTGGTGGAAAGGCATACAGGAAGTCCTGACCCCAGTAGAGGAGGAAAACATCCCTGGCCTGACAACCCTGAGCCGGAATTCTGGAACAGAACCGGGGAAGTTTAGCATTCAGTGGACTTGCAAAGAGGTCTATGTCTGAAAACGTTTGGCCACCTAGTCTGCATGGAGAGACCATTCGTGTGGAAGCAGAACTCGACTGAGTCTGTCTGCCCAAGAGTTTTGAATGCTTGGAAGATACACCGCAAGGAGATGAATCTGATACTCTCTGGCGAGGGCCCATAGTCGCAAAGCTTCATTGCAGAGTGACAGAGAGCCTGTTCCGCCCTGCTTGTTCACATAGAACATGGCTACTTGATTGTCCGTTTGAACTACGACTGTCTTGTAGCTGAGCTGGGTGTGGAATACTCGAAGAGCAAGGAAGATTGCTCTGAGTTCCAGGAGATTGATGTGGAGATAAGGCTTCCTGTGGAGTTTCAGGTACCCTGGGTAGAGAGGCCTTGCAGGTGGGCTCCCCAACCCACCTGTGAAGCATCTGTTGTTAGAGTGGCTTGGGGTGGGGGTTGCTGAAAAGGAGACCCCGCCAAAAGGTTTTGGGGTGACTGCCACCATTGGAGGGACAACATAAGGCGATCTGAGTTTGCTATTTTGTCTGACAGGCAACCTGACGCCTGAGTCCACTGAGTGGATAAAGTCCACTGGGCTGCCCTCATATGGAGGCAAGCATAAGGAACCACATGCACAGTGGATGCCATGTGGCCTAGCAACTGTAAAATTTCCTGAGTAGTGAGGTGAGGTTTTAGCACTGCTTGGGAAGCTAACTGCACAACGCGAAGGCAGCGGGGCTGTGGAAGGAAGGCCTTTGTCTGTCTGGTATCCAGCAGAGCTCCTGTAAACTCTAGGGATTGAGTGGGAGCAAGGTTGGATTTTTGGACGTTTATGACAAGTCCCAAATACTGAAGGATGCGCACTGTGCGAGAGAGAGCAACCCTGGCCTCTGGCTCTGAAGGGGCTCGAATGAGCCAGTCATTTAAGTAAGGGAAGACAAATATTCCCAGAGTGCAGACAAATGCTGCTACCACAGCATTGCATTTTGTGAACACTCTTGGCGCAGAAGCCAGGCCAAAGGAAAGAACCTTGTATTGGTAGTGCTTTCCTTGAAAGAGGAATCGGGTCACAGGGTCTAACACATACCGCAGCACCCTCGCAATGTTCTCTTTAATCTGCGCCGGGTCCTCCGCTGGCATTCCCGCCGGTGGGGGGGAGGAGAGGAGCAGAGCGATCGATTGCTCTGCACCTTCCCCCGCCGGCAGGAATGTTGGCGGCGGACCCAACGCAGCTTAGCGGGAACATTGGTTGGTGGTAATGTAAGGCTTCCATGGCATTCAGGAAGGATCGGGCCTCTTTATTAGGGGATGTCCCTAGATTGTAGTCTCCCAAGGCCATGTGGTTTTTGGGATGTGCTGTGCGCACAAATTGATTCAAGAACTTTAGAGAGTTCCTTATTCTTGGCATTAGGGGCTCTGAATGTAAGGCTTAGAGTGATGTAGTTATTGGCTATGGTGATTATGTTGGAGCCATCTGAGCTGGCTATGGTGATTATGTTGGAGCTATATAAAATTTCCTTTTATATGGGGAATTTACTTTTACATTCATGAAGGCCAACTTCAACTTACACCCAACCATCCCCAACTCATATACAGGCACATATACCTTCCCTCTCCTCCACCACTTGTTCCCCCCATACCGCCCCTCCTTCTGCTTCCCTCCTATCCCTTACTACCACTGTCACATGTACCGAAGGAAAATGATTCCGTCTCGGACAATCCTTTACCTTCTATCTCTCTTCTCCTTCCTCAAAAATCCTAACCAACCACCTTCAATTCCACCTTGCATTCCTCACCATTCATACCTCCTGTAATCACAAATTATTTTTCATCCAAACCAACATCCGCACTCAAGATACTATCAGAATGAGTCCAAAGTATCCCTTTAAGCACAGTTCTCAGACCACTGAATCAATTCTTTGAGCCTCACCCACCTTCCTAGATGACTCTTCCAAGTCTTACAATGTGGAAGAGGACAATCTCTTCAACCATTTACCACCTTTAGCCATGCAGATCCACTATGATTCAGGCTTTTTCGCCTTTGAAACTTGCCAAAAAAAAAATCAAAAACTGGCTGTGCTTCATCAGGCAGATCTACTCAAGCAACTTTCAGCACTGTTCATGTTGATCTCACTCCTTTAGAATCTCCATCTATAAACACTTGAAGTACAAGCAAGAACTGCCACTTATATTTAAGACCTTTTTGTTGCAAGAAATGTGTAACTCCCCGAAAGTCACGTCTTTCGTGAAGAGTAAGATCTTGATTCAATTTGCTGCACGTTCCACTTAACAGTCCCCCTCTTATGTGCTTCGTACATTATCTTTTCTTGCCATGCAAACATGCAATAAATGTCTCTCGACCTGTTCTCCCACCTTGGTCCCAAACTCCAATTAACATATTCCACCTGGACCGCATCCCTCGATTCATCAGCATTCTGGTCCTCTGCAAGAAGGTTCCTGCATATCTGCCAAACCAGATCTATACAGTTCTCTGACCACCTCGTTTCAGGAACTCCTCAAATCTTTAAAATGCTGTGACAAGACTTGGGTCCTCTTATCTTGCTTCCCATTCTGTATGTTGCTCTGCAAAATAGTCAGCCTGCTTTTGGAGTTTAGTCAGGGCCTCTCCTTCTGATGATCCACCCGTTCCTCAAATTCTTCTGTGAGGCAGCCCCACTCATTATTTGTGCTCTCCAGCTCTACAGTAGCTTCTTTAATGTCTTTCTTCACTGAGAGGGTCTCTACTTTTAGTTTCTGCAGCCATTCCTTCATTTCTCTTTGGCTCATAGGGACCCCACCTCTGCTCCTGCAATCCCTCTCCTCCTCCTCTGACTCAAAGTTAGATATTGCCATTTTGCCTCCTACTCATGGTCCCACTTCTGTTTGCCTTTTTGGCACTCTGTCTCCAATGGTGCATATCAGAAATCTGAGGGCTTCTTAATGAGCTACCATGGCTGTCAATAAGACTCGAACCTTGAAGAGAATCTTGCCTGGAGGTTCTCTAGAGGGAATTAATGCTCTTTTTTAATGCGCACCAGCAGGAGCTCTGCTCTTAGGATGCCATTTCAGAGGGCATCTTAAAGAGTTCTCGGAGGAATCTAAGGAAGACAGTTTCTTCAAGTTGTTACTCTCGTTTCAGTCCATCTGAACTTTCCATATACTCCCCTGTTCCTGGGAGTAAGGGTCAATAATGAGCACCCTCCACTTCTCCTGGCTTCTGTGGACTAACTGGATTATCTTCAATACAGTCAGAGAAGGGTACCATGAGTAGTTCTCTAGAGAAAAATCTCTGCACCAGCTGCAGCAATAGTGTCATTAAGTTCAACTGACTGGGTGGAGGCAGGAGCCTTTGCTGGCTTTTCTCTCTGCAGAAAAGGCATGGGATGGAAATCCCTATAACAGTTACCTTTGAAAGGGGGAGGGGTGCTTGGAAGAGGTGGGTTTCCTCTGTGCTGGCTATTCCGGAATTGTTTTAATACCTTTTCTGGCACCTGTTCCTTTAAGGCCAGCATTTTTCTTTGAAAGGGATTTCTTTATGGCTTCCCATAGTAACATAATAAATGACTGAGATAAATCTGAGGATTGCTTACCCACCTCTTAAAGCTGTAGAAAAAAACTCCTGCCTGCCTCATGTTTATTTCTTCAGTGGCTCTACAACTAGAGTAGAGGGATTGGCTCTGGACAGCCATCTTTATTATTTTCCTTGCAGCTGCTAAAAAGATTGCAGTGCTATAAAGGAACCCAGTGGATCAGTGGCTACTGCCATACTGTTACTCAGTCCCATGAGTACATCAGACAAGTCCCCTGGAGAGAGAAGAAGCTGTTTTTTTGCTTTCTACCATCAAGCCCAATGGAAGCCTTTTAAAAATTGTTTCCTTTTGTTTGTGTGGAGCTGTTTCTGGTGGATGAAAAAAAACTGGGACAAGAAGGTAAGGACGAAAAAAGGGACGAGAGCAACCATGTATACTCAGAAGGATCTACATAGGCTTTCTTAAGCTTTCGAAGAAAGTCTGCATTCGCTGGAAGCCATCGGAGTTGATGTCATTCATATGTGTGAGTGTACATTCTCTGCTTGTCCACAGAGAAATATGGGCTTAAGGAGAGAATGTGTGTTGGGGGAGAGGGGAATGGAGGGTTGAGAAAGGAACATGTTGTGGGGTGGGAGTTACAGAGCTGAGGCATGTATGAGAATGAAATCCAAGACTAGCGCTGAAGCACGGAGGTTGAGGAAGGCATGTAAATATGCATCACGGCAGAGGATGAACAGTCTTGTCAAGCCGGGGAGGGGGGGGGGGCGGGCGGTGGTTCTTACCTATCTCATTGTGGTTCAGATCATAAAGGCGCTCAAATGGAAAGTTTTTCTTCTCTATTTTCTTCACCACTTCTTCAGGAAGTTTCCGGAACTGACGTAATGGACACATGGACTGCCACCTAGACAGATAAAGGAAAGATGACAGAAAAAGAATTACTGTCAGGGTGAGAAGCCAGGAGATTTGCTGAAATGTCAAGGGAGGTAATGGGTGTCTTTACATGACCTGGTAGGTATGTATGGAATGGAGAAGCTGGCACTGACGCCAAGGCAGTGGCTAATACATAAGATAAAGCAGATTGGGTGCAAATTGATGTAGAGGTTAACAGTGCGACAAGTCAGGGCAGGAGTCAGACAAAGATGATGCAAAGGTTGGGACAAGCAGAAGGTACAAAGGCTTAAGTCAGGCATTTTCTAGAAAAAATTCTCTTACATTCTCTTGTCAATCATCTTGCACAAGTTCAAGGTTTTGTCCGTTAGCTGTGCCCAGCCCCGGTTGAGGACAATCTCAAAGATTGCTCGCATGAGGCGCCCTGCAGACTGAAAGCAGAGAATAAGACGGTGTATAGAATTAGCCACATCCGAGGTCTTGTGCGGTCTATCATCTTGGAAAGAAACAATGGGTTGATCAGTCTGTTGCAATTTAGGGTAGTTACTCACCTGTAAAAGGTGTTCTCCAGGGACAGCACAAATCAGTCCTCACATATGGGTGACGTCTGCACTGACGGAGCCCTCACAGAAGCATCTCCCCAGCTTTCAAAGAAAGCCTTTGGGAGATGTCACCACCGATGCATGGTCCCCCTTTCCACCCAAGGGTGCCATCTTACTCAGTCAGATGACATAGCTAGCCAACAAAAGAAGATGGCAAAAGAATGTGTGTGTATGTACACACACACACACACCACCTCCAAGGGGAGGAGGGAGGGCTGTGAGGACTGATTCCTGCTGTCCCCGGAGAACATCAGTTACAGGTGAGTAACTACGCTTTCTCTGGGAACAAGCAGGAAATCAGTCTTCACATACGGGACTCCCCAGCTACAGGCTACCGAAAGCCCGTAGAAAAACACAGTTGCCCTCAAGGGGAGCTATGAGCAGCAGCAAATGAGTCCGTGAATACAGACTACAGTAGGACCTGTGTGTCCGATGGAACCAACACTCCGGTAACCTGAGCATAGAAGGGATGGAGGGTAGGAGTTGCCTAGATCCCGAAAAGATTACGAAGCATGGCCTGGCTGAAGGAGCTGTCCCATTGGGACTCCCTCTCCAGGCAGTAGTGAGCTGCGAAGGTGTGGAATGAAGACCAAGTGGCGGCCCAGCAGATGTCCAACATAGGGACGGAGTGCGGGTTTGTCATAAAGGCCGCCATTGCTCTGACACTGTGTGCCATGACCCGGCCATTGAACGTGAGCCTGGCCTGCTCATAGGCGAGGGCAATGCAGTATGCCACCCAGGTGGACAGTGTTCACTTGGTCACCGCTTCCCCCAGCTGACTGCGGTCATAGGAAATAAAAAGCTGAGCAGTTTTGTGGTGGCCCTGCATATGTTGAATGTAGGTCAGGACCCTCTTACAGTCCAAGATGTGAAGGATGGTCTCCGCCCTGTTGGAGTGAGGCCTCGGAAAGAAGGTGGGGAGCACCACCTTCTGGTTGAGGTGGAAGGACACCACCTTCGGGAGGAATTTGGGATGCGCGCATAGCACGACCCTATTCTTGCAAAACCCAGTGTATGGCGCCTCTGCTACCAAGGCTTGGAGCTCGCTGACCCTGTGAGCGGAGGTGAGCACCACCAGGAACATGACTTTCCATGAGAAATACCTGAGGTGGCAGGTAACCAGGGGCTCGAAGGGCGGGTGGCGGAGTTGTGACAGCACCACATTGAAATCCACTCTGTCGTGAGGGGGGGGGCGAGTGGGAGGGGGGGGGGGTTTGACAGCAGAAACCTCTCAGAAAGCGGGTCACCAGAGGCTGAGCTGAGAGGAGCTTGCCTTCAACAGGGTGGTGCTGTGCTGCCAGGGCACTAAGGTGCACTCTGAGCCTGGATTGCGAGAGATGGAGAAGGTACTGCAGAACCAGCTGCACCAGCAGGAGAATGGGTACACCCTTTGCTCCGCACACCACACTGAGAACCTGTACCATTTGAAAGCATAAGCTCTTCTGGTGGAAGCCTTACGGGAGGTCAAATAGGATCTCCTCCACTTCCTCTGAGAGGTTGAAGGAGGCTAAGGCTACCCCTTTCAGGAGCCATGCTGTCAGCAATAGGGATCCCAGATTGGGGGTGCTGGAGAGAGCCCTCTTCCTCAGACAAGAGCCCGGGAGCACTCCTCAGGGGAGAGTTGGTGCCTCCACCGATAACTGAAGGAGCAGTGGAAACCATGACTGCCTGGGCCAACAGGGAGCCACCAGTATCAGCGACAATCTGTCGTGCAGAACTTTGAAAAAGTCTTGGCAATCAACGGTGTGGGCGGGAAGGCATACATGAGGCCTTCTGACCATGAGATGAGGAACACATCTGCTGCTACCCGGCCGGGGTGGGGCTGGTGGGAGCAGAAGCTGGGCAACTGGTAGTTGTGCAGGCTGGCAAAGAGGTCCACCTGTGGGTTCCCCCAGAGTTGGAAGAGCTGTGTGGCCAATCTGGGATCCAGCTGCCATTCGTGCGGTTGAAGGACCCTGCTCAGTTTGTCCGCCAGGGCATTGTCCTGGCCTGATAAGTACACCACCCGTAGGCGCATTCCCTGATGGAGCACATAGGAGCAGTGTGTTATCACCTCACAATAAAGGATGTGAGATCCCGTACCCCCCTTGCTTGTTCACACAGAACATCGCCACTTGGTTGTCTGTCTGGATCAGCACCGGCTGGTGGCTCAGATGATGGTGAAAAGCTTGTAGTGCTAGGTATATGGCCGGAGCTCCAGGAGGTTGATTTGCTGGTTTCCCTCGGCTTGTGACCAGCTGCCCTGAGTGTGAAGTTCCTCGCAATGGGCTCCCCCTATCCCAGCAGGGAGGCATCCGTCATGAGGACCCTTAGAAGGCTCTGGGCTTGGAAAAGCATCCCCGCCAGGAGGTGCTGTGGATCCTGCCACCACATCAGGAGTCTGCTAGCTGGTGGGTCGCTAAGACTCTGTCTTGGAGTTGACCGGTGGCCTGTCTCCACTAGTCCCGAAGGCACCACTGGGCAGACCTCATGTGCAAATGGGCGTCCGGGGTGACATGGACTGTGGAGGCCATATGGCTGAGTAGGCGCAGCAGGAGCTGGGCGGACACCAAGGGACGGTGTTACATGTCTGTGGCTAATGCTCTGAGATGGTCGGCTCGATCCAGAGGGAGGAAGGACTTTGTCTGGACCGTGTCTAGCTTTGCCCCTATGAAGTCTAGGCCTTGTGTCGGGAGGAGATGGGACTTGGGAGTGGTTTATTACGAACCTCAAATGTTAAAGGATATGGATGGTGTGAGCCGTAGCTTGCTGCACCTTGGCACCTGTGCTTCCTTTTATGAGCCAGTTGTCCAGATAGGGAAAGATGAATACCCCTTGGAAACTATGAATAGCCCTTGGAGACGGCGAAGGGGTAGATGCCAATCTGTAGATGTATTGGTAGTGGCCTCCCCTCACCATGAAGCACAGGTACTGCCTGTGGCCGGGGTGAATGAGGAAGTGAGTAAAAGCATCCTTCAGATCCAAGAAGCATAGCTAACCTCCCTGCTAGAGGTAAGGCAGCAATGTTCCAAAGGAGAGCATTTTGAACTTCTTCCTCACCAGGAACTTGTTCAGGTTTCACAGGTCCAGGGTGGGCCCCCTGTCCTTTTTGGCACGAGGAAATACCTGGAGTAGAACCCTTTGCTTCTGAGATGTTGGGGTACTGATTCCACTGCCTTGTCCTTGAGGAGGCCTGCGAGTTCCTGCAGTAGAAGGTCCCGGTGAGGGGGAGACCTGGGGGGTTCTCCCAGGAAGAAAGGAGGTGGTGTCTGTGTCAGGTGGAGAAGGTAGACCTCCTAACCCATCTGGAATGCCCAAGAATCTGTGGTGATGGTTGGCCACCTGTGGGCATAGCGGATCAGACGTTCTCCTGTGGGATGCTGTCCTCCCTGGGGAAGAGAGGCAATGCCCAAAGAGTAAAAAGTTCCCACCAGGCTGGGCCGGGGCCAACGCCTTGGGCTTGGGAGCCTTCTGTTTACGAGGGCCATGTCTTTGTCCCTTAGCCTGCTGGGGAGGCTTGGAAATGTGGGTAGTTTTTGTAAGCAGCCCCTTTCCTCAGGTAAAAGGATTCTTTGCTTGAGCCCTTACGTTGGGGAAGGGTAGCAGTCTTCTTGGAAATTCTGGTCCTCGTCACAACTTCAGTCTCCAATTCGGCAGCCTTCTCCATCATGGGTTTGCCAAAGAGATTCTCTCATTGGCATGGGACATCGACCAATTTGTCCTGAATCCATTGCTTGAGGTTGGAAGACTGTAGCCAGGCTTGATGTTGGGCACAGATGCCCACCGTGGCTACTCTAGTCGCCGACTCAAAGCCATCGTAGACTATTCAAGTTATAAACTTCGAGCACTCATGGACTGCTTTGGACAGATTCCTGAACCACTGTAGGGGTTCCTCGGAGAGATCAGCCAAGAACCCGGTGAGCTCCTTCGCTAGGTCTCTCGGGTACATGCCCATGTACAGCTAGAAGACCTGGATCCGGCTGATGAGCATTGAGTCCTGGAAGCACTTTCTGGCGAGGGCGTCCAAGGTGCGGGATTCCCTATCCGGGAGGCACTGAGGAGTGCATCTTCTGGCTCTTCAGCCGATGCATGGCAGACGCCACCACCATGGAGTTATGCGGCAGCTGTGCCTTCTAGATGCCAGGGCTCTGGTGGACCCGATACATTGAGTCGAGCCACTTGCTCACAACGGGCACAGACGCCAATGGTTATGGTTATGGTTTAGGCACTTGATATACCACCCTTTACTTGTGCATCAGAGCGGTTTTACATGTATGTATATGTTTACCACATACGGAGCATGAGCCTTCGAGGATGGGCACCATCAATGATTCCCTTGGTAGGGTCTCATAATGGAGGATTTCTAGCCCTCCTTACAAGGTCCTCCTCTGATTCCACGGGGAATGCTACAGGCTTCGACATGTACCACACAAAGTCGAGGAACCCCATGTCCTCAAATGTGAATTGACGTCGAGACCCTGAGGGGAATGGGTCCGAGGGAACGTCGCAGTGGCAACAAGTATCGGGAGATTCCTTGTCCTCGATCTCCCATTCCGAGTAATCGGTGGAAGACTCGAGGGGAGGGCGACACAAGGGCTCCAGGCCTGAGCCAGGTCCAAGCCCTTCAGAGGCTCCTCATCTAGTATCGTGCACACTAGCCGGGGAAGACCTCAGTCCCGTCAAGCGGGTCCCAGATTGAGATATTGGCCGAGGATCGAATCAGGGCCATTTAGCCTCAAGGATAGGCTCGGCCTGGGACGTCCTCAACGTTGAGAGCCCAGTGGTCTGGGCAGAGGAACCAGCTGTGCCGGACATCAACACCCGCTGCTGATCCATGAAGGCAGACAGAATGCACGCCAAGGCCACTACTCTGGACTCCAGCACAGATGGCTCTGCAGTTCTCGGCAGGACCCCGGGCCTGTTCTCTGAAGAGGAGTCCTCAATGGGGATGGCCTCAGGTGTCCAGGGCCAATCTCCAGTTGATTCCTTCTGGGCAACCTTAGTAGGTCGCTCCCGCTCAGAGCCCTCGGATGAGCGGCATGGACTGCGGGACCTGGCTCGGGGCTTACCTGGCCTGTTGGAACCATCCAGGGATGCTGCCTTCAAGAGTTTCCTCTTCTTCTTGTGTTTCCTCGAGGGAGACCCCCTTTCTGAAGACCCACAGAGTCGACTGGGAACTGCGGGGGCGCCATGGGAGTCTGAGGCTTCAGATTAGGCCCTTGGCCTTTGAAATCACCAGGGACTCTGGGAAAAACTTGTTATGTTGCTGCGGGCGGCTTTTGAGGGCCTTGGTGGACATCTTTTTGCAAAGATCACAGGCTGTGGGGTCGTGGTCTGGTCCAAGGCAGCATAGACAACAATTGTGTGTATCGGTGAGAGACATAATTTTTGTACACCGATTACACTTTTTAAAACCACTGGTAGCCATGGGTGAAAAAATTACTCCAGCGAGGTCGAGGTGCTACCAGTTGGAAAAAATGTACGAAGGTGCCAAAGGCGAAATATCGAATATGGACCAGAGCCTCTATGCCAAAGCAGCAGGCTCAGATGGCAGGAAGAGTACCGGTGCAACCGGAGAGAGAGTATGAAATTCAGAAAGCAAAATAATCATCTTTTTCCGGGGAAAGACAGACAGATGTCTGATGGGATCCGCAGAAAAAAGGAGACTGAGTAAGATGGCACCCTTGGGCGGTAAAGTGACCACACATGCGTGGTGGCATCTCCCAAAGGCTTTCTTTGAAAGCTGGGGAGATGCTTCCGTAAGGGCTCCATTGATGTAGACGTCACCCATATGTGAGGACGGACTTCCTGCTTGTTCCCGGAGAACACCACATTGCCCCAGAAGTGACTATGAAAGCTACTCATTGCCCTCTTGCTCATTTGTATAAGGACATATGATTTTTGCTCTAGACATCTTGAGATTGAAGCCTGAATGCCCAGTCTAGAATTTCTCTGTCCATCTTTCACATGGAATTTGTTCAATTATGCTTAGAATTCTTTTTTACGTACACATGTGGCTGGCGCCTCACTGCTGCTGAATAAAAAGCTGCTTTGTGATATTACAAGATGATTAATGTGTCCCCACTAAAGTTCAGCAGGGCTTGTGTGTCTGGGAGGGTGCAAGGGACAGTGCAAAGGGGAGGAAGGAGTGTGCAAAAGGATGTGCGATGTCTGAAGGGCAGGACCATACCGAGCTAGAAATAAGCCCTGTGCAATTAACGAATCTGGCGCCCCCCTACCTACATAGGCACATCCAGTAACTCACTCTTTTTACACTTTCTGGAATCCCAGTGATGATATCACTGCCCCTTCCATACGTGCAACCTGTAGGGCCGCACCACTCATACAGTCCTTGGTACATCCCTGCTGAGGAGTTATGTATGGTGTCTGTGGTGGGCGTGGAAGAGAGTGAAAAGAAAAAGGAAAAGGTGGTACATGGCATGTGTGGTGGGCGAAGGTGGACAGCTAAAGGGGCAGGAAGAGGAAGGAATAGGAAAATGTAAGGTGGGGAAATGCAAGAAAGATAGGAGTGCAAGAGTGGGAGATGTATAATGCTTGAGGGGGGAGTACAGGGCTAGGTTGCTTGAGGAGTGGGGTGTGGCATGGGTGAGGAGGATCTAGATTGTGTTTGCTGTGTGAAGAGTGAAGCAAAATGCGTAAGGTGTGTACAAGGTGAGAGGTGCATGGAGTTTGTGGTGGGTGAGGATCAGCATGTGGGGTGGGTAAAAAGATGTGTAGGGTGAGGGCATGCACATGCTTTGGGCGAGTATGAGTGTAGGGTTTGTGATGGTTGTGAAATGGTCCTCAAGGATATGTTGTGGGTGAGGGGGCAGGGCGGGTGCTTAACTGCCCACTAGGCAAACTAGGCATCCATCTAAGACGGCAGACCTGGTGGGGGGGGCACCCATTGTGGTCCTGTTTAGCTAGCAAGACAGCAGTAGCTCAAATTGCTGTCAGTGCAGTAGTAGGCCTATAAGGGCCCATGCGCATGCTCAAGGTCTGCTATCTCCTCCCTCTCTGACAGGAAGTTTGTGCTGGAGGAGGCAGGACTGGAAGGCCATAAGAGCATGCATGGTACTGGAAATCCTACTGCCGTGCTCACAGTGGTTTGGCTCTGCCACTTTCTTATCAGACACTTGGGTGAGGGTGAAGTGAAGGAGAGATTGCTGGCCACCTGGTGCAGGGAGGTGTATATAGGGAAGGGAAGAAGAGATGCTGGACCCTTTGTGGGAGGAAGTGCTGTCCACCTGGGGGGGGCGGGTAGGGAAAGGAAGACAAGGTGCTGGACACTTGGGTGGTTAGGAATGGGAAGAGGATATTTTGGATACTTGTGGGGGGGGGAAGGGAATGAAAAGGGGATTGCTGGACTATGAGGGGGGGAAGGACTCTAAGCTGCCCTGGGGGAGGGGGACATGGGTGGCAGATACCCTTTGGTCAGCCCTAGCAGGTGGTGTGCAGTTTGGAAAGGGAAGTGTGCTAGCTGGTTGGTTATTTAGTGAGTAAGGGAGGTATGTAAAATGTAGCCTTGCCTGTTCATTTCCTTTCCTTGAGCAGCCCAGGTTTATGTCACATTGCCAGCAGATGAAGACAGAGGACCAGCATTTTTTTTTTTGCCAAACTCCTCACTGCAAATGAGATTTGCTAGTATCTTAACAAAGCAATGGAATGGGGCCAATTACTACATGAAAACTATGAAACTTTAAAATTGAAGAAATTTATATAAAACATTCCCCTATTTGCCTTCCTAAATGAATTAGTTGCCTTCAGATATCCAAGGAGAATTTGGAAGTCTAAGAGGTGGAAAGAACTACTTCTTTCTCAACATTCTGTCTTTAAAGGGCACCAAGAATTAGATTAAAATTCTACTGAACCCTGAAAGAGAGAACAAAGACATTTTAACTTTCTAATGGAAAAGACTGCCTCTGAGTGATATGCCACTGAGGAACCCTGAATCCGACCTTTATGTCACAGGCTGCAACTTGAACATTCAAAGAATTAAGAACTAGGGGCTTGATATTGCAAGGCATTTACATGGATTACAGAGCTGCAAACTGTATTAATGCCCCTAAGCAAGACATTCAGCGACACTAACACAATTAGTGCCACTGAATATACCTGAGTAATTACGCTATATGCCCCGATGCTAACTGCTTATTTATTTATTTATACAGATTTGTATACCACTTTTTCCTTCAATCAAAGTGGTGGTTACAAAGGACGGGTTTACACTGACTAAAGGATAACATAACTTACAAAGGGAAAGTATTACATTAATGCCTGTTTGTAATATATAAATTCATGCATAGTTAAATGAGTTCATAAGTTTCTTGGTTACAAAATCTCATAAATAGGACTGTCTTAAGGGATTTACAGAAGTCCTTAAAATCTTTTGTGTCCCGCAATTTATCCGGAAGAGAGTTCCAGAGTATTGGTGCAGTTAATGAAATTGCCCTATTAGAGGTTGTTTGTTTTGTTTTGTGGAATCCAGCAGGAGTTCGTAATTTATTAGCATTGCTAGATCGTCTAAGTCTGTCATTGATGTCTTTGGTTAGCAGGCTGAAGAGAATATCTGCTGTGCATTGGTTCAAGTTCTTGAAGATGATTGTAATTGTTTTAAATTTTACTCTCTCAGCTATTGGTAGCCAGTGCAATTTTAGCAGTATAGGTGTAATGTGCTCATTTCTTGCTGTACCAGTTATAATGCGAGCCGCCGTGTTCTGGACTAGTTGGAGTGGATGAATATTCTGTTTGGGTAGTCCTTGATAAAGCGAATTTGCATAATCCAATATTGGAATTGCTTAGCATCTGGGTATGTCGGGGGTGTTCCTGGGGCAGTACCTGTGGATAACCAAGTTAGTGGCAATATTCAGTCGCTGCCCAGTTATCTATCTCTCAGTGGCAAAAGTTAGGCACAGCAAAAGCAGTGATAACTTTTGACGCCAAAGCTAATTGGGTAGCGACTGACTATCACTGCTGCCAGGTTAGCTTCTGCACCATGCGTGGCTGTGTGGAAAATCTGGATATTCAATGCCGATGGCCGTATATGATCCTGGCACTGATGGAGAAATTTTCACTTACTGTTAATTTCCTTTCCTGGAATCCTGCTAGACCATTCCAGACAAGCGGGTTTAGCTCCCCTACCAGCACATGTTGGAGACAGAGAAAAAAAACACCAGATGCCTGAATGGCTGAGCCCTGGTAGACATATAGCTGAACCTCTAGGGGTCGCCCCCAGTATTCTCTGAAAAAGCAACCACCAACAAAAAAACAGGAACTATGTAACTATGTACAAGGAGGCAACGGAGCCAGAGCCCCGCAACATGTGTCTTGGCTCCCCCACAAGGCCACCTCTCGACCAGATACAGAATGGGTGGGCCTTGGACTGGTCTAGTAGGATTCCAGGAAAGGAAATTAACGGTAAATGAAAATTTCTCCTTCCAGATCATCCTGCTAGACCAGTCCAGACAAGCAGGAAGTACCCAAGCTAAGTGCCCTCTGGGTGGGAAGAGACAGCTGTCGAGACAACCTTTGCTCCAAACTGTGCCTCTCCACGTGCCTGGAGATTGCGTCGATAGTGACGCACAAAGGTGGACAGGGAGGACCAGGTGGCCGCCCTACAGATATTCAGGGGATCGACCTGAGAGCGCTCCACCCACGACGCTGCCTGAGTTCACGTAGAGTGCGCACGGAGACCCGAGGGGACCGGCTTCCCCCGGAGGATATACGCCGATTCAATGGCCTGCCGCAGCCACCGAGAGATGGTGGACTTGGAAGCCGCATGTCCCCTATGAGGGCCCGCAAACAGAACAAAGAGGTGATCAGACTTATGAAAGGGATTTGTCACCTTTAGATACCTGCGGAGGATCCTGCTGAGATCCAGCTCCCGTAGCCCTTTGTTCGGGTCTGTACATTGAGCCTTAGGGAAGGCCGGTAAAGAAATCGGCTGATTCAAATGAAAAGGCATAAGCAACTTAGGGAGAAAGGAAGGAACCACTCGCTGAAATACCCCTTCTTCTGAAAAGGAGAGATAGGGGTCCTGACACGAAAGAGCTTGCAGCTCTGAGACCCTCCGAGCTGAGGTTATCGCCACAAGGAACGATGCCTTGAGAGTCAAATCCATCAAGGCCTTCAGGACGAGGGAGAGATCCCAAGCTGGCACCAGTGGATGTACCATCTTGGCCACTCTGAGGAATCGGACCACATCAGCGTGGGAAGTGATGGACCGACCTCCCACTGGCCCGCGAAAGCAAGTCAATGCCACAACATGAACCCAAAGTGACCAGAGAGCCAGACCTTTGTCCAGGCCCTCCTGAAGGAAGGTAAGGATCTCTGGGATTTGCGTTCGCCATGGGGCGAGGAGGTGCAGAAACGCTGCGTTCCAAGGCTAGCATCTGGGCTTCCCACTCAGGAGTGGGGCCCACCGACACCGATGCCGGGATGACTGGGCCAAGTGTTGAGGAGGAGAGTGGGTGCTCGCCAGGAAGAACCTTGGGAGACCGGGCGCCTTTGCCAAAGGCCTCCGTATCGGTTCGAGGCATTTTACTGGGCCACTCCCTCTCTTACTCCAGAGACTGCCGAGGGGGGCTGAGAGACTGGGCGCGTGACCTCTCATGCTTGTCTGGCGCCCCCGACAGAGTCCTTGAGGCCTTCTTTTTCTGCTGGTTTCAGACGATCCCTGGTCGGAGTATCGCTGGGCCCGGGGAGGAGCCTTGGGAGACTCCAGAGCTGGCGGGGCATGAGCGGGGATACCGGGGCTGCCTTACGGTAGAGATCATCCAGCTTCTGCTTACGACTCTGGATGGCTTTAGAGGACATCTTATTACAGAGGGAGCGTAGCACTGGGTCATGGTCAGCCCTAGACACCTAAGACAACAGTCATGGGTGTTCGAGAGCGACATGTTTTTGTAGCATCTATCACATTTCTTAAAACTGGAGGTCATTGGGGCAAAAAGGACCCCTGTGAGATCGAATACCCTCAACGTGGCTAGTGGTTAAAAATGGCGTGAAGCGCTGTAAAAAAAGGCAAAAAGAAAAACTCCGAGACCAGGGCCGAAGCAGAAGTGCTTGGGAGGCGAGAACAGGACTGGCAAGGGCCGGTAGAGCATAAACCGGTTGGACAGGAGAACATTTTTTTTCCGGGGACGAAAAGCACATCTGAAGAGTTCCACGGAAAAAGGGAGACTGACTAAGATGGCACCCTTGGGCGGGAAGGGGACCACACATGCGTGGTGGCATTCCCAAAGACTTTCTTTGAAAGCTGGTGAAATATTCCGCATGGGCCTCCGTTGGTGCAGACGTCACCCATATGCGAGGACTGATTTCCTGCTTGTTCCTGGAGAAAGCATAATTACTCACCTGTAACAGGTGATCTCCGGGAACAGCAGGAATTTAGTCTTCACATATGGGTATCGTCGGTACCGACGGAGCCTGCATGGGAATGATCCCCAGCGTCCAATAGGAAAGCTTTTGGGGGCATTCTACAGCGCCTGCGTGCTGCCTTCCCGCCTTTCCCAACAGTCCCTCTCCAGCTGAGTTTAAAGCTGAGACAAAGAGAGAGGGAAAGAGATAAAGAGAGAGAGATAGAGAGATACAACTCCTAGGAGAGGTGGGTGGGTTATGAAGACTAAATTTCTGCTATTCCCGGAGATCACCTGTTACAGGTGAGTAACTATGATATCTCCAGGAACAAGCAAGAATGTAGTCTTCACATATGGGGACTCCCTAGCTGCAGATGCCAGGGAGAAGGCCCCAGAAGTTGTGTGCCCTTGTGAAAGGGCTCCACTTCCCCCCATGGATCTCTGGCATCCTACCAGGGATGGTGGGGTAGGAGTTGATTAAGTATGGAACAGGTGTTGAACAGCCTGACCAAACAAGGCATCCCGGCGGGAGTCCTTGTCTAAGCAGTAATGGGCTGTGAAGGTATGAACCGAAGCCCAAGTAGCTGCTCGACAGATGTCGTCGATAAACACAGAGTGAAGATGAGCCATAGAGGCTGCCATGGCTCTCACATTATGAGCTGTGACATGGCCTTCAAGAGGAAGGTTTTTACTCTCATAGGCAAAAGATATACACTATGCAATCCAGCTGGACAGTGTTCTTTTGGAGACTGGAAGTCCCAAATAACTAGGATCAAAAGCAACAAAGAGTTGAGAGGACTTTCTGTGTTGCTGTGTCCTTTGCAAGTAAAAGGCCAAAGCCCTTTTACAGTCCAAAGTATGAAGATTCCTTTCTGCATTTGAGGCGTGAGACCTTGGGAAGAATACAGGAAGGTAAACTGCTTGGTTTAAATGAAAAGGTGACACCACCTTTGGCATAAAGTGTGGATGAGTCCTAAGGACTACCTTATCATGATGGAACCTTGTATAAGGAGGATCAGCCACCAACGCTTGCAATTCACTGATGCGATGTGCTGATGTGATTGCAATAAGAAAGATGATCTTCCAGGAAAGGAATTTCAAAGAGGTAGTAGCTAATGGTTCAAAAGGTGGCTTCATGAGCTGCCCAAGAACCAAATTTAAGTCCCATGCCACCGGTGGTGGCTTAATGGAGGCTTAGTTAAAAGAAGGCCTCTCATAAATCTCGCTATGACAGGATGAGAGGAAATAGGTTGTCCATTTAGAGGCTTGAAATAAGCTGCAATAGCACTCAAATGAACTCTCACTGAATTGGTCTTAAGCCCTGCATTAGATAAATGAAGGAGATACTCTAGCAATGATTCCAGAGGTATCGCAAGAGGGTTAAGACCCTTCTGCAAGTACCATATGGTAAACCTTTTCCACTTAAATGCATAATAGCGTCTTGTGGAAAGCTTCCTGGAAGCATAAAGGATATCCTTTACCTGCTGAGAAAGGTTAAGACCATGAAGTTCTAGGCTTTCAGCAACCAGGACTGAGATGCAGTCTGGGGATTGGGATGCCACAGCATCCCGTCCCCCTGAGAAAGGAGATTTGGAGCAGATCCTAACTCCAGAGGCGGAGCTTGAGAGAGATGTAGGAGCAGAGGGTACCACATTTGCCTTGGCCAATGTGGAGCTATGAGAATCATATGACCTCAGTCTCTCTGAAGCTTGAACAGGGTTTTGGGAATTAGGGGAATGGGTGGAAAGGCATACAGGAAGTCCTGGCTCCAATGGAGGAGGAAAGCATCCCGGGCCTGACAACCGAGCCTGAACTCTGGAACAGAACCGGGGAAGTTTGGCATTCAGCGGGCTTGCAGAGGTCTATGTCCGGGGTTCCCCAAATTTGGAAATTTTTGGCCACCTGGTCTGCAATGGAGAGACCATTCATGTGGAAGCAGAACTTGACTGAGTCTGTCTGCCCAAGAATTTTGAATGCCTGGAAGATACACCGCAAGGAGATGAATCTGATGCGCTCTGGCGAGGGCCCATAGTCACAAAGCTTCATTGCATAGCGACAGAGAGCCTGTTCCGTCCTGCTTGTTCACATAGAACATGACTACTTGATTGTCCGTATGAACTAGGACTGTCTTGTAGCTGAGCTGGGTGTGGAATACTCGAAGAGCAAGGAAGATTGCTCTGAGTTCCAAGAGACTGATGTGTAGATAGGCCTCCTGTGGAGTCCAGGTACCCTGGGTAGAGAGGCCTTGCAGGTGGGCTCCACAACCCACCTGTGAGGCATCTGCTGTTAGAGTGGCTTGGGGTGCGGGTTGCTGAAAAGGAGACCCCACCAAAAGGTGTTGGGGTGACTGCCACCATTGGAGGTACAAAATAAGGCGATCTGAGTTTGCTATGTTGCTATGTTGTCTGACAGGCAACCTGACGCCTGAGTCCACTGCATGGATAAAGTCCACTGGGCTGCCTTCATATGGAGGCGAGCATAAGGAACCATATGCACGTTGGATGCCATGTGGCCTAGCAACTGTAACATTTCCAGAGCAGTGAGGTGAGGTTTTAGCACTGCTTGGGAAGCTAACTGCACAACGCGAAGGCAGCGGGGCTGTGGAAGGTAGGCCCTTGTCTGTCTGGTATCCAGCAGAGCTCCTATAAACTCCAGGGACTGAGTGGGAGCAAGGTTGGATTTTGGGAAGTTTATGACAAGTCCCAAATACTGAAGGATGCACATTGTGTGAGACACAGCAATCCTGGCCTCTGGCTCTGAAGGGGCTCGAATGAGCCAGTCGTCTAAGTAAGGGAAGACAAATATTCCTAGGGTGCGGAGAAATGCTGCCAGCACAGCCATGCATTTTGTCAACACCCTTGGTGCAGAGGTCAGGCCAAAAGGAAGAACCCTGTATTGTAGTGCTTCCCTTGAAACAGAAAGCGAAGCAATGTTCGATGAGTTGGATGGATGAGAACATGAGTGTACGCATCCTTGAGATCTAGAGAACAATGCCAATCCTGACTCTGAAGGTATGGCAGCAGAGTTCCTAGAGAAATCATTTTGAACTTTTCTTTGAACAGGAATTTGTTCAATTCTCGGAGGTCTAAAATGGGTCTGTGTCCTCCTGTTTTCTTTGAAATAAGGAAATAGGGGGAGTAAAACCCTGTACCCCGTTGGGGAATGGGTACCTCTTCTATTGCCCCTTGGGCAAGAAGCACAGTGACCTCTTGACCTAACTGGTCGTTGAGAGAGGTCTGAGACTTGAACTGTCTTACCATTGTAGGAGGGGGCATGCTGAGGAAATGAAGCTTGTACCCCTCTTTTACAATAGACAGAGTCCAATTTTCTGATGTTATTTGACCCCACCTGGGGGCAAAATGACATAACCTTCCTGGGATGGTGGAGGGTTCTGGGCCAGAAAGGCAAAGTTCTCTAGATATGAGCCAAAGCCCCTGTGAAGCTGAGTCTGCTGAGCCGGTTGAGGCTTAGCTGCTTTTGTCTTTCTTTGTCTAGGTTGTTGCTGCTGTCCCTTTAGGGCAGACTGACCTAAATGATGCCCTTGTTGGGTATAGGAGGGATAAAACCTCTTCTTCTTACTGAAGAATGGTTTCTTAGAGGATTTTTTTCCTCACAGGATCAGCTGTAGATTTAGACAATCTCTCCAAAATGATATTGTCAGCATCTATCTCATTAGCGTTTTCCTGCCAATTCTTGCCAAAGATATTCTCTCCTGTGCAAGGAATATTCCCTAGTTTATCCTGTACCCAAATTTCCAAGTCAGATGCCTGGAGCCAGGGAATCCTACATGCACCTATGGCAATGGCAGAGGTTCTGCTTATGCACTCAAAGCAGTCAAAAGCTGCACGATTCACAAACTTGGAAACATCTTGAGCATGTTTGACAAGGGCGAGATAATCTTGCCTCATCATCAGGAAGGAGAGGGCTCATAAGCTCTAAATCTCCTGTGACCTCCTTAAGGAACATTCCCATATATAAGATATAGGAACTGATCCTAGCAGAAAGCATGGAAGCCTGGAAGGTTCGACGTCCAAAGGCGTTAAAAGTCCTACACTCTCGTCCTGGAGAATTAGATGCATGCCTTTTTGCACTCTTTATCCTTCTCATTGCTGACTCCACCACCATGAAATGGTGTGGTAATTGAGTCTTCTGAAACCCAGGACAGGGAGGAACTCGATACATGGTGTTGAGTCTTCGAGAATGAGGAGATGTGGTTAGAGGTGTTTCCCACATCCTTATCATGAGATCATGCAAGATCTCATGAATAGGTAAGGTAGCTGCCTCCTTGGGAGCTTTAGGGTATTGCAGGATTTCTAATTCCTTTGCCTTAGGCTCTTTTTCAGGAGCCACTGTGAAGGAAAGACCTCGAGCCACATCTCGGATAAAATCCTGAAAGGACATATCCTATGGTGGAGACATCCTATGCTGAGGAGAAGAAGAATCCTCAGGAAGAAGTACTCTGGTATCGGCAGAGCTTTCAGAGTCTTCAGACTCATCCGAGGATTCGAAGTATCTCTGATAATTGTGATCGTGCAAGGCACGGTAACAGTAACGATCGAAGTCGGCATCGGAGTGGTCCGGTACCGACCTGTTGATACCGGATGGATACGCATGACTCGGTCCCAGTAGAATACCTGCCGATGTCGATGCAGTCGGTGCCGGTACCGGTTGAATTGTCTGAAGCGGTTTCAAGGGCATCGAGGCCGTGAGAAGAGCTGCCAGACTGCGTTCAATAGCCAAGAATCTCTGGTCTATCGATGCTGCCGATGCTTAGGTATCGGTACCTGAAGAAGCGGCCGGTACCCCAGAGCATGGCACCAGTAGTTCTGCTGAGGTTGAAGCCTCGAGAACATCCTGGAGCCCCATTAGTGCTTTGGAAGCCGAAGCCTCCCGCCGGGGCAATTTTGCCAGTGAAAGTCCCTCAAGGGCAATTCCAGAGGCATCTCGCTGTCTGGAAGGAGATCTACCCTTTGAGGACCGGCTAGATTCATGTTTAGTTACCTGAGTTCTATGGGAGGAAGACGAAGCCCTGGAAGACGGCGATGCCACGGAGGCTGCATTGGAGGGAAAAAGGGTGCTAAGCTTAGCAGCTCGGTTCTGCCGGCCCCTCTTCGACATCATCCCACAGGCAACACACTCTGAAATAGAGTGGTCAGGACCTAAACATTTGAGGCACCACTCATGAGTGTCGGTGACGGAGATGGTACCGCCACACTTAGAACACTTTTTAAAACCCGAAGCGGGTTTTTCCATTCTGAAGGAAAGGTTGGGCCTAGTGCCCAAAATGGTGCATGGCACCAGAGAGAAAACTACTGGAAAGACTCCAGAAGAAAGGGTTTTTTTTTTTTGGAAGAAAAGAAAGAAGAACAACCGGCGGTACCGGTGTAGCGTCGAGGGAA
The DNA here is from genome assembly GCA_033557465.1 of Ichthyophis bannanicus. Lineage (NCBI taxonomy): Eukaryota > Metazoa > Chordata > Amphibia > Gymnophiona > Ichthyophiidae > Ichthyophis > Ichthyophis bannanicus. Next base: position 688,635,805 of record CM066035.1, read on the forward strand.
GGCAGACACGACCACAAAAAAGAAGAATAGAAGAGATTTTTTTCTGCGGTGACAGGATGTGCGACCTGTCGGCTCCGCGGAAAAAGAGTAGTTACTCACGAGTAACAGGTGTTCTCCAGGAGCAGCAGGAATCAGTCCTCACATATGGGTGTCATCGGCACCGATGAAGCCCCAGCGGAGCATTTCCACAGCTTTCTATGAAAGCCTTTGGGAATGCAGGCACGCATGCGCGGTTCCCTTCCCGCCTAAAGGTGCCATCTTACCTCAGTCAAATGACATAGCTAAGAACAGCACACAAAAATGAAAAATAAACTATGTACAACTGCAACTCCAAGGGGAGGAGGGAGGGTTGTGAGGACTGATTCCTGCTGCTCCTGGAGAATACCTGTTACAGGTGAGTAACTACTCTTTCTCCAGGACCAAGCAGGAAGTCAGTCCTCACATATGGGTGACTCCCTAGCTCTGGTCTACCGAGGAACCCAGGCTGAACAAGAGTACTCCCTCTAGTCTCAGCAGCAAAGAAAGGCTTTTCAAGGACCCAACCTCCACCGGTAGCCCAACAGAGGGCACGAGTTGCCTAAACCTCAAAGAGATTCCGGAGTACTGCTTGGCCAAAAGCACTGTCCCTACGGGACTCCCTCTCCAGACAGTAATGGGCCGCAAACGTCTGGCTTGAAGACCAAGTTGCAGCCCTGCAGATGTCTATCAAGGGCACAGAGCGGAGATGAGCCACTGAGACAGACATTGCCCTGACACGATGGGCCGTGACCTTACCCTGCAAAGGAAGGTCAACCGCCTTGTAAGCCCAGGTGATATAGTCAGCCACCCAAATGGACAAGGTACGCTTGGATACAGCCAACCCCAACTTATTGGGGTCAAAGGAGATGAAGAGCTGAGTAGCCCTTCGATGCCCCTGCATACGGTCAAGGTAGAAGGATAAGGCCCTCCTACAGTCCAGGGTATGCAGGACTGCTTCAGCCTGGCTTGCATGAGGCCTAGGGAAGAATGTTGGAAGAACCACCTCCTGATTGAGGTGAAAAGAGGAGACAACCTTTGGGAGGAACTTTGGATGAGTCCTGAGGACTACCCTGTTCCTATAAATCCTGGTGTAAGGCCTATCACAGACCAGGGCCTGAAGCTCACTCACTCGCCTAGCTGAGGTAAGGACTATCAGAAAGAGTGTCTTCCATGAGAGGAAGTGCAGAAGACAAGTAGCCATCGGCTCAAAAGGTGGGCGAGTCAGTTGCTGCAAGACCACATTCAACTCCCACTCAGGGGTAGGAGGACGGATAGGAGGCTTGAGCAAAAGCAAACCCCTGAGGAAGCGGGACACCAAGGGGTGGCCCGATAGAGAATGTCCCTCCACCAGTGAGTGGTGAGCTGCTAGAGCTGAAAGGTGGACCCGAACAGAATTGGACTTAAGTCCTTGATTTGATAAGTGTAGTAAGTACTGAAGCACTACTGGCACAGTACAGGAGAAAGGATCCTCTGTACGTAGCTGACACCACACAGAAAATCTTTTCCATTTGAGAGCATAGGTTTTCCTAGTGGACAGTTTCCTAGAGGCTAGGACAACCTCCTCAACTTCCTGAGGTAGGCCCCAGGGAGCCAATACTACCCTTGCAGCCTCCAGGCCATCAAGTTGAGAGCTTTGAGATTGGGATGCAGAAGGGAACCCTGCTCCTGAGAGAGAAGGTCGGGTTGGAACCCCAGAGGCAGTGGGGGATCCACTGCCAGTTGAAGCAGAAGAGGAAACCAAGGCTGTCTCGGCCACCTGGGAGCCACGAGCAGGACCAAGGCCTTGTCCTGAAGAATTTTGAAGAGAGTTCGGGCCACCAAGGGCATGGGAGGAAATGCATACAGGAGGCCCTGAGACCATGGAATCAGAAAAGCATCTGCTGCCATTCGCAGAGGATGCGACTGCCTGGAGCAGAACCTTGGCAGTTGCTTGTTCAGTGGGCTGGCAGAGATCTACCAAAGGGAGACCCCACTGCAAGAATATCTTCCGAACTACTGAAGGATGCAGCTGCCACTCGTGGGGCTGCAGAATCCTGCTTAATCTGTCTGCCAGGTAGTTGTCCTGGCCTGGAAGGTATACAGCCTTGAGAAGCATGTTGTGCTTGAGGGCAAACAAAAGTCCTGAGCCTCCCGACAAAGAAGTCTGGACCCAGTCCTGCCCTGTTTGTTCACATAAAACATGGCTACCTGGTTGTCTGTCTGAACCAGGACAGATTGATGAGCCAGGGTAGGAGAGAAAGCTTTGAGTGCTAATCGAATAGCTCGGAGCTCGAGGAGATTGATCTGCTGTGCAGCTTCCCAAGGAGACCACAGGTCCTGGGTGCACTTGCCTAGACAATGAGCTCCCCAGCCCTGCAGGGAGGCGTCTGTGGTCAATACCACCGTGTAACCAGGAATCTGGAAAGGTACCCCTTTCAGAAGATTGGGTGGGTGCAGCCACCAGATGAGGGAGTTCAGAAATTGTCTGGACACCTTTATCCTGTCTCTGAGGCTGCCTGTGGCTTGCGACCACTGAGTCCGAAGGCACCACTGTGCAGGCCTCATATGGAGCCTGGCATTGGGGGTCACATGTACTGTCGAAGCCATGTGGCCAAGCAGCCTCAGGCAGAGTCTGGCGGAGACCACTGACCCCCTGAGAAACTGATTTGCTAAGTCCATTAGTCTTTGGGCCCTGTTTGCTGGCAAGAATGCCTTTGCGAGGACAGAGTCCAGCCTCGCCCCTATGAACTCCAAGTTCTGGGAGGGGAGCAAAGTGGACTTTGCAAAGATTATGACAAATCCCAGGCCTTGAAGAAGAGCAATAGCCCTGAGGGTGGCCTGTCTGGCCTCCTGGCATGTCTGACCTCTGATGAGCCAGTCGTCGAGATAGGGGAAAACAAAGATCCCCTGATTTCTCAGGTAGGCCGCCACCACTGCCAGGCATTTGGTAAAGACTCTGGGAGCTGAAGTGAGGCCGAAAGGCAATACTCTGTACTGATAATTGTTTCCTCCCACAATGAACCTGAGGTACTTTCTGTGGTCTGGATGAATGAGGATGTGAGTGTACGCATCCTTTAGATCTAAGGAGCATAGCCAATCTCCCTGCTGGAGGTAGGGCAGAAGTGTTCCAAGAGTAAGCATCTTGAACTTTTCTTTCTCTAGGAACTTGTTGAGATTCCTGAGGTCCAGAATGGGTCGAAGGCCACCAGTTCTTTTAGGTAAAATACCTGGAGTAGAATCCGTGACCTTGCAAGTGGGGAGGCACAGGCTCCACCGCCCTGTCCACCAATAGACCTTGAAGCTCTTGAAGGAGAAGGTCTGTGTGCAGGGGAGGCCTTGGAGGCTCCCCTGGAAAGTAAGGAGGAGGCAGTTGGTGAAAATGCAGTGCATAGCCCTTGCTGAATATGTCCAACACCCAACTGTCCCCGGTGATCAGGGGCCACTGGTGGGCAAAGAGGGCTAGGCGACCTCCTGTGCAGGGTTGGGAGAGCAGGGATGGAGAGGCTATGCTCAGGGAGTCAAAAAAACCCACCCTGCTGAGTGGGAGCAGAGGCCGGAGGCTTGGGGGTCTTCTGCCTACGGGGCCCATTACCCTGCCCCTTGGCTTGCTGACCCTGGGGGGCAGCTTGGGCAGCCTGATATTGAGGGTATTGTTTGTAGGCAGTGCCCTTCCTCGGGTAAAAGGGCTTCTTACCCGAGCCCTTCTTTTTGTGAGAAGGGGCAGAGGTCTTCCTAAAAGCCTTGTCCGTGTAAGGTGCTCTGTTTCGAGCTGAGCGGCCTTCTCAGTCATGGGCTTGCCAAAAAGGTTTTCACCTCGGCAAGGGACATCAACCAACTTGTCCTGAACCCATGGCTCGAGGTCCGATGACTGGAGCCACGCCTGGCGTCGAGCCGCGATGCTGGCTGCCGCAACTCGGGCAGAAGCCTCGAAGCCATCGTAGGCGGCGCAGGACAAGAACTACGAGCAGTCCTGAATCCTCGAGGACAAGGGCTTAAATCTCTGCAAGGGTTCCCCGGAGAGACCAGCAGAGAACCCGGCCAACTCCTTGGCCAGGTCCCACAAGTACATGCCCATGTACAGCTGGTACGACTGGACACGGCAAGCAAGCATCGAGCCCTGGAAGCACTTTCTACCGACGCCATCAAGGTTTTGGGCCTCCCTGCCAGGAGGCACCGTGGAGTGCATCTTTTGGCTCTTCAGACGATGCATGGCCGATTCCAAAACCATAGAATGGTGTGGTAGCTGTGCCTTCTGAAAACCAGGGCTCTTCCTGAGTCGATAAATCGAGTCGACTCGCTTACTCAGAACTGGCGCAGAGGTCGGTGCCTCCCACATACGGAAGAGGAGCCGTTCCGGCATCGGAGGAACCGGGACAGTAAAGGCCTCCTTCGGAGGAGAGTCATACTGCAGCGCCTCGAGCTCTTCGGCTTGAGGCTCTTCCTCGGGATCCACCGGAATAGCCAAGGCAGTGGCCATATCCCGGACGAACTCCGAGAACTGGGTATCCTCCGGAGGGGATCTTCTCTGGGGTTCAGACTGCGGTGAGTCCGACGGGACGCACAGATTCTTGAACATATCGGGAGACTCCTCGTCCTCCGTCTCCCAGGCGGACTCGTCTGAGGAGGAGTCAGGGTCCGATCCTGTGGGGCCCTGGAGCACCCGCCCCAACGCCAGAGGCACCGGCGTCGACGCCCTCGGTCCCGAATGGGAGGTCGAGGGAGACCGCGACCGAGGTCGACTTCGAGCCATGATGGACTCGAGTATCGGCTCGGTCTCCGGGGTTGACTTCGAAGTCGATGTCCCGGTGGTCGGGGCAGATGCGCCAGACAGGCTGGCCATCAGTGCCCGCTGCTGCTCCATGAAGGCAGACAGTCTGCTCTCCAAGGCTGTCATCCTGAGACTCAGCTCGGGAGATGCAGCAGCCACCGACTCAGGCCCCGGCGGCGCCGGGCCCGATGTCGGCTCTCTGGGAGGAGTCCTCGAGGACTACGGGGCTTACGTGTCCAGCAGACTCCGGCTCCACGTGAGGAACTTTGGCAGGCTTCTCTTGTTCCACGGGCCCGGGGCGACGGTCGGGGTCTTAGACCTGGCCCTCGAGGAGCCAGGGACCTCCTCCTCCGATGCCCTCGCGAGCCGCTTCTTCCTCTTCCGTTCTCGGTCGGGGGACCCCCTGTCCGAGGAGCTTCGATGGCGCTCGGGATCGGAATCCCGAGATGTCGAGGCCTCAGACGAGGTTCGGGCCCAGCCGGAGGCTGAGTCCGAGAAAAGCCTTTCTTTCTGCTGCTGGCGACTTCGGAGTGCCTTGGAAGACATCTTTCCACATGGCCCGCATGACTTAGGGTCGTGATCGGGACCGAGGCACCGAAGGCAGCAGTCGTGTTTGTTGGTGAGAGACATTAATTTCTTACACCGATCACACTTTTTAAAACCACTGGAAGCCATCGGGGAAAAAAAAGAGTCCCCGCGAGGTCAAAAGACCGGCCTTCCAGGGAAAATGGAAAAAAGGGTGCGAACGCCAGCCACGAAGGGCAAAAACCGAAAAAGAAGAATCGGGCTTGATACCGGTGTACCGAACCCGGCGGGAGGGGAACCGGCGTCGAACCGGAGAAAAAAAGAGCAATAATTGCCGAAAAAATTCTACTTTTAAACGGGAGGACAGGACGCACGTCCGGTGGGCTTCTCGGAAAAAAAGAGACTGAGATAAGATGGCACCCTTAGGCGGGAAGGGAACTGCGCATGCGTGCTTGCATTCCCAAAGGCTTTCATAGAAAGCTGGGGAAATGCTCCGCTGGGGCTTCATCGGCGCCGATGACACCCATATGTGAGGACTGACTTCCTGCTTGGTCCTAGAGAACGAAGAACTGGAGAGGGACCATTGGGAAAGGCAGGAAGGCAGCACGAAGGCGCTGTGGGATGCTTCCAAAAGCTTTCCTATTGGATGCTGGGGAGCGTTCCCGCGCAGGCTCCGTCGGTACCGACGATACCCATATGTGAAGACTACATTCCTGCTTGTTCCTGGAGATAGGAAATTATCGGTAAGTAAAATTTCTCCTTTCAAATATATCCTGCTAGACCATTTCAGACTAGTGGGGAATACCATAGCTAAACCACTCCAGGGCGGGAACAGCTGCAGCCAAGACAGAGGCTCCGAAGCAACCTGCTTCTCAAGCTTGGATATCCAAGTAATAGTGACGTGCAAAAGTAGAGAGGGAAGATCAGGTGGCCGTCCTGCAAATATCAAGCAGAACTACCCTTGAGCATTCTTTCCAGGAGGTAGTCTGGGCCTGCATAGATTGTGCTCGAAGACTTATGGGCACAGGTCTGTTCATTAAAATATGTTAAATCACTCCTAATCGTCGTCTACTCACAGAGGGTAGCTTCTAGTGAAGAAAATATATATTTTTCCCTCCAACGTTTTTCTAGGCTATGCATCTCTGTTATATCTGCAATATAGTCTTGAAATAAATACTGTATGTGAATGAGAAGGTGCAATAACAGAGTTGCATAGCCTAGAAAAGCGTTGGAGGGAAAAATATATATTTTCTTCACTAGAAGCTACCCTCTGTGAGTAGACGACGATTAGGAGTGATTTAACACAAGCATGGAAAGTCAACATTCTTGGAAAGAGATCTTTAGTTTTAAGGAAAACCATATAGCCAATTTATGTAAGGATCCAACACCATTCACACTAGAGAGCGAAGGAGATGAAACATTACATACGGCAACCTGGGAAGAGCTCTTAAAAATCCAGAAACGAATTACACGATTAGAACTCCACAGGATGTCATTGAGTATTGCAGTGATGAAAGCTCTCTGGAAGATATGGAACTTGAAGAAAATCCTGATTTCCCCTTTGAAGTTAATGACAGTGCACACGTGCAGGGGAATTACAAGCCAGATCAAAGGAAAAGTCAGCTTCCTGCTAAAGTCAGGCCACGCCCTAGCTCAGGGGTGGAGACAGGCTTCCCTGCTGATTGGTCACACAGGTGCAGAGAACAGGGAATGCCTAGCAGGCAGCAGTGTTTAAAACCACGAGCAGAGCAAAGCAAGTCAGTCAAGGGAAGAAGCACTGACACAGGAAGAGTCAAGGGAAGAAGCACTGACTCAAGGAATACAGGACAGACAGGCACAGGAGGTACAGATACGGAGGCAGCAACAGAAGGCAGAGGCACAGGTGAACGGAGGAGAGGTGGACGTGGAGAAAGGAACATGAACAGCTGTTGGAGCTGGAAAGGTGAGAGAGGAGAGAGAGAAGCTGAAGCTGTGCTTAGCTGGAGGAGAAAGCCAGAGGAAATCTCCCAAGAAAGCAGCTACCTCAGAGGGACTGGAGAAGAACATAAGGAGGCTGCATTTCAGAGCCTGGAGGAACCCAGGAGGAAAGAAAGCAGCGTTTGTCTGAGGAAACATCCCCAAGGTAAAGCCAGCAGTTTCATTACTGATAATTCAGCAGAGAGACAATTTGCCAGTTCTAAAGGCCAGGAAGCTGAGCCCTCACCGTCTACTGTTAAGAAGTGGGTAGAGAGTTTTTCATATGAGAAAAGCCATAGCCCTGATAAAAGCACAGCCTTTGAAACTACAAAGCTAGAAGCATTAAGAAAGCTGTTTTCTGAGGAAAAGGTTCACTCCCCTAACATAAAGGTGCCTGTACATGCTGAATTGCTGTGGAACCAATTTCAGGAGTTCTTGAAAGAGAGAAAGCTTGAGAAGGCTTATAATACTGAGAGAGATACTGTTTGCTCTGATGCTATTGAAGGAATGCAAGTAGATTCATGTTTGCCTAATTGTGAATGTGACCCCATTCCAATGGACTGTTCATTATCTTTAAGAGAAGATTCTGCAGTGTTGAAGGGAACTGAGAATCTGTGAAACCGTATAGGAAATAAGGGCAGTTCCTGCTTTGAGCTGAGGAAAGCTAAGTCTGTGTTTCGCTGAGTTTTATTACTTGCTGAAGTTAAGAAGCAGTGCTGTGGAAAAGTTTGCTTTCAAAAGAGAAACCACAGCTGTTATAAGTTTACCTGTGTTGCTGTTAACTGACCACACGGGGCAGTCCTCGGTGTGAGTGTGTGTGAGAAGCAGAACAGCTGAACTGTGGAAAAGGTTTTGTTACGTCCAGGGCCGGATTTACCTTGAGTGAGGCCCTACGCCAACAAAAATTGTGGGCCCCCAGCAGGGGCGGCCCAAAGGGGGTGCGGACCTCATTTGCATAAGGGGCTTCATTTGCATAAATATTTGCATAATGTTACCATATACTAACTTTTAGTAAACATGCCTCTTAATGAGTGTATGGATAAAGAAAGACTAAAAGATTTCTACATTACTATAATCCAGTGCCAACTGCCAGACACATTAGGAACTACTACAAACACTGCCCATAGTAAACCCGCCGTATCCTAACAGCACTACCAGGACTCACAAAGCACCATACTCTACCAATCAAAAGGCAACACTGCAAATATTAAACCAATACATTTCAGAGAACAACAATACATGACCTACTGGGGAAAGAGAACAAGTGGCAATGTCAAATAGGAATTATATAAACAGAACACCTCAGCTCAGTTACACATGCAGAACATAGACCATCACCAAACAAGTAATCACAATTTAGAAATAGGAAGACAATAATTAAACTGGGAATCCCAAAAGCCTAACTTGGAATGTACAACACTGTAGAAATAAAACAATACATTAATTTGCTCTTGTACTAAACAAAGCGCAGATGTTAATGATGCACATTTACCAGAGCTGACATATTCCAATTAATAAATTCAAAATAAAGAGATATTTTTCTACCTTTTGTGCATTTTTTTCAGCTGCAATTGCTCCAGCCACTTTCTTCTGGTTTCTTCGTGTCTTCTGCTAACTCTCCATCGTCTGCTGTCCATTTGTCCTTTCTTCTCTCTTCTAGATTTTTTTCCATCTGCTTTAACATACTAATCTTTCTCCTTTTGCTCTTTCCTCATTCCTATTTCATCCACTCAAATTTTACCCCTCCATCCTCAATCCCCACTTACTCTCCCAATACCCGGCCAATTGTAGATTTTTTATCCCTCCCACACAAAATATTTTTCCCTTCTCCATTTTACTCTTCCAGCCCCATCCCATTCTAATCCTCCCCCAACATCAGCTCCCTTCTAGTTCCAGCCTCACCCAGCATCCATTCCCTTCTAGTCCCTGCATCAGCCCATTTCCAGTCCTAGCCATCCATCAGCCCATTTCCAGTCCTAGCCCCCCCATCACCCCACTTACAGTCCTTAACCCCCCATCACCCCATTTTCAGTCCTTAACCCCCCATCACCCCATTTTCAGTTTAAGCCCCCCCTATAACCCATTACCAGTCCTAACCCCCCATCAGCCCACTTCCAGTCCTAACCCCATCAACCCATTTCCAGTCAGCCCCCCATAGCCCATTGCCAGTCCTACCCCCCCCCCCATCAGCCCACAGCCCATTACCAGTCCTAACCCCATCATCCCACCTCCAGTTGTAACCCCCCAGCCCATTTCCAGTCCTAGCCCCCCATAGCCCATTACCAGACAACCCCCATCAGCCCACAGCCCATTACCAGTCTTAACCCCCCCAAAGCCCATTACCAGTTCTAAACCCCCCCCAACAGCCCATTACCAGTCCTAACCCCATCAGCCCTCCTCCAGTCTTAAGCCCCCAGCCAATTTACTTTCCTAGCCCCCCCCCCATAGCCCATTACCAGACAGCCCCCATCAGCCCACAGCCCATTACCAGTCTTAACCCCCCCAAAGCCCATTGCCAGTTCTAAGCCCCCCCCCACAGCCCACAGTCCATTACCAGTCCTAACCCCATCAGCCCACCTCTAGCCTTAACCCCCCCAGCCCAGCCCATTTCCAGCCCCAGCCCCCCAATAGCCCATTACCAGCCCTACCCCCCCCAGTCCATTTCCAGCCCCAGCCCCCCCAATAGCCCATTACCAGCCCTACCCCCCCCAGTCCATTTCCAGCCCCCCCAATAGCCCATTACCAGTCCTACCCCCCCCCATAGCCCATTACCAGTCCTACCCCCCCCCCCGGCCTAAAGTAAAATTTAATTAAAAAAAAAAACCTGGTGGCTGCCGCCGCGGGGGCCCCGTCTACAAGCTGGTCGGGTCGGGTCGGGTCCGGTCGGGTCTCTCTCCCTCCCTCGCTGCAGGCTGCAGGCTGCGAGAGACGCATCTTCGCGTCTCTCGCAGCCTGCAGCGTGGGAGGGAGGGAGAGAGACCCGACCGGACCCGACCCGACCGGCCCCGACCAGCTTGTAGACGGGGCCCCCGCGGCAGCTGAGGGGGCCCCGCGGCGGCAGCCACCAGGTTTTTTTTTAAAATTAAATTTTACTTTAGGCCGGGGGGGGGGGGTAGGACTCCTACCCCCCCCCGGCCTTAATTAAAATTTTATTAAAAAAAAAACCGTGTGGGTGGCGCCGCGGGGCCCCCTCTGCTGCCGCGGGGGCCCCGTCTACAAGCTGGTCTGGTCGGGTCGGGTCTCTCTCCCTCCCTCGCTGCAGGCTGCGAGAGACGCGAAGGGAGAGCGTCTCCTCGCGTCTGTGTTAAGCCCGCAGGGGCGGATGGGAAATCCCATCAGCCCCTGCGGGCTTAACACAGACGCGAGGAGACGCTCTATCTTCGCGTCTCTCGCAGCCGGGAGGGCGGGAGGGAGACGAGACCCGACCCGACCAGACCAGACCAGCCCAGCCCAGCCCAGCTTGAAGACGGGGCCCCCGCGGCAGCCACCAGGTTTTTTTTTTAATCGAGTTGAAAAAAAAAACCTGGTTCTATTTTTTGGGGGCCCCTGCCGGTTGTGGGCCCTACGCCATGGCGTACATGGCGTATACGTAAATCCGGCCCTGGTTACGTCATTCTCATTATCCTGATTTCATCTTTATGTTGGAGATGTATCCTTCTGCCTTGGTTGTGTACTGAACTTTGAATGCCCTGGAAATCCCCACAATAAATTTTCTTGCTGCCTTACAACCACTGACTCAACTACATTTGTCCTTCAAGAGTAAAAATCACTACAAGTCCCAGAATACCCTGGTGACTTCAAAGGGAACTTTATTCAAGGAGGATACATAAGGCCGTTTCCAGCTTGTAAGCCCTTGGGCCCAAGTGGAGGCGTCACAGTATATACGTCGACAACAGATCCCGAGGGGTCTTAGAATGTATAAAGAACCACAAATGTTTATCACGAATCCAGACTTCATTGATAAATGGAATGGTATTCATTAGATTTGATGGTGGTTATAACTGATACCACTGCTAACAGTTTAGAAGGATTGAATCAAGAAATGGAGGGCATGTTAGTTAGTCTGAAGGAGGTTGAAAAAGCTGAAAAGTTTGAGGAGAAATCAGTTGAAATTAATAAACAAATCCAGACATTGAAAGAGGAAGTACGCAGAACTAAAACTAAAAAATTGAAGCGCGATCACGGGGATTATACATCTGGATATGTATACCCCTGCATGAATTTGAAAAGAAAGTTAACAAAAAGAACAAGGAAGCAAGTAGAGTTTGATACAATTTCGGAGGATACTAGCACAACAGACTCAAGTAAAAAATCCAAGGAGGATTTTTCAGACGACACGGATGGAAAAATCAAAAAGAAAAATGGAAGCCGAGGAAAACAACGCAACAGAACGAAGATTTGAAAAAATCTTGTACACAAATTACATCACAAAGAGAATTACGAAATGATTTACAGAGTGGAATGGCAACGTCAATAGTAGTGAATTTATCAGATGTGCAATTACCTAACATACAACTTGACGTGTTAAGCAAAGGCCTTTCGTTTGTTCCTGAAATATTTTGTGATAGCTTTCGATTTAGGATAGATTTAGAGAATCTCGTAAGGAAATTAAATTTAAAAGCATTTTTTGCATCCAAGTTATCTGAAATAGAACCAGTGATCACTGCAAATACACGGCGGGTACAACTGCCATTAAAGTCATCTTGGATGCCTCCAGGACCTCCACACCCTGCCTTGAATGTGTTTAAAGAACTAGTGCTGAAGGATGTTCAACAGCTCGAAGCCACACAGTGAAAAACATTCAAGGCTTTGACGAAAGATGAAAATCTAGCATTGAAAAATCTGCAAGAACGAACTGACATTGTCATACGTAGAGCGGACAAGGGGGTGCTAGAGTTGTATTGAATAGAGAACAATACTTGAGGGAAGCAGCTAAGCAGTTGTCACAAACTGAAACTTATAAGCTGTTGATAGAAGACTCGACCTCTGGTTTACAAAAATTAATTAAATAAGTCACTACTCGAGCTTTAGACGATAAATTAATAAATAAAAAGGAAAGGACGTTTTTGAATCAAGATGATCCTGTTGTAGCAAAACTGTATTTAGTGCCTAAAATACACAAAAGTTTACAAGATCCCCCAGGGAGACCCATAGTTTCCACCAGGGGAAGTATTTTAGAACCACTTTCAGTTTATGTGGATTCTTTCTTATGGCCATTATTGGTTGATATTCCCGCATATATTAGAGACACAACACATTTTTTGCGAATATTAAGTGAACATATAGTTTGGGCATCTAATAAGGAAACAGCACTGGTGAAGTTGGATGTTTCGGCACTCTATACTAATATTCCCCAAACGGCCACATATGAAATTATTATGACATCTCTGTCTAACAGAGGGTATTTAACATCTCAACATATGGAGTTTATGGAACGAATAGCTAAAATAATGCTTTTTCAAAACTATTTTGTGTTTGAGCATAAAATCTATCAGCAGTTAAAAGGGGTCGCCATGGGGGCGACCTGTGCCCCTTCAGTGGCAAATTTGTTTATGGCCGCGTATGAAAGTAAATGGGTTGATACATCTCCCTATAAAGAACAAATAATCCTCTGGCGGAGATATATTGATGATATATTTATGCTCTGGAAGGGGTCTATAATTACTTTGGAGAAATTTCTGAATTGGTTGAACACTCTGGATTCGAACATACAATTTACCTATACGTATCATGAAGAAAGTATAGTTTTTCTAGATGTGACCGTTCAGAAAAGTGATGGAGGGTGGATCACATCAATACATAGGAAACAGATAGAAACACCTTTCTGCATTACAGCAGTAGTCATCTGAAACAGCTGAGGGATAGTCTCCCCTTATCACAATTTATTAGATTTCGTAGAAATTGTTCGAACCAGGTAGATTTCAAAAAGCAATCACAAAAATTAATGCAAGATTTCAGACAGAGCGGGTACCCAGAATATGTAGTTAAAACAGCCTACAAAAGAGCGCTATATATTAATCGAGGATTACTTTTACAATCTCGCATGAATAAACATATAGAAGATACCACAGTGAATATGGTTACAAAATTCTCACCTTATAGTGGGTATATAAAAAGAATTATAAAACGACATAGTAATGTTTTAGCCACTGTTCCTGGATTAACACAATATAGAATTCGGTGTGTTTGGACACGACAAAGGAATCTGAAAGAGAGGCTTAGCCCTGCTGTATTACGCTCAACATTAAATCCATTAAGAGATGACGTGCAGGGCCATAGAAAATGTGGAAATTGTAGTATATGTCCAATATCGGAAGAGAGAGTAGACTTTGAACATCGTGGAACAGTATATAAGTTAAGACATCAAACTTCTTGTAACTCTTGTTACGTAGTATACTGCATCACTTGTCCCTGTGGTCTATGGTACATTGGGAAAACCATTCGATCTTTCAAGATTAGAATGAGTGAGCACCGAAGTAGATTGAAATGCAAGGTTACAGAAGCTCCAATAGTAGCGCATTGTATACAGAAGCAACATACTGTGGTGGAGAAGCAGGCTCAGAGTGCAGAAAAAGAAAGGGAAAACAAGTCTTTTTTTCTAAACCCAAAGAAAATGCAGGCACAGGAAGGGTTAACACCCAAAGTAAAGCCAAAGATCTCCTGCAGAGGAGTGCAGAGCCAGAGACACACCCAGTTCCCATGGAGACCGAGGGAGGAGATGGGAGTGGTTTGGGGGCAGAGTCAAGAGCCATAGGACAGCCCCAAACATTTAGGCAGGGAAGTTGCACTCACAAACAGGTTGCACAGACGTGGAAGGAGACACAGGAACAGATGGTACAGGCATGGAAGGAGAAACAGATTGCACGAGCTGAGGAGGAGGATGAGATTGAAAGCAGACACAGAGGCACTGAGACAAGCAGAGTTGTTGCAGCGCCAGTGGGACGAAGGAAGCTGACCAAGGACAGGAACAGAGAGGTGAGAAGGCCAGAGGAGAGCTCGGGGGAAGATTCTTCTGAGGAGGAGATATTTTCCAGAAGCTCCTGGTCTGGCCCTTCTCAGTATAAGGGGCCTACAGGAGGACAACACTCCACTGGCAAGGTGAGCCCTTTACAAGCCTTAAAGAAGCTTTTAAATAGGGAAAGTTTTTCCTGCCCTTCCCCCACTAGCTCACGTACTGAGAAGCATAATTGGGAATAAGAGTTGAAAGCTTTACATCATGTAAAGGCTCCTCAGGCAGACCCTGAGGAGGACAAATATCTGAAAGAGCCCAGTGAGGAAGAAATGGAACTAGGAGACACTTTTTATGAAAGTGGGGTTTCAGATATGGAAATTGAATGTGCTATCTGTGCCAAAGAAGATTAAGGAACTGAATAGGGTTTTAGTAACTGGAGAAAAAACCCAGGAGTTCTTAATAAGGACATTCTATGCAAAAGCCCATAACTTTTAGCTAGGCTAACCAATGACTGCTTGGCTGATAACGCTGCATGGTTAATGAAGCCAGAAAGGAGTTAAAAGTATAAATTGTATCTTGAAGAAATACTACTGAACTTTACAATCTGTTGGTGGACCAGGGAATGTTATGCTATACCAGCTGTGAAAGGAACAGTGAGGTATTGTACTGCCTCCTGGGGACCGGAGAACAGACTGCTGTTGTAAAGGATTTTTACTTGTGAAAAAGGTGTGTTTAAACTAAGCCAAGCCAAGGACTGTTTAACCAGGCTTACGTTTATGACTGGAGAAGTATCCTGAACTTGTCTTCAACATTCTTGCCAAAGAATTTAATTTGGTTAGGAAAACCTTATTTCTTAAAAAAAAGAAATTTCCTGCGACCTTTGAACTTGGCTCTAATCTATTTAAGACACAACTACATGCTATTGGGCTAACTTTTTATACAAAGGACGATCGGAGCCCTCTCACACTACTAGGCAACTGCCTGGCCACACGGGGGAGCTCCGACAATACGTTTGAGGATCTCAGATGTTTTTGTCTTGAGAAAGTGGTGACAGGCAGAGAAGGAAAATCGCAGCAACAAACATTGCTGATTTGTGAACAGCGGTGGATCTACAAATTACATACAGTACATCCTGAAGGTTTAAACAACACTATCGAATGGGGAGCATGTATTTAATATATGTGGAGGCTATACAAGCAATGTTTGGAAATCAAGTTTCATAGTTATGAATCTTTGGGTGAGGAATTGAACATCGGTGATTAACTATGTAGAGAGATATGGAAGACAATATAAGGTTGAATAAGATCATATGAGCATGGAAGAGAATGTACCATCATTAATATAATTATGAAGTCTGGAGGAAAAAGGTGTGATAAAGAAGTGTATAACGTAGTCACTGCAGTACGTACCGACGTGATGTTTAAAAAGCCGGTAGGGACTAAGACCCGCATGCGCGGCGTTTTTCTGTGACCGGCTGGCTCGGAGAGAAGCTTTAACAGCGAGAAACGTAGAGGTATGACAACATAACTGCATATGAATTGGCTGGATAATTCTTTTAAGTAATAAGATTTGAGGCAAGCTAATAGAATTAATTGTGACCATTTCATTGATAGTGCTGTAATTTTGAAGAAATGAATACGCTGAACAATTAGAGAAGTGATACCATATCGAGTGCTTGGGTAATAAAATTTCCCCCTGAAGAAACCTACGTCTGTGAAACGCACAAACGGAACCGGATGGTGGCGTCGGGGCGTTCAAATATGATCAGATAAGCACAAGAATTTATATTACTGAGATCTGCGTATAAAGATTAATTGCAAGATAAGAAGGAATATATTAATAAAGGTCATTGATGCAAAGAGGCACTGTGGCTAAGGACAAAGTCTGTTATAGCCAGTGCTGTGAGAAGTCTGAGACCTGTATATTCCTGAGATCTGCGATATAGTCTTGAAATAAATACTGTATGTGAATGAGAAGGTGCAATAACAGAGTTGCATAGCCTAGAAAAGCGTTGGAGGGAAAAATATATATTTTCTTCATTAAAATATGTTGACTCAATGGTCTATTTGATGCAGTGCACAATGGCCACTTTGGAAGCGGACGCTCCTTTTCATAGACCAGAAGCCAGGACAAAAAGGTGATCGGAGAGACAAAAAGTATTAATGTGTTTGAAGTAACGGCGTAACGCTCTACCAACATCCAACAGGTGAAGGACTCTGTTGTCACCCAAAGACTGCTCCTTAAAAAAGGAAGGAAGTACAACCGATTGGTTGACATGAAAATCCAAAAGGACCTTAGGCAGAAAAGAGGGCACTGTTCGAATGGTAACCCCCTCCAGGGAAAAAGACAGAAAAGGATCCTGGCAAGATATGCCTGGAGCTCCGAAAGGCGCCGTGCTGAAGCGACTGCTATAAGAAAAACAGTTTTGAGAGTCACATTTTTGAGAGATGCCCTAAGGAGAGGCTCAAAAGGGGCATGGGTGAGCACACGAAGCACGAAGGAGAGATCCCAAGAAGGAACGAATAGAGGGCCTCAGGGAGGGAATGCCCCACAGAAAACGGGAAACATCTACATGAGAAGCAAGAGACCGCCCATGGAGAGGCCCCTGAAAGCATGTCAAGGCCACAATATGCACCTTCAAAGAATTAAGGGCAAGACCCTTAACAAATCCGTCCTGAAGGAAGGAAAGAATGTCTGGTATATCAACTCGCCAAGTGGAAAGGGATCTCTTAGAACACCAAGAAGAAAAAAAGAAGACAGATCTGAGCATAGGCATGTACAGTAGAAGACCGTCAAGACCAAAGTAGAGTGGCAACTACTTGTGGCGATTAACCTTAGCGATGTGACGCCACTCAATAGCCAAACCGTGAGTAAGGAGCAGGGTCATCCGTTAGAACCATGGATGCCGAGGCCTATCAGGGGCCACCAACACTATTCGTCTGGAGTGTGACTCTATCTGATGGAGTATATGGCCGATTAGTGTCCAAGGAGGAAAGATGTAAAGAGCTGGTTTGAAGCCAGGTCTGAACCAGAGCATTTAGGCAATGAGAGTTCGGTTTCTTTGAACGACTGAAAAAGATTGATGCCTTGGCACTAGAAGAGGTGGCCTTTAGGTCTAGAGTTGAATGATGCCACTGACGCACAATGTTCACAAATGCCAGGGACCAGGATTTGACGACTCAAAAAATCAACTTGAATGTACTCCATTCCCATAATGTGCTGCACAGAAAGAGCCAGGAGGTTGGATTCTGCCTTGGGAAACAGAAGACCCATTTGGTCCCACCCTCTCTGTTGAGATAAGTCACAGTGGTGGAATTGTCAGAATGTACTCTGACTGCTTGACCCTGGAGGTGGGATTGAAAGCCAGATGAACAGTCCAGGCTTTGAGGCGATTGACAGTCCAAGAGGCTTCTTGAATGGACAAAGATTCCTGCACTGCCTATTACTGGCAGTGCACTCCCTAACCTGCAAGGCTGGTGTCTGTGGTAACCACCACCCAACATGGAATTTCCAAGGGAATGTCCTTCAACATGTGATGAAGACAAAGCCTCCAGTAAAGACAGTGTAGTTACTCACCTGTAAGAGTAGTTACTCACCTGTAACAGGTGTTCTCCAGGAGCAGCAGGAATCAGTCCTCACATATGGGTGACATCGACATCGATGAAGCCCCCGTGCGGAGCATTTCCCCAGCTTTCTAAGAAAGCCTTTGGGAATACTGCACGCATGCGCGGTCCCCTTCCCGCCTAAAGGTGCCATCTCACTCAGTCTGATGACATAGCTAAAAGACAGCACAAAAAAAAATGTAAAAATGAATTATGTACAACTGAAACTCCCAGGGGAGTAGGGAGGGTTGTGAGGACTGATTCCTGCTGCTCCTGGAGAAAGCACAGTTACTTACCTGTAACAGGTGATCTCTGGGAACAGCAGGAATAAGTCTTCACATATGGGTACGTCAGTACCGACGGAGTCTGCGCAGGAACGCTTCCCAGCGTCCAAAGAGCTTTTGGAAGCATCCCACCACGCCTGCGTGCTGCCTTCCCGCCTTTACCAACTGCCTCTCCTCAGTTAAGTTTTAAAGCTGAGACAAAGAGAGAGAGAGAGGAAAGGAAAGATAGATAGAGATACAACTCCTGGGGAGGTGGGTGGGTTGTGAAGACTTATTCCTGCTGTTCCCAGAGATCACCTGTTACAGGTAAGTAACTGTGCTATCTCCAGGAACAAGCAGGAATGAGTCTTCACATATGGGGACTCCCAAGCTAAGATGCCTGGAGTCCCAGCATGTTATAGGTTGGAACATGCTATCCCGCACAACACCAGGCATCCTGAGGATGGAGGGTAGGAGTTGAAGAAAGAAAGGTGCTGTGGAACAGCTAACCTAGCATAGGACTGCAGAAAAGGAGTCCATGTGTGGATGATAATTATCATCAATGATATTGAAGGAATATTGCAATATGGACCTCCCCTAACAGGATTACACAGCAGTAAGGAGGTTCATGGGATCTACTGGGGAACCCAGTAGAGGAACCTCAAGGATGACCTCACTGTGAAGTGGAGGTAATAAACCTGTAGGAAAAAAGAGTGGAGGTCAGATTCCTGAAAGGTAAGAGGGAACCCCGGTGAGAACTGGGGTAGTACCAAACACGGTGGGCCTTCAGCGGAAGGCTTTATGATAAAAGCCGAACTCTTTTGGCGACAGAGTGGCTCACCCTTGGGAGCAAAAAGAGAAGGCCGACCGGATCGTACAAACAGGCACAGTCCTTGTGGGAGGAAAAGGTATGGAAACCCCTTGTATCCCAAAAGAAAGGACAAACGCCTGAGGCGTTAGAGCCTGTGATTAGCTGAAGATCCGCAATGGCTCTCCTAACTGGGGTCAGCTAGGAGAGATACTGGAACATGGAGAGCTTCAGAGGTACCTAAACCTTAAGGTTATGGTGGAAGTTGTTAACTACCACAAAAGTGGTTGTGAGTGTGGAACCCCAAACATGCTGGATAGCATAGGTATGGGTAAAGCCCATCTGTCAGAATCATATAGCTATATGAGCCTGGACAGTCAGGTAGATAAATGCAGGATACCTATCTACCCATAGTAAATATCTCGAAAGATAGATAGATATATGAGAATATATCTATAGTGAGATATGAAGGGCATAAAATACACACAAAGATAGACATAGACATCTGTAAGATGTATGCTACAGATATGAATATATAGGCCTCTATATGGGTGTCTGCAATGAAGCAGACAGAGATATGCCTACAGAACGGTATTCACATAGGAAAATGTGGAGAGAAAAGATTCATCTAATAACAAGAAGGTGGAACCTACTTGAGAAGATATATAGAGAATCTGTTCCCACTGGTTATGAGCTACAGGGATGCTAGGTAGTGAAATAACCAGGATGGTTACGTGAAAAGCAGAGGATGATATCAGTCTGCAGCCAGCAAGTCCCGAGTATTCTAGAACTCTAGCATGGTAAGTGAACAGGAGACACATAAAAATGAGATACCATGCTGACCTGCTTAAGGGCAAAGAGGTATCATGCGTTCTTACCATGAGGACGAGCTGCAAGAAGAAAAGCATATTCCCGATTGGAAATACTATGGACCAAAGCAGGGAATTGGCAACTCCTTAAGCTTTCACGTAAGAGAAGGCCTATGTCCTTTATATTAAAAAGGAGATCCTTTCTAGTCTTGGGAGACATGACTGAAAAAGGCTTTTCCAGCCATCTAGGACAGCTGTTGGAGAAAAAAAAACCATGCTCTCTAGCAAGGGCCCATAATGGATTGCAGAGAGCATGATGCAGGAGAATGAGGAGATAGAACTGGCTACTGGAGAGCCAGTACCTATGTCAACTATGCTGCCAAACCCAGGGGAATGGAGATGGTAGAAAGAGAAGACAATCCAACAAGCTTGTAGTGAAAAAGTTTCCAAGACAGATGACAGCACTGACTTGGAGCCACTACTAAGACCAGAGAGAATGTTAGTGGAGGACAAATCTGGTTGCTGGTGGACAAGAACCAGTGGTCCAAACATTAAGGCTCCTGCATTGGCAGCTGAGCAGAAAGAATGTTACTGTTTAAAAACAGGAAGAACAGACAGAACAGGAGTAGAAAACTCTGGACATGTCTGATGAACTGCTTCAAAGCAAGATTGAAAAAGAGAAGTCAACTCAGAGAAGAGAACTCCGCACTGGAAAAGTAACAAAACTAGAGAGGCTGAAGAAAAGCCCTCCAGTGAAGCAATACCGCTCTTACAGCTTGGTAAGAAGGTAAAAAGAATGGAGCTGAAGAAGACTTACAAAGTAGTGAGTCTATAGAAAGGAAAAAAAAGACATGCTGGCACAGGAACTATCACTTGATAGTGGTTAGACCTCTTTCCCTAGCAGGAAGAAGAGGAGAACCCTGTGCCCTATAGGCATGAACATCCTGACAGCTCATAGAACATAGAAAAATGGATGTCTTTTGGGAAGAGATCCATGTCTAGGGTTTAGAATGAGAGCAGTGGATTGCCTCTATTGAGAAGCAGCAACTGCGGATTCTAACCCCCAGAGTCACAAGCATCTGATGAAGATTGATCAGAAACTCTGCAGTTGCTGGGTTTGCTGAGCCTGGTGAGAGGTTGAATTCTGCAGACCAGGACGATGCTTCCGCTGTTTGGGAACATCTGCATGATGGGCAAATGATGCATAAAACCTTCTTCTCCTATGGGAAGAAGGTTTGGCAGGACATTTCCTACCTACTGGGACAGAAGAAGCTGCAGAACAGCCCTTAGGAACAGGTAAGTCAGTGGACAACTGAGTAACCTGACGTAAAGACTCCTTGTTGAAAAGATTGTCTCCAGTACAAGGAGTATGTCCCAGTCTTTGCTTTGCCCATTTATCTAAGTCTGAAGCCAGGCTCTACGTCGTGCCCCTATAGATACAGCAGAAATCCTGCTAGCAGACTCAAAAGAGTCTAGGGAAGCATGAGTAAGAAAGCAAGAGATACTCTGGAGATACTTAAGCAGTGAAGAATAGCCTGCACTCTTGGACTCTGGAAGGAGTCAAAAGATGTAATTGCTTTGTGACCTCCTCAAGAGACAGACTCATATAAAAAATATATGAGAGAATTCTTGCAGAAAGCATAGATGTCTGGAAGGTTTGACGTCCAAAGGCATCTAGTGTCTTAGACTCACGACCTGGCGGATAAGAAGAGTGCTTTTTCTTACTCTTTATCCGCCTCATTGCTGATTCCACTACTATGGAATGATGAGGAAGTTGAGTCTTTTGAAACCCTGGAGAGTGGGGCACCTGATATAAGAGATCAGTTGCTCTGGAAGGTGGGGGTACCCTTAAAGGTGTTTCCCACATTCCTAGACGGAGATCCTGCAAGGAATGATGCAAAGGAAGCATTATGTTCTCCTTTGCTTTGGTAGAAACAGAGCCTTGTGCAGGATCATGTCCTGGGATAGGAATGGCAAGAGATCTTGCTATATCCAGGAGGAAACTCTGAAAAGAGGGATCCCCAACAGGAATCTCCCTTGGACAGGTTAGATCTGAAGAACTAGCCTGAGCAACGACAGAACTATCCAAATATATTGGAATAGAAGATCCTGCAGAGTGCAGTGTGGAATGCTTAAGGGATGGTCGCCGGTACTGGTTGTCAGGAGCAGCGACCGTCATTACCACATTGTCCATGCCAGGTATCGACTCCAAGCTTGGTATAGAAGGGAGCGATCCTGTTGAAAAAAAGCATGGCAGGAGTTGGGCACGATGTTACTGTGGATACCGGTACCGATGCCAATACCGGTACCGATGTCGGAGTTGAGCCCGACAGAGACATCGGAGCAGTAATCAGTGACCGTTCAATCGGTACCGGGGTAACCGAAAACCTTCAGCCACTATCCTCGGTACCGAGCCAGCGGTATCGATCAGTGTCGGTACCAAAGCGTATTAGTACCCAGTCTTCCAGACTAGAGATCGATTCCAAACTCGGCATCGAGGGCAGCTCAATCGGCCCCGAGGGAACCGAGAGTTGTGGATCCGAATCATCGGAACCGAGCCTTCGGTACCGCCGAGAGCCGGTACCAAGGCGAGTCGGTACCCAGTCCTCCAGACTGGAGATCGATTCGAGACTCGGCATCGAAAAAAGCGAGGCTATCGATGCACGTCTGGAGGGTACCGACGTCGGTGGTAGTATCGGTGCTGGTACCGATAAAGGAAAGTCAGTCTGGAGAGAATCCACTGGTCCCGAAGGCACCGAGGACGCCAGATGACCATCCCTGGTGAGGAGTGTTTCATCCAACACCAGTGCCAATGCCGGGGTATCGGTACCGCTCGAAGCGGCTGCCACCACCGGACACGGCTCAGGTATGTTCTGTGAGGGGTGAACCCCAGGAACAACCTGAAACCCCTCATACGCTTTGGAGACCGAAGACTCCTGCCGGGGTTTTGAAACCAGTGGGCCCTCGAGGGCAAGGCCGGAGCAGTCTACATGCTGTGCATGAGACCTACCACTCGAGGGCTGGCTAGTCTTAACAGACTGTTTGTGGGTTACCTGATCCTGTGTAGAAGAAGGAGGGGACGGTGCCCCAAAGTTGGAGGGAAACCGTGTATCGAGGGAACCTCTATGTTGAAGACCTCTTCTCACCAAACTGTTGTCAGGACCCTAGCAGGTTAGACACCGACTTCGAGGGTCTAAAAATAAAGTTGTACTGCCACAGTCTGAACATTTCTTGGAGAAAGTGGCTGGCGGTTCCCTGAAGGAAAAAGAAGAGGCCTAAAAGGCCTAAGGAACCGTGGGACACTATGAAGGAAAAATATCCCGTGAAGAAGGAAGATTTTACAAGAAAAGAAAACACCGGCGGTACCGGTGGCGTCGGGAAGACAGCCACGACCACAAGAAAACTAAAGAAATAAAACAAGAATTTTCTGCGGTGACAGGAGGAGGTCCTGCCGGCTCCGCGGAAAATGAAAACTGAGGAGAGGCAGTTGGGAAAGGCGGGAAGGCAGCACGCAGGCGTGGTGGGATGCTTCCAAAAGCTCTTTGATTGGACGCTGGGAAGCGTTCCCGTGCAGACTCCGTCGGTACCGACGTACCCATATGTGAAGACTCATTCCTGCTTATTCCTGGAGATCACCTGTTACAGGTGAGTAACTACTCTTTCTCCAGGACCAAGCAGGAAGTCAGTCCTCACATATGGGACTCCCCAGCTTCAGGCTACCGGGGACCCAGAGCTGAAAAATGAGCTCTTTCTAGCCGCAGCATCAGAGAAAGGATTTCACTGAAACATACCCCCACCGGTAGCCCAACCAGAGGGCTGGAGGGTAGGAGTTGCCTAAACCTCGAAGAGATTCTGGAGCACTGCCTGACCGAAAGCACTGTCCCTACAGGACTCCCTCTCCAGGCAGTAATGGGCCGCAAAAGTCTGGCTTGAGAACCAAGTTGCAGCCCTACAGATGTCTGCCAACGGTACAGAGCGGAGATGAGCTACTGAGGCAGCCATTGCCCTGACACGGTGGGCCGTGACCCGACCCTGCAAGGGAAGGTTAGCAGCCCTGTAAGCCCAGGTGATAGTCAGCCACCCAGATGGACAAGGTACGCTTGGAGACAGGTAACCCCAAGTTATTAGGGTCAAAAGATAAAAAGAGCTGAGTAGCCCTCCTATGCCCCTGCGTACGTTCAATGTAGAAGGGTAAGGCCCTTCTACAGTCCAGGGTAAGCAGGACTGTCTCAGCCCGGCTGGCATGGGGCCTAGAGAAGAACATTGGAAGAACCACCTCCTGGTTGAGATGGAAAGAGGAGACAACCTTTGGGAGGAACTAGGGATGAATCCTAAGGACTACCCTGTTCCTATAGAAGCGAGTGTATGGCCTGTCACAGACCAGGGCTTGAAGCTCACTCACTCGCCTGGCTGAGGTCAGGGCCACTAGGAATAGAGTCTTCCAAGAAAGGAAGCGGAGAGGGCAGGTAGCCATCGGCTCAAAGGGTGGGCGAGTCAGTTGCTGCAAGACCACATTCAACTCCCACTCAGGGGCCGGTGGACGGAGAGGAGGCTTGAGCAAGAGCAAGCCTCTGAGAAACCTGGACACCAAGGGGTGCACCGACAAAGAGTGTCCCTCCACCAGTGAGTGGTGAGCTGCCAGAGCAGAGAGGTGGACCCGAACAGAATTGGACTTAAGGCCCTGATTGCACAAGTGCAGCAGGTACTGAAGCACTACTGGCACAGTGCAGACGAAAGGATCTTGTGGTGTCAGCAACGCAAGGAAGGAGAACCTTCTCCACTTCAGGGCATAGGTTTTCCTGGTGGATTGCTTTCTAGAGGCCAAGACCACCTCTTCCACTTCCTGAGGCAGGCCCCAGGGAGCCAACACTACCCTTGCAGCCTCCAGGCCATCAAATTGAGAGATTTGAGATTGGGGTGCAGAAGGGAACCCTGATCCTGAGAGAGAAGATCGGGTTGCAACCCCAGAGGTAGTGGGGTTTCCACTGCTAGTTGAAGCAGAAGTGGGAACCAGGGCTGCCTCGGCCACCTGGGGGCAACCAGAAGTACCGAGGCCTTGTCCCTTAGAATCTTGAACAAGGTTCGGGCCATCAGAGGCGTGGGAGGAAACGCATACAGGAGGCCCTGGGACCAAGAAATCAGGAAGGCATCCGCTGCTAACCTCAGGGGATGCGGTTGCCTGGAACAGAACCTCGGAAGCTGCCGGTTCAGGGGACTGGCAAAGAGATCTATGGATGGAAGTCCCCATTTCAGGAAAATTTTTTGAACCACTAATGGGTGCAGTTGCCACTCGTGGGGCTGCAGAACCCTGCTCAACCTATCTGCCAGGAAGTTCTACTGGCCAAGGAGATAAACAGCCTTGAGAAACATGTTGTGCCTGAGCACAAAAGAGCAAAGGGCCTGTGCCTCCTGAAACAGGAGCCTGGATCCAGTGCCTCCCTGTTTGTTCACATAGAACATGGCCACTTGATTGTCCGTCTGCACCAGAAAAGACTGGTGAGCCAAGGTGTGAGAAGGTTTTGAGGGCTAAGCAAATAGCCTGTAGGTTGATCTGTTGCGTGGCCTCCCATGGAGACCACAGGTCCTGGGTGCACCTGTCCAAACAATGTGCACCCCAGCCCTGCAAGGAGGCATCGGTCGTCAACACCACTGTGGAAACCGGCACCTGAAAAGGCAACCTCTGTAGTAAATTGGGGGGGTGTAGCCACCACTGTAGGGAGTTCAGGAATGGTTTGGACACCCGTACGTTGTCAGTGAGGCTTCCTGTGGCTTGCTTCCACTGAGCTCTGAGGCACCACTGTGCAGGTCTCATGTGGAGGCGAGCATTGGGGGTCACATGCACTGTCAATGTCATGTGGCCTAGCAGCTTTAGACAGAGTCTGGCGGAAACCCGTGGCATGCATAGAAACTGGTTTGCCAAGCCTATGAGCCTTTGTGCCCTGTCTTCTGGCAAGTAAGCCTTTGCTTGCAGGGAGTCCAGCCGCGCCCCTATGAATTCCAGATTCTGGGAGGGGAGCAAAGTGGACTTTGCGAAGTTTATGACAAAGCCTAGGTGTTGAAGGAGGGAGACAGTTCAGAGGGTGGCTTGCCCTGCCTCCTGGTACGTCTGACCCCTGGATGAGCCAGTCGTCCAGGTAGGGGAAGACAAAAACATCTTGATTCCTCAAGTAGGCTGCCACCACTGCCAGGCACTTTGTAAAGACCCTTGGGGCGGAGGTTAAGCCAAAGGGCAGTACTCTGTATTGGTAATGGTTTCCTCCCACAATGAACCTGAGGTACTTTCTGTAGTCTGGATAAATGAGGATGTGAGTGTACGCATCCTTGAGATGTAAGGAGCATAGCCAATCTCCCTGCTGGAGGTAGGGCAGACGTATTCCAAGAGTAAGCATCTTGAACTTTTCTTTCTCCAAGAACTTGTTGAGATTCCTGAGGTCGAGAATAGGCCTGAGGCCACCGGTTCTCTTTGGTACGAGGAAGTACCTGGAGTAGAAACCGTGACCTTGCAGGCGGGGAGGTACAGGCTCCACCGCCTTGTCTAGAAGCAGACCTTGAAGTTCTTCAAGGAGGAGGTCTATGTGTAGAGGAGGTCTTGGAGGCTCTCCTGGGAAGTAGGTAGGAGGCAACTGCTGGAAATGGAGCATATAGCCCTTGTGGACTATGCTCAATACCCAAGCATTTCCTGTAATGGGTGGCCACCTGTGGGCAAACAGGGCTAGGCGACCTCCTGTGCAGGGATGGGGCAGCAGAGGTGGAAAGGCTATGCTGTGGGAGTCAACCCCCCCCCCCCCCCGCTGAGTGGGAGCAGGAGGCGGAGGCTTGGGGGTCTTCTACCTACGGGGCCCATGTCCCTGCCCCTTGGCCTGCTGAACCTGCTGGGGAGGCCTGGTACTGAGGGAAAGGTTTGTAGGCAGCTGCCTTCCTCGGGTAAAAGGACTTCTTACCCGAGCCCTTCTTCTTATGAGAAGGGGCAGACGTTTTTCTGGACAGCCTTGTCCTAGTCAGTTGCTCGGTTTCAAGCTCAGCCGCCTTCTCGGCCATGGGCTTGCCAAAAAGGTTTTCACCTCGGCAAGGGACATCGACCAACTTGTCCTGTACCCAGGGCTCGAGGTCCGATGACTGCAGCCATGCCTGGCGTCGGGCCCCGATGCCGGATGCCGCTACACGGGCCGAAGCCTCGAAGCCATCGTAGGCCGCTCGGGACATGAACTTTGAGCATTCCCGGATTCCTGAGGACAAGGTCTTGAACCTCTGCAAAGGTTCCCCGGAGAGGCCAGCAGAGAACCCGGCAATTTCCTTCGCCAGGTCTCGTAAGTACATGCCCATGTACAGCTGGTAGGACTGGACATGGCAAGCAAGCATCGAGCCCTGGAAGCACTTTCTGCCGAACGCATCCAGGTTCTGGGCCACCTTGCCGGGAGGCACCGCGCGTTCCAGCATCGGAGGAACAGGCTCAGTAAAGGCCTCCTTCAGAGGAGAGTCATACTGGAGGGCCTCGAGCTCTTCGGCTCGAGGCTCCTCCTCGGGGTCCGCGGGAATCGCCAAAGCCTTGGCCATGTCCCTGATGAACTCCGAGAACCTGGTGTCCTCCGGCGGGGACCTACTCCGGGGCTCGGACTGCGGTGAGTCTGAAGGGGGACTCCTCGTCCTCAGTCTCCCACGTGGACTCATCCGAAGAGAAGTCGGGGGGCTCCAACCGCACGGGTCTCGGTGGCACCCGCCCCAACGCCGAAGGCACCGGCGTCGACACCCTCAGTCCCGAGCGGGAGGTCGAGGGCGACCGTGACCGAGGACGACCTCGAACCTTCATGGTCTCGAGTATTGGCTCGGTCTCCGGGGTCGACTTAGACGTCGATGTCCCGGTGGTCGGGGCAGATGCACCAGCGAGGCTGGCCATCAGCACCCGCTGCTGATCCATGAAGGCAGACAATCTGCACTCCAAGGCTGTCAGCCTGAGTCCAAGCTCAAGAGACGCAGCAGCTACCGACTTGGGCCCCAGAGGCACCGGGCTCAACGTCGGCTCCCTAGGAGGAGAGTCCTCGAGGACAACAGGACTTATGTGCCTGGCGGCTCCACATGAGGTATTTTGGATGGCTTCTCCTGCTCCAAGGGCCCGGGGCGGCGGTCGGGGGTCCGAGACCTGGCCCCCAAGGAACCAGGGACCTCCTCCGATGCCGCCCTCACGAGCCGCTTCTTCCTCTTACGTTCCCGATCGGGGGGGGACCCCCTGTCTGAGGAACCCCGGCAAAGCTTGGGGTCAGACTCCCGAGACGTCGAGGCCTCAGACAAGGTCCGGACCCGGCCGGAGGCACAGCCAGAAAAAATCCGTTCTTTCTGATGCTGGCGGCTTCGGAGTGCCTTGGTGGACATTTTGCCACATGGGACACAGACCTTAGGATCATGATCCGGCCCGAGGCATCGAAGGCAGCAGTCGTGTGTGTTGGTGAGAGACATCAGTTTCTTACACCGATCACACTTTTTGAAACCACTGGAAGCCATTGGGGAAAAAAGAACCCCAGCGAGGTCAAAGGACCGGTCTTCCAGGGAAAAGACAAAAAAGGGCGCGAACGCCAGCCATGAAGGGCAAAAACCGAAAAATAGAAGACGGGCTCGATACCGGTGTACCGAACCCAGTGGGAAGGGGAAACGGCGTCGAACCGGAGAATAACAATCAAGAAATCGCAAGAAAAAAGTCAACTTTTCCGGGTGACACGGACAGACGTCCGTTGGACTCCATGGAAAAAGAAAGACTGAGCAAGATGGCACCTTTAGGCGGGAAGGGGACCGCGCATGCGTGCAGTATTCCCAAAGGCTTTCTTAGAAAGCTGGGGAAATGCTCCGCACGGGGGCTCCATCGACGTCGATGTCACCCATATGTGAGGACTGACTTCCTGCTTGGTCCTGGAGAAACAGGTGTTCTCCAGGGACAGCAGGAATCAGTCCTCACATATGGGTGATGTTGACACCGATGGAGTCCCGTGGAAGCATCTCCCCAGCTTTCAAAGAAAGCTTTTGGGAGATGCCATCACGCATGCATTGTCCCCTTCCTGCCCAAGGGTGCCATCTTACTCAGTCAGATGACATAGTTAGAGCCTACAAAAGAAAATGACAAATATTGTACAGCAACTCCAAGGGGTGGAGGGAGGGTTGTGAGGACTGATTCCTGTTGTCCCTGGAGAACACCTGTTACAGGTAAGCAATTATGCTTTCTCCAGGTACAAGCAGAAAGTCAGTCCTCACATATGGGACTCCCTAGCTACAGGCTAACGAGAACCTGGAGGAAAGGAGGTATCCTTGGCTAGATCTAAAGAAGCTCCAGTGGCAGGTACGCTTCGGCAGGTACACTTTCTAGACAGTGGAACAGCGGATCAGAGTAGCCAAAGTCCCCGGCACACCACATATCCCAGGCCTGATGGAATAGCTGCATAGATTTGAGATCAGCGCCATCAGCTGAAATCTGCAAAGGCTGAATAAAGAGTTGTAGAGGGTAAGCAGGCTGCTCAGGCAACAAAACTGGAAGAAGGGCAACTTGAGATCTAGCATCACCCCTGAAGTAACCCAGAGGGAGCTAAAACAAAAGGTCTGGAAGGGCTACTGGAATGAGGACCTGCAGACGCAGAAGGATCCCCTTAATCAGAACCACAGGAGGAACACAAACTACGTGTCAGTCTTATATTTCTTCCCACAGCCCAAGCAGCGTTATAGGGATGAAGGCATTTTCACAACAAAATAAAAGAAAAAGTCACAGGAAGAGCGAGGGAGTCAAAAATGAACAGACTTAAGAATGAATGGCAGCCGCGGCACAAAAATTATGTTGGGAAATAGCAAAACAGAACTGGGAAACAGCGACCAACTGACTATGTAAAGAGAAGCAGGAAAGCATAGTTAATCACCTGTAATAGGTGATCTCCGGGAACAGCAGGAATTTAGTCCTCACATATGGATATCGTCGGTACCGACGGAGCATGCGTGGGAACGCTCCCTAGCGTCCAATTAGAAAGCTTTTGGGAGCATCCCACAGCGCCTGCGTGCTGCCTTCCCGCCTTTCCCAACTGCCTCTCTCCAGTTGAGCTTTAAAGCTGAAACAAAGAGAGAGAGAGGGAAAGGGAAAGAGATAGATAGAGAGATACAACTCCTAGGGGAGGTGGGTGGGTTGTGAGGACTAAATTCCTGCTGTTCCCGGAGATCACCTGTTACAGGTGAGTAACTATGCTATCTCCAGGAACAAGTAGGAATGTAGTCTTCACATTTATTTATTTATTTAGCTGTATTTATATCCCACTTTTACATAAGAACATAAGATATGCCATACTGGGTCAGACCAAGGTCCATCAAGCCCAGCATTCTGTTTCCAACAGTGGCCAATCTAGGTCATACGTACCTAGCAGTTTCCACAAGGGACACAGGTTCACCGGGTCAAAGTGGTGGAACATTGAACGAGGGGGAGGGGGGACAATAATCAATTCTAGGGTATGTGCCGTCACCAGGCGGGGCAACATTTATGATTTTGACAAATATTGGGACGTAGACATAGACATTGAGCTACAGTCTCATTGGTGGGTGTTTGTTTCTGGTCTGAGGTATTCCTGGAATATTGTGGTTTTTAGTTGTTTCCTGAATGATAGGGGGTCTTTGTTGTTTCTGATGTGGTTCGGTAGAGAGTTCCAGATGGATGGTGCGTACAGTTCGAAGGCTCTGTTGCAGGTTCGTTGACTGCATTTTGTCCACATATGGGGACTCCCTAGCTTTAGATGCCAGGGAGAGACCCCAGAAGTTGTGTGTCCCTGAACCAGGGCTCCACTTCCCCCCCATGGATCTCTGGCATCCTACCATGGATGGTGGGTAGGAGTTGATTAGGTATGGAACAGGTGTTGGAGAACAGCCTGACCAAACAAGGCATCCCGGCAGAAGTCCTTGTCCAAGCAGTATGGGCTGTGAAGGTATGAACAGAGGCCCAGGTGGCTGCTCGACAGATGTCATCGATAGACACGGAGTGCAGATGAGCCATTGAACCTGCCATGGCTCTCACATTGTGAGCTGTGACATGGCCCTCCAGAGGAAGATTCTTACTCTGATATGCAAAGAAAAAACACTAAGCAATCCAGTTAGATAGTGTTCTCTTGGAGACTGAAAGTCCCAAATGAGAAGGATCAAAAGCAACAAAGAGTTGAGAGGACTTTCTATGTTGCTGTGTTCTTTGTAAGTAAAAAGCTAAAGCTCTTTTACAGTCTAAAGTATGAAGGTTCCTTTCTGCATTTGATGCATGAGGCCTTGGAAAGAACACAGGTAGGTAGACCGCTTGGTTTAGATGAAAAGGCGAGACCACCTTTGGCATAAAGTGTGGATGAGTCCTAAGGACTACCTTGTCATGATGGAACCTTGTGTAAGGAGGATCAGCCATTAGTGCTTGCAACTCACTGATGCAACGTGCTGATGTGATTGCAATGAGAAAGATAACTTTCCAAGAAAGGAATTTCAAGGAGGTAGTAGCTAAGGGTGGCTTCATGAGCTGACCAAGAACTAAATTTAAGTCCCATGCCACAGGAGGTGGCTTAATGGGAGGCTTAGTTAGCAGAAGGCCTCTCATAAATCTTGCTATAAGAGGATGGGAGGAAATAGGTTGTCCATTTAGGGGCTTGAAGGAAGCTGCAATAGCACTCAAATGGACCCTCACTGAGTTAGTCTTAAGTCCTGCATTGGATAAATGAAGGAGATACTCCAGTAATGATTCCAGAGGTATGGCAATGGGGTTAAGACCCTTCTGCGAACACCATATGGTAAACCTTTTCCACTTGAAAGCGTAAGATCATCTTGTGGATGGCTTCCTGGAAGCATAAAGGATATCCTTTATTTGCTGAGGGAGGTTAAGATCATGAAGATCTAGGCCTTCAGCAACCAAGCCCTCAGATGCAGAGACTGGGGATTGGGATGCCATAACATTCCTTCCTCCTGAGATAGGAGAACTGGAGCAGACCCTAACTCCAGGGAGGGAGCTTGAGAGAGATGTAGAAGCAGAGGGTACCACACTTGGCATGGCCAATGTGGAGCTATGAGAATCATGCTGCCTCTGTCTCTCTGAAGCTTGAACAGGGTTTTGGGAATTAGGGGGAATGGGTGGAAAGGCATACAGGAAGTCTTGACCCCAGTAAAAGAGGAAAGCATCCCTGGCCTGAGCTCCCTGAGCTGGAATTCTGGAACAGAACCGGGGAAGTTTGGCATTCCACGGACTTGCAAAGAGGTCTATGTCCGGGGTCCACCAAATTTGAAAATCTTGGCCACCTGGTCTGCATGCAGAGACCACTCGTGTGGAAGCAGAACTCGACTGAGTCTGTCTGCCCAAGAGTTTTATATGCCTGGAAGATACACTGCCAGGAGATGAATCTGATGCTCTCTGGCGAGGGCCCATAGTCGCAAAGCTTCGCTGCAAAGCGACAGAGAGCCTGTTCCCCCCTGCTTGTTCACGTAGAACATAGCTACTTGATTGTCCGTATGAATGAGGACTGTCTTGAAGCTGAGCAGGGTGTGGAACACTCGAAAAGCAAGGAAGATTGCTCTGAGCTCCAAGAGATTGATATGTAGATGAGTCTCCTGTGGAGACCAGGTGCCTTGGGTGGAGAGGTCTTGCAGATGAGCTCCCCAACCCATCGGAGAAGCATCTGTTGTGAGAGTTGCCTGGGGTAAGGGTTGTTGAAAAGGGGACCCCAGCAACAGGTTTTGAGTGGACTTCCACCACTGGAGGGACAAAATAAGGCGACTTGTGTTTGCTATTTTGTCTGACAGGCATCCTGATGCCTGGGTCCATTGAGCGGATAAAGTCCACTGGGCTGCCCTCATATGGAGGCGAGCATAAGGAACCACACGCACAGTAGATGCCACGTGGCCTAGTAGTTGTAGCATTTCTCGGGCAGTGAGATGAGGCTTTAGCACTGCTTGAGAAGCTAACTGCACAATGCGAAGGCAACGGGCCTGGGGAAGATAGGCCCTTGCCTTTCTGGTATCCAGCAAAGCTCCTATGAACTCTAGAGACTGAGTAGGAGTTAGACTGGATTTTGGGATGTTTATTACCAGACCCAAATACTGAAGGATACGCATTGTGCAGGATAGAGAAGTCCTGGCCTCTGAATCTGTTGGGGCCCAAATGAGCCAGTCGTCTAAGTAGGGGAAGATGAATATCCCTAGAGTGCGGAGAAATGCTGCTACCACAGCCATGCATTTCGTGAACACCCTTGGTGCTGAGGCCAGGCTAAAAGGAAGCACCCTGTATTGGTAGTGCTTTCTTTGAAAAAGGAACCAAAGGAACCTTCTGTGAGCTGGATGGATGAGAACATGGGTGTACGCATCCTTGAGATCCAGAGAACAAAGCCAATCATGACTCTGAAGGTATTGCAGCAGAGTGCCGAGAGAAATCATCTTGAATTTCTCTTTGACAAGGAATTTGTTCAATTCTCTGAGGTCCAAGATAGGTCTGTATCCCCCTGTTTTCTCAGGGATAAGGAAATAGGGGGAGTAAAACCCTGTACCCTGCTGATGGATGTGTACTTCTTCTATTGCCCCTTGGGCAAGAAGCATAGTGACCTCCTGACCTAACAGGTTGATGAGAGGGGTCGGAGAATTGAACTGCCTTATCATTGTGGGAGGGGGCATGCTCGAGAAATGAAGCTTGTACCCCTCTTTTATGATGGAGAGTGTCCAATGTTCTGCTGTTATTTGCCCCGATCTGGGGGCAAAGTGACATAACCTTCCTGGAATGGTGGAAGGCTCTGGTCCAATGAGAGCCAGGAAGGCTAAGTTCTATAGCTGAAAGTCAAAGGCCTTGTGGAGGCTAAGACTGCTGGGACGGCTGAGGCTTAGCAGTCTTTGCCTTTCTTTGTTTGGGTGGTTGCTGACCTTTTCTGACAAGCTGACCTGCAGAACATCCCTGCTGAGAATAAGCAGGATAATATCTTTTCTTTTTAGAAAAGGATGGTTTCTTAAAGGATTTCTTTCTTGCAGGGTCAGCTGTGGACTTGGATAATCTATCCAAGGTGGAGTTGTCAGCATCCAACTCGGCCTTTTCCTGCCAATCTTTATCAAACAGGTTCTCACCCGTACAAGGAATATTTCCTAGTTTGTCTTGTACCCAGAGTTCCAGATCAGATGCCTGGAGCCAAGCAATTCTACGTGCACCTATGGCAATGGCAGAGGTTCTGCTTATGCACTCAAAACAGTCAAAAGCTGCACGGTTGACAAATTTAGACACATCCTGGGCATGTTTGACCAATGTGAGAAAGTCCTGCCTTCTATCCTCAGGAAGAAGAGGACTCAAAGCCTCTAAATCACCGGTGACTTCTTTCAAGAACATTCCCATATAAAGACTATAGGAACTGATCCTGGCAGAAAGCATGGAAGCTTGGAAGACACGACGTCCAAAAGCATCCAAAGTTCTGCACTCACGTCCTGGAGGATTAGAGGCATGCCTCTTTGCACTCTTGATCCTTCTCATAGCTGATTCCACTACAATAGAGTGGTGAGGAAGCTGAGCTTTTTGGAAACCAGGACAAGGAGGGACTCGATACAGAGTATCCAGTCTATGAGAATGAGGAGAGGTGGTAAGAGGCGTCTCCCACATTCTTAACATGAGATCATGCAAGATCTCATGGATGGGCAAGGTAGCTGCCTCCTTAGGAGTTTTAGGATATTGTAAAATTTCCAAATCCTTTGCTCTGGGCTCTGTTTCAGGGGCCACAGTAATGGACAGACCCCAAACCACCTCCCTGATGAAATCCTGAAAGGAAATGTCCTTTGGAGGAGACATCCTGCGTTTAGGGGAGGAAGGCTCCTCCGGGAGAAGTATCCCCGCATCGACAGAACTGTCAGAATCCTCAGATTCCTCTGAGGTCTCGAAGTATTTTCTGTCCAGATGCTCTTTAAGAGCCCGATAACCGTACCGACCGAAGTCGGTACCGAGGGGAATCGGTACCGGTGAAACGGTACCAGAAGGCATCGCATGACTGGGTGCCGGCAATGCGGACGCCTTTGTCGATGCCGATGCTGTCGGTACTGGTACCGATACCGGTGCCGGAACCGGCTGAACTGTCTGATGCAGTTCCGAGGATATCGATGCTGCAAGGAGAACCGCCAGACTGCGCTCAATAGCCAGGACTCTCTGGTTTATCGACGCTGCTGATGCCTTGATGTTGGTAACGGAAAAGACCGCCGATACCCCAGAGCATGGCACCAGTAGTTCTGCTGAGGTCGAGGCCTCGAGAACGTCCTGGAGCCCTGATAATGCTTTGGAAGCCGAAGCCTCCCGCCGGGGCAATTTTGCCGGTGCAGAATCCTCAAGGGCAACGCCAGAGGCATCTCGATGCTTAGAAGGAGATCTACCCTTTGAGGACCGGCTAGACTTATGTTCAGTTACCTGAGATCCACGGGAGGAAGACGTCGATGCCACCGAAACTGCATCAAAGGGAAACAGGGTACTGAGCTTGGCAGCTCGGTTCTGTCGACCTCTCTTGGACATCATGGCACAGGCCATACATTCCGAGATGGAATGGTCAGGACCTAAACATTTCAGACACCACTCATGGGTGTCGGTGACGGAGATGGTACCGCCACACTTGGTGCACTTTTTAAAACCTGAAGCAGGTTTGTCCATTGTAAGGAAAAATTTTGGGCCTAAGGCCCAGAAAGGCGCATGCACCCGGGAAAAATGGGAAAAAAGTACTAAGTTGTTTTTTTTTTAAAGAAGAGAAATAAATAAAGAAAAACCGGCGGTACCGGTAAAGTGTCGAGGAAGGCAGACGCGACCACAAAAAAAGAAAGTAATAAGGAAGAATTTTCTGCGGTGACAGGAACAACGACCTGCTGGCTCCGCGGAAAATGAAGAACTGGAGAGAGGCAGTTGGGAAAGGCGGGAAGGCAGCACGCAGGCGCTGTGGGATGCTCCCAAAGCTTTCTAATTGGACGCTGGGGAGCATTCCCGCGCAGGCTCCGTCGGTACAGACGATACCCATATGTGATGACTACATTCCTGCTTGTTCCTGGAGATAAAAGCAACTGCAGAAAATGGAGCACACCAAAAAAAGAAAGGAGGCGCACACAGTTAGAAGAACAAGATACCACTGAAAAACAAATCAGGATGCTGCTTTAAAAGAGAACTGTGAAAGTAATAAAACACTCACTGCTCTCGAAGGAGGAAAAAGCAAATGAATAAGGAAGGGTCTGCAGAAGAAAAAAACAGCCCGACAACTTCCTTAGCAATCGGGTCCTTGAATAAGGTGGGGGTTTTTTGTTTTTGTTTTTTAAACAAACTTTGAGGAATTAGAAAAACAACAAAAGGTGACTGCCAACCAATGTTCCCTCTAATTTTCTGTAGGCTGTGTGCACAAAAAAAAAAAAGCTGTGCAGCTTTTGAAGGAAGGTTAAATTTTTGTGCGCCACATAACGACACTCAGTTATATACTTTAAAATTTGACTACACGTCAGAATACAGTATTGTACATCACATTGATTGCACTAGAAAATATTGTGGAACTTGTGAAAACCGTAAATACACAGCAACTTTTAAATTAAGACGTCTGTGTTGTTTTCTATCAGAATCAGAACCGTAATTTTTGTGCGCTCTGTTGAAAAGTATGTGCGCTCACTCGGCGAGGTGTGTGCGCGCGCACACGCGCACAGCTTAGAGGGAACAGTGCTGCCAACTTAGCTGATAGAAGTCTTGCTTGCAGAACAGTCAGAATGGAAGGCTGCAACTGCTCCTCATGAGCAGGTGCACTTCCCTTCAGAGATGCTCTACTGGTCCTCTTGACCCAGGGTAGGTCCGGAAAGTGAAGAAAGGAAAACTGTCGGCAAAGGAGCACCACAGTGTGCACAACTGCCAAAGATAACTACAGTGACACCAAATCTCTTCTCAGAGAACTGCAGGAGGTAGGAGAAGTCCACCAACTGCTGAGACAGAGAAAATACTGAAGCTCCCTCTTGGGGGATGGGTTCTTCTACCAAGGGCGATGTCACAAAACTTTGGTAATTTTTCTCTAAGCATCTGCTGGCAGGGGGACATAACCCACTAGTCTGGACTGGTCTAGCAGGATGTATTTGGAAATGAAGACTGCATTCCTGCTTGTTCCTGGAGATACGTTACGTTAGACGTTCAATCCCTCTACACAAATATAGATCAAGATGAAGTTCTGGAGGGTCTTCGCACTTGTCCTTTGGATTTACCCAATCGTCTTCCACGTCAATTTATATTGGACCTGCTTGCCCTTGTGCTTCAGAAGAATCATTTTCTTTACCGCCAACAATGCTATTTACAAGTTTTGGAATAGCCATGGGGGCCACTGTAGCTCCTTCGGTGGCCACCATTTATATGGGTTGGTTTGAGGAGACCTATGTTTATACCCATTCTCTATTTGTGCATGTTCCATTTTGGCGTCGTTTTTTAGATGATGTCTTTTTTCTCTGGACTGGCACGTTGGCTGATTTGCATACATTTTTGACATCGTTGAATTCTTTCAAACATAACATCCAGTTTACAGCCCAGATGGATACAGTTAGTATTCAATTTCTGGATGTTCAGATTTTGATGTCAGCCGCTGGATTCTGCACTTCTCTATATCGTAAGCCAGTTCAGAGAAACACTCTTTTGAGGTACAATAGTTTTCATCCCCCTGCACTTCGTAGAGGTTTGCCCTTCGGCCAATTCCTTCGGATTCGGAGGATTTGTTCTGATAGGGCTGACTATAAACGGGCAGCGGGTGATTTGACGGCACGTCTATTAACCAGAGGCTATCCAGTTAAGGTGGTTCGTCTTGCTAGAAAACGTGCTGATAATGTTCATCGTGAATGGCTGTTCAATTCATCTAGCTCTGGACTGGAAGAATCTACACAAATTACTGGCATTCTTCCATATTCTTGTGGTTCCACTAATGTTGTGGGCATTTTACACAAATTTTGGCCGGTGCTGGCTGTTCATCCCTGTTTTCGCAAAGATCTACGTGTAGCCTATACCCGCGGGATGAACCTGCGTGACCAAATAGTACACACGGTTCCCCTTGAAGATCGTCCGCCTAAGTCTCATGATTTAGCTGGCCATTTTGCTTGCGGATCATGTATATATTGTCTTAACACAATCGTTGGGGATTCCTGGTCTGACAAGCATACTGGTAGAATTTACACCACTCGTTGGAGAACGGACTGCTTGTCATCCTATGTGGTATATCTTATTGTTTGCCCATGTGATCTTTATTACGTGGGCCGCATTTCACGATCTTTTAAAACACGCTTGGGTGAACATGCGTCTCGATTGCGGACCACTGTATAAAATTTACTCGTGTTTTCACTGATCTACACTGGCGTGTTTTGGACCAAGTCCCTGTGAATCCACGGGGGGGTGATCGCCTCTGTAAACTACAACTGTTAGAACAAAGATGGATATATCGCCTGAATGCTGTTACTCCTTTGGGACTTAATCAACAAGTGGACTGGCATACCATTTTGTGACTGTTAAATCATATATATATTTGACAATGCCAATCTGTTTCTACAGCTGGGAGGGGATGGCGCTGTGCAGTGCTCCTCCCCCTTCCTTTTTGATTGGCTGAGTGTCGTTTGTGGGAGGACCTTCATCCGGGCATTGATCATCAGTTCATGATTTAAACCGCTTGTGTGAAGACGTCTTTTAAGGCTGCTCTGGCTAGAATAAAAGCTGGAACCTGATGCAGGGGTGATTGTCTGTGGACCCCGAAACGTGCCACGTCGTTCCTGAAGCGGCTTCGCTAGTCTTCACAGCCTGATTCTGTGTTAAATAATTTTCTGGCGTGTGATGGTCACCGCCGATTTTTGCAGCTAAGTGGTCTCTTTATGCACCTTTACAAAGTTTTATTATAAGTTTAATTAAAAGGGACTGGCTACAGCGGTTTGGGATATTCCCTGTTCCCTCACTGTGGTAACCGCTCCGACAAAAAATTGTATTAGCTTCACTACTAGGTTATTTTGAATTTCGACTGTTTGGTTGAAGTTATATTGATCGAGATTGGGTATACTTTAGTTTTGGTGTTCCTGGAGATAGGCAGAAATCCTGGGAACACAACCAACCATCCACTGCCTAT
Organism: Ichthyophis bannanicus; assembly: GCA_033557465.1. Taxonomy (NCBI): domain Eukaryota; kingdom Metazoa; phylum Chordata; class Amphibia; order Gymnophiona; family Ichthyophiidae; genus Ichthyophis; species Ichthyophis bannanicus. Next base: position 688,674,573 of record CM066035.1, read on the forward strand.
CGGAAGCAAACCTGGTCAACTGGGGAGACTATCCATAAATTGCTGTCATAGATGAGGTTACACTCTACCAGGGGAAGTAGCCTTAAGACAGTTGCCCTACAAGTATAAGGCTGAATTCTGCTCTATTAGAGGATGACTCGAAGCCCAGAGTCTTGGGAATCTAATCAATCTTGCTGCACTAGGCCAGCATGCACACCATCGGCTGGAGACAAAGAATACTGGCAAGTACCTCATCTGTATTTATCCTTTAGTACAGTCCCCATATTGCAAACAAATTGTGGTCCTCTATATCACCGTTAACAGATGTAGACAAACTTATGTGTTTGGATTGGTCTGGTAAGATAAGAACGATTGGACTGGTAAGATAAGAACTAGACTTTGAAAATGAAGATAATTCACAAAGCAGGGGAAGAAGGATATAACAAAAATCTCTAAATGCCTTTAACTAGTAATATCAACTGTTAACACTTAAGAAATGCAAGTTACATGAACTATTCAAGTCAATGCAAGAACTGGAAGGTGAGTGAAGGTGGTGTGTCTGGTGTAGCTGGATTTCTGCTGGGTGAGTGTAGGGCATGCAGTGGGTGATGAGGTGGTGAGGGGGGGCTTATGATTTATGTGCTAGGGGTGGGGTATCTAGGATGTGTTATAATGAGGCGGAGGGGAGAAGCAGCAGTGATTTGAAACAGGTGGTTCCAGTGAGTCTTTACCAGCTGGGGGTAGGGAGCAGGGGGGAAGGGGTGAGAATCTCTTTAATGAAGCATTGCCATGATGTGGGCTAGTGTAGTCTGAGGAGGGGGGGAAGATTGGTATGTGGCTGGCGAAGCAGTAACAGGATTCAGGTGTTAAGTGTCCTAGGCATATCTTCAATCCAGTGCCTCACTGCTCAATTATCTTTCATAGGCAGCGGCAAAGGGTGGACCACCAGGGTGATAGTTATCTCACTTTTTGCCCACACAGCATCATCACCTAATGAGTTTATAGGAATGGGGAAGCAGGGGTGGATATTGGTTTGTTTGGGATCCCTCCCTACCAAAGAGGTGTTCCACTGTCCCTGATTAAACTCATCAATATTACCAAAACATGAACCCTTACAAAATGATCCTATAAAAAGGTGAAATTTTATTTACCATTCATTGCTTTTTTTGTAGTCTTGCTAGACCAGTCCAGACAAGTGGGGTATGTCCCCCTGCCAGCAGATGATGGAGAGAGAGAAAAATCCAGAAACGTCAGTGACATCATCACTGATACCAATACTGGTGGCAGCTAGAGGTACCCTCCAGTTTAATCACTCACAAAGCAGATGGAGAAACCTACATTAACAACTGTTCTTTTTGTGTTTAACTTTGCACATGCAATAATAATGGAAATATGAAAATAGGCCTTAGCGAGGGTCCAGGGATGTGAGAAACTCCACTTCTTGCACTGCCTGAAAGCGTAGTTACTCACCTGTAACAGGTGTTCTCCGGGGAAAGCAGGAATCAGTCTTCACATATGGGTGATGTCAGCGCCAACGGAGCCCTCGTGCGGAGCAAATCCCCAGCTTTCAGAGAAAGCCTTTGGGAGTTACCATCATGCATGCGTGGTCCCCTTCCTGCCCAAGAGTGCCATCTTGCTCAATCAAATGACATAGCTAAAAAGACCGCAAAGAGGATAAAACAACAATAATAGGACTGCAACTCCAAGGGGGGGAGAAGGGTTGTGAGGACTGATTTCTGCTGTCCCCGGAGAACACCTGTTACAGGTGAGTAACTACGCTTTCTCCGGGAACAAGCAGGAAGTCAGTCCTCACATATGGGACTCCCCAGCTATAGGCTACCGAGAACCCATAGCTAAAAAAGGCCCCCTCTACGAGAGCCGCAATAGAAATCCAAACTAAGGGGATAGCACTCCGGTAGCCTGAACACAGAGGGCTCAGAGGGCAGGAGTTGCCTAGACCTCAAAAAGGTTACGGAGTACAGCCTGGTCAAGGCACTGTCCTGCCGGGACTCCCTGTCCAGGCAGTAATGGACTGCGAAAGTCTGACTCGAAGACCAGGTGGCAGCCCAGCAGATGTCTGTCAATGGCACAGAGCGGAAATGAGCCACTGATGCAGCCATGGCCTTGACCCTATGGGCCGTTACTCGACCCTCCATAGGAAGCTTGGCTGCCCTGTATGCCTAGGCAATGCAGTCTGCCACCCAGGTGGACAGAGTACGCTTAGATACTGGCATCCCCAGCTTACTGGGGTGGTAAGAAGCAAAAAGCTGAGAAGCCTTACGATGCGGTTGCGTACGCTGGATATAGAAGGCCAACACCCTCTTACAGTCCAGGGTGTGCAGGACTGACTCTGCCCGACTGACATGCGGCCTGGGAAAAAAGACAGGCAGAACCACCTCCTGGTTGAATGGAATGAGGAGACCACTTTCAGAAGGAACTTGGGGTGCATGTGAAGCACCACCCGGTTCCTATAGAACCTGGTATAGGGTTGTTCCGACACTAGGGCCTGGAGCTCACTCACCCGCCGGGTAAAGAAAGATAGCATAGATGACAAGTAGCCATGGGCTCAAAGGACAGCCTAGTAAGCTGCCCCAACACCACGCTGAGATCCCACTTGGTTGCGGGAGGGCGGACCGGGGGCCTCAAGAGGAGTAGGCCCCTCAGGAACCAAGAGACCAAGGGGTGGGCGGAAAGAGGTTTCCCATCCACTGAAAGGTGATGCGCCGCAAGGACACTGAGGTGCACCCTGACAGAGGTGGATTTCAGACCCAAATCAGAGAGGTGGAGAAGGTACTGCAGAACCACCCCTACCGGGCAAGAAAAAGGGTCTAACTCCTGCTCCTTGCACCACGCTGCGAACCTACGCCACTTCAAGGCGTATGCTCGTCTGGTTGATGGCCTCTCTGAGGCCAGCAAGACCTCCTCAATATTCTTTGGGAGGAGGAACGGAGCGAGAATTACCCTTTCAGCAGCCACGCCATCAAGTTCAGTGAGCTGAGATTTGGGTGCAGAAGAGAGCCCTCCTTCTGAGAAAGGAGACTTGGTGAGACCCCAAGGAGCTCAGCGCCTCCACCGCTAGCTGCAGAAGAAGTGGGAACCAGGGCTGCCTGGGCCACCAAGGGGCAAGAAGGATGACCGAGGCCCTGTCCTTCAGAATCTTGAAGAGCGTCTTGGCCACCAGAGAGGTCAGGGGAAACGCATACAGAAGATCCCCAGACCATGATATCAGAAACGCATCGGCAGCCACTCTGCATGGGTGGGGTCGCCTCGAGCAGAAAAGGGGCAACTGGTGATTGTCCGGACTTGCAAACAGGTCCATCACCGGCCGCCCCCAGGTCTGGAAGAGCCATTTGGCTACCCCGCGGTCCAGTTGCCATTCGTGGGGCTGGAGAATCCTGCTTAGCCTGTCTGCTAGACAGTTGTCCTGGCCCGGCAAGTAGACTGCTTGGAGACGAATGCCATGCTGAGCTGCAAAGGAGCATTGGTCCAGGGTTTCCTGACATAGGAGGCAGAGAACATGACCACTTAGTTGTCTGTCTGCACCAAGACAGATTCTTGGGCTAGGAACTGCCTGAAAACTCCTAGCGCTAGGTGGATGGCACGTAGTTCCAAGAAATTAATTTGCTGGGCTCTCTCGCTTGGGGACCACATTCCCTGAGTCCGGAAACCCTGGCATGGGGCTCCCCAGCCCAGCAGTGATGCATCCGTGGTTAGGATCCTTGTGTGCAGAGGGACCTGGAAAGGCATTCCCGCCCCCCAAGTGATGTGATTGGAGCCACCAGACTAGGGACCGTACCAGACATTTGGATACTCTGACCCTGTCCCGAAGGCGTCCTGAGGCCTGAGACCACTAGTCCCTGAGGCACCACTGAGCAGTCCGCATGTGGATGCGGGCATCCAGGGTCACATCGACTGTGGAAGCCATGTGCCCGAGGAGGCGCAGGAAAAGCCTTGCTGACACTACAGGCTTGCAGCTCACCTGGCCTGCCAGAGCTATAAGTCGGTTTGCCCTGTCTGCAGGCAGATAGGCCATTGCTTGAAGGGTGTCTAGGCTTGCCCCAATGAGCTCTAGCTTCTGAGTTGGGGTGAGGCTGGACTAGGGGTAGTTTATCACGAATCTGAGGTGCTGCAGTACCTGGATGGTGCGAGTTGTGGCCTGTTGTGCCTCGGTGGCCTCAGAACCTCTGATGAGCCAGTCGTCGAAGTAGGGGAATACAAAGACCCCCTATAGCCTGAGAAAGGCAGCAACCACAGCTAGGCACTTTGTGAACACCCTGGGGGCTGAGGCAAGGCCGAAGGGGAGCATCCTGTACTGGTAGTGATTGCCCCCTAACACAAAGTGGAGATATTGCCTGTGACTTGGGTGTATTAGGATGTGTATATATGAATCTTTCAGGTCTAAGGAGCACAGCCAGTCTACCTGGCGGAGGTAAGGCATCAAAATTCCAAGGGCGAGCATCTTGAACGTCTCCTTCACCAGGAATTTGTTGAGGTTGCGCAGGTCAAGGATGGGTCTGAGTCCTACTGTCCTCTTTGGTACCAGAAAGTACCTGGAGTAGAAGCCCCTTCCCTGATCCTCGAGAAGACCTGCCAACTCTTTCAGAAGGTGGTCCCGGTGAAGAGGAGACCTGATGGGCTCTCCTGGAAAATAGTGAGGAGGCACCTGGGCTAGATGAAGAAGATAGACTTCTTGGACTATCTGCAAGATCCAGGCATCGGTGGTGATGGCTGTCCACCTGTGGGCATACAAAGCAAGCTGGCCCCCTGTGGTCTGCCTTTCCCCTGTGGGTAGAGTGGCCATGCAGTAGGAGTCAAAAAACACTGCCAGGCTGGGCCGGAACTGGTGCCTGGGGTTTGGGGCTCTTCTGCTTATGCGGGCCATGCCCCTCTGTCCCTTGACCTGCTGCCCCTGCTGGGGAGCCGGGGAGGCCTGAAAATGGGGGTAGCTTTGGTAAGCAGCACTCTTCCTTGGGTAAAAGGACTAATTACCTGAGCCCTTCTTGTGAGAAGGGGCAGAGGTCTTCTTGGAGAGCCGTGTCTTCGTCATGTATTCGGTCTCCAACTCTGCGGCCTTGTCGGTCATGGGTTTGCCGAAGAGATTCTCCCCCCCCCCCAGCATGGGACATCGACCAACTTGTCCTGAACCCATTGTTCGAGGTCCGACGACTGCAGCCATGCTTGGTGGCGTGCAACGATGCCAGCCGCGGCTACCCAGGCCGCCGAATCGAACCCGTCATAGGCCACCCAAGACAAACTTTGAGCACTCATGGACAGTTTTGGACAGTGCACAGAAGCGCTGCAAGGGTTCCTCGGAGAGACCAGCCAAGAACCCAGCGAGTTCCTTTGTCAGGTCCCTGAGGTACAAGTCCATGTACAGCTGGTAGGCCTGGATCCAACAAGTCAGTATTGAACCCTGGAAGCACTTTCTGCCGAGGGCATCCAAGTTGCGGGCCTCCCTGCCGGGAGGCTCCGAGAAGTGCATCTTCTGGCTCTTCAGCCAGCACATGGCCGATTCCACAACCATGGAGTTGTGCGGCAGCTGCGACTTATGAAATTCAGGGCTCCGGTGGACTTGATACATCGAGTTGAGCCGCTTGCTGACCACCAGCACCGAAGCCGGTGTCTCCCACATTCAGAGCATCAGTCGTTTCAGGATCAGCGGCATGGGTACAGTAAGGGCCTCCCGAGGGGGGGCTTCATACTGGAGGATCTCGAGCTCGTCAGCTCGAGGATCCTCCTCGGACTCCGTGGGGGAACGCCAATGCCTTGGACATATCCCGCACGAAGTCCAAGAACCTCATGTCCTCGAGGGGGGGGGGGGGACATTCTTGGATATCGGGGAATCAGATGGCACATCCCTGTGCCGGCGGGTATCCAGGGACTCTTCATCCACGGTTTCCCACGCCGACGCCTCCGAGGAGGAATTGGCGGCTCCTTGGGCATCGAGGGCCCCAGGACGGACCGACCCGACACCGGCAGGCTCGGCAGCAACGACCTCGGTCCCGAACGGGAGGCTGAGAGAGAACTCGACCGAGGATTGACTCGAGCCCTAATGGCTTCAAGGATCGGCTCGGCCTCCGGGGTCGACTTTGATGTCGAGGGCCTGGTGGTCGGGGCGGAGGAACCGGACAGGCCGGCTATCAGCGTCCACTGCTGCCCCATGAAGGTAGTGAAACTGCGCTTCAAGGCCGCCATTCTGGACTCGATGCCGGTTAACCCGGATAGGAGTCCTCGACGAGGACAGTCGGTACTTGCCTCGGCTTATCCGGTTCTCGGCGAGGCATCTTTGTCGGGAGCTCCCTTCTCTGAAGATCCCGGACGGCACTGAGGGCACTGAGGGCTCTGCGACCGGCCCTGGGATGAGCCGGGTCGCTCGGAGCCATCCAGAGACACCACCCTCGAGGATTTCTTCTTCCTCTTGTGCTCCCTCGAGGGAGAACTCCCTCTCCGAGGAACCTTGACGCTGCTCAGGCTCAGAGAGATCCCGAGACGTAGAGGCCTTGGATGAGGTGCTGGCTCTCGGAGGCACGGATACGGAAAAAATCCTATCATGCTGCTGCTGGTGGCTCTTCAGGGCCTTCGAGGACATCTTCCTATACGGGCCACAGACTGACGGGTCATGGTCGGGCCCGAGGCACCGGAGACAGCAGTCATGCGTATCGGTGAGAGACTAACTTCACACATCGATCGCATTTCTTAAACCTGCTGGCAGCCATCGGGGGAAAAAGAGCCCCTGCAAGGTCAAAGACTCGAGCTGCCAGTGTAAAAGAGTAGTTACTCACCTGTAACAGGTGTTCTCCAGGAGCAGCAGGAATCAGTCCTCACTTATGGGTGACATCGACGCCGATGGAGCCCCCGTGCGGAGCATTTCCCCAGCTTTCTAAGAAAGCCTTTGGGAATACCGCACGCATGCTTGGTCCCCTTCCCGCCTAAAGGTGCCATCTTGCCCAGTCAAGATGACATAGCTAAAAGACAGCACACAAAAATGTAAAAAAATGAACTATGTACAACTGCAACTCCCAGGGGAGGAGGGAGGGTTGTGAGGACTGATGCCTGCTGCTCCTGGAAAACACCTGTTACAGGTGAGTAACTACTCTTTCTCCAGGACCAAGCAGGAAGTCAGTCCTCACTTATGGGACTCCCCGGCTTCAGGCTACCGGGGAGCTGAAAAATGAGCTCCCTCTAGCCACAGCATCAGAGAAAGGATTTCACTGAAACATACCCCCACTGGTAGCCCAACCAGAGGGTTGGAGGGTAGGAGTTGCCTAAACCTCGAAGAGATTCCGGAGCACTGCCTGACCGAAAGCACTGTCCCTACGGGACTCCCTCTCCAGGCAGTAATGGGCCGCAAAAGTCTGGCTTGAGGACCAAGTTGCAGCCCTGCAGATGTCTGCCAACGGTACAGAGCGGAAATAAGCCACTGAGGCAGCCATTGCCCTGACACGGTGGGCCGTGACCTGACCCTGCAAGGGAAGGTCAGTTGCCCTGTAAGCCACCCAGATGGACAAGGTACGCTTGGAGACAGGTAACCCCAAGTTATTAGGGTCAAAAGATACAAAGAGCTGAGTAGCCCTCCTATGCCCCTGCGTATGTTCAAGGTAGAAGGATAAGGCCCCCTCCTACAGTCCAGGGTATGCAGGACTGTTTCAGCCCGGCTGGCATGGGGCCTAGGGAAGAACGTTGGAAGAACCACCTCCTGGTTGAGATGGAAAGAGGAGACAACCTTTGGGAGGAACTCAAGATGAGTCCTAAGGACTACCCTGTTCCTATAGAAGCGAGTGTATGGCCTGTCACAGACCAGGGATTGAAGCTCACTGACTCGCCTGGCCAAGGTCAGGGCCACTAGGAAGAGAGTCTTCCAAGAAAGGAAGCGGAGAGGACATGTAGCCATCAGCTCAAAAGGTGGGCGAGTCAGTTGCTGCAAGACCACATTCAACTCCCACTCAGGGGCCGTTGGACGGAGAGGAGGCTTGAGCAATAGCAAGCCTCTGAGAAATCTGGACACCAAGGGGTGAACCGACAAAGAGTGTCCTTCCACCAGAGAGTGGTGAGCTGCCAGAGCAGAGAGGTGGACCCAAACAGAATTGGACTTAAGGCCCTGAGTGGACAAGTGCAGCAGGTACTGAAGCACTACTGGCACAGTGCAGGCGAAAGGATGTTCCTTGCGTTGCTGACACCACAAGGAGAACCTTCTCCACTTCAGGGCATACGTTTTCCTGGTGGATTGCTTTCTAGAGGCCAAGACCAACTCTTCCACTTCCTGAGGCAAGCCCCAGGGAGCCAACACTACCCTTGCAGCCTCCAGGCCATCAAATTGAGAGATTTGAGATTGGGGTGCAGAAGGGAACCCTGATACTGAGAGAGAAGATCGGGTTGCAACCCCAGAGATAGTGGTGTTTCCACTGCTAATTGAAGCAGAAGTGGGAACCAGGGCTGCCTCGGCCATCTGGGAGCTACCAGAAGTACCGAGGCCTTGTCCCTTAGAATCTTGAACAATGTTCGGGCCACCAGAGGTGTGGGAGGAAACGCATATAGGAGGCACTGGGACCAAGAAATCAGGAAGGCATCCGCTGCTAACCTCAGGGGGTGTGGTTGCCTGGAACAGAACCTGGGTAGCTGGTGATTCAGGGGACTGGCAAAGAGATCCATGGATGGAAGTCCCCATTTCAGGAAAATTTTCTGAACCACCAATGGGTGCAGTTGCCACTCGTGGGGCTGCAGAATCCTGCTTAACCTGTCTGCCAGGAAGTTCTCCTGGCCGTGGAGACATACAGCTTTGAGAAACATGTTGTGCTTGAGTGCAAAGGAACACAGGTCCTGTGACAGGGGCCTGGACCCAGTGCCTCCCTGTTTGTTCACATAGAACACGGCCACTTGATTGTCTGTCTGAACCAGAAAGACTGGTGAGCCAAAGTGTGAGAAAAGGTCTTGAGGGCTAAACAGATAGCCCGAAGTTCTAGTAGGTTGATCTGTTGCGTGGCCTCCCATGGAGACCATAGGCCTTGAGTGCACCGTTCCAGACAATGTGCACCCCAGCCCTGCAAGGAGGCATCTGTCGTCAACACCACTGTGGAGACAGGCACCTGAAAAGGCACCCCCTGAAGTAAGTTAGGGGGGTGTAGCCACCACTGCAGGGAATTCAGGAAGGGTCTGGACACCCTTACTTTGTCTGCTAGGCTCCCTGTGGCTTGCTTCCACTGAGTTCTGAGGCACCACTGTGCAGGCCTCATGTGGAGGCTGGCATTGGGGGTCACATGTACTGTCAACGCCATGTGGCCTAGGAGCTGTAGACAAAGTCAGGCAGAAACCCTTGGCATGCTGAGAAACCGGGATGCCAACTCCATGAGCCTTTGAGCCCTGTCTTCTGGCAAGTAAGCCCTTGCTTGCAGAGAGTCCAGCCGCGCCCCTATGAACTCTAGGTTCAGGGAGGGGAGCAAAGAGGACTTTGCGAAGTTTATGACAAAGCCTAGGTATTGAAGGAGTGATACAGTTCGAAAGGTGGCCTGCCTGGCCTCCTGGTAAGTCTGACCCCTGATGAGCCAGTCGTCCAGATAGGGGAAGACAAAAACACCTTGAGTCCTCAAGTAGGCCGCCACCACAGCCAGGCACTTTGTAAAGACCCTTGGGGCGGAGGTTAGGCCAAAAGGCAGTACTCTGTACTGGTAATGGTTTCCTCCCACAACGAACCTGAGGTACTTTATGTGGTCTGGATGAATGAGGATGTGAGTGTACGCATCCTTGAGATCTAAGGAGCATAGCCAATCTCCCTGCTGGAGGTAGGGCAGAAGTGTTCCAAGAGTAAGCATCTTGAACTTTTCTTTCTCCAAGAACTTGTTGAGGTTCCTGAGGTCTAGAATAGGCCTGAGGCCACTGGTTCTCTTTGGCACGAGGAAGTACCTGGAGTAGAAACCGTGCCCCTGCAGGCGAGGAGGTACAGGCTCCACCACCTTGTCCAGAAGCAGACCTTGAAGTTCTTGAAGGAGGAGGTCTGTGTGTAGAGGAGGCCTTAGAGGCTCTCCTGGGAAGTAGGCAGGGGGCAACTGCTAGAAATGGAGCATATAGCCTCTGTAGACTATGCTCAATACCCAAGCATCCCCCTGTAATGGGTGGCCACCTGTGGGCAAACAGGGCTAGACGACCTCCAGTGCAGGATGGGGCAGCAGAGGTGGAAAGGCTATGCTGTGGGAGTCAAAAACCCCCTCCCTGCTGAGTAGGAGCAGGAGCTGGAGGCTTGGGGGTCTTCTGCATACGGGGTCCATGTCCCTGCCCCTTGGCCTGCTGACCCTGCTGGGGAGCTGGGGAGGCCTGGTACTGAGGGAAAAGTTTGTAGGCATGCCTTTCTCGGGTAAAAGGGCTTTTTACCCGAGCCCTTCTTTTTGTGAGAAGGGGCAGAAGTTTTTCTGGACAGCCTTGTCCTAAGTCAGGTGCTCAGTTTCGAGCTCAGCCGCCTTCTCGGCCATGGGTTTGCCAAAAAGGTTTTCACCTCGGCAAGGGACATCGACCAACTTGTCCTGCACCCAGGGCTTGAGGTCCGATGACTGCAGCCATGCCTGGCATCGGGCTCCAATGCCGGCTGCCGCTACACGAGCCGAAGCCTCGAAGCCATCGTAGGCCGCTCGGGACATGAACTTCGAGCAGCCCCGGATTCCTGAGGACAAAGTCTGGAACCTCTGCAAAGGTTCCCCGGAGAGGCCAGCAGAGAACTTGGCAGGAAGGGGAACCAGCGTCGAACCGGAGAAAAAGAACGAAGTAATCACAAGAAAAAACGTCAACTTTTCCGGGTGACACGGACAGACATCCGATGGGCTCCACGGAAAAAGAAAGACTGGGCAAGATGGCACCTTTAGGCGGGAAGGGGACCGCACATGCGTGCAGTATTCCCAAAGGCTTTCTTAGAAAGCTGGGCAAATGCTCTGCACGGGGGCTCCATCGGCGTCGATGTCACCCATAAGTGAGGGCTGACTTCCTGCTTGGTCCTGGAGAAAAAAAGGCGCGAATGCCAGTCAGGAAGGACAAAAAACGAAAAACAAAGACGGACTCGATACCGGCGTACCGAGAAGAAGGTGGGAAGAGGTACCGGTGTCGACCGGTCGAATAAAAAGCCAAACCCACAACTTTTTTCTCGGGGACACACAGACTACATCCGAAGGGCTCCACAGAAAAATGGAGACTCAGCAAGATGGCACCCTTGGGGGGGGAAGGGGACCGCGCATATGTGATGCCAACTCTCAAAGGCTTTCTCTGAAAGCTGGGGGTTTGTTCCGCACAAGGGCTCCGTTGGCGCCAACATCACCCATATGTCAGGACTGACTTCTTGCTTGTTCCCGGAGAATGACAGACTGCAATGTCTCCATGCGGAAGCGGATGACCTTCAAACGGATGACTCTTTTCAAGGCAATTGGAAGAGAAGCTCAGCCCATCGCGACACAGTTGTGCCCCACGAAAGGGCTGAGCCTTCGCCCCCGGACCAAGAAAACAGATATATGATTTTCTGGGTTGGTATCTTCGGGAGTCCTGAAATCGCAACCTAGAGGACCCAAAGGCTAAAGCAGAAGGGCGCTTAGAGGAGGCCTTAGGCTTATCTTCTGGCAAACATTGCAGCTTCACATCCCCAAGTCTGAATTAATTTCTTGCGATCCTCTCCAAAGAGCAGTCTGCCCTTGGAGGGCAATCTCGCTATCTGTTCTTTAGAGGACGCGTTCGCTGCCCTGTTGCGGAGCCAGTCACCTACATGCTACTGTCACCACAGTGAAGTCCCTAGCAGCTAATTGTAAAAGGTCATATAGGGCATCTGCCAGAAAAGCCACTACAGACTGTATGCAGGCAAAAACAGAGTCCTCTGGCAAGAGCTGAATCCTCCTTAAGAGTGCTCGTGCTGCTAGGCCACCACAAGCCGAGACCTGAAAGATGACTATTCAAAGCATCCTCATCATCCTCTAGAGACAACTCGCCTTCTCAACTAAAATCATTGACAGACGCATCCCCTGCAGGAATCCAAGCTTTGGTCCATATCATCACTCACTGAGGATTCTTGACCCGCTGAGAGCCAGGCCGCTGCTTTAGTGAGCTTGGGACCATGATCCCCTGCAGGTTACCGTGACCCCCATTGCTTCCTGGAGGAATCTTTCACCCGTGGAGCCCCCAGCGTAGACATACTCACAGTGCACCCTACCGAGAGTCCCTGCGTCGGAACCTGTGTCCACACAGCCAACACAGACCAAACCTGCTAGACAAGGGGACAAAAGGTCCACTATTAATGGGCCCCCACCAGAATCACTATCCTTGGGGCCCTATCAAGAGGGGCCAATTTGTTCCAGGCTCCTATGAAGAAACTGCAACCGTGACATTGTCTCTGGTGGCTACATTCCCAAAGGTTCCTCTTGTGGCCTTTGAGACATTTCTTCAGGGTCTGCAGAGAACACAGTGCACAAACCAGCTATTAAAAAATGACACCGTTTCCCAGAGCACAGGGATGTCTGTGGCATGAAGAGTCCTGAGGTTGTAAAATGGCTGCCGCAGCCACGCAGCAGAAAAGAAGCCAGTCGTGAAAGGGAGACAAAAAGGAACACAGACAGGTAACACCCCCCCCCCCGACCTCCCTGGGCTGCAAATCACGGTGAAAATGTGTGGCAATGAATGGGGCCTAACGGGGCCTGCGATCACATAAATGGCATGGCACAGCACTTCCCTCGTGGCCGGCAGACAGCCTCTGCAAAGATTAGCTGTCCCCCACAGTCCTCTCGCCTCTGTGGCCTTCTCAGCCCCAAAGACACTTACCCTGCACTGTCTGCCCGGTATTGAGGTGAAGCGGCTGTGGGAGGAGGGGCCGGGGCAGAGAGGAACCAGTAGTTCTGCTGCATAAATTTAAAGAAGAATTGTCTTTTTTTTTTTAATTTACCAAAGATTATTTGACTTTAAAAACAAAAAATTAAGCATTACTATGGAACCCCTTCAGGAACCTTCTGCTCAACTGGTTCTCCAGACCAGGAGTAGGGCCTCCCCACAGAGAGCGGGGAAACTTCAGAGAGGTATTCAAAAATATACGCTGGACAATATTCCCTCTAATTTTCTGTAGGCTGTGTGCACATAAAATATCAGCTGTGCGCGCATAAAATATCAGCTGTGCAGCTTTTGAAGGAAGGTTAAATTTTTGTGCGCCACATAACGACACTCGGAGTTATATGCTTTAAAATTTGACTACACGTCAGAATACAGTATGTACATCACATTGATTGCACTAGAAAATATTGTAGAACTTGTGAAAACCGTAAATACACAACAACTTTTCAATTTTAAGAATGTCTGTGTTGTTTTCTATCAGAATCAGAACCATAATTTTTGTGTGCTCTGTTGTAAAGTATGTGCGCTCACTCGGCGAGGTGTATGCGCGCGCACACGCGCACAGCTTAGAGGGAACAATGACGCTGGAGACCTCTGCCAACAGGGCTCTACTGAAAGGCGCTCCTGAGGATGGCTGATAGGAGCCCATGAGCTTCACTGCACCAGTCACATGACCACCATCTGCTGGAGACTGAGTAAAAACTGGAGGGTTCCCCTAGCTGCACCAATATTGGGTATCAGTGATGATGTCACTGAAGTTTCTGGATTTTTCTGTCTCCATCATCTGCTGGCAGATGTGCTGGTCTAGCTTTAGAACTACAATTAAACATCATACTTTTAATTAATTAGTTAAATACATACACACGCATATATATATATCTAATAAGCATAATAAGAGTGATTTCCAAAAGCGATTTGGCTGGGCAAATGGGCTACTTGATAACTGCTCACCTTCCCTTTTAATCTTTCGATTGAAAGCAAGCTCTGCTACGAGGGGACATGGGGATGAAGGTGAAAAGGGATAAATTCAGAAGTGATATGCGGAAATATTTCATTACGGAAAGAGTGATGGATCCGTGGAATAGTCTTCCAGTGGAGCTGGTAGAGATCTGAATTCAAAGAAGCATGGGACAAACAGAGGATTTCTAAGGGAAAAAGGGGACTGTTGTAGTGGTTGATATGGAAGGGCAAACTAGATAGGCCATGTGGTCTTTTTCTGTCGTCATGTTTCTAAATACACCCTGATGATTCTTGGAGTTTGTATAGCAGTCAGAGAGTATTGATTTACTTTATCTGTGGCTGCTCTTTGCTGTCGCTCCCTAGTCTGCATTATGGTTAAGCTGGCCCTGAGTGGAGAGTATGGGAGAGTAGGTGTGATGAAGTATACATGCATGCTGTACATGCCTTAGTATCCTCCTGGGTGAACATTCGTTTTACATCAGAATTCTTCCTGGAAACTGTGAATATACTATTGACAGCAGCAACTCAAAGCATAAAAGCATTAGATTTAAACAAAGGTGAAATTAGACTTACCTGCTAATTGTTGTTCCTTGCGGAACTCTAGTCTAGTCCCGGACATCTGGGTATAAGCACCTCCTCCCGCAGCCTTGGAGACTGAGCCCATCACCTTTTTTGGTGACACCAGTATAAGTAGCCGAGGATCCGCCCCTCTGATCCAGTAACCTATTGACAAAGCAGACTCACCAGAGCAACAAGTAAGCAGATATATCACATTAAATCAAAAGTGTTTAACTGACACACTACATAGCAACCAACTGAAGTATTAGAACAGGTACGCAACTGCCGAATACGGCTATTTGTCAGACAAGGCCAAACGAAGAAATTTGCCTAGCCTTGTCTGGCCCCCTCTCTAAAAGTCCCAGCAGGTACTGAAATCCCTGACCCCGAAAGAATTGCCTCGGGTCACCCCCCCCGTCTGCAGACTAGGTTGACGCTGCAGCTTTGCCATACAAACCTTTAAATTCTTCAGGCCACAGAGATCTGCCAACAGTAGGGAGGGTCACGGGACTAGACTAGAGTTCCACAAGGAACAACAATTAGCAGGTAAGTCTAATTTCACCTTCCTTGTCGTCCCTCTAGTCTAGTCCGGGACATCTGGGGATGTAACAGAGCAGTAAACTTCAACGGGAGGGACCCACCAGACCAGCCTGAAGAACCGCCGATCCAAAACGCGAATCCCTGTCCGCCTGCACATCAATCCTGTAATGCTTGACAAAAGAATGTAGCGAAGACCACGTCGCCGCCTTGCAAATCTCCGCCGCAGGCACCAAACTATACTCCACCCAGGAAGCCGCCTGCGCCCTAGTCGAATGAGCTCTTAACCCAGCAGGCACGACCTTACCGCGTAACAGATAAGCCGAGGAAATGGCCTCTTTAATCCACCGTGCAATAGAAGCCTTGGAAGCTGACTCCCTCCTCCTCGGGCCTCCAAACACGACAAACAACCTATCGGACTTACGGAAAACCGCCGTCCTTTGCAAGTACATCCTTAGCACTCTACTCACATCCAGCCTATGCAATTTCCTCCCAGCCTTGTCCGCAACCCCTTTCTCAAAAGCTGGTAAAGAAACCACCTGATTCACATGAAAAAACGATACCACTTTCGGCAAAAACGAGGGCACCGTGCGCAAAACCACCTTTCTGTCAAAGAAGGTCAGGAAAGGTTCTCTACACGACAATGCTTGCAACTCCGAAATCCGTCGAGCCGAAGCAATCGCTACCAAGAACACCGCCTTTAGCGTGAGATCCTTCAACGTTGACCTGGCCAAAGGCTCAAATGGCGCACCAACCAACGCCTCTAGCACCAAATTGAGCCTCCACCAGGAGACGTACCAGGTCGGCATACCACGGCCTCCTTGGCCAATCCGGCGCCACCAGAACTACCTGTCCCTTGTGCAGTTCTATTCTCTGAGAGGTCGCCTTCAGAAAGCGCTTTACGTCTGGATTGGCTCCAAGTACCAAACCCTGCACCTTACCTCGATAGCAAGAAAGCGCTGCCAGATGAACCTTCAAGGACGCCGGCGCCAGACCCTTATCAAAACCGTCCTGCAAAAAATCGAGGATCTGCGGAACTGAGGCCCTTAACGCCACCACGTGCCGAACCTCGCAACAGGCCTCAAATAATCGCCAAACGCGGATATATGCCAACGAAGTGGAACGACGCCTAGACCTCAACAACGTAGAAACCATTGCTGACGAATACCCCCCTGGCCGTCAACCTTGCCCTTTCAATAGCCAAGCCGTAAGCGAGAATTGACCCACTTGCGGCATGAGTAAGGGTCCCTGCTGTAACAAATCCTCTCGGATCGGCAACCTCCACGGAGCCTCCACCAGGAGACGTACCAGGTCGGCATACCATGGCCTCCTTGGCCAATCCGGCGCCACCAGAACTACCTGTCCCTTGTGCAGTTCTATTCTCTGAACCAGACGACCTATCAAGGCCCACGGAGGAAACACGTAAAGGAGCTGCTCCTCCGGCCACGCCTGCAACGAGTCCAAGCCCTCGGACATTCTTTCCCGCCGTCTGCTGAAGAACCTTTCTACTTTTGCGGAAGCAAAAGTTGCCATGAGATCCATCACCGGAACTCCCCAGCGCCGTACTATCATTTCGAATACCTCTTGATTGAGGACCCACTCGCCCGGGTCCACAACGTTCCGACTCAAATAATCCGCGGTCACATTGTCCACTCCGGCTACATGCCCCGCCGACAACGCTACCAGATGCACCTCGGCCCACACAAGAAGCTCCTCCGCATCCGCCTCCAGCGCTGCACTGCTGGTGCCCCTCTGACGATTGACATAAGCTACCGCCGTGGCATTGTCCGACAGGACTCGAATCGCACATCCCTGCACCTGGGACTGAAAGGCCTGTAACGCCAGCCTGACCGCTCGGAGCTCTAATCTGTTGATTGACCACTGGCTCTCCTGTGCAGACCACTGACCCTGAGCAAACTGCCGTTCGAAGTGCGCCCCCAGCCATAAAGACTGGCATCTGTCGTCAGCGGTTTCCAATCTGGCGACTCCAACGGCATGCCCCTTTCTAGATTTGCGGGATCCAGCCACCACTGGAGAGAGAGCTTCACCGGCTCCGGGCACACCAACTGACGCGACAACTGATCCGACTGATTGGACCACCGCCGGAGAAGCGCCCTCTGCAACGGCCGCATGTGTGCCCTGGCCTACGGCACAAGATCCAATGTGGCCGCCATAGTCCCCAAAAGCTGCAGGTAATGCCATGCTGACGGGGACTTCCTCCTCAAGAACTCCTGAACGAGACGCCGCAGACTTTGAGCTCTGAGAAGCGAAAGAAAGACTCTGCCTGCGCCTGTGTCGAAGCGAGCTCCTAGATACTCCAGCTCCTGGGTCGGTGTCAAGTTGCTCTTTGCGACGTTTACCACCCACCCTAAGCTCTGAAGGAACTGCACTACCCAAAGAGTAGCGTCCTCGCTCTCGGCCTGCGACTTCGCACGGATCAGCCAATCGTCCAGGTACGGGTGAACTAACACCCTCTCCCTGCGCAATACCGCCGCCACCACTACCATCACCTTGGTAAAGGCTCGCGGAGCCGTCGCTAAGCCGAACGGCAAGGCCTGGAACTGAAAATGCCCCATCGGAACCGCAAAACTCAGAAACTGCTGATGCTCCAACCGAATGGGAATATGCAGATACGCCTCTGAGAGATCCAAAGAAGTCAGAAACTCTCCCGGCCTGACCGCCACTATGACGGACCGCAGAGTTTCCATGTGAAAATGAGACACACGGAGACACCTGTTGACGCTCTTGAGGTCTAAGATCGGCCGCCAGGAACCTTCCTTCTTGGGCACCATGAAATAAATCGAGTATCGACCGCAGCCACATGGCTGACCGGAACTGGAACCACCGCGTCTAGGTCCCTTAACCTCTGCAGTGACTCCTGCACCGCCCGAAGTCTTGACTGAGTGCGGCAGGGGGACTGGACAAATGATTCCGTGACGGGTCGTTGGAACTCTAGGGCATACACCTCTCTTATGACCTCCAAAACCCAATGATCCAATGTTATTTGGACCCAGACTGGGTAAAACTGCCTTAACCGACCCCCTACTGGCACTAACCCCGCCTGGGCCCGCCTCGCTTCATTGTGGCTTTTTGAGGACCGAAGAGGAGGAGGCTCCAAAACCCCTTCCCGCTCCCCGGAAACCCCGAAAATTCTGGGACCTATACTGAAAACGTCCCCTTTGAAATTGTCCAAATCTTGGCGTTCGAAATCTCCGAAACTCCCTCTGTTGACTTCTGGACGGCGTCAGCGGGCGACTCTGCTTCTGCTTCTGCTTATCCTCCAGCAGCCTACCCCCTTTAGACTCCCCGAGGTCTTTCACTAACTTATCCAAATCTTCACCAAACAGAAGCTTACCCCGAAAGGGGAGCTTTCCGAGCCGTGCCTTAGAGGCGCCATCGGCCGCCCAATTGCGTAACCAGAGGTACCTGCGTGCCGCCACCACGGAAGCCATACTCTTTGGCAAGCCTCTGAGAAGATCATACTGCAGATCAGCCAAATAAGCAGCGCCGGACTCCAGGCGGGCTGTCTCCTCCACCACCTCGTCCTCGCGCCCCTACTGGATCCGCTGAGCACAACGTAAGCAACCTCTCGCTTCCCATGCTCCGCAGATAGTCGCTTGCATAGATAAAGCATTGACATCAAACACCTGCTTCAGCAAAGTATCAAGCCGACGGTCCTGTGCATCCTTAAGGGCCGCACCGCCCTCCACCGGAATCGTGGTATTTTTAGTAACCGCGGAGACCGCCGCATCCACCCTGGGAGATTTAAAAAGCTCGCTATCCTGCTCCTGCAACGGATACAGCCGGGTCATGACTCTGGAGCCCTTAAGTCCAGCTTCCGGCGTGTCCCATTCTTCCTGAATCATTTCCTTAAAAACTCGATGCATAGGGAACACCCTTTGCGACTTCTGTGTCGCCTGAAGCAACGGGTCCTCCAAGGCAGAATCCGCGATGCAGTCAGCCACCGGCATGTTCAATGCCTTCAAAGTCTCAGAGATGAGAGCTGCCAGTTCCTCCCGGCGGAAGACCCTAACCACTTTGGCCTGGTCCTCCTGCTCTGCAATCTCACCTTCTTCCAGGTCCAAATCTCCCTCCGAATTCAGACCTTCAGAGATCTCTTCCGGATCTACTGCTACTCTAGCCTTCTTACAGGGGGTGCCCACCGGACCCTCAGATTGAGGCAAGGCAGACCTCTTCAGGCCCCCCACAAACTCCACAGTACCCTGCTTTCCCGCTAGGGCCTGCTGCAACAAAGAGAGAAAATGGCTCCTAACCCCCCCTGCAAGCCCGACTGGGAAGGGGAGGGTTCCGCTGCCAGGGAAGGTCCCTGGGAGGGCCCCGAAGTCCCTGCTGGTGAGCATGTCTAGAGGAACCCGGCGGCCCTTCATTTAGGACAGCACCCGGCTCCTCCACTTCCTTGGACTCTGCCTCCAGAGCACATCCCTTACAGACCCCCATCTCGGAAAGGGATCCCCTCTTGGCCCCACACATGACACACTGGGGCCTGGAAGGCATCTCGGCAAGCTGGGCCAGCTGAGAAAAGGCCATGCTCCTCTGCCTCTATAAGAGCAGCGTGGCCGGATCAATCCTCTGTCCTCTCTCTCTCTCTATATATATATATATATTTTTTTTTTTTTTGTGGAAAGAAACAAAGGAAAATAAAGAAATAAAACCGCCCCTTCTAAGGCCTAAGAAAAAACACGCGCGCCGGCGCTCAGCGTTTCCCGCCCAAACGCAGCGCGAGAAAGGCCGTGCACCGCCTACCTCCGCGCCAGAATGACGCGCTTTTTAATCCGGGCCTGATCGTCGCGCACCGAGGCTTCCTCACCCGCCTGGAAACCGCGTGCGTTAACTGCGGCCCTCTCGGCACCCGGGCTCTCCTCTGGTCCTGCTCCTCAGATGTTTCTCCGGCGCCCGACTCACCGCGGCAGCCCAAAAAGCCCGCGGCAAGGCTGCAGAGCGCGGGGCGGGTCTCCTCAACGTCTCCTCACCCACAGCTCGGGATCGGGAGACGGAGGCCCCAACAGCAGCTCCCACACTCCACCCGGACACAGTACCTGCCGGGAGGGGGGGAGAGAGGGGGAACAAATTTCGCTGGTAAGCACACAGCTGTTCAGCAGGCAAAACCTCTGCTGAAATTTAAAGCCGTAGGCACCTTCAGGCAGACCAATAAAGCAGATTCAGCCTCTTAGCTTATATTCTTTTTTTTTTTATACTACCTAACCAATTGCTCTAGTGAGCCCCTTCGTGGCTCACACCTCCTTCAGCTGCATTGGAGACTGAGCTTACTGGATCAGAGGGGCGGATCCTCGGCTACTTATACTGGTGTCACCAAAAAAGGTGATGGGCTCAGTCTCCAAGGCTGCGGGAGGAGGTGCTTATACCCAGATGTCCGGGACTAGACTAGAGGGACGACAAGGAACAAAAAAACACATGACACCATGCAGCTTGACCTCATCTCTATCTGTTTAAATGGTTCCTTTGTAGCTAGCCCCATCAGACAGCCATTAAAAAAGCTGCCCTCTTTACTCTTTCCTATACAACTTTCTTCAGGGAACCTGCACACATTTTAAAAGTAAAGTAAATAATTTTAAACTTATTTTGGGTTAATACTTCAAAAAGCTTCAAATACCTACAAAGTCCACAAATGACAAACTTCAACTGGTGAACTTCTAACCAGAGCCTCCCAGCCACATTGCCAAGCAAAGAACTCATTCCAGCACAGTATTCCTATCTTTCAAATAGATAGACCAGAATACTCACCTGTGTTACATAAACCATATCTGCCATCAGAGCAAAACCTTCCAGTTTCAATTGAGAGATGAAGGCCTGAAGTAGTACATTAATCTACAGGAAGAGAAAGATACACAGTGATGACATGAAATTCCTATACAATGGGACCTGAAGATCTATCTACATATGATAGGGTTGGGTAACAATATTGAAGAAGTAAATGCTAAGTATTAGCCCTTAGACCCCTATATTATTATGGAGGCAACGAATAGGATACCCTGGCAGTTGTTACAGCATTTGCATGTCTCAGGAGTATATATAAAAAAGAGGGCAGTGGAGCTACCCTAGGAAGAGAAAGCTATCCAACAGAAGCAGAAAGAAGAGCGTTCTTCCATGCTAGCTCAGTGAGTAGGAAGGGGAGGGTGGTGGAGTTACTTTGGCACTGGGTTCTTCGATGCTCTCTTTCACAGGTATTGGGACTCTCTCCAGCAGTTTCTGCAGTTCCAACTTCTCCTCCTGTCACAAAAGAAAAGGCAGACAAAGATTGGCCAACAAATCAGAAGAGAACTTGACCATGTATCTCTGATATCCATTGCTCCCTGTCTCAGCCATAAAGCACAGTTACTTACCTGTAACAGGTGATCTCTGGGAACAGCAGGAATAAGTCTTCACATATGGGTATCGTCGGTACCGATGGAGCCTGCGCGAGAACGCTCCCCAGCATCCAAGAAAGCTTTTGGGAGCATCCCACAGCGCCTGCGTGCTGCCTTCCCGCCTTTCCCAACCGCCTCTCTCCAGTTCGAGTTTTAAAGCTGAGACAAAGAGAGAGAGAGAGGGAAGGAAAGATAGATAGAGAGATATAACTCCTAGGGGAGGTGGGTGGGTTGTGAAGACTTATTCCTGCTGTTCCCAGAGATCACCTGTTACAGGTAAGTAACTGTGTTATCTCCAGGAACAAGCAGGAATGAGTCTTCACATATGGGGACTCCCTAGCTGCAGATGCCAGGGAGAGACCCCAGAGTTGTGTGTCCCTGAAAAAGGCTCCACCTCCCTCCATGGATCTCTGGCATCCAACCAGGGTAGGTGGGTAGGAGTTGATTAGGAATGGAACAGGTGTTTGAGAACAGCCTGACCAAACGAGGCATCCCGGCGGGAGTCCTTCTCCAAACAGTAATGGGCTGTGAAGGTATGAACCGAGGCCGTCCATTGAGAGGCTAGAGGGACGCTGCAATAGCACTCAAATGGACTCTTACCGAATTCGTTTTGAGGCCTGCATGGGAAAGATGCAGAAGATACTCTAGTAAAGAATTCAAAGGTATTGCAAGAGGGTTAAGACCCTTCTCTGAACACCAAATGGTAAATCTTTTCCATTTGAAAGCAAAGGAACGTCTAGTGGAAGGCTTTCTAGAAGCATGAATAATATCTCTGACTTGCTGAGAGAGATGGAAAACTTGAAGGTCTAGGCCTTCAGCAACCAGGCCCTGAGATGGAGAGACTGGGGGTTTGGGTGCCACAACGTTCCGTCTTCCTAGGAGAGAAGATCTGGAGCAGAGCCCAACTCCAGGGACGGAGCTTGAGAGAGATGCAGAAGTACAGGGTACCACACTTGGCGTGGCCAATGTGGTGCTATGAGGATCATAGAACCTCGGTCTCTCTGAAGCTTGAACAGTGTTTTGGGAATTAGGGGAATGGGTGGAAAGGCATAAAGGAAGTCTTGACCCCAGTGAAGGAAGAAGGCATCCTTGGCCTGAACTCCCTGACACGGAATCCTGGAACAGAACCGGGGAAGTTTGGCATTCCATGGACTTGCAAATAGGTCTATGTCCGGGGTTCCCCAAATTCGAAAAATCCTGGCTACCTGGTCCCTGTGGAGGGACCATTCGTGTGGAAGCAGAACTCGACTGAGTCTGTCTGCCCAAGAGTTTTGAACGCCTGGAAGATATACTGCCATAAGATGAATCTGATGCTCTCTGGCGAAGGCCCACAGTCGCAAAGCTTCGTTGCAAAGCCACAGAGAGCCAGTCCCTCCCTGCTTGTTTACATAGAACATGGCTACTTGATTGTCCGTGTGGATGAGGATTGTCCTGTAGCTGAGCAGAGAGTGGAACACTCTGAGAGCTAAGAAAATTGCTCTGAGTTCCAAGAGATTTATGTGTAGTGAAGTCTCCTGTGGAGACCAGGTGCCCTGGGTGGAGAGATCTTGCAGATGAGCTCCCCAAACCATTGGAGAGGCATCTGTTGTAAGGGTTGCTTGGGGAAGTGACTGTTGAAAAGGGGACCCCAGCAACAGGTTTTGAGAGGACTTCCACCACTGGAGAGACCAAAAAAGGCGACTGGAGTTTGCTATTTTGTCTGACAGGCAACCTAATGCTTGAGTCCATTGGGTGGACAAAGTCCATTGAGCTGCCCTCATGTGGAGGCGAGCATATGGAACCAGATGCACAGTGGATGCCATGTGGCCTAAGAGTTGTAGCATTTCTTGAGCAGTTAAAAGGGGCTTTAACTGTATTTGGGAGAGCTAACTGCACCAAGCGTAGGCAACGGGCCTGAGGAAGATAGGCCCTTGCAGTTATGGTATCCAACCAAGCACCTATAAACTCGAGGGACTGAGTAGGGGTGAGACTGGATTTTGGGATGTTTATTACTAGTCCCAAATACTGAAGGACACGGATTGTGCAGGTTAGACAAGTCTTGGCCTCTGCTTGAGATGGAGCTCGAATGAGCCAGTCGTCCAGATATGGGAAGACGAATATTCCTAGAGTGCGTAGAAATGCAGCTACTACTGCCATGCATTTCGTGAACACCCTTGGTGCAGAGGCCAGACCAAAAGGAAGCACCCTGTATTGGTAGTGCTTTCCTTGAAAAAGGAACCGAAGGAACCTTCTGTGAGTTGGATGGATGAGGACATGGGTGTACGCATCCTTGAGATCTAGAGAACAAAGCCAGTCCTGACTCTGAAGGTATGGAAGCAGAGCACCGAGAGAAATCATCTTGAATTTCTCCTTGAATAGAAATTTGTTCAATTCTCTGAGATCTAAGATGGGTCTGTAGCCCCCTGTTTTCTTTGTTGAAGAAGAAGTACTTCTTCTATTGCCCCTTGGGCAAGAAGGGTGGCAATCTCCTGACCTAGAAGGTTGAAAAGAGATGTTGGAGAATTGAACTCTTTCACCATGGTGTGAGGGGCAAGGCTTAAGAAATGAAGCTTGTACCCTTCCCTTATGATGGAGAGTGTCCATTGCTCTGCTGTGATTTGCTCCCATCTGGGAGCAAAGTAAGTCAACCTTCCTGGGATGGTAAGGGACTCTGGTCCTTCCAGAGCTAGAAAGGCTATGTTGTCTAGTTGCAAGTCAAAGGCCCTGAGGAGGCTGAGGCTGCTGGGCCATGGAAGATCTAGCTGCCTTTGACTTGGCCTGTTTAGGTGGTTGCTGACGCTTTGCAGCAAAACGACATGCAGAAGATGCCTGCTGACCATAAGCAGGATAGTATCTTCCCTTTTTGGAAAAAGATGTCTTTTTAAACAATCTTTTCTTAACAGGAGCAGAGGTAGACTTTGAAAGTCGATCCAAAGCAGAGTTTTCAGCATCCATCTGAGTGGCCTTTGCTTGCCAATCCTTACAAAAAGGTTTTTACCTGTACAAGGGAGATTTCCCAATTGATCTTGGACCCAGAGCTCCAAATCAGAAGCTTGCAGCCAAGCAATTCTGCATGCCCCTATGGCAATAGCCGAAGCTCTGCTTACACACTCAAAAGAGTCAAAGCATGGTGTCTAATCTGCGAGAATGAGGAGAGGTGGTGAGAGGTGTCTCCCACATCCTCAACATGAGATCATACAGAATCTCATGAACAGGTAAAGTAGCTGCCTCCTTAGGAGCTTTAGGATATTGTAAAATATCCAACTCCTTGGCTCTGGGTTCTGACTCAGGGGCCACTGTGATAGAGAGGCCCCTAGCCACTTCCCTAACAAAGTCTTGAAAAGACAAGTCTTCTGGAGGAGACATTCTTCGTTTAGGTGAAGAAGACTCCTGAGGAAGAAGTATTGATGCTTCTACAGAACCCTCAGACTCATCAGAGTCCTCAGAGGAATTGAAGTATCGCCTGTCTGGATGCTCCTGTAAAGCCCGATAACCGTATCGAGTGGGATCGACATCGGGAGTAATCGGTACCGGTTCGGTACCGATGGGCATCATAGGACAGGGTACCGTTGCAGTCGACACCGAAGCCGATGTCGATGCAATCGGTACCGGTACCGGGAGCGATGCAGGTACCAGCAACGGGGATTGTTGTGGTACCGGAGGCGTCGCAGCCTGTATGAAAGCCGTTAAGGTGCGCTGCATGGTCAGAATCTTCTGATCCATCGACGCCACCAGAGTCTGGATGTCGATACCAGTGGGAGCCACCGGTACCCCAGAACACGGCAACAGGTGATCTGTCTAGGCCGAGCCATCGATGTCAACATGTGACCCCATAGATAATGCTTTGGAAGCCAGAGCTTCCTGCCGGGGTAATTTTGCCGGTGCAGAATCCTCTAGGGCAAGCCTGGAGGGCATCTCGATGCTTGGAGGGAGATCTGCCCTTCGAGGACCGGCCAGATTTATGCTTGGATACCTGAGATCTGTGGGAGGAAGAGGAGGCCCTGGAAGAAGTTGATGCTACCGAAGCTGTATCACAGGGAAACAGGGTACTGAGCTTGGCTGCTCGGTTCTGCCGACCTCTCTTAGACATCATGGTACAGGACATACAATCCGTGATGGAATGGTCAGGTCCCAAACACTTTAGACACCAGTCATGGGTGTCGGTGACAGAAATAGTACTGCCACATTTTGTGCATTTTTTAAACCCAGAAGCGGGCTTCTCCATGAGGAAAATATTTTTAGGCCTAGGGCCCAAAAACTGAAAATGCACAGTAGAGATAAAACTTTTTTTTTTTTTTTTTAAAGAAAGAAAAGACAGACCGGCGGTACCGGTCCGACATCGAAGGCGGCAGACGCGACACAAAAGAATAAAGAAAAAATAAAGAACTTCTTCTGCGGTGACAGGAACACGACCTGCTGGCTCCGCGGAAAAGAAGAACTGGAGAGAGGTGGTTGGGAAAGGCGGGAAGGCAGCACGCAGGCACTGTGGGATGCTCCAAAAAGCTTTCTTATTAGACGCTGGGGAGCGTTCCCGCGCAGGCTCCGTCGGTACCGACGATACCCATATGTGAAGACTCATTCCTGCCTGTTACTGGAGATATGAGTTTTTCCCTTTACTCTAAAAGTAGCTATGGCCTCTGCTCCAGGCAAGTATATATGTAAGCATACCCAAAATAATCCTGCAACATCTACAGATACAGTTACTGCTAAATCTAATAACAAGGGCAAGAAAGGGAATACAGGGGGACTTGACGAGATGGATAGAAAGCAAAAACAACCTACAGGAAGAAATTTTGCACATTTATAAAAATTACTGTTCTATTAGTTTTATTAGGTAATATTTATTATTTAATTCCAACATTTCTAGTCTGCTCTAACAATCACATTCTGAGTAGATTAAAACACTTTACAATCAAATACATTTTCAGTTATTTATCCATACTAGCTAATGATACAAGAAGCATAGTTATCAATGCATAAATTAACAGAAATAAAAAAACAAAAATTATGGGATAATAGTTAAAACTAAAAGCACAAAGCATATTCTATTTGGAAGAGTAGGTTTTATCAAATTGCCAGTATCCCATGTATTTATTTTTACAGTGACAGAATCATTACTTGGTAATCATATTGCCAGATGATGATTCTATTACTGTAACAATAAATACATGTGACACAAGCAATTTCAGAAAACTTAATTTTCCTATACAGTTGATGTGATAAGTCAGGAGATTCCACTCCCACCCTCACCCAAAAATCAAAGACTGCACCTGCCCCTGAGCCCTTTCATGGCTCTTGACAAAAGGTTTTATCACCCCTGCTATAGAGTCAGAACTAGAAAGACACAGGCAAAATTTGCAGAGGGAAATAAGAACATGGTTCAGAGAACTACAAAGTTACACAAGGAAAAGCTGCAGACGGAAGGAAGGATAGGCAATGGTGAGTTAAAACTATATAGGGGTCCGTATGGAAAAGGCAGCAGATAGGATAGTCAGAGTTCAGTAAAGAAGTCTACCCTGAGAAAACATGGTCTTGTTGTTGTTGTTAAGTGCTGTCGAGTCTCTGTTGACTCCTGGCGACCCTCTGGATAGCTGACCTAAATTTTGTTAGGTCTTCAGCCAAGTGGCTCATTGTCAATAGAGTGGTATCTATAACTGCTGTTACTGTATCGATCCATCTCATTGCCGGCCTTCCTCTTTTACGGTGACCTTCTACCTTGCCAAGCACTATGTCTTTCTCCAATGGTCCCTCTCTTCGCATGATGTGTCCAAAGTATGAAAGTCAAAGTCTTGTCATCTGAGCTTCTAAGGAAAGCTTAGGTTTGATCTCATCTAGTACTGACTGGTTTGTTCTTCAGGCAGTCCATGATACAGAATTCATCGCCAGCACCATAATTCAAAGGCATCAATTTTCTTCCCGTCTCTTTTTCACTGTCCAACTTTCACATCCATATGACGTTATTGAAAATACCATGGCCTTGACAAGTTGAATCTTTGTATAGAGTGAGACATTTCTGCTCTTGAAAACCTTGTCTAGGTCCTTCATAGCCAAGAGAAATATGTCGTCAGATTTCTTGACTGCTAGTCCTTTCTTTATTGATTGTTGATTCAAGTAAGTTAAAGTTGTCAACTATTTCAATTTCTTCTCCATCAATTATGAACTTATTGATTTTGCCAGTTGTCAGGATCTTTGTAAACCATGAGAAACTCTGGGCCACATTAAGAAGCATGGGTATACCAGAACACCTGATCGTACTCTTGCACAATCTGTACATTGATCAAGAAGCAACAGTTCGAACAGAACAAGGAGAAACAGAATGGTTTAAAATAAGCAAAAGTGTAAGACAAGGCTGTATACTTTCCCCCTACCTGTTTAATTTATATGCAGAACAAATCATCAGAGAAGCAGGATTGTATGAAGACAGAGGTGTGAAGATTGGTGGAAGACTCATCAACAACCTTCGCTATGCTGATGATACCACATTACTGGCTGAAAGTGAAGATGATCTGAAACATTTGCTTTTCACAATCAAAGAACATAGTCTCAAAATGGGCCTGCACCTTAACGTAAAGAAGACAAAGATCATGACAACTGGCATAAATCAACAGGTTCATCGCTGAAGGAGAAGAAATTGAAATCATGAACAACTTTAACCTACTTGGATCAACTAACAATAAAGAAGCAACAAGCAGTCAAGAAATCAGATGACGCATTTCTCTTGGCAGAATGGCTATGAAAGACCTAGATAAGATTCTCAAGAGCAGAGATGTCTCTCTCCATACAAAGATTCGACTTGTTCAAGCCATGGTATTTTCAATAACATCATATGGATGTGAAAGCTGGACAGTGAAAAAGATAGACAGGAAGAAAATTGATGCCTTTGAATTATGGTGCTGGCGGCAAATACTGTGTATACCATGGACTGCCCGAAGAACAAACCAGTCGGTACTAGAGGAGATCAAACCTAAGCTTTCTTTAGAAGCTCAGATGACAAGACTTCGACTTTCATACTTTGGACACATCATGCGAAGAGAGAGATCATTAGAGAAAGACATCATGCTTGGCAAGATAGAAGGTCAACGCAAAAGAGGAAGGCCAGCAATGAGATGGATCGAGACAATAACAGCAGCTACGGGTCTGTCAACAATGAGCCGCCTGACTCAAGACCGAACACAATATAGGATAGCTATCCAGAGGGTCGCCATGAGTAGACTCCGACTCGACGGCACTTAACAACAGGATCTTTGTCTTCTTAACATTAAGGTGCAGACCCATTTTAAGACGTTGTTCCTTGATCTTGAGAAGCGGATGTTTCAAATCATCTTCATTTTCAGCCAGTAATGTGAAGGTTGTTGATGAGTTTTCCACCAATCTTCACATCTCAGTTGTCTTCATATAGTCCTGCTTCTCTGATGATTTGTTACATAAGAACATAAGATATGCCATACTCGGTCAGACCAAGGTCCATCAAGCCCAGTATTCTGTTTCCAACAGTGGCCAATCTAGGTCATATGTACCTAGCAGTTTCCCCAAGGGACACAGGTTCCACAATGCTTGTAGTGGTTCAAGCATTGATATCCTGGGTCCCTTCTTAATAATGGTTTATGGACCTTTCCTCCAGGAACTTGTCCAAACCTTTTTTAAACCCAGCTACACTAACAGCCTTTACTACATCCTCTGGTAACAAATTCCAGAGTTTGATTACACGTTGAGTGAAAAAATATTTTATTAGTCTTAAATAGTTTACCCTGTAGCTTCATTGCATATCCCCTAGTATTTCTATATTCTGATAAGGTAAAACAATTGATCGACGTTTACCCGTTCCACTCCGTTCATTAATTTATAGACTTCTATCATATCTCCCCTCAGCCGTCTCTTTTCCAGGTTAAAGAGCCCTAACCTTTATAGCCTTTCTTCATAGGAGTATCCTTCCATCCCCTTTACCATTTTGGTGGCTCTTCTCTGAACCTTTTCTAAAATCGCTATATCCTTTTTAAGATACGGCGACCAGAATTGCACACAATATTCAAGGTGCGGTCTCACCATGGAACGATATAGAGGCATTATAATATCTTTTGTTTTATTTTCTATTCCTTTCCTTATCATACCTAGCATTCTATTTGCTCTCTTGGCCGCTGCTGCACACTGGGCCGAGGGTTTTAACATGGTATCCACAATGACGCCTAAATCTTTTTCCTGGGTGGTAGTTCCTAATGTGGAACCTTGCATCGTGTAACCATAGTTTGGGTTGTTCTTCCCTAGGTGCATAACCTTGCACTTGTCCACATTAAATTTCATCTGCCATTTTGATGCCCAGTCTTCCAATTTATCAAGATCCTCTTGCAATTTTCCACAATCCTCTTGGGTTTTAGCAACTTTAAATAGTTTTGTGTCATCTGCAAATTTGATAACCTCACTTGTTATTACCTTTTCCAGGTCATTTATGAATATGTCAAAGCAGCAGATCCAGGACAGATCCCTGGCGTACTCCACTATTCACCCTTCTCCATTGGGAAAATCGTCCATTTAGCCCTACCCTCTGCTTTCTATCTTTTAACCAGTTCCTGCTCCACAATAGTACACTGCCTCCTATCCCATGACTCTTTAGTTTTGCCAAAAGTCTCTGGTGAGGGACCATGTCAAAGGCTTTCTGAAAGTCCAGATACACTATATCAACCGACTCACCTTTGTCCACCTGTTTATTCACTCCTTCAAAAAAACATAACAGATTAGTAAGACAAGATCTTCCTTGTCTAAAGCCATGTTGGCTGTCTCCCATTAGGTCATGACTATCTACATGCTGAGTAATTTTATTCTTTATGATGGTTTCTACCATTTTTCCTGGTACTGATGTCAGGCTCACCGGTCTGAAGTTTCCCGGATCACCCCTGGAACCCTTTTTAAAAATTGGTGTTACATTGGCGATCCTCCAATCTTCAGGTATTAGAGATGATTTTAATGATAGTTCACAGATTACTAATAGCAGGTCTGCAATCTCATATTTCAGTTCTTTCAACAGCCTTGGATGTATACCATCTGGCCCAGGTGATTTGCTACTCTTCAGTTTATCTAATAGTTGTAATACATCTTCCCGATGTATCGATATTTCCTTCAAATCTTCCGCACCTTTAAATACCACTTCAGTCATGGGTAACATCCCTACATCTTCCTCAGTAAAGACCAAAGCAAAGAATTCATTCAGTCTCTCCGCTATCGCCTTGTCGCCTCTTAGTGCTCCTTTAACCCCTTTATCATCTAATGGACCAACTGACTCTCTCACAGGTTTTTTGCTACGAATGTACTTAAAAAGGTCTTTACTTCGTGTTTTTGCTTCCGCAGCAAGCTTCTTCTCAAATTCTCCCTTTGCCTGCCTTATCAATGCCTTGCATTTGACTTGCCAGTGCTTGTGCTGTTTCCAGGTTTCGTTGTTTGGCTCTTTTTTCCATTTCCTGAAAGATGCGTTTTTGGCAACAGCCTCTCTGACCTCACCTTTAAACCAAGCTGGCAGTTTTTTGGACTTCCTTCCACTTTTCTTAAAGCGTGGAATACAGCTGGTCTGGGCTTTCAAGACAGTATTTTTCAACAACAGCCAAGCCTGATGTACGTCTTTAACCTTTGCAACTGCTCCTTTTAGTTTTTTCTTAACTGTTTTCCTCATTTTATCATAGTCTCCCTTTCGAAAGTTAAAAGGTAGCACTGTGGATTTCCTTACTATCCCTCCTCCACTAATTAAATCAAAGGCAATCATGCTATGATCACTATTGCCAAGTGGCCCCAACAACCTTATCTCTTGCACTAGATCTGGTGTTCCACTAAGGACTAGGTCTAATATGGCTTCCCCTCTGGTCGGTTCATGAACCAGCTGCTCCAAGAAGCAGTCATTTATTTCATCTAGGAACTTTATCTCCCTAGCATGTCCTGACGTGACACTGATCCAGTCGATACCGGGGTAGTTGAAATCACCCATTATTATTACTGCGCTGTAACTTTTGTTCTGCATATAAAATTAAAGAAGGGGGGAAAGTATGCAGCCTTGTCATACACCTTTGCTGATTTTAAACCATTCTGTTTCTCCTAGTTCTGTTTTAACTGTTGCTTCTTGATCAGTATAAGATTGCACAAGAGAACGATCAGGTGTTCTGGTATATCCGTGCTTCTTAATGTGGCCCAGAGTTTATCATGGTTTACACAGTCAAGCGCCTTACTGTAGTCAATAAAACACATATGGATATCCTTTTGTCTTTTCAAGGATCCATCTCACATCCGTGATGCCTCTTGTTCCTCACCCTTTCCTGAACCCTGCTTGCACTTCAGGCAGTTCTTGTTCCAGGTATGGTTGTAGTCTCTGCTGAATGATTTTGAGTAGAATCTTGCTGGTACAAGTATGTGGGATCAGAGCGATTGTGTGATAATTTCCACAGTCAGTCGGGTCACTTTTCTTCAGTATTGGTATAAACACAGATCTTTTCCAGGCAATTGGCCATAATGTTGTCTTCCAAATTTTCGGGCAGAGCCTTGTAAATATGGTAACAGCTTCATCCGATTGCTGTAATACTTCAATGGGAATGCCATCAATGCCCAGTGCTTTGTTCTTTGATAAGGCTTTCAATGCTGCTTCAACAACTTCTTTCATCACCAATGGTTCCTGATCATAAGGTTGAAATGGCTGTTGGCCCACTTGATCTTTATGGTATAATGACTATATATTCTTTCCACCTTTTCTTGATATTCTCAGCATCATTCAACATGGATCCTAGAGCATCTTGTAGCATTCCAATCCAAGGCTTAATTTTTTCTTTAACTCTCGTAGCTTTAGAAAAGCCGATCTTGTTCTTCTTCTAATTCTATTTCCTTGCATGTGTCAGTGTAGCACTTTTCCTTGTCTTGTCTTGCTGCACATTGGAAATCTCTGTTGAGTTCTGCGATTGCCTCTCTTTCTCCTAAGACTTTAGCTTCTCTTCATTTCTGGACAATTTTCAGAGTTTCTTCAGTCATCCATTTGGGCTGTTTTTGCTTTTTCACGTTATGTAGAGACTTCTCACTTTCTTCCAACACAACCTTCTTGATGTCATTCCATAATTCTTCTGGAACTTTGTTATTTGTATCTAAAGCAGCAAATTTATTTTTCAGGCAGTCTTTAAATTCCAGTGATATATTATTAAGGTCATATTTTGCTACATTCACGAGTGGCTTGCTCTTTTTCAATTTTAGCCCGAGTTTGCATACTAGTAGTTGGTGATCTGTACCACAGTCAGATCCAGGTTTTGTTTTTGTTGATGTTATAGAACTTTTCCATCGTTGTCTTCCACAGATGTCGTCAATTTGATTTCTGTACAATCCATTGGGTGAAGTCCACGTGTACAGTTGGTGCTTGTGTTGCTGGAAGGTGTTTGAGTGCTATATGCAATTACAACAAATGGCTGTATTTACAATTTGTAGGTACGCAAGATACAAAATATACTTTGAAGCTAACAATTGGGAACTCTAATGCAAGTCAAATTAAAAAATATTTTGAATAGTGAGACTGTGTGTAGCATCAAGTAGCGAAAGCATAGCTCATTAAATTCTTTCCAATACATATACATGTGTGTGTGTAGGCTCAAACACCTGTGTTTGTCTCTGTGCTGCCTTTGTGTGTGGTTTATCTCATGAAATTCTTTCCAACCCATCTGCATATATGTATGTGTGTGAATCTAGCTGCATCGATGTGTTCATATGGATGTGTGTGTGTGTATCTATATCTGTGTTGGCTTTCTATGTGTCTGTGAGAGAAAATGAAATGAGAGGACAGTTTCAAATGTGCAATTCCTTAATCAATTTGTTACAATAAATAAATAAACGTATGCTGCAGTTGTTGTCACCTTGAAACTTTTCTCTCCCATAGAAATGCATTACAACATTTTGGGGGGAGGGTGGGGGTGTTCATTTCTCTTCTGCTATCATTCCCCCCCCCCCACTACCACATGCAGAAAAGTGTAGTTACTCACCTGTAACAGGTGTTCTCCAGGGACAGCAGGAATCAGTCCTCACATATGGGTGACGTCAGCGCCGACGGAGCCCTCGTGCGGAGCAAATCCCCAGCTTTCAGAGAAAGCCTTTGGGAGTTGCTATCACGCATGCGCGGTCCCCTTCCCGCCCAAGGGTGCCATCTTGCTCAGTCAAATGAAATAACCAAAAAGACGGCAAAAAAGAACAAAAATAATAATAGGACTGCAACTCCAAGGGGAGGAGGAAGGGTCGTGAGGACTGATTCCTGCTGTCCCCAGAGAACACCTGTTACAGGTGAGTAACTACGCTTTCTCCGGGAACAAGCAGGAAGTCAGTCCTCACATATGGGACTCCCGAGCTATAGGCTACCGAGAAGCCACAGCCAAAAAATAGGCTCCCTCTATGAGAGCCGCAAGCAACCATGATAGAAATTCAACTAAGAGAATAGCACTCTGGTAGCCTGACGGAGGGCAGGAGTTGCCTAGACCTCAAAAAGGTTACAGAGTACAGCCTGGCCGAAGGCACTGTCTTGCCAGGATTCTCTATCCAGGCACTAATGGGTTGCGAAAGTCTGACCCGAAGACCAGGTGGCGGCCCAGCAGATGTCCGCCAGTGGAACAGAGCGGAAATGAGCCACTGATGCCACCATGGCCCTGACTCGATGGGCCGTAACACGACCCTCCATCAGAAGCTCAGGCTATCCCCAGCTTACTGGGGTCGTAGGATACGAAGAACTGAGAAGCTTTTCTATGCGCTTGCCTACGCTGGATATAGAAGGCCAACACCCTCTTACAGTCCAGGGTATGCAGTTCTGTCTCTGCCTGACTGGCATGCAGCCTGGGAAAAAAAGGTAGGCAGCAACACTTCCTGGTTGAGGTGGAACGAGGAGACCACTTTCAGAAGGAACTTGGTGTGCATGCGGAGCACCACCCGGTTCCTATAGAACCTGGTGTAAGGCCTTTCTGAGAATAGGACCTGAAGCTCACTCACCCATCGAGCCAACGTGAATGCCACTAAGAAAACCACTTTCCAAGTGCGATAGCATTGATGGCAGGACACCATCGGCTCAAAAGGCAGCCGGGTAAGCTGCCCTAAAACCACCTTCAGATCCCACTTGGTCGCCGCAGGGCGAACCGGAGGCTTCAAAAGAAGCAGGCCTCTCAAAAACCAAGAAACCAAAGGATGTGAAGAGAGGGGCTTCTCCTCCACTGGGAAGTGGTTCACCGCAAGGGCACTGAGGTGCACTCTGACAGAGTTGGACTTGAGGCCCAAATTCGAGAGGTGGAGAAGGTACTGCAAAACCACTCCAACCTGGCAGGAGAAAGGATCCACACCTTGCCCCTCGCACCAAGCCGCAAACCTGTGCCACTTTAAGGCGCAGGCCTGTTTAGTCGTCGGCTTCCTTGAGGTCTGCACGACCTCTTCAATATCTTTTGGAAGGAGGAACGGAGCGAGAACCACCCTTTCAGCAGCCATGCCATCAGGTTGAGGGAACTGAGGTAGGGGTGCAGGAGAATGCCCCCCTCCTGGGACAAGAGGCTTGGGGAGGACCCCAGGGGAATGGGGGCCTCCACCACTAGCTGAAGCAGAAGTGGAAACCAGGGCTGCCTCAGCCACCGCGGGGCTACAAGGATGACCGAGGCCTTGTCCTGGAGGATCTTCAATGAGTCTTGGCCACCAGAGCCATCGGAGGAAACGCATACAGGAGGCCTACAGACCATGATATCAGAAAAGCATCGGCAGCCACCCTGTGCGGGTGTGGCTGCCTGGAGCAGAACTGGGCAAACTGGTGATTGGCCAGACTCGCAAACAAGTCCATCACCGGCTGTCCCCAGGTTTGGAAAAGCCATTTGGCTATCCCACGGTCCAATTGCCACTCGTGAGGCTGGAGAATCCTGCTTAGCCTGTTAGCTAACCAGTTGTCCTGGCCTGGCAGGTAGACAGCCCAAAGATGAATGCCATGCCGGGCTGCAAACGAGCACAGATCCAGAGTTTCCTGACATAGGAGATGGGACCCCGTTCCACCCTGCTTGTTCACATAGAACATGGTCACCTGGTTGTCTGTCTGTACCAAGACCGGTTCGTGGGCCAGAATCGGTGAAAACTCCCAGGGCCAGGCGGATGGCCCAGAGCTCCAAGAAATTGATCTGTTGTGTTCTCTCGCTCGGGGACCACATTCCCTGAGTACGGAAACTCTGGCAATGGGCCCTCCAGCCCAGCAGGGACACATCCGTGGTAAGGATCCTTCTATGTAGAGGAGCCTGGAAAGGCATTCCCACCTCCAAGTGAAGTGGCTGAAGCCACCAGTCCAGGGACCGTACCAGCTGCCTGGACACTGTGATCCTGTCTCTGAGGCACAACTGAGCAGTCCGCATGTGGAGGCGGGCATCTGGGATCACATGGACCATGGAAGCCATATGCCCGAGGAGGCGCAGGAATTGTCTTGCTGACACTATGGACCTGCGACGCACCTGACCTGCTAGAGCCAGAAGCCTGCTTACTCTGTCTGCGGGCAGATAGGCTCTTGCCTGAATGGTGTTGAGCCTGGCCATAATGAACTCCAGCTGTTGAGTTGAAGCGAGGTTGGACTTGGGGTAGTTGATCACAAACCCTAGATGCTGCGAGACGTGGCCTGGTGGACTTCGCTGGCTGAAGTGCCTCCGATGAGCCAGTTGGTCTAGTTAGGAGAAGACAAAGACCCCTTGGAGCCTGAGAAAGGCGGCCACCACTGTCATGCACTTTGTGAATACCCTGGGGGCCAAGGCCAGGCCAAAGGGAAGTAGCCTGTACTGGTAGTGATTCCCTCCTACCACAAAGTGGAGATACTGCCTGTGTTCTGGGTGCATGAGTACGTCTGTATACGCATCTTTTAGGTCTAAGGAGCATAGCCAATCTCCCTGGTGGAGGTAAGGCAGCAATATTCAAAGGGAAAGCATCCTGAACCTCTCCCTCACCAAGAACTTGTTTAGGTTGCGCAGGTCGAGGATGGGTCTGAGGCCTCCTGTTCTCTTTGGTACCAGAAAGTACCTGGAGTAGAAGTCCTTGCTTTGCAAGTGGTGGGGCACCAGTTGCACCGCCTGATCCTTGAGAAGACCTGCCTCCTTCAGAAGAAGGTCCCGGTGAAGGGGAGACCTGAGGGGCTCTCCCGGGAAGTAAGGAGGTGGCACCTGGGCTAGGTGAAGCAAGCAGCCCTCTTGGACCACCTGTAATGCCCAGGCATCGGTGGTAATGGCTGTCCACCTGTGGGCATACAGGGCAAGCCTGCCTCCTGTGATCTGCCTGGCTCCTGTGGGAAGAGAGGCCATGCTGTAGGAGTCAAAAGCCACTGCCAGGCTGGGCCGGAGCTGGCGCCTGGAGTTTGGAGGCTTTCAGCTTACATGGGCCATGCCCCTGTCTTTTGGCCTGCTGCCCCTGTTGGGGAGCCGGGGAGGCCTGTAAATGGGGATAGCTTTGGTAAGCAGCACCCTTCCTTGGGTAAAAGGGCCTTTTACCCGAGCCCTTTTTGCAAGAAGGGGCAAAGGTCTTCTTGGAGAGCCGTGTCTTTGTTATGTACTCGGTCTCCAGTTCTGCGGCTTTGTTGCTCATGGGTTTGCCAAAGAGGTTCTCCCCCTGGCATGGGACATCGACCAACTTGTCCTGAACCCACTGTTCGAGGTCCGACGACTGCAGCCATGCCTGGCGGCGTGCACCGATGACAGCCGCAGCTACCCAGGCCACCAACTCGAACCCATCATAGGCCACTCGAGACAAACTTCGAGCACTCACGGACAGCTGTGGACAGGCTCCTAAAGTGCTGCAAAGGTCCCTTGGAGAAACCAGTCAAGAACCCGGCGAGTTCCTTCGCCAGGTCCCTCAGGTACATGCCCATGGTACAGCTGGTAGGCCTGGATCCGACAAGTCAGCATTGAACCCTGGAAGCACCTCTTGCCGAGGGCATCCAAGTTTCGAGCTACCCAGCCAGGAGGCACCGAGGAGTGCGTCTTCTGGCTCTTTAGCCTGCGCATGGCCGATTCCACAACCATGGAGTTGTGTGGCAGTTGCGACTTTTGAAACCCAGGGCTCCGGCGGACTTGATACATCAAGTTGAGCCGTTTGCTGATGACCGGCACCGACGCCGGCGTCTCCTACATCCAGGGGAGGTTTGGAATGAAGCTCTCCCTTGAGATGGTGAGGAGAAAGCTCTCAGAAGTTTGGTGGTAACCTCTCTGGATTATGTTGAGACTCCACTGCTCTATGGTGATGAAATGCCAGTTCTGAGCAAAATGAGAGTTTTTCTGGGATGGTGGTGGGCTCTGGTATGTGAAGGAGAAGGCTGGCTGTGCTCCCTATGTAGGAGTCAAAAGCTAGGTGTAACAGCAGTTGGCTGATTGGCTGGTTGTGGCTTGGCTAGCCTGGGCTTTTTAGCCTGTTTAGCCCTGTTGTTTTTGAGGGGACTGATAGGCTGGTTGGAAGTATGAAGGATAGAATCTCCTCTTTTTAGGGTAGAAAGGCTTCTTGTTAGGTGCCTTTTTTTTTAGAAGGATCAGAAGTCTTTCTGGAGAGCCTCTTAAGTGTTGTGGCATCCCTTTCTAGCTCTCCTGCCTTCTCCCGCTAATTCTTCCCAAACAGATTTTCACCACTGCAGGGGATGTTACCCAACTTGTCTTGGACCCATTGCGCCAAGCCAGATGCCTGGAGCCAAGCCAGATGCCTTGCACCTATGGCAATAGAAGCAGCCCTCCTTGAAGACTCAAAGGCATCAAAAGCAGCTCTATTCACGAATTGACAGACATTTTGGCTGTGAGTCAAGAGAGCCTGGAAAGCTGGACGCGTCTCCTCTGGAAGAAAAGGGAGAAATTCTTCCCAGTCTTTATTAAGTTCCTTTAAGAACATTCCCATGTAAAGGATGTATGAATTTATCCTGCTGGATAGCATCGATGCTTAGAAGGAGCGATGTCAAATAAAAGAAAACACACTCCAACTATATCAAAACTGTGGGAAAATTTCAAAATCACAAATCTTCAGTTAACCATCATCTCTTTGTATAATTAATTAACAAAATAGAGGGGGTCTCAGACTCAATGGGCATTTATAGCAACATATGGAAAACACGTGTCCAGCCCTATTGCATCAACGACCACTCTATTATAAAACAGCACATACAAAAATACAAAAAACAGTCAATAGATCAAATCATCATAACTTAGCTTCTTTGAAAAATATTGAGAAGTGATAAGATCTATTCCGCTTCCCCCAACGCCTCACTACGGTGCCCCTCGAGCGTTTCGCAAGAAAGCTTCATCAGGGGAGTGTTAAGCAGCTGTTAAACAAAAAAACACAAACTTTAAAACTTAAAAACTAACCTCACAGACATCCCAATAACAATGTAATACCTTATTGAATTCCACTTCCCTAAACCACAGTTTATACAGCACATATCTTTCACAACCCAGACTCACTTCAACATCGCTGGTTACTCAATCGAAAAAATGCTGTGAGGCGTTGGGGGAAGCGGAATAGATCTTATCACATCTCAATATTTTTCAAAGAAGCTAAGTTATGATGATTTGATCTATTGACTGTTTTTTGTATGTGCTGTTTTATAATAGAGGGGTGGTCACTGATGCAATAGGGCAGGACATGTGGTTTCCATATGTTGGAATAAATGCCCGTCGAGTCTGAGACCCTCTCTATTTTGTTAATCAATTATACAAAGAAATGATGGTTAACTGAAGATTTGCGATTTTGAAATTTTCTCAGTTTTGATACAGTTGGAGTGTGTTTTCTTTTATTTGACAAGAGTTTTCACTCTGGAAGTGACCTTATTATTTATTGGAAGAAGCAATGGGCAAAGGAATCAAGATTCCTCGATCCCCTGCCCGGAGGGATGGATGCATGATATTTACCGCTTTTTATACAGCGCATTGCCGATTCCACTACCATAGAGTGGCGTGGAAGTTGTAGCTTTTGGAAGCCGGGGCATTCAGGCATTCTATACACGGTGTCCAACCGATGACTTATGGGAGAAACTGTTAGAGGGATCTCCAAAATCCGGAGCATCAGGTTATGTAGGATCTGGCATACCGGGAGGATTGCAGCCTCTTTTGGGGCTGTGGGGTACTAGAGGCTCTCCAGTTTCTCCACTCACTGTTACAGTTCAGACACTGCCAGGATGGAAAGTCCAGCCGCTATGTCTCGGATAAACTCCTGAAAAAGAGTAGTTACTCACCTGTAACAGGTGTTCTCCAGGAGCAGCAGGAATCAGTCCTCACATATGGGTGGTGACAACGCCGATGGAGCCCCTGCGGAGCATTTCCCCAGCTTTCTATGAAAGCCTTTGGGAATACTGCACGCATGCGCGGTCCCCTTACAGCCTAAAGGTGCCATCTTGCTCAGTCAAATGACATAGCTAAAAAACAGCACACAAAAATGTAAAATAAACTATGTACAACTGCAACTCCCAGGGGAGGAGGGAGGATTGTGAGGACTGATTCCTGCTGCTCCTGGAGAACACCTGTTACAGGTGAGTAACTACTCTTTCTTCAGGACCAAGCAGGAAGTCAGTCCTCACATATGGGTGACTCCCTAGCTCTGGGCTACAAGGGAACCCAGGCTGAACTAGAGAACTCCCTCTAGTCCTAGCATCAAAGAAAGGCTTTCACTGAAAGAACCTCCACCGGTAGCCCAACGGAGGGCTGGAGTTGCCTAAACCTCAAAGAGATTCCGGAGTACTGCCTGGCCAAAAGCACTGTCCCTACGGGACTCCCTCTCCAGGCAGTAATGGGCCGCAAAAATCTGGCTTGAGGACCAAGTTGCAGCCCTGCAGATGTCTGCCAACGGTACAGAGCGGAGATGAGCTACTGAGGCAGCCATTGCCCTGACACGATGGGCCGTGACCCGACCCTGCAAGGGAAGGTCAGCCACCTTGTAAGCCCAGGTGATACAGTCAGCCACCCAAATGGACAAGGTACGCTTGGACACAGCTAACCCCAAATTATTAGGGTCAAAAGATATGAAGAGCTGGGTAGCCCTTCTATGCCCCTGCGTACGATCAAGGTAGAAGGATAAGGCCCTCCTACAGTCCAGGGTATGCAGGACCGCCTCAGCCTGGCTTGCATGAGGCCTAGGGAAGAATGTTGGAAGAACCACCTCCTGGTTGAGGTGGAAAGAGGAGACAACCTTTGGGAGGAACTTTGGATGAGTCCTAAGGACTACCCTGTTCCTATAGAATCGGGTGTAAGGCCTGTCACAGACCAGGGCCTGAAGCTCACTCACTTGTCTGGCCGAGGTTAAGGCTACCAGGAAGAGTGTCTTCCAGGAAAGGAAGCGGAGAGGACAAGTAGCCATCGGCTCAAAGGGTGGGCGAGTCAGTTGTTGCAAGACCACATTCAACTCCCACTCAGGGGCTGGAGGACGGACAGGAGGCTTCAGCAAGAGCAAACCTCTGAGGAACCGGGACACCAAGGGGTGAACCGACAAAGAGTGTCCACCAGTGAGTGGTGAGCTGCTAGAGCCGAGAGGTGGACCCGAACAGAATTGGACTTAAGGCCCTGATTGGATAAGTGCAGCAGGTACTGAAGCACCACCGGTACAGCACAAGAGAAGGGATCTTCTGTACGCAGCTGACACCACACAGAAAACCTCTTCCATTTCAGGGCATAGGTTTTTCTAGTGGACTGCTTCCTAGAGGCCAGGACGACCTCAACTTCCTGAGGGAGGCCCCAGGGAGCCAAAACTACCCTTGCAGCTTCCAGGCCATCAAATTGAGAGATTGTAGATTGGGGTGCAGAAGAGAGAGAAGGTCGGGCTGCAACCCCAGAGGAAGTGGAGTGTCCACTGCCAGTTGAAGCAGAAGTGGGAACCAAGGTTGCCTCGGCCACCTGGGGGCTACCAGAAGGACCGAGGCCTTGTCCTGTAGAATCTTGAACAGAGTTCGGGCCACCAGAGGCGTGGTAGGGAACGCATATAGGAGGCCCTGGGACCAGGAAATCATAAAAACATCTTCTGCCAGCCGCAGAGGATGCGGTTGCCTGGAGCAGAACCTGGGCAGCTGTCTGTTCAGGGGACTGGCAAACAGATCTATGGATGGAAGTCCCCATTTCAGGAAAATCTTCTGAACCACCAAGGGATGGAGTTGCCATTCGTGGGGCTGCAGAATCCTGCTCAACCTGTCTGCCAGGTAATTTTCCTGGCCAGGAAGATAAACTGCCCTGAGAAACATGATGCACCTGAGCGCAAACAAGCAAAGGTCCTGCGCCTCCTGACAAAGGAGCCTGGACCCAGTGTCGCCCTGTTTGTACACATAAAACATGGCTACCCGATTGTCTGTTTGTACTAAGACAGACTGGTGGGCCAGGGTTTGAGAGAAAGTCTTGAGGGCTAAGCAAATAGCCCGCAGTTCCAGTAGATTGATTTGCTGCTTGGCCTCCCAGGGAGACCACAGACCTTGGGTGCACTTGCCCAGACAGTGTGCTCCCCAGCCCTGCAGGGAGGCATCGGTGGTCAACACCACTGTGAACCCAGGTGGTTGAAAAGGCATCCCCTTCAGTAAGTTGGGGAGATGCAGCCACCAACATAGGGAGTGCAGGAATGGTCTGGACACCCTTACTCTATCGCTGAGGCTCCCTGTGGCCTGCGACCACTGAGTTCTGAGGCACCATTGCGCAGGCCTCATATGAAGCCTGGCATTGGGGGTCACATGTACTGTCGAAGCCATGTGGCCAAGAAGCCTCAGGCAGAGACCAGTGACCTGCTGAGAAACTGGTTTGCCAAGGCTATCAGTCTTTGGGCTCTGTCCTCTGGCAAGAAAGCCTTTGCCTGCAGAGAGTCCAGCCTTACCCCTATGAACTCCAAGTTTTGGGAGGGGAGCAACGTGGACTTTGCGAAGTTTATGACAATCCCCAGGT
Organism: Ichthyophis bannanicus; assembly: GCA_033557465.1. Classification (NCBI taxonomy): domain Eukaryota; kingdom Metazoa; phylum Chordata; class Amphibia; order Gymnophiona; family Ichthyophiidae; genus Ichthyophis; species Ichthyophis bannanicus. The sequence goes on from CM066035.1 coordinate 688,716,685, forward strand.
GTTGGAGTAGAGAAATCGTTCGGAGGGTGGCTTGCCTGGCCTCCTGGCATGTCTGACCCCTGATGAGCCAGTCATCCAGATAGGGGAAGACAAAGATACCCTGACTCCTTAAGTAGGCCGCCACCACTGCCAGGCATTTGGTAAAGACCCTGGGAGCGGAGGTGAGGCCAAATGGCAGCACTCTGTACTGATAATGGTTTCCTCCCACAATGAACCTGAGGTACATTCTGTGGTCTGGATAAATGAGGATGTGAGTGTATGCATCCTTTAGATCTAAAGACCATAGCCAATCTCCCTGCTGGAGGTAGGGCAGAAGTGTTCCAAGAGTAAGCATCTTGAACTTTTCCTTCTCTAGGAACTTGTTGAGATTTCTGAGGTCGAGAATAGGCCTGAGGTCCCCTGATCTCTTCAGTACTAGGAAGTACCTGGAGTAGAAACCGTGACCTTGTAGGTGGGGAGGCACAGGCTCCACCGCCTTGTCTCGCAACAGACCTTGAAGTTCCTGCAGGAGAAGGGCTGTATGGAGAGGAGGCCTTGGAGGCTCTCCTGGAAAGTAGGGAGGTGGCAACTGATGAAAATGAAGCATGTAGCCCTTGTGGACCATGCTTTAAGACCCAACTGTCTCCTGTAATGGGTGGCCACCGGTGGGAAAACAGGGCTAGTCGACCTCCTGTACAGGGATGGGACAGCAGAGACGGAGAGGCTATGCCTTGGGAGTCAAAAACCCCCACCCTGCTGAGTGGGGGCCTTCTGCCTACGGGGCCCATGTCCCTGCCCCTTGGCCTGCTGACTCTGTGGGGGAGAGGGGGAGGCCTGGTTAGGTGGGAACTGTTTGTAGGCAGTCGCCTTCCTTGGGTAAAAGGACTTCTTACCCGAGCCCTTCTGCTTATGTGAAGGGGCAGAAGTCTTTCTAGACAGCCTTGTCCTCGTGAGGTGCTCGGTCTCGAGCTCAGCAGCCTTCTCGGCCATGGGCTTGCCAAGAAAGGTTCTCACCTCGGCAAGGGACATCGACCAACTTGTCTTGAACCCATGGCTCAAGGTCCAATGACTGCAGCCATGCCTGGCGTCGAGCCGCGATGCCGGCTGCCGCAACACGGGCCGAGGCCTCAAAGCCATCATAGGCTGCTCGGGACATGAACTTAGAGCATTCCCGGATCCCCGAAGACAAGGACTTGAACCTCTGCAAAGGTTCCCTGGAGAGACCAGCAGAGAACCCGGCAAGCTCCTTTGCCAGGTCCCGCAAGTACATGCCCATGTACAGCTGGTAAGACTGGACACGGCAAGCAAGCATCGAGCCCTGGAAGCACTTTCTACCAAACGCATCCAGGTTCCAGGCCTCCCAGCCGGGGGGCACCGCAGAGTGCATCTTCTGGCTTTTCAGACGATGGATGGCCGATTCCACCACCATGGAATGGTGTGGTAGCTGTGCCTTCTGAAAACAAGGGCTCTTACGGAGTCGATAAATGGAATTGGCCCGCTTGCTTAGAACCGGCGCCGAGGCCGGTGCCTCCCACATCCGGAAGAGGAGCCATTCCAGCATCGGAGGAACCGGAACAGTAAAGGCCTCCTTCGGAGGAGAGTCATACTGGAGGGCCTCGGGCTCTTCGGCTCGAGGCTCCTCATCGGGGTCCGCCGGGATTGCCAAAGCAGTGGCCATAGCCCGAACAAACTCCGAGAACGGGGTATCCTCCAGAGGGTATCTACTCCGGGGCTCAGACTGGGGTGAGTCTGACGGGACGCACCGAGTCTTGAAGGTATCGGGGGACTCCTCGTCCTCCGTCTCCCAGGCGGATTCGTCTGAAGAGGAGTCGGGCTCCGACCGCGCGGGGCCCGGCAGCACCCACCACGATGCCGAAGGCACCAGTGTCGACGCCCTCGGTCCCGACTGGGAGGTCGAGAGTGACCGCGACCGAGGACGACCTCGAGCCTTCATGGTCTCGAGTATCGGCTCGGTCTCCGGGGTCGACTTCGACGTCGATGTCCCGGTGGTCGGGGGAGATGCGCCAGCGAGGCTGGCCATCAGCACCCGCTGCTGATCCATGAAGGCAGACAGTCTGCACTCCAAGGCTGTCAGCCTGAGACTCAGCTCAGGAGACTCAGCAGCCACCGACTTGGGCCCCGGCGGCGGCTCCCTGGGAGGAGAGTCCTCGAGGACAACAGGACTTATGTGTCCAGCAGACTCCGGCTCCACACGAGGTACTTTCGACGGCTTCTTCTGTTCCACGGGCCCGGGACGGCGGTCCGAGACCTAGCCCTCGAGGAGCCAGCGATCTCCTCCAACGCTGCCATCGCGAGCCGCTTCTTCCTCTTTCGCTCCCGCTCGGGGGACTCCCCTGTCCGAGGAACCCCGACGATGCTCGGGGTCAGACTCCTGAGACGTCGAGGCCTCAGACGAGGTCCGGGCCCGGTCGGAGGCCGAATCAGAGAAAAGCCTTTCCTTTTGGTGCTGACGACTTCGCAGTGCCTTAGTGGACATTTTGCCACACGGTCCACAGATCTTAGGATCATGATCAGGACCGAGGCACCAAAGGCAGCAGTCGTGTGTGTCAGTGAGAGACAATTTCTTGTACCGATCACACTTCTTAAAACCACTGGAGGCCATCAGGGAAAAAAGAGCCCCCGCGAGGTCAAAGGACCGGCCTTCCAGGGAAAAAGAAAAAAGGGCGCGAACGCCAGCCACGAAGGGCAAAAACCGAAAAAATAAGATCGGGCTCGATACTGGTGTACCGAACACGGCGGGAAGGGGAACCGGCGTCGAACCGGAAAAGAAACCGCGAAGAAATCGCAGGGATTCGAAGAAAAAATCTAACTGTTTTCCGGGTGAACTAGGACACACGTCCAACGGGCTCCAGGGAAAAAGAGAGACTGAGCAAGATGGCACCTTTAGGCGGGAAGGGGACCGCGCATGCGTGCAGTATTCCCAAAGGCTTTCATAGAAAGCTGGGGAAATGCTCCGCAGGGGCTCCATCGGTGTAGATGTCACCCATATGTGAGGACTGACTTCCTGCTTGGTCCTGGAGAAAACATGTCTTCAGGAAGGGATTTATGGAGAGTACTAATCAATGGTGGTGAGGGCTCCAAGACGATGTCTTGGAGGTCATTGGAATGTAGGAATTGATGATCGGAATCAGAAGTGTCTGGATCCGATGCCAGAGAGTATCGCCGATGCCGATGGCTACATGAGCGGTTGTGATGCTCCTTGATGCCCTCGGGGGCCAATCGCTGTGCAGACCAGTGGTCTTCTGTGGTCAATGCCGACACCGGGTCCAGTACTGATACCTCAATGCATCGATGCCAAAGGCAAGAACCGATGTCACATGTTGCACCAGAGTGGGTAGAGTCATCGAGATTGCATTCCTGGGGCTGTCAGTGTTAATGGCACCGAAGCCGCCAGAACAGCCGCAATGGTCTTTTCCAAGGACAGCATACTCTAATCCAGGAAGGTAGCCTGCATCTGGTCCAATGAAAGAATGGGGCTGGGCACCACCATACCAGAGCAAAGCATCTTGTGCGTCCTGAATCCCCATCGAGTCTTTGGAGGACAAGTCCTCCCGCCGGGGATGCCTGGACCGATGACCAGATTCAGAGGAAGTCCTGCACTATTCCTGGTGAGTCAAACGGGACCTTTCTCTGGATTCCCGAGACTTTCCCGAGGGGTCCTTGGACTTTTCTCTCGGTTCCTTCAGTTTCTCAGAGGAGTCTCGGGTTTCTGACTTATCTTTTGGAGGCTTAGGAGGAAATGTGGTTTTCTTGGTCATCTTCTCTGAGTGCCTTGACTCCTTGGAGTGCTCTGAACTGTGGGAGCAGGAAGATGCTATGGATGAAGTAGAGGACAATGACAACGAGTCCGAAGGGAAGAGTTCCCCAAACCTTTTGGTTCGGTTCCCTAGGCCCCTCTTCGTCATCTGCTTGCAGAGGAAGCAGTCTTGGGGAATATGGTCGGGAACAAGGCACTTCACACACCTGTCATGTTTGTCGGTAACCGAGATGGTGCTGGAGCAGTTGGTGCATTTTTTGAAACCGCTGGAGGGTTTTTCCATCTTAAGAAGGTGGGCAAGGCCCAAAGGGCATGAGGATCTGAGAAAAAAATAAAGAAGTTGGTTTTTTTTAAAAAGAAAAAAATAGCAATACTGCTGCGGTTAGGCAGAGCGGTTAAGGAAAAGTTTTTAGAAGTTCTTTCCTGCGGTGATAGGGTAGTGACCCATTGGCTCCGCGGAAAAAGAAGAACTGAGAAGAGGGAGTTGGGAGAGCGGGAAGGCAGCAGCGCAGATGCAGTGGAGTGCTCCCAAAGGCTTTCCTATTGGTAGCTGGGGGAGCTTCCTGCATGGGCTCTGTCGGTACCCGATGTCACCCATATGCGAAGACTATATTCCTGCTTGCTCCTGGAGATGTAAAATTTCACCTTCCTTATCATCTTGCTAGACCAGTCCAGACAAGTGGGACGTACCAAAGCTACTCCTCAACTGGGAGGGACGAAACAGCCACTGTAAGAAGACAAAAATACCTCATAGGTAGAAAGAGATGACAAAGTTGACAGCCTGGAGAAACCCCAAATTCTGCCTGGGACTACCCCATGCTTGGGCGGAAGGACAGACCTACCAATAAACAAACAGATAAAGGCCTCAGCCTCACCAAGTCAACGTACCAATGTGAATTCAGAAAACCGCCCATATCTCTGGGCAGATTCCATTTGCTTTATGTGCAAATTCCTTGCAGAAAAAGCAGAACACAAGGCAAGATCCCCATCCTCATTGGCACTCTCCCCAGCGAATGAATGACTAAAATGGATGGATAACAACCCTGGAGAACTCTCGAACAGAGAAGTATGGACTGAAACATGAAACAGTCTGCTACCTTGAAATGTAGTCTCCTGCTGAGAGCAGAAAAGCACAGATTGAAGCATGACAAAGACTGCTACCTTGAAATGCATCCTACTATAGAGAGCTGCTTTAGGGAAAGCTTCCAAAGGTGGTACCATCGAATGAACTAGCATCCGCAAGTAAAGAACATCGCAAAAAGGTGACGCATGATCAAAGGGAGGGTGGTCGGACAATAAAAAAGGGCACCCGCCCCCCCCCCCATGGCAATAGCAAAGAGGCTGAAGATGCCTAAGCCCCATGCAGAACAAGCATTCCGTTTATAACTATGCCCCCCCCCCCTTTGCGGGTCTGTGAGAGGGAAAGCAGGTCAACCCACAGGAGACCTTCACGGAGTAGGCCCTTTCAACCACCCAGGAACAAAGGCAGTGCTGCCAGGAAAAGCCCAAGTAGAGCATACCACTTCTAATGCAGCAATTCATGGTTGAACCTCGATCCGACGATGGACAACTAGAGCAGGACTGCTGCCACCTAATCAGAGAACTGACCCCTGGGAGATGAATGCCTACTGACCGCCATCCCATGAGAGATGTGGAAGGCCTATGGATGGAGGACTCCACTCCTTCAGAAGGGGAACATGGCAATTAAGAGACCCCAGGCTGAAGGCCTTTGTAGCAAACATTCAAACCCAGAAAGAATAAGAACAGAACTCTCTCGCTGAAGTATCCTCCCTGAAAGCTGATATAAACCCCCATATGGCACAGCAGGAAATATCCAAACTACCTGGCACGAAGAACAACTAAGAAAATGCAGTGAAAGGGCAGCAGCCTAAGACAGTAGACTATTTACCACATCCGCAATGTGGACCCCTGACCTTGCACTGAGGAACCCAGGCAGAGAAACCTCGGCCAAACTAGCAGCCCTCAATTAAAATCTCAGACCCCCATGATGAAAAAGGGAGGCTGATACGAAAGACCTGTGAACTACGAGACCACTGAAGCAGCAGTACAGACAGGATCTGAATAACAAGGTCCAAGACAGGTGACATAATGCCAGACACTGCAGAACCTCACAGCAACTTTAAAAGGCCCTGAGCTGATAGACACACCTGCTCCACCTCACAAATACAAGTGTGGAGAGACTGGCACACATGAACAGAGACTAGATTGCTCTTGTCGTGGCCCCACTACCTCACTGCAAGCATTGAGAAAGAACTGCTTGGCCTGAGATTGTGGGTGTCAGTGAAGGAATATTTGTGAAGGCTGCCTTATCTGTGGATAAAGGCTAGCTGAACCTCCATGGCTGGGTCATCTGTGAGAGTAGCACTATCAAGATCTCTGAAAAAGAGACTGCACTGCCAACTGGAAGGGCAGGATGATAAACCAAAATGATCCCCCAGAATGACTGAGGGGAAGGCTGGCTTATCTGTGGGCATAGCACCACCAAGATCTTAGACTGCATTGCCAACTGGAAGGGCAGGATGCTAAAGTAAAAACGATCACCCGACCATCTGCATAACTGCTCAAGATGCCTCCATAAAAAAAAGAGACAGCACCTTGGAAGGAATGAAGAAAGGTCTGTAGACCAGCGAGATCAGCACATGGACAAGGAAGAGTATCTGCCAAATAGTATGGTGACCTTACAGTCCTCAAATGTCTGAAGGTCTGACAAGAGAAGCTTGTCTGAACAGGCTCAAGGGCAGCTTAGACTGAAAGATAGCTGTAGTGGCCAGGTGCCAACTCCAAGTAATGGTGGAAGCACCACTGGCCTGACATTGCCTCCATCTAGAAGGCCACAATTACCTAATTTTGGTATAAGACAAACACTTAAGAGAAGCACTGAATCCAGAGCATGAGCCACTAAGGGCCACAGACTGATGCCCATTGTTGTTTCCCCTACCGGAGGCCAGGCTGAAACCAGGAAAGCGAAGGGCACTGCAACCCATTGCTCTTTGGCCCTAAGGAAAACTATTCTGCCCTCTACCAGAAAGGTTGTGTACTTCAGCAAGGCACCTCACAACCGCTGCCTTCAAGGCAGTGACAATGGGAAGTTAAGCTGCCCATCCCAATCCGCCCGTTCAAATCATTATGGTCGAGGACTGAAAACTTTTCAAACAAGGAACAGCCTTTCATCTTCTAGAACTTTTTGGAAAAATGAACCAAAAGTTTTCCTTCATGGCAGAAAGGCAATTCTTAAAAAGGACAAACAGCATGGAAACTGTATACCTTTTGGGAATATGACCAGCATTTGTGAACCGGATTGGCACTGTAACCTGGTTTGGCTGCTACTGGAAGCAGAACACCGGGCTTGACAAATCTCTGATCTGTGCTCATACTCCCCCTCCTCGAATGCCAATGCAGAAACGGAAGGTTCTCAGAGAACTGAGGAAACTGCAGAAACCTCTCATTTTGACAGGATGGCGACTCGAGCTGCAGAGAACATGGAGATGCCATGCCAGACAAGATGGTGGCCGCATCCACAAAGACAGCAACTAAAATAACAGAATCCCATCGATCAGAGACACAAACCTCCAAACGACACAGGAGCAGCTGAAAAAAAAATCTATAGATCTCCACCACGCTCTCACCCATGCACCTGAGGACCTCGTAAGGGGGCTGTGGTGGCTGAGGTGATTATGTTAACATAGTGCATAGGGCTGTGTTCATATGGTGCTGCAGTGGCCGATGGCCATGGCTTGCAGTGACACAGGGCCGCAATGGCCACAGGCCCTGTGCTTTGAGCTTACCGATTTCGTGAACAAAGAGGAGAAATCAAGTACACGACCCACAGGCTGCAGGCTCTCACCAAGATAGGAGAAAAGGAAGGCAGCAGAAGAAAGGCATGACACCACAGCAAGGAAGGTCCCCCCCCCCCCCCCCGGAGTGAAGATCAGATCACTTCATGCATCCACCAACGCCCTGTGCTGGTAAATGCACAACCTCACAGGCTCCATCTTAGAACAGGCTCTAACTAGAGCAGTGTTGGACAGAAACAGCTCCACTGACTCCTCTTAGGCACTAGTGTTATAAGGGTTTGAATCTACCTCTGAAGCATCTCAACTGACCTCTCTTAGGCACAGGAGTGCTAAAGGTACGCATGCTCCTCCGTAACAGCACCTCAACTATCTCCGTTTAGGCACAGAAGAGATGGAAATGCACAGATGCCTTAGGCGCATGGTTCCTTTTGTAGAAGCACCTCTATTGTCACCTCTTAGGTACAGGAGTGCTGTAGGCGCAGGTTCATGCTGTAGCTGCACATCAACTGACTTCTTAAGCACAGGAGTGCTGGAAATGCATAATTTCTCATAGCAGTACCTCTACTGTCCTCTCTTAGGCACAGGAGTGTTTTAGACGAGTGGGATTCCTTCTTAGTAGTCCCGCAACAGTCATCTCAGACACAGGAGTGCTACCGGCAGTGTGGAGGGGGAAGAGGGAGAAGTAAGGTGAAACTTCACTTGTTTTTTTTACTTTTTAAAGAAATTAAAGAATTAAGCTAGCAAAGCCCTAACCAGGGAAACCTACTTCACCAGAAAGCACAGTTACTTACCTGTAACAGGTGATCTCTGGGAACAGCAAGAATAAGTCTTCACATATGGGTATCGTCGGTACCGACGGAGCCTGCACGGGAACGCTCCCAGCGTCCAATAAGAAAGCTTTTGGGAGCATCCCACAGCGCCTGCGTGCTGCCTTCCTGCCTTTCCCAACCGCCTCTCTCCAGTTTGAGTTTTAAAGCTGAGACAAAGAGAGAGAGAGGGAAGGAAAGATAGATAGAGAGATACAACTCCTAGGGAAGGTGGGTGGGTTGTGAAGACTTATTCCTGCTGTTCCCAGAGATCACCTGTTACAGGTAAGTAACTGTGCTATCTCCAGGAACAAGCAGGAATGAGTCTTCACATATGGGGACTCCCTAGCTGCAGATGCCAGGGAGACCCCAGAGTTGTGTATCCTTGAAAAGGGCTCCACCTCCCCCCATGGATCTCTGGCATCCAACCAGGGTAGGTGGGTAGGAGTTGATTAGGAATGGAACAGGTGTTTGAGAACAGCCTGACCAAACGAGGCATCCCGGCGGGAGTCCTTGTCCAAACAGTAATGGGCTGTGAAGGTATGAACCGAGGCCCAGGTGGCCCCTCGACAGATTTGGTTGATGGACACAGAGTTTAGGTGAGCCATTGAGGCTGCCATGGCCCTCACATTGTGAGCTGTGACATGGCCTTCCAGAGAAAGGTTCCTACTTTGGTAGGCAAAAGAAATACACTGAGCAATCCAGTTGGACAGTGTTCTCTTAGAAACTTGAAGTCCTAAATGGGAAGGATCAAAAGCAACAAAGAGTTGAGAAGACTTTCTATGTTGCTGTGTTCTTTGTAAGTAAAAGGCGAGAGCTCTTTTACAATCCAAAGTATGAAGATTCCTCTCTGCACTTGATGCATGAGGTCCTGGAAAAAAGACAGGTAAGTATACCTCCTGGTTCAGATGAAAAGGCGAGACCACTTTGGGCATAAAGTGTGGACTGGTCCTGAGGACTACCTTATCATGATGGAACCTTGTATAAGGAGGATTAGCCACCAAGGCTTGCAGCTCACTGATGCGACGTGCTGAGGTGACTGCATTGAGAAAGATAACCTTCCAAGAAAGAAATTTCAAGGAGGTGGTGGCTAAAGGTTCAAAGGGTGGCTTCATAAGCTGGCCAAGAACCAGATTTAAGTCCCATGCCACTGGAGGTGGTCTAATGGGAGGTTTCGTTAAAAGAAGGCCTCTCATGAATCTTGCTATAAGAGGATGAGAGGAAACAGGCTGTCCATTGAGAGGCTTGAGGGACGCTGCAATAGCACTCAAATGGACTCTTACCGAATTCGTTTTGAGGCCTGCATGGGAAAGATGCAGAAGATACTCTAGTAAAGAATTCAAAGGTATTGCAAGAGGGTTAAGACCCTTCTCTGAACACCAAATGGTAAATCTTTTCCATTTGAAAGCATAGGAACGTCTAGTGGAAGGCTTTCTAGAAGCATGAATAATATCTCTGACTTGCTGAGAGAGATGGAAAACTTGAAGGTCTAGGCCTTCAGCAACCAGGCCCTGAGATGGAGAGACTGGGGGTTTGGGTGCCACAATGTTCCGTCTTCCTGGGAGAGAAGATCTGGAGCAGAGCCCAACTCCATGGACGGAGCTTGAGAGAGATGCAGAAGTAGAGGGAACCACGCTTGGCGTGGCCAATGTGGTGCTATGAGGATCATAGAACCTCGGTCTCTCTGAAGCTTGAACAGTGTTTTGGGAATTAGGGGAATGGGTGGAAAGGCATAAAGGAAGTCTTGACCCCAGTGAAGGAGGAAGGCATCCTTGGCCTGAACTCCCTGACACGGAATCCTGGAACAGAACCGGGGAAGTTTGGCATTCCACGGACTTGCAAATAGGTCTATGTCTGGGGTTCCCCAAATTCGAAAAATCCTGGCTACCTGGTCCCTGTGGAGGGACCATTCGTGTGGAAGCAGAACTCGACTGAGTCTGTCTGCCCAAGAGTTTTGAACACCTGGAAGATATACTGCCATAAGATGAATCTGATGCTCTCTGGCGAAGGCCCACAGTCGCAAAGCTTCGTTGCAAAGCCACAGAGAGCCAGTCCCTCCCTGCTTGTTTACATAGAACATGGCTACTTGATTGTCCGTGTGGATGAGGACTGTCCTGTAGCTGAGCAGGGAGTGGAACACTCAGAGCTAAGAAAATTGCTCTGAGTTCCAAGAGATTTATGTGTAGTGAAGTCTCCTGTGGAGACCAGATGCCCTGGGTGGAGAGATCTTGCAGATGAGCTCCCCAAACCATTGGAGAGGCATCTGTTGTAAGGGTTGCTTGGGGAAGTGACTGTTGAAAAGGGGACCCCAGCAACAGGTTTTGAGAGGACTTCCACCACTGGAGAGACCAAAAAAGGCGACTGGAGTTTGCTATTTTGTCCGACAGGCAACTTGATGCCTGAGTCCATTGGGTCGACAAAGTCCATTGAGCTGCCCTCATGTGAAGGCGAGCATATGGAACCACATGCACAGTGGATGCCATGTGGCCTAAGAGTTGTAACATTTCTCGAGCAGTTAAAAGGGGCTTTAACTGTATTTGGGAGGCTAACTGCACCAAGCGTAGGCAACGGGCCTGAGGAAGATAGGCCCTTGCAGTTGTGGTATCCAACAAAGCCCCTATAAACTCGAGGGACTGAGTAGGGGTGAGACTGGATTTTGGGATGTTTATTACTAGTCCAAAATACCGAAGGACACGCATTGTGCAGGTTAGACAAGTCTTGGCCTCTGCTTGAGATGGAGCTCGAATGAGCCAGTCGTCCAGATATGGGAAGACGAATATTCCTAGAGTGCGTAGAAATGCAGCTACTACTGCCATGCATTTCGTGAACACCCTTGGTGCAGAGGCCAGACCAAAGGAAGCACCCTGTACTGGTAGTGCTTTCCTTGAAAAAGGAACCAAAGGAACCTTCTGTGAGTTGGATGGATGAGGACATGGGTGTACGCATCCTTGAGATCTAGAGAACAAAGCCAGTCCTGACTCTGAAGGTATGGAAGCAGAGCACTGAGAGAAATCATCTTGAATTTCTCCTTGAATAGAAATTTGTTCAATTCTCTGAGATCTAAGATGGGTCTGTAGCCCCGTGTTTTCTTTGGAATAAGAAAATAAGGGGAGTAGAACCCTGTGCCTTGTTGAAGAAGAGGTACTTCTTCTATTGCCCCTTGGGCAAGAAGGATGGCAATCTCCTGACCTAAAAGATTGAGGAGAGATGTTGGAGAATTGAACTGTTTCACCATGGTGTGAGGGGGCAGGCTTAAGAAATAAAGCTTGTACCCTCTTCCCTTATGATGGAGAGTGTCCATTGCTCTGCTGTGATTTGCTCCCATCTGGGAGCAAAGTAAGTCAACCTTCCTGGGATGGTAAGGGGCTCTGGTCCTTCCAGAGCTAGAAAGGCTAAGTTCTCTAGTTCCGAGGAGGCTGAGGCTGCTGGGCCGTGGAAGGTCTAGCTGCCTTTGACTTGGCCTGTTTGGGTGGTTGCTGACGCTTGGCAGCAAAACGACGTGCAGAAGATGCCTGCTGACCATAAGTAGGATAGTATCTTCCCTTTTTGGAAAAAGATGTCTTTTTAAACAATCTTTTCTTAACAGGAGCAGAGGTAGACTTTGAAAGTCGATCCAAAGCAGAGTTTTCAGCATCCATCTGATTGGCCTTTGCTTGCCAATCCTTACCAAAAAGGTTTTCACCTGTACAAGGGAGATTTCCCAATTGATCTTGGACCCAGAGCTCCAAATCAGAAGCTTGTAGCCAAGCAATTCTGCATGCCCCTATGGCAATAGCTGAAGCTCTGCTTACACACTCAAAAGAGTCAAAGGCTGCACGGTTGGAAAATTTGGAGACATCTTGGGCATGTTTGAGCCAAGTGAGAAACTCCTGTCTTTTATCCTCTGAAATGAAAGGGGTTAAAGTCTGCCAAAAGCATCCAGGGTCCTGCATTCACGCCCTGGAGGATTAGATGAGTGTCTTTTTGCACTCTTGATCTTCTTCATGGCAGACTCTACCACAATAGAGTGGTGAGGAAGCCGAGTCTTGTGGAAGCCAGGACAAGGAGGGACACGATACATGGTGTCTAACCTGCGAGAATGAGGAGAGGTGGTGAGAGGTGTCTCCCACATCCTCAACATGAGATCATACAGAATCTCATGAACAGATAAAGTAGCTGCCTCCTTAGGAGCTTTAGGATATTGTAAAATATCCAACTCCTTGGCTCTGGGTTCTGACTCAGGGGCCACTGTGATAGAGAGGCCCCTAGCCACTTCCCTAACAAAGTCTTGAAAAGACAAGTCTTCTGGAGGAGACATTCTTCGTTTAGCTGAAGAAGACTCCTGAGGAAGAAGTATCGATTCTTCTACAGAACCCTCAGACTCATCAGAGTCAAAGTATCGCCTGTCTGGATGCTCCTGTAAAGCCTGATAACCGTATCGAGTGGGATCGACATCGGGAGTAATCGGTACCGGTTCGGTACCGATGGGCATCATGGGACAGGGTACCGTTGCAGTCGACACCGAAGCCGATGTCAATGCAATTGGTACCGGTACCGATGCCGGTACCAGCAACGGGGATTGTTGCGGTACCGGAGGCGTCGCAGCCTGTATGAAAGCTGTTAAGGTGCGCTGCATGGTCAGAATCTTCTGATCCATCGACACCACCAGAGTCTGAATGTTTGTACCAGTGGGAGCCACCGGTACCCCAGAACACGGCAACAGGTGATCTGTCGAGGCCGAGCCATCGATGTCAACCTGTGACCCCATAGATAATGCTTTGGAAGCCGGAGCTTCCTGCTGGGGTAATTTTGCCGGTGCGGAATCCTCGAGGGCAAGCCCGGAGGCATCTCGATGCTTGGAGGGAGTTCTACCCTTCGAGGACCGGCCAGATTTATGCTTGGTTACCTGAGATCCATGGGAGGAAGAGGAGGCCCTGGAAGATGTCGATGCTACCGAAGCTGCATCAGAGGGAAACAGGGTACTGAGCTTGGCTGCTCGGTTCTGCCGACCTCTCTTAGACATCATGGTACAGGACATACAATCCGTGATGGAATGGTCAGGTCCCAAACATTTTAGACACCAGTCATGGGTGTCGGTGACAGAAATAGTACCGCCACATTTTGTGCATTTTTTAATCCCAGAAGCGGGCTTCTCCATAAGAAAAATATTTTTTAGGCCTAGGGCCCAAAAACTGAAAATGCACAGTAGAGATAAAACTTTTTTTTTTTTTTTTTTTGAAAGAAAGAAAAGAAAGACCGGCGTTACCGGTCCGACGAAGAAGGCAGACGCGACACAAAAGAATAAAGAACTTCTTCTGCGGTGACAGGAACATGACCTGCTGGCTCCGCGGAAAAGAAGAATTGGAGAGAGGCGATTGGGAAAGGCGGGAAGGCAGCATGCAGGCGCTGTGGGATGCTCCCAAAAGCTTTCTTATTGGACGCTGGGGAGCGTTCCCGTGCAGGCTCCGTCGGTACCGACGATACCCATATGTGAAGACTCATTACTGCTTGTTCCTGGAGATGCTGGAAACTCCAGAGGGGTGTACAAAATATCCCCCTAGAGACATCCGCTGACAGGCCTAACCAAAAGGCATCCTTCAGGATGGCTGTCCAGGGGCCCAGAACTCCAACTGCACTGGTTAGCAACCACCATCTGCTCCACTTACCTGTCTCTCAGCTGTTTCTAATTGGTTATCAGATAACATCCTTCACCTAAACATCACTAAATCGGCAGCTATTTGGTTTACTTTCCATAGTCCTATCCCCCCCCTCCCCGGTCCCCTCTCTCCCAGGTTCTCCACTTCCCCTAGTTGACTCTCTGTGGTATCTTGGTGTCATCCTGGACTCAGCTCTGTCAATGGCATCCCTTTATAGCAACAGGATAAAATCAAAATAAACTCAACTATCTCTTATATCTCAAAAAAATAGGGATGACCTGCACGGAGCAGTGGGTACACCCCTAAACAAAGGCTAGGGGAGAGGTTATCTGCATGGAGCAGCAGGTGCACCTACTCTTGCCACCTTGCTGGGCAGACTAGATGGGTCATGCTGGTCTTTATCTGCCATCATATATTATGTAACCAGTTTTTTTCCCATGCCAAGTTTCATCCCATTCCATTAAATTTTTGGAGAGCTATTTTGCAGAAGACAGGCATTCTACACCTTTCTGATACATTTTCTGATGGAAAGCCGAGAGCAAATAAAGCTTCTGTGGGTAAGTGATCATTTACTTTGCTGGCAAACTTGATGACAAATCTTGGGATAGAGGGGAGCTGGTGGGTTTGTTCATTGGGAAGTAAGCAAAAATATCATCGTAAAATATACCAAATAATCTTAAAGGTCTTTATATTAGTTTAGGTATCCCTACAACTAAACTCACTCAAACAAATACGCAGACAGCAGCCCAGCAGTGAGGTGGGGGTTATTCAGTCTTTTGCAATGTGACACATGCCTAATCTCCCAGTTGATGACAAGTTATGTGTGTGCACCTGATGTAAAGAGCACCTGACTCAGAGGAAGAGTTTGATCTCTGGAGACTAGAGTAGCAGACTTGAAGGAGAGGAGGAAGACAAAGAGATGTATAAAGGAGACCTAGAAAGACATAGCAGAAAAGTCCTTCTTCTAGCCTGGCAGCCTCAGTGCTGCCTTGGAGGAGAGAGGTCACTTGGAAGAAGAGCATCACCTTGGTGTTGCAAGAATTGATCCTGAAGCCAGGACCTGCCCATAGGATTCAATATCTTCTCACACAGAGTACGTGTTTGCAGGGACTTCTACATAGGAGGGAAGGGTCAGGAGGCTATTTTAGTTGGCAATTTGATTATTAGGCATGTAGATGGCTGGTGAGCATGAGTATCACTTGGTCACTTGGCTGCCTGGTGCAAAGGCAGCAGACCTCACATATCACCTATATAGGATATTAGACAGTGTTGGGGAGGAGCTGGCTGTTTCGGTACATGTGGTCACCAACAACAGGAAAAGTGCATAAGGGAGGATCTGGAAGTGAAATGTAGGCTTTTAGGTAGAAAACTTAAATACAGGACCTCTAGGGTAGCATTCTCAGAAATGCTCCCTTTTCCACATGCAGGACCCCAAGAGGCAGGTGGAGTTCTGAAGTCTCAATGTGTGGATGAGACAATGGTGCAGGGAAGATGGCTTTAGATTTATTAGGAACTGGGCAACATTCTGGGGAAGATGAAGCTTTTTCCAGAAGAATGGGCTCCACCATAATCAGAGTGGAACACCATGGTGCTGTCACCAACAGAACTCTGTAAATAAATCAAGGTCAGACCAAAAATATATAAAACAAGAGCCTAAACTTTTTATGTTGGAACGTTTGTTATGAAGAAATCATTTCGTGAAAAACAAACCTTTCCTTTTAATAATTTAATATGGTGTGAACACAGTACTGCATTTTGGGGTCTCTTCACATTTGCAGGAGCTCTGTCAACGCTCAGTAATGAAAGCTTCAAAATCACAAATTCGAATCACAATGAAGTAGGTAGATGAAACCCGTTTTTTAAAGCACCCAATAAAGACAGCAGGTGATGACATTGATAACCATATCAAATTTGGTTGGACGACAGTCATAAAAATGAAGAACAGAGTAAAACGTAGCTCCACCAATCAAATTCTTAATTAAGATCCCTAAAAAAATCAATAAAAATGAAGGACAGTCTAAAAGAGGATCAACCAATTTAATTCTTGATTAAGATCCCAAGGAGTAACGGTTTGTTCCAAATATTGTAATCTGGATTCTCGATCACCTCCCCGCAGATCAAAGGGGACATGATCAATGATACGCCAGCCTAAATAAGAAAAAATGTGATTCATCTGTATACAATGATTTACCATCAGGGCTGATAAGACTTTATTAATCGTTGAAAGATGTTTGTAAAGACGAGTTTCTGCTGAGCAAATGGTACAGCCAATATATTTCAATTCGCAAGAGCAAATAATCAAATATACAACAAAAGACAATAAGCAGGTCGTATGCCATCGAGTATGGTATATCTTAGCAGTGGTGTCATCAGTCCAGCTCTAACCTGTCAAGGTAGCATCACAAAATTTGCAATTATCACATCTAAAATGGCCTGGTGTAAAATGGATATCAAGAGGTCTGTCCTCGATAGTTGCAGCGTGTACTACATAATCCCTAAGATTTCAGCCCCTATATATATGCCATCATAATCTCCCCCAGAAGCAATCATGAAGTAATAACATGCCAATATCTTTTGAGTAGCGCTGTTACATGATAGGCACCAGACATATACGGTGTGACGCCCACAATCTTATCAAATGAAAAGCCTTGGTTGATTCAGTCGATGAAGATCTATCACTTAATAGCTATTCACGATAGGAGAATCTGGCATGTCTATACTGTATGTCTGGGATATCACTTTTTCAGGATAGCCTTTGTCCAATAAACAACGAAGATCACTAGAATGATGTTTAAATTTCTCCAAAGTGGAGCAAACTAATCTAAGGCGGAAAAATTGACCTAAAGGGAGACCTCTCTTGGGGGGCCTGGATGAAAACTGGGATATCGCAGAAGATTATTCCTCTGGACAGGCTTCCAAAAAGTTTATAAACTATCACATCCATAAACTCAATCTGATCATCATTAAATTTCGCTATAAATTGAATATTAGATTTTATGGTGTTAACCCAATTCAAAAAGGATTGCAAATCCTCTATGGAGCCCTTCCATAAGAAAAAAGATATCGTCAAAAAAATGAACCCATAAAATAATATGTCCATACCAACAAGATGTGTAAATGAAAGATGAATTAAAGTGTGCCAGGTATAATGTGGCCACGGAAGGTGCTACCATAGCCCCCATTGCTATACCAAAAGTCTGCAAATAAAATGTAGTGTCACACAAAGTAATTTTTGGACAAAACAATTTCCAACAATTGCATCAAAAAAAAAGTTAGGTATTCTGGAGGAAAGATCCATAGGATGGTTAGCAATCACAGTTAATGCTTCAGATTGATCAATGATGGTATATAGTGAGGTTACATCCATCGTCACTAAAGTTGTATGTTACAAATCACAAGAAAACGATTGTAATTGGGTGATAAAGTGTGAAGTGTCCCGAACAAAGGAAGGGACCTGCGCTGCTGACTTGTGAAGGAAACAGTCACAAAATGGGACAAAGGCTCAAAAATGGAATCTCTGCATGATACTATGGGCCTTCCAGGGGTGGCTACTAAAGATTTGTGAATTTTAGGAACAGTGTAAACCTGGTATTTTTGGATGAGTTTTAATCAAAAAATGCATACTCCTTACTAGTTAACCAGCCCACAGAGAACACTCCAGACATCAATTCAGACATCATGGTTTTCAAATCAAAAAGTAGGATCAGAGGAAAGAAGCTGAAAATATTTTGTGTCAGCCAATTGTAATAATAGGTTTTGATGATAGACATCTCTATCTTGTATAACTACTGTACCACCTTTGTCCACGTTTTGGATCACTATATCAGTCCTGTTTGCCAATTCTTTACGTGCACCTCACTTTGAAGTAGTAAGATTGAAAAAAAGGCTTCCTATGTATGTCCTCCAATTTTTTTAATTTGGTCAATATCAATTGTTGAGAAGTCAATACAATAGGATCAGAGGGTCCCAGAAGAAACCATTTGGAAGAATATTTTTTTTTTATCACCGATATTTCAGGTACCAAAGAGAGTTTTGAAAAATATTCAATAACCTGCGATTTCTGGAAGCATTTGTGTAAAGCCTGCCTCATTTTGAAACCATTAAATGGAACTGTTGGTACAAAGGATAATCCTAAATTAAGGACCTGTTCTTGTATCTCTGTTAATGGAACTAGAGTCAAGTCAATGACTGCACTCTGGAGCGAACTCTGGTCATGGGACACCCCCCCCCCCCCCCATAATCTTGTTGATAATTTTGCCGAAAATCTTGACTTTGACATTTGCCTCTGTGAAAATCCTGTTCACGTGTTGAAAAGTCCTGATCAGTGCATTGGTGAGAAGGCTTATAACGTGATCTACCTGAGGACGTGCTGTCATCAGTATCAGAAGTGCTATCAAAGTAACTTGTTTTTTATGTAGATCAATTTTATGTCTCCACGTATATACCCAATTATTATTATAATCACATTTGTCCCTGTTAAACTTTATTTTTTATATTTTTTTTATTATTGAAATATTCATGATTACCACAAGTAAACAAAAAGAAAAAAAAAAGAATTCCCCATTACATGATTACCAAAAGAAATACAACCATCTAGAAACATAGAAAACTCAATAGTCCACATCATAGGGAGATACAACTAGGACAAAGCATACCAATTATTCAAAAAAACCCAATTAACATCCCGCCTAGACACCCCATTAGACAAACATTTTAAGGTGAGCTCTTACCTACCGAATTGCTCTAACTGCAAAACCTCAATAAATATATATCTATTTCAAGAGTAAGTAACATAACATTTACAAAGAAATCCTGTTAAACCTTTTAATCTTTATATCCCTCAAATATTCATGAAATTGTGTCACTTATGGGGTAAGCTCATCCATCTGGGATTTAAAAACAACAGATAAATCTAACTTCAACTGTGCTTCCATCAATGACACTTATTTAATAGTTTCCTCCTCAATAACCAAATGTTCACCTAAAGCAGTGTTACTTACCTGTAACAGGCGATCTCTGGGAACAGCAGGAATAAGTCTTCACATATGGGTACGTCGGTACCGACGGAGCCTGCGTGGGAACGCTCCCCAGCGTCCAAAAAGAAAGCCTTTGGGAGCATCCCACACGCATGCGCGCTGCCTTCCTGCCGATTCACTTCCCTCTCATCAGTTGGGTTTGTAGCTGAGACCGAAGGAGGGAAGTAGACAAATTAGAGAGAGAGAGAGAGAGAGAGAGTTGTGGGCTGTGAAGACTTATTCCTGCTGTTCCCAGAGATCACCTGTTACAGGTAAGTAACTGTGCTATCTCCAGGAACAAGCAGGAATGAGTCTTCACATATGGGGACTCCCAAGCTAGAGATGCCTGGAGGAGGCCCTAGCATGTTGCAAATCTAATGGATGGGCCTTGCTATTCCCTAGAACCTCAGGCATCCAAGGGATGGAGTGTAGGAGTTGAAGTAAAAAGGGGTGTGCTGTGGAACAGCTTGACTAAACAAGGAGTCTAGAGGAAAATCCTTGTGTAGACCATAATTGTTAGTAGATATTGAATTTAAATTTCTAATGTGGACCTTACTGAAACGTATTGCAAAAGTATTTGCTGAGGCTAATATGGGTCTTATGCTGAGAGCCAGCAGATTATCCTCATAGAAAAAAATACCTCACTGTGAAGTAGAGGAAAATAAATTTTGCAATACAGGCAGAGGTCAGAAGCCTTAATGGCTAGAAGTAATCCCAGAAGAAAAACTGGGGGAGTCTAATGAGGTTGAACATTGGAGGAAAAGCTAAAGCTTCTGTAGGCCAAAGTTGAAAACTCTTTGTCCCTGGAGCAGAATAAGGCTCTAGGAAAGAGAGGAGATAAATCTGAGTGGTTTGGAAAGATTTGTAGTAGGCGGTGTAGCCTCCAATTTCTTGCAGATCAGTAATGTCTTACCTAAGTGGAGTCACTTAGGAAAATGACTTTTCATGGAGAGCTTCAGATGTAACGTAACCTGAAAGGTTACAGTAAAGGGTAGTTTTTAATTACCATCGAAAGTGGTTGTCCATTTAAAACCTTATGGTATGCTGGGACAGCATTAATATGGACAGTAACAAATCTTTCAGAGTCAGATCTATCTATCTATCTATCTATATCTATCTCTATCTATATATATATATATATATAGGGAGAAAGAGAGAGATTCACTTAATAACAAGAAGGGGTAAAACCCGCTTGAGAATATGGATAGAGAATCTCTTTCTGGTTACAAGTGGAAGAACCATGGAGAAAGTTTCATGGAAACCAGTGGAATGTTCTTATCTATAAGGAGAGGTCTAGATTTCTTTAAAAATTCTAGACTTTGAACAACCAGGAATGGAGACCTACGTGAAGGGGTGCAGAGGAGATCCTTAGTCTTAAGACAATAAGTCTGGATCCTTCTATAACTTCAGTGTAGTAGCTGGAGAAGAAGACGCAATATAAGTGGATACCATGTTTGTTCCTTTATGAGGACAATATGAGTATCATGCGTTCTTTGTTCAGCATAAGCTGCAATGAAGTATTGGGATTAGAAGGAATGCACTAGACAAGGACTGACTGCAGTGAAAAAGAAATGCATCCCTGTTGTAAAAATTCCACTGGAGATGTGGAACAACCCAGGGAATTGAGCAATTCTTTATGCCTTCACGTGGTCTAAGCCGTGGTTCCTTTTCCTTAAAAGGAAATTTTAAGGAAGATGGTAAGAGTAGGACAGAAAAAAAACAGTCATGTAGGGGTTACCTACTAGGAATGGCTCTGACGCTCTCTGGCAAAGGCCAATAGTTGCAGAGCTTTTTTCTACAATTGCAGAGAGCATGCTGTAGGTTGCTTAAAGAGATCTGGCTGTGTAATTGCCAGTGTGCAACCTAATCTATTCTGTGGGAGCCAAAGAACTGAAGATGGCTAAGAATAGTAGACAGGCCGGTTGCCTGTAATGATAAATTATCCAAGTGGGTTTTGAAACCTCTCTTAGAAGTATCTGTTATTAAGGCAGCAGAAAAAAGTTAGGTCCTAAAGATTGGAAAAGGACCGACAGACAAAGTGGTAAAACTCAATTAATGTCTGATAAGTTGTCCTAAAAGAAGAATTTGAGAAGATTGCAAAGGGGAAGAAAACTCTGTATGGAAACCACTTACTGGAGTAGGTACAGAAGAAAATTCTATGGACTTAAAAGTAAGCCCTCCAGTTGAATAGTATCACTCTTAACTGAATGTCTCGACTAAGAGGGATAGAAGTAATACAGAGTTGAGAAAGGTAAGTCCCCTTGTAGTCAAAAACTATGAGATATCCTCGTACAGGAAACTGTCAAGGTGAAGAGCATAGCCTACCTTGTTGTTAGTTGTTACTCCTCTTTGTCCTTCAAAGGGAGAGGAGAAACCTGTTACCTGTAGGCATGATTGCCCTTAGTAGCTCTAGGAGCTAAAAGGATGGATTGCTCTTGTGGCAAGAGAGTCATGTCTAGGGTCGAGGATTGAGTCAGAGTATCACTGATATCTCAGTAAGGATGAGATAAACTGTGGATGCTGCTGTCGATAAGTAGGTGGTTACTGGTTCTAAACCTCAAACAGGAAAAAAGATATTTAATGAACAAAATATCAAAAACCCTGCAACTGCTGGGTTTGGTGAACCTGTTGAGGTTTTGATTTTCTTAGCCTGGTTTGATGTTGCCCCTCTTTGGAAACATCTGCATGATGGGTAGAAGATGGATAAACTTCTTTCCCTTAGAGGGGTATTGTTTCTTAGGAGATTTTTTACTAGCTGGGATAGAGGAAAGTTTTGACAATCCTCTGAAAGCAGCAATATCAGTGTTTAACTGACTAGCTTGGAATAAAGCATCCTTGTTAAAGAGATTTTCACCAGTACAAGGAGTATTTCCCAGCCTTTCTTGTACCCATTTGTCAAAGTCTGAAGCTTGGAAACAGGCCATGCGTCGTGCCCCTATGGCTATAGCAAAAGTTCTGCTAATAGACTCAAAACAGTCCAGGGAAGCACGATTAAGGAACTTAGAGACATTCTGAGCATGACTGACTAATAAGAAATAGTCTGCTCTTGTGTGTTCTTGAAGAAAAGGGTTCAAAAGCTTTAAGTTCTTTGTGACCTCTTCAAGAGATAATCCCATATAGAAAATATATGAGATAATTCTTGCTGAAAGCATGGATGCCTGGAAACATCGACGTCCAAAGGCATCTAAAGTCTTAGACCCACGACCTGGCGGATAAGAGGAGTACTTCTTTGCACTCTTAATACGCCTCATTGCTGATTCTACAACAATAGAATGATGAGGAAGTTGAGTCTTTTGAAAACCTGGAGAAGGTGGCACCTTGTACCTAGTGTCAAGTGTCTCATAAGAACATAAGAACATAAGATATGCCATACTGGGTCAGACCAAGGTCCATCAAGCCCAGTATTCTGTTTCCAACAGTGGCCAATCTAGGTCATACGTACCTAGCAGTTTCCCCAAGGGACACAGGTTCCACAATGCTTGTATTGGTTCAAGCATTGATATCCTAGGTCCCTTCTTAATAATGGTTTATGGACCTTTCCTCCAGGAACTTGTCCAAACCTTTTTTAAACCCAGCTACACTAACAGCCTTTACTACATCCTCCGGTAACAAATTCCAGAGTTTGATTACACGTTGAGTGAAAAAATATTTTCTTTTATTAGTCTTAAATAGTTTACCCTGTAGCTTCATTGCATGTCCCCTAGTCTTTCTATATTCTGATAAGGTAAACAATCGATCTACGTTTACCCGTTCCACTCCGTTCATTAATTTATAGACTTCTATCATATCTCCCCTCAGCCGTCTCTTTTCCAGGTTAAAGAGCCCCAAGAGCCTCAGAATGTGGTGATACCGTTAAAGGAGTTTCCCACATCCTTAAAAGTAGATCTTGTAAGATCTGATGCAAAGGAAGCATGATCACCTCCTTTGGAAACCAGGGGGATTGCAGGATCTCTGAATCCCCTGGCAAGGATTCTTTACCAGGTACAGAAATGGCAAGTAACTTTGCCATATCAAGCAGAAAAGCTTGAAAAGAAATCTCCCCTGAGGAGGGCCCTCTAAAATGAGGGGTAAAGGCTAAACTTGTTGAAGATTCAGCCTTGGTACCGATGGACTCATCCCAGTCATCGGTATCGGAAGACTTGAAAGGATGAAGCATCGGATTTTCCTTAAAGCGATGTCTTCGGTACCACCCAAAGTCGGTACCGAGACGAGTCGGTACCGAATCATCCATGCTAGGGATCGATTCCAGGCTCGGCATCGAAGGAATCGAGTCTGTCGAAGCAAGCATGGACAGTAACGACACCGATGCCCATGTTGATACCGGTACCGATACTGGAGGAACAGTCTGCAGCAACTCTGGCGGTACCGAAGTAGCTGAGAGCGCTAGACTGCGATCATCGGTGAGGAGTGTTTCATCCATCACCATAGCCGATGCCGGGGTGTCGGTACCGCTCGAAGTGGCCACAACCCCCGAGCATGGCCCAGGTATGTTCATCTAGGTAAGAACCCCGGGAACAACCTGGAGCCCCGTTAATGCTTTGGAGTCCGAAGACTCGGGGCTTTATTGCCAAAATGTCCTCGAGGGCAAGGCCAGAGCCATCTCGATACTGGGAAGGAGATCTACCACTCAAGGACTGGCTAGTCTTTACAGACTTTTGTTTGGTTACCTGATCCTGTGGAGATATTCTAGCTGGTGACATCGAGTGCGATGTGAACCGGGTATCGAGTTGTGCTCGATTCTGAAGATTTCTTCTGTTTGAGCTCCAGCAGGAAAGACACTCCAGTGAGCAATGGTCAGGACCCAAACATTTTAGACACCAAGTATGGGTGTCTGAAAAAATATTTGTACCGCCACACTTAGAGCATTTCCTAATGGTAGTGGCTGGTTTTTCCATAACGGAAGAATAAAGGCCTAGTGGCCTAGAAACTGTCAGACACTAAACAGGAAAAATTTCTGAAGAAAAGAAGAAATTATTTAGAAAAAAGAAAGAAAACACCAGAGGTACCGGTGGCGTCGAGGGAAGGCAGACGCAACCACAAAAAACTAAGAATAAAAAGAAGAATTTTCTGCGGTGACAGGAATACGTCCTGCCGGCTCTGCGGAAAACTGATGAGAGGGAAGTGAATGGGCGGGAAGGCAGCGCACATGCGTGTGGGATGCTCCCAAAGGCTTTCTTTTTGGATGCTGGGGAGCGTTCCCGCGCAGGCTCCGTCGGTACCGACATACCCATAATGTGAAGACTCATTCCTGCTTGTTCCTGCAGATTAGCCACCACATCAAGACTGCACTTAAGGATACTTTTCCATTTATCATAGAATGGCTTATCTTCTTGAAACATCTTTGGGGGCTTTAGAACCCTTAATCCTCGAGGACTCATCTTAGTTTTCAAATATTGTATCACAGTAGCCCCATGTAATTGTATACGTATCATTAACAAAAAAGCTTTTAAACTAGATATTGGGAAAAGCCAACAGTTGCTCAGGAGTGTATGGTTTGGAATAAGGATACTACCAAAACAGGGAGATTAGGGCATCCCGATAGACAATGCAGTAAAAGAAACGTGATCCAGGTGCCCTTAAGGAAACAGCAGATAGAGTTGAAAGACCCCAAATTACCCTGTCATCTGATAAAGCACAGTTACTTACCTGTAACAGGTGATCTCTGGGAACAGCAGGAATTAGTCCTCACATATGGGTACGTCGGTACCGACGGAGCCTGCGCGGGAACGCTCCCCAGCTTCCCAAGAAGGAAAGCTTTTGGGAGCATCCCACAGCGCCTGCGCGCTGCCTTCCCGCCTTTCCTAACCAACTCTCCTCAGTTCAAGTTTAAAGCTGAGACAATAGAGAGAGAGAGGAAAGGAAAGATAGAGAGAGATACAACTCCTAGGGGAGGTGGGAGGGTTGTGAGGACTAATTCCTGCTGTTCCCAGAGATCACCTGTTACAAGTAAGTAACTGTGCTATCTCCAGGAACAAGCAGGAATGAGTCCTCACATATGGGGACTCCCAAGCTAAGATGCCTGGGAGATCCCCAAGGGTATGAGACCCTGAAGGGTTCCTCGTCTTCCTATGGATCTCAGGCATCCATTCAGGGAAGGAGGGCAGGAGTTGTTCAAGAATGGAACAGGTGTCTGAGGACAGCCTGACCAAACAAGGCATCCCGGCGGGAGTCCTTGTCCAAACAGTAATGGGCTGTGAAGGTATGAACCGAGGCCCAGGTGGCTGCTTGACAGATCTGGTCGATGGACACAGAATGAAGATGAGCCATAGAGGTGGCCATGGCCCTCACATTGTGAGCTGTGACATGGCCCTCCAGAGAAAGGTTCTTACTCTGGTAAGCAAAAGAAATACACTGAGCAATCCAATTGGACAGTGTTCTTTTAGAGACTGGAAGTCCTAAATGAGCAACAAAAAGCTGGGAAGACTTTCTATGTTGCTGTATCCTGTGTAAGTAAAAAGCAAGAGCTCTTTTACAATCTAGAGTATGAAGGTTCCTCTCTGCACTGGATGCATGAGGAGCTGGAAAAAAGACAGGTAAATGCCTTTTTGGTCTGAGCGGTATATCAAATTCAAATAAACATATAAATATACCTCTTGATTAAGATGAAAAGGTGAGACCACTTTAGGCATAAAGTGAGGATTTGTCCTAAGGACTACCTTATCATGATGGAACCTTGTATAAGGTGGATTAGCCACTAAGGCCTGCAGTTCACTGATGCGGCGAGCAGAAGTGATTGCAATAAGGAAAATAACCTTCCAGGAAAGAAATTTCAAGGAGGTAGTGGCTAAGGGTTCAAAAGGTGGCTTCATAAGCTGACCAAGAACCAAGTTTAAGTCCCATGCCACCGGAGGAGGTCGAATGGGAGGTTTAGTTAAAGTTAGGCCTCTCATGAATCTTGCAATAAGAGGATGAGAGGAAATAGGTTGTCCATTGAGAGGCTTAAGGGATGCTGCAATAGCACTCAAATGGACCCTTACTAAATTCATTTTAAGGCCTGCATTGGAGAGATGCAGGAGATATTCCAATAGAGAATTCACAGGAAGTGCCAGAGGGTCAAGACCCTTTTGAGCAAACCAAATGGAAAATCCTTTCCACTTAAAAGCATAGGAACGCCTAGTGGAAGGTTTTCTGGAAGCATGGAGGATATCCTTCACTTGCTGAGAAAAATTGAAGTCTTGAAGGTCTAGGCCTTCAGTAACCAAGCTCTGAGGTGAAGGGACTTGGGGTTTGGATGCCACAAAGTCCCTTCCTCCTGGGACAGAAGGTCTGGCGCAGCTCCCAAGTCCAGGGAGGGGGCTTGGGAGAAATGCAGAAGTAGAGGGTACCACACTTGGCGTGGCCAGAGTGGAGCTATGAGGATCATAGATCCTTGATCCCTCTGGAGTTTGAACAGAGTCTTGGGAATCAAAGGAATGGGTGGAAAGGCATACAGGAAGCCCTGACCCCAATGAAGGAGGAAGGCATCCTTGGCCTGAACTTCCTGACACGGAATTCTGGAACAGAACCGGGGAAGTTTGGCATTCCACGGACTTGCAAAGAGGTCTATGTCCGGGGTTCCCCATTCTTGGAAGATTCTGAGTACCTGATCCATGTGCAGGGACCATTCGTGTTGAAGCAGAACTCGACTGAGTCTGTCTGCCCAAGAGTTTTGGATTCCTGGGAGGTATACTGCCAGGAGATGGATTTGATGCTCTCTGGCGAAGGCCCATAATCTTAGAGCTTCGTTGCAAAGCGACAGAGAGCCAGTTCCTCCTTGCTTGTTTATGTAAAACATGGCCACTTGATTGTCCGTATGAATGAGGACTGTATTGTAGCTGAGGAGGGTATGAAAGACCTTGAGAGCTAGGAACACTGCTCGAAGTTCCAAGTGGTTGATATGAAGAGAGGTCTCCTGTGGGGACCAAGTGCCTTGGGTGGAGAGGTCTTGTAGATGAGCTCCCCAACCTGTTTGGGAGGCATCTGTTGAGGGTTGCTTGGGGTAACAAAGGTTGGAAGGGGGACCCCAGCAACAGATTTTGAGTGGACATCCACCATTGGGGAGACCAAAAGAAATGTTTGGAGGTTGCTATTTGGTCTGAGAGAGCTCCTGAAGCTTGAGTCCACTGGGTGGACAAAGTCCATTGAGCTGCTCTCATGTGTAGGCGAGCATAGGGTACCACATGTACTGTGGAAGCCATATGGCCTAGCAGCTGTAGCATCTCCCTGGCAGTTAAGTGGCTCTTTGACTGAATCTGGGAGGCTAACTGCACTAGACGTTGACAACGGGCCTGAGGAAGGTAGGCCCTTGCAGAGGTGGTGTCCAACCAGGCCCCTATGAATTCCAGGGACTGAGTAGGGGTGAGCTGGGACTTTGGGAGGTTTACCACAAGTCCCAGGTATTGCAGAATGCGCCTGGTGCGGTTCAGGTAGATCTGAGCCTCTGACTGGGTTGGAGCTCGGATGAGCCAGTCGTCCAGGTATGGGAAGACAAATATTTCCAGAGTGCGTAGAAATGCAGCAACTATTGCCATGCATTTGGTGAACACTCTTGGAGCAGAGGCTATACCGAAAGGAAGCACTCTGTATTGGTAATGTTTTCCCTGGAACAGAAAACGTAGGAATTTTCTGTGAGATGGATGGATGAGGACATGAGTGTACGCATCCTTGAGATCTAGAGAACAAAGCCAATCCTGACTCTGCAGGTATGGAATGAGAATGCCTAGAGAAAGCATCTTGAACTTCTCCTTCCATAGGAATTTGTTCAATTCTCTGAGATCTAGAATGGGTCTGTATCCCCCTGTTTTCTTTGGAATGAGAAAATAGGGGGAGTAAAACCCTGACCCCTGTTGAAGAAGGGGAACTTCTTCTATGGCCCCCTGGGCCAGAAGGGTAGTCACCTCCTGATCCAGAAGGTCGAGGAGAGATGTGGGAGAATTGGTGTAGGGAGGAAGGTCTGAGAAATGAAGTTTGTAGCCCTCTCTTATGATGGAGAGGGTCCACTGCTCTGATGTGATTTGCTCCCATCTGGGAGCAAAATGAGCTAACCTTCCTGGAATGGTGAGAGGTTCTGGCTGTTGTAGAGCCAGAAAGGTTAGGTTCTCTAGTATCAAGTCAAAAACCCTGAGGGGGTTGGGACTGCTGGGTTGTAGCAGTCCCTGCAGGTTTAGGCCTGGCCTGTTTAGGTTGCTGACGCTTAGTAGCAAAGCGACCTGTAGAAGATTGTTGGCCACAAGTGGAAGGAAATCTGCTCCTTTTGTAAAAAGGCTTTTTGAAAGGTTTTTTCTTGGCTGGAATGGAGGTTGACTTGGAAAGTCTATCCAGAGCAGAATTCTCTGCATCCATCTGAGTGGCTTTTATTTGCCACTCTTTGCCAAAGAGATTTTCACCCGTACAGGGCAGATTTCCTAAGCCATCCTGAACCCAGGGCTCTAGATCAGAAGCCTGGAGCCAAGCAATTCTGCGAGCAGCTATGGCAATGCCTGAGGCTCTGCTGGCACCTTCAAAGGAGTCAAAGGCTGCCCTGTTGGAAAACTTTGAAATGTCTTGAGTATGCTTAAGCCAAAGGAGGAACTCATCCCTTTTATCCTCTGGAAGAAAAGGGAGAAAGTTGTGGAGCTTTTGTGCAACTTCCTTTAGAAACATACCCATATAAAGGCTATATGAGTTGATTCTGGCAATAAGCATGCTGGCTTGGAAGATTTTCCTACCAAAAGCATCCAAGGTCCTGCATTCTCTTCCTGGAGGAGCAGAAGAGTGTCTTTTGGTACTCTTTATCCTTTTCATAGCTGACTGCACCACAATGGAGTGGTGAGGAAGCTGAGTTTTCTGAAATCCAGGACAAAGAGGGACGCGGTACATAGTGTCCAATCTGCAAGAATGAGGAGAAAGGGTGAGAGGAGTCTCCCATAAGTCAATCATATGTTCATGAAGAATTTCATGAATTGGCAAGGTGACTGCCTCTCTGGGAGCCTTAGAGTATCCTAAAATATCAAATTTTTTTGCTCTAGGCTCTGTTTCAGAGGTTACTGAAATAGAGAGTCCTTTAGCCACTTCTATTATGAAGTCTTGAAAGGACAAATCCTCTGAAGGAGACATTCTCCTTTTTGGAGAAGTAGGTTCCTCAGGAAGGGTAATGGATACTTCAGGAGACTCATCTGATGAATCAGAATCATCAGAGGAATCGAAGTATCGTCTGTCCGCTCCCAACGATCGATACGCATATCGATCGTACCGACATCGGGCGTCCCCGGTACCGGATCGGTACTGAGAAATAGCCCTGGACAAGGAACCGGAGTCGGTATCCTGGCCGACGTCGATGCAGTCGGTACCGGTATCGGCGCTGGTACCGGTACCGACAACGGAACTCGTTGCGGTACCGTCGGCGTCGCAGCTTTAATAAAAGCCATTATAGCCTGCTGCATGGATTGAACAGTGTGATCCATGGACGCCACGACTACCTGGATGTCGGTACCAGGAGAAAGTGCCGGTACCCCAGAGCAGTCTAACAGGTGATCGGTCGAGGCCGTGCCATCGATGTCAACCTGTAACCCCATAGGAGGAGCTTTGGAAGCCAGAGCTTCCCGCCGGGGTTGTTTGGCTGGGGCAGGATCCTCGAGGGCAAGCCCGGAGGCATCTCGATGCTTAGAGGGAGATTTGCCCTTCAAAGACCTTATAGGTTTATGTTTGGTTACCTGAGACCCATCAGGAGAGGAAGACCTGGAAGATGTCGATGCCACCGCCGGTGCATCCGTGGGAAACAGCACATGGAGCTTGGCTGCTCGGTTCTCTAACCCTCGTTTAGACATTAGAGAGCAGGACTGGCAATCCGGAATGGAGTGTTCAGGACCCAAACATTTAAGACACCATTCATGGGTATCTGTAACAGAAATTGTACCGCTACACTTAGTGCATTTTTTGAACCCGGAGGCTGGTTTTTCCATGAGGGAAAATTTTCTTGTGGGCCTAGAGGCCTAAGAAGAAAAATACACCAAGTGAGGAAAAAAAAAATATATATATATTTTTTTTTTAGAAAGAAAAGAAAAGACCGGCGGAAGGCAGACACGCGACCAAAGAAATAAATTAAAATAAAGAACTTCTTCAGCGGTGACAGGAACACGACCTGCTGGCTCCGCGAAAAACAAGAACTGAGGAGAGTTGGTTAGGAAAGGCGGGAAGGCAGCGCGCAGGCGCTGTGGGATGCTCCCAAAAGCTTTCCTTCTTGGGAAGCTGGGGAGCGTTCCCGCGCAGGCTCCGTCGGTACCGACGTACCCATATGTGAGGACTCATTCCTGCTTGTTCCTGGAGATGCAGGTTGTCAATATGAGCAAAAAACATATTTTAAAATGCCGGCTTGATGGACCTTGGTCTAACCCAGTATGGCATTTCTTATGTTCTTATGTGCCAGCACCTTGAACAAACTCTGGGGCAGGCCTTAGAACAAATTATATTGCGATGATAGGGTAGATCAAATTGGTGGAGGGGTGTTAAATTATGGTTTTATGTTTTCTTTGAGCCTGCTCAATTGCTTGCTTTTATAAATTCTAGAACAATTCTCCTGTTTCAAAAAATCTAATTATTGTTAATCTGCCTGCATTGCATATTCGCCTTGCTTAATTTTGAAAGGTTTTTTTTTCTATTTTGTTATTGACTCATTCTATAATTGTGGGCTAGAATGATGGAGAATCTCATTTTTGCCATATTTTGAGTTTTTTTGTTTATGATTATAATTTTCTGTATTTCCCATCTTTTCTGTACAAATGTTTTATTTAGATTATAATTACATTTTATAAATCATTTGTTGAATTATTAATATATTATAGGCCTTTGCAATATGTTTTTATTTATTTATAAAAACATATTGTGGAGTGGAGTGGAGGAGTGGCCTAGTGGTTGGGGCAAGGTACTTCAGGCCGGAAGGTCGGGGGTTCAAATCCCACTAGAGGACAGCAAACTTGGGCCGGAAGGACTGGGGTTTCTAGTCCCACAGGTGCTTCTTGTGGTCTTGGGCAAGCCACTTAACC
Organism: Ichthyophis bannanicus; assembly: GCA_033557465.1. Classification (NCBI taxonomy): domain Eukaryota; kingdom Metazoa; phylum Chordata; class Amphibia; order Gymnophiona; family Ichthyophiidae; genus Ichthyophis; species Ichthyophis bannanicus. The sequence goes on from CM066035.1 coordinate 688,747,713, forward strand.
CTCCATAGCCCTGAAATAAAATTACTTTTTCTACATTTGTTGTCTGACCAATTTATTCTCTGATCATGCTGGTCCCGATCTGAGGCTTCTGCTTTCCTGTCTTCTCTTAGCTCTCTTTCTGTGGTCTATGGTCCATCTGCCATTTCTTATCTCTTCTTTTGTTTTCTTCACTTCTTTCCATCAGCCTATTTCCAGTCCCCTTCTAGTCCAAATACCATGGTAGCCCCTCTCAGCATCCACTCCCTTCCAGTCCCATTCTCCCATCCCCTCGCATCAGCCCATTTGTAGCCCTAGCCGCCAGTTTTCTTTCAAAGCCAGCAGCTCTATCCTCCCCTCCCCACCATCAGCCCATTTCCAGTTGACGCCCCGCCCAATCAGCTCACTTCCAGTGCTAGTCCCCCCTCAACCCCATTACCAGTTCTAGGCTCCCCTAATCAGCCCATTACCAGTCCTAACCCCCCCCCATCAGCCCATTTCCAGTTGAAGCCCCCCCCAATCAGCTCACTTCCAGTGCTAGTCCCCCCTCAACCCCATGACCAGTGCTAGGCTCCCCTAATCAGCCCATTACCAGTCCTACCCCCCCATCAGCTCATTTCCAGTTGAAGCCCCCCCCCCCAATCGGCTCACTTCCAGTGCTAGTGCCCCCTCAACCCCATTACCAGTGCTAGGCTCCCCTATTCAGCCCATTACTAGTCCTACCCCCATCAGTCCATTACCAGTCCTAGCCTCCCCGATCAGCTCATTTCCAATGCTAGCCCCCCATCAGTCCATTACAAGTCCTACCCCCTATCAGCCCATGACCAGTCCCAACCCCGCAAGGGATCAGTCCATTCCCAGTCCTAGCCTTCCCTACACACCCCCTTACCACGCCTAGCCCCCACCCGATCTGCCCATTACCCGTGCTAGACACCCCCCCCCCCCCATCAGCCCAGTGTACACGCTGCAGCACCCTCGCAATGGTCACTTTAATCTGCGCCGGGTCCTCTGCTGGCATTCCTGCCGGTGGGGGGAGGGGCAGAGCGTCGATCGCCCTGTGCACACCCCCCTTCCCCACCGGCAGGAATGTTGCCAGCGGACCCAGCACAGCTTAGAGGGAACATTGCTCATGACATAATAAATGTGCTAGCATTTAACTTTCAAATGGGAGACTGATAAAATGAGGAAAATGGTTAAGAAAAAACTAAAAGAAGAAGCTGCAACGTTTAAATCAGGCCTGGATATTGTTTAAAAATATCATCATGGAAGCCCACACCAGATGTACTTCATGTTTTAAAAAAAGAAGATGAAAGGAAGATCAAAGAGCTACCAGCATGGTTGAAAGGAGGTGAGAGAGATTGTCCAACAGAACCAGTCCCTGACGCAGCAGACCCCCTTTTTTCCTGCGGTAGGCACAAGGGCTGGCCAGCCAGAATCTTCACAAAATCCACAAACTAGGGTTTCTGTGGCCAGTCCAGAGGGACCAGAATCATGAGCCTGGGTAGCCCTCTATGCGGTGAACCACATAGTCAATAAGGAGCCACAGAGGAAACACATACAGAAGTGGCTTCCAACGCCAAGGCTGCTATAAGGCATCGATGCCCCTGGACTCTACCTCCTTGAGGTGACTGAAAACCTTCTCCACCCTCGCATTGGCCTGGGCCACTATCAGATCTATCCAGGGATGCCTCCATTGTAGAGCTGATGCCTGCTCAGAAACTAAAGCCTGAATCATGCAACATGGCTTCCTGTTAAAAGATGGGGCCTGTTCTGAACCAAACAAGATGAATTCCTTTTCTGCTATGTCTCAGCTTGAAACCTGCAGATCAAGCAATTCTGCAAGGTTATGTACCATACAGCAGAAAGCGTAGTTACTCACCTGTAACAGGTGTTCTCCAAGAGCAGCAGGAATCAGTCCTCACTTATGGGTGACGTCGGCGCCGACGGAGCCCTCGCGGAGCAATTTTCCCCAGCTTTCAAAGAAAGCCTTTGGGAATTGCAGCGCGCATGCGCGGTCGTCTTCCCGCCCGGTACGGCTGGGGTCAGCGAAGATTCTCTCACGCTGATGCCGCCGACTTCTCAACGCCTTTGAGGACAGTTTGCTGCAGGGCCCACAGATCAGTTCCTCATGATCCGGGCCCAGGCAGCGGAGGCAAAAGTCGTGTGTGTCGGTTAGTGACATATTTCGGTCACACCGACCACACCGCTTAAACCCACTGGCAGCCATCGGGGGAAAAAGGGCCCCTGCGAGGTCAAAGGACCGGGCTGCCAGGGAAAACGAAAACGAAAGCTGACTAAGTCAGAAAAACCGAAAAAACGTAAGAGGACTCGAGACCGGCGTCGCGAGTCCGGGCGGGAAAACGATCGGCGTCGAACCGAAAGAAAAAGGATAAAATAAAGAAGAAAATCAACTTTTTCGCGGGGACAAGACGGGGACGTCTGTAGGGCTCCGCGGAAAAAAGAAGACTGGCTAAGATGGCACCTTCGGGCGGGAAGACGACCGCGCATGCGCGCTGCAATTCCCAAAGGCTTTCTTTGAAAGCTGGGGAAAATTGCTCCGCGAGGGCTCCGTCGGCGCCGACGTCACCCATAAGTGAGGACTGACTTCCTGCTTGGTCCTGGAGAATTATTGTTTATGACTACGTGCAAGAGAACTTGCTCTCATCCAGAGACTGTACTGCTAGTCCTACATTTGCAACAATGTTTGAACCTGCATACCAGCATCTTTCTCGTATTATGAATCTTTGTTTGGAGAAGGACCACCTGTCAACTGTTTCATGATTCGATAAAGATTACATACACTATCTGAGATCAGCCAATCACTGTGCCAAGACGAGGAAGTCAAGACAAAGAATTATGCACTGGACAAAGAGAGACACATGGGACACTTCTCTGGGCATTTCTAGACTTGCAGAACTTTGAATACTGCTTGGGAACTTTAACTTAGCCCTGATACTGGCAGTTTGTTTTCTGCAGTCCTTAGCCCTACTGCCTGCTTGCCTTAAGGACAAAGATTAACCTCAGGAAGGAGTGAATCACTCCCACAGACCTAAAGCTGGGTGCTATCATGCGGCTCGGCTGGACTGCCTGTAGCCTGCATTGGACCACTGCCATTTTTTGGACTTTGTGCTGTTCCTGAGATGACTCCTCGGACCCAGCCATAAGCGTTTTGGCAAGAGCGAAGATACTGGTCCTTAATTTCCACTCCCCCCTCCCTCCAAGGTTGGGTCTAGCTTAGACAGACAGGTGGAACCCCATTATGGGAGGGGGCTGTCCAGACATCCCCACTGAAGACGGGGCAATTAGGACCCGATTCTGTTCTGCGGGAACAAAACGTTCCCGTGGGAGCCAAAATCGTGCCCAAGAACGGTCCAGCATGCTCCCTCCGACTGCAGGGACATCCTCCCCACAGATGCCCCCAGCATAAGCCCGACCCATGGCTGGCTTCCCGCGGCCTGGATTGGGCGATGGGGACCCCCCCCCCCCACACCTGGCCCAATCTGGCAAATTGTGCTGCTTATACCACCTCTGAGGTGGTATAAGCAGCATGTCCCGGCAGGCTTGGCAGCACATACAGGGCTGTGACCTAAATTGGCCCTGTATGTGCTGCCGGGCGGCCCGCCCCCTCCCGCCAGCTCTCATCCTGAAGCACAGGACATATGGGGAGAGCCGGTGAGGGAATAGGGTTTAGGCAGATTGCGGGGCTACACATCCCAGCCCCGCAACCTGCGTTTGAGAATGAGGGCCATAATGTACTGTACTTCTGAGTGCAGAACGAACCAATGACGGTTGATAAAAAGGTGATTAATTATCTTAGTAATTGCAATCATATGGCTACCTAACTTTACTACCTCAGAAAACTAATTTATTATATATCTGCACTATTTTTCTATCAGCAATAAAGTCTAATTTATATACAAACACAGGGTTGGTTCCTTTACATCAAGAGGTTTATAGAATCTTGGAAAAAGTGGAAGTAGCAAATGCCCCTGGACATATCGAAAAAAAATAAATATATATATATACACATATATACACATATATATATATATACATATGAGGGGGTACCCAAAAAAAACAGGAATTATTTTTTAAAAGCTATTTATTTCAAATTCTTTACAAAACAACCTTATCCCCTTCAAAATACTCTCTATTACAACTGATACATTTGTCCCACCGGTGCTTCCACTGTTCGAAACATTTTTTGTAGTCATCTTTAGAAACGGCCGACAGCTCCTCCCTCGTTTTTTTCTTGACTTCTTCAATGTTGTCAAATTGGTGTCCTTTCATGCCCCTTTTCATGCGTGGAAATAAGAAAAAGTCGCACGGAGCCAGGTCAGGCGAGTAAGGTGCGTGGGGCAGCGGAACCATGCCATTTTTAGCCAAAAATTGTCTAACAGAGATGGCTGTGTGTGCAGGTGCGTTGTCGTGGTGGAAGAGCCAGTCTCCTGTCTGCCACAAATCGGGTCTTTTTTGACGAACACTGTTGCGCAATCTTCTTAAAACTTCCAAATAAAAGGTTTGATTGACGGTCTGACCTGGGGGAACAAACTCTGAATGAACTACCCCCTTGGCATCAAAAAAGCAAATCAGCATTGTTTTGATGTTTGATTTGACTTGACGACATTTTTTTGGACGGGGTGACGATGACGTCTTCCATTGGCTTGACTGTTGCTTTGTTTCTGGGTCGTAACCATAGCACCATGACTCATCACCTGTAATGACCTTTGACAGAAAATCTGGAACAGTTTCAAGCTGTTTCAAAACACGACATGTTTCAACTCGATGTTCCTTTTGATTGTCAGTCAGAACCCGAGGAACAAACTTGGCAGCAACCCTTTTCATTCCCAAATCTTCCGTTAAAATTCGCTGAACCGAGCTCCAAGATAACCCACTAATCTCTGACAGTTGATCAATTGTCTGTCGACGGTCTGTGAGCACAAGCTCTCTAATTTTTTCAATATTTTCGTCAATTCGGGCAGTTGGACGCCCAGAACGAGGTTTGTCATCAATCGACATGTCGCCATTTTTAAACCGAGCAAACCACTGGTACACTTGACTTTTTCCCATAGCGTCATCTTGATAAGCTGTTTTCAACATTAAAACAGTTTCAGCAGCATTTTTACCGAGTAGAAAACAAAATTTCACAGCTGCACGTTGTTCACTTAAACTTGTCATCATAAAAAAAGAAACAAGAACAAAACAGCGCTAGCAAAAACAATCACTGCAGATGAACAGAACAAGCCAGGTCGACAACACAGGTGGCACTGAACTGACAATGAGTTGCACTATACACGCCTAGCGGCAGAAGTGCGTACTACACAAGCTCCGCCCACGGCAATGTTATTCCTGGTTTTTTTGGGTACCCCCTCGTATATATATATATATATATATCATACATACAGGGTGTCCCAAAAAAAGTGAGAACATCTTGTAAATGAAAAGCTTAAATAGTTTACTTATTTACCTTTTTTAGCTATATAACGTCTTTATTTCAACAATTTCCGGTCGCCATCTTTTTTTAAAATTTGTCAATCGTTTACATCTGTCTTTTTGATTTTTTAAATAACTTATATGCTACGAGATGTTCTCATTTTTTTTGGGCCACCCTGTATTTATTTATTTATTTATTTGCTACTGACAATTACCCTTAAAGATTTGGTTGACATTGTCCGGTATGAGTAATCCTGAATAACTTCTTCCTACACCACCTGTCTAGGATCTGCTGGAATGCTGATGGGGCTAATGCCCATTTCCACAGATTCAGGGTGTGCCAACAGATAGTCCGCCTTGACATGGTCAATGCCCAAAATGTGCTGCACAGAGAGGACAAGCAGGTGCCCAGAGGAAAAGTAGATGGCTCTAGAGAAATGCTCAGACTGTTGGTGACCCCTTGTCTGTTGAAATACACCATTGCCCTGGCACTGTCTGAGAAGATCCGAACCACTTGGCTCTTGATTGCGTGGTGATAGTGCAAGAGGGCTAAATGAATGGCTCATGCTTTGGAGACAAGTGATGACCCACATTGACTCATTCCTGCTCAGTTTGCCCTGAGCTGTTCGCCTCAAGCAATGTGCGCCACAGCCTGACAAGCTAGCATCTGATGTCAAGAGGAGCCACTGAGGATTCTCCAGGGGCATACCTTTCTTCAAGAGGAGCGAGCTCCTCCATCTTAGATTGTTTGCTAGCGACAGGAGGAGGAGAAGCCTGATCTCTAAGTCCTGCATGCAAAGCAATCACCAAGACACAATGCCCTCTGGAGTGGTCTCATATGGATTGACTTCTCCTTGGGTTTTATTTATTTATTTTATTTATTTATTATTTTCTTCTATAACGCCCCCTTCCAGAGATCAAGGGCGGTTTACAGGGAACAGTTAAACAATTTTATATAGTTTTACATGGAACAATAGTTGTAACTATATACAGGTAACATTGCATGCAACTCTGTCAAAAACTATTTTCAAAGAACTATAAACATATATTGTAATGAACAAATAAACAAACCTATATTACAATCGATCTTGTGTTGTCCTCTCTTTCACCTGGAGAGGGCGCGCCTGATGTTGAGTGCTTGGTTAATGATTGGAATTTGGTTACGTCCAAAATAGCTTGTAGGCAATAAGTTTCTTGTGTTGGGACACAATGCCATATCGTGCCTTGGCTTAATGAATCTGTTCGTGATAAGAAGAGACTTTTATGCCAAGTAGAGTGACGTTGGCGTAAGCACCACATTGACTTCCTGAAAGCTGCATATCTACAACTGTTAGCTGATTATCAGGTTTTTGTGCTAAGAAGGAGTACTATGTGAGCTGTCTTTCCCAGTCCTTCAATCGTCCACAGGAACTGTTTTCTGTGGTGCGATCTCTTGTGCACCTTCCTGATGATGATGGGTCTGTTGTATCTCAGCCTTGTTCTCAGGTCTTTCTTAATCACTTTGCAGGTGGGGGGGGGGGGACGACTTCGGATCATGCCTTATCGTCCATGCCCTTCCCTTTTTATGGATGCATGGTTGGAGTTTAGATTGATCTCACAGGATGAAGTCAGTGCTACTGTATCTGTGTTAGGTTCATCAACTTGCCCTTTTGACCCTTGCCCGGTATCTTGGGTGAAGGTTGTTAAGGGAGAGTGTTTTCTCTATTTGCAGCAACTGGTAAATGCTTCCTTCTCTTCCAGTGTAATGCCTTCCAGGTTGAAGGCGGCTTCTGTTCAGCCACTCCTTAAGAAGGGTGGCCTGGGTGCAACACTACTAGCATCTTATCGGCCTATTTCAAGCCTCCCATTTTTGGCGAACCTTATTGAGCGTGCGGTACTGCAGCAATTGCAGGACTTTGTGGAGCAGTGACAGCTGTTAGATGTGCAGCAGCATGGTTTCCACCAGTGTTTATTGTGTTGAAACTCTGTTTCTGACCTTGTTTAACAATCTGTGGTTTAGTCTGGATTGTATAGGTTCTGCTGTCATGATGGTCTCTCTTGATATTTCACCCGCTTTTGATTCTGTCAATCATGTTCTGCTGCTTCAGCAGCTGCAGACTGTGGGTGTTGTGGATCATGTACTGTATTGGTTTTCTTTGTATCTGCCCGGTTTTCTTCAGGTATGAGTTGGGGCTAATGTATCTGCTTGGTCTCTCCTATCTCGAGGTGTCCCAAAAGGTTCTGCCCTGTCAGCCTTGTTGTTTAACATCTATGTTTCTCGTTTGTGCATTTTTTAGGGCTTCTGGCATTTTGTACCAGGTATATGTTGAAGACTTTTTGCTTTACATGCTGTTTGATATCTCAGCTGGCTTGCCACCTTGCCACTCCTAGGCTGTTTGCATGTTGCTGCGCTGTGGTTTTCGCAATATAGGCTACAGATTAATTATAGAAAGATGGAGGTGATGTTTGTATCTCATGATAAGTCTTTTGCTGCACCGTCGGAAGTGCTTTTGAACCTAGTGGCAGTTCGTAGTGATGTAGTTTATTTGGATGTGACCTTGGACTCATCTGAATATGTGGGCCCATGTTTCTAAATTTGGACACCATTCTTCTTTCCAGATTAGTCTGTTACAATGTCTTTGGCCATTATTTTCTGCTCTCGACTTTTGTTCTGTCTTCCAGGCAGTGCTGTCACCTACATTTGACTATGCAAACGTTGTCCTGGCTGGTCTTCCATCCTCAACACTGTCTCTTCTACAGCTGGCACAGAATGCCGCAGCAAGGATGATTTTGGGTAAGTCTTGGTCTGACCACATCACCCCTTGCTTGCGTTCTCTGCATTGGCTGCCAATTCAGCAAAGAGTTTTATTTAAGATGTTATGTTTTGTGTTGAAAATTAAGCTGGGTTTGTCTTGGGGGGTTGCTGTACTGGCATTCTTCTGTTCATCCAATTTGCATGGGTCTCAAGGACTTGTTTCTCTTGCTGCCATTGTTTGCTAGTAGCCTATATATTACGCAGTCGTGTGCTTTTTCTTTTGCTGCTCAATGTCTGTGGAACTATCTGCCTGATTCCTTGCGGAACTGTACTGATGTGCTGAAGTTCCGTAAGAAATTGAAAGCTTTTTTTTTTAGACTTTTGAGTCTATTCCCTCTTGATTTATCACTATGCTTTAATTTTGAATTTCAGTTTTTTTTATTGTGTATGTTTTTGTTCCACTTTGAACACTGTAATTAAGCCGCCTATAAAAGTTTTAAATAAATAAATATGAGCCCTTGCCCAAAGGACTAACTCTATCATGGCCATCTAGCTCAGTAACTGCGGATAATCCCAAACCCTGTGTGTGTAAGCCGTCACCGGAAGACAGACAGCTGATCCAGCAATATGGCTGCTATCTCAGGTGTCGGAAAGACCTTGCCTGCATGGGTATCGAAAAGGGTCCCAAAATGCTCCATAGAATGAGGTGGCTCCAGGATGGCTCTTGCTCAGTTGAACACCCAGCCGAGGCTCTCTAGAAACTGAACTGTCTGGACCATCACATGGTCCACTTTGAACCGGAATTTTGCTCAAATGAGCCAATCATCGAGATAAGGATGCACGCATATGCCGTCTTGCTGCAGTACTGTGGCCGTGATCACCATAGCTTTGGAGGAGATGTTCTGGGAGTGACAGCGAGACCGAAAAGTAGGGCATAAAATTGACAGTGTGCGCCAAGAATGGCAAAGTGCAGGAAACACTGCTGATTTTCCTGAATGGGAATGTGAAAATATGCTTTTGCCAGGTCCAGATAAACGAGGAACTCCCTCCTGCCAGACTGCCTGAATGACCGATCTTAATGTCTCCATCCTGAAATGAGACACCTTCAAATAGGCATTGATGCCCTTTTGATCTAGGATCGGCCGGAAGGTTCCGTCCTCCTTTGACATGATGAAATCACATTGAACAGGGCATTATAACTTGGAGATAACTATTTTACAGGGAACATGGGCAATGGAGGGTTAAGTGGCTTGCCCGAGACCACAAGGAGCACCTGTGGGACTAGAAACCCCAGTCATTCTGGCCCAAGGTTGCTGTCCTCTAGTGGGATTTGAACCCCCGCCCTTCCGGCCTGAGGTAACTTGCCCCAAACACTAGGCCACTCCTCCCTTGCTTTGTCCCTTTGGGTGGAGGGTACAGGTACAATGGCCTGGAGATGCAAAAGATTCTCTCAGGTGGACTGAATTGTGGCCTTCTGACCTCTCAACCAAATGGAAAGACCACAAAGTTGTCCAAAATAGGCTCTCTGCACTCTAGGATATAACCATACTGAAATGTCAAGCACGCATTGATTGGTGGTGATCCTGGCCCTCTCCTGATAAAAAGGCAGAGGTGGCTATCAATTAGTCGTCATCATATGGTCTGCGAGTTCCATGAAAGGTTGAGGCTTGGGATAAGATCTTGGAAAAGGGTTTTATTGCTTTCCGGTCCTGTATCACTGAGAGAGTCCCTAGCATCTTGGTAACATGGGCAGGAAAAACAAGATGACAATGACGACATGCATCACTAGGACCCTCTGGGTCTATCCTCTGGGAGGCACTGTGACTTGGACTCTCCCAAATCCTTCACAAGCTTTGAATTCCTCCCCAAAGAGGAGCTTTCCCTTAAAGACCAGTTTGAACAATCAGGTTTTGGTGGACATGTCTGCCACCCAGTGATGGAGCAAAGCCACCACCACGCTACTGTTATCAATACAATGTCTTAAGATACTAAGTGGACAAAACCATACATCTACCAGAAAGGCTATAGCCGACTCCATTCAAGCAGAAGGTGGAGTCCTCTGGAAGCAATTGCAACCCACCGTAGCAGAACGCAGGCCATTAGACCCTCATAAATTGCAGCCTGAAGAATAAAGTGAGGTGGCCATGAATACTGTCTTCAGAAGAGCTTCCACCTTGCAATACTACTGATCCCTCAGGGCGGCACTCTCTTCCTCTAGCATGGTAGTATGCTTAGTGATCACCGCCATATGTTCATCTAACTTGGTAAAAAGCACCACTTGTCCACATTGGCCTGCAGAAAGCATAAAGCTTGCTCATAACCTTGATATCCTTTAGGGGAGTGTTAGAAGATTCCCATTCATTGTGAGGACCTTGCCCTTAAGGACTTGCGGAAGGGGAAAAGCTCTGAAGAACAAAGGAATTCCCTGCAAAGCACAGTTACTTACCTGTAACAGGTGATCTCTGGGAACAGTAGGAATAGTCCTCACATATGGGTACGTCGGTACCGACGGAGCCTGCGCGGGAAAGCTCCCCAACTTCCCAAAAGGAAAGCCTTTGGGGCTTCCCACAGCGCATGCGTGCTGCCTTCCCGCCTTCCTGACCAACTCTCCTCAGTTCGAGTTTAAAGCTGAGACAATAGAGAGAGGAAAGGAAGAGAAAGAGATACAACTCCTAGGGGAGGTGGGTGGGTTGTGAGGACTATTCCTGCTGTTCCCAGAGATCACCTGTTACAGGTAAGTAACTGTGCTATCTCCAGGAACAAGCAGGAATGAGTCCTCACATATGGGGACTCCCTAGCTGAGATGCCTGGGAGATCCCCTCTGTAGGTATTTCATCTTCCGATGGATCTCAGGCATCCATTAAGGGAAGGTGGGCAGGAGTTGTTTAAGAATGGAACAGGTGTTTGAGGACAGCCTGACCAAATAAGGCATCCCGGCGGGAGTCCTTATCCAAGCAGTAATGGGCTGTGAAGGTATGAACCGAGGCCCAGGTGGCTGCTCGACAGATCTGATCTATGGATACAGAGTGAAGATGAGCCATAGAGGTGGCCATGGCTCTCACATTGTGAGCTGTGACATGGCCCTCCAGAGAAATGTTTTTACTCTGGTAAGCAAACGAAATACACTGAGCAATCCAATTGGAAAGTGTTCGTTTTGAGACTGGAAGTCCCAAATGAGAAGGATCGAAAGCAACAAAAAGTTGGGAAGACTTTCGATGTGGCTGAGTCCTATGGACGTAAAAGGCAAGAGCTCTTTTACAGTCTAGAGTATGAAGGTTCCGCTCTGCACTGGATGCATGAGGAGCTGGAAAGAAGACAGGTAGGTATACCTCTTGATTAAGATGAAAAGGTGAAACCACTTTAGGCATAAAGTGTGGATTTGTCCGAAGGACTACCTTATCATGATGGAACCTTGTATAGGGTGGATTCGCCACTAAGGCTTGCAGCTCACTGATGCGACGAGCTGAAGTGACTGCAATGAGGAAAATAACCTTCCAGGAAAGAAAGTTCAAGGAGGTAGTGGCTAAGGGTTCAAAAGGTTGCTTCATAAGCTGACCAAGAACCAAGTTTAAGTCCCATGCCACCGGAGGAGGCCTAATGGGAGGTTTAGTTAAAGTTAGGCCTCTCATGAATCTTGCAATAAGAGGATGAGAGGAAAGAGACTGTCCATTGAAAGGCTTGAGGGATGCTGCAATAGCACTCAAATGGACCCTTACTGAATTTGTTTTAAGGCCTGCATTGGAGAGATGCAGGAGATATTCCAATAGAGAATTGATAGGAAGAGCAAAAGGATCAAGATCCCTTTGAGCACACCAAATGGAAAATCTTTTCCATTTAAAAGCATAAGAACGCCTTGTGGAAGGTTTTCTGGAAGCATGGAGGATATCTTGCACTTGTTGAGAGACATTTAAGTCTTGAAGGTCTAGGCCTTCAGTAACCATGCTCTGAGGTGGAGGGACTTGGGGTTTGGGTGCCACAAAGTCCCCTCCTCCTGAGACAGAAGGTCTGGAGCAGCTCCCAGGTCTAGGGAGGGACCCTGGGAGAGATGCAGAAGTAGAGGGAACCACACTTGGCGTGGCCAGCATGGAGCTATGAGGATCATAGATCCGTGATCCTTCTGCAGTTTGAACAGAGTCTTGGGAATCAAAGGAATGGGTGGAAAGGCATATAGGAGGCCCTGACCCCAATGAAGGAGGAAGGCATCCCTGGCCTGAACCCCCTGACACGGAATTCTGGAACAGAACCGGGGAAGTTTGGCATTCCACGGACTTGCAAAGAGGTCTATGTCCGGGGTTCCCCATTTCTGAAAGATTCTGAGTACCTGATCCATGTGCAGGGACCATTCGTGTGGAAGCAGAACTCGACTGAGTCTGTCTGCCCAAGAGTTTTGGATTCCTGGGAGGTACACTGCCAGGAGATGGATTTGATGCTCTCTGGCGAAGGCCCACAATTTTAGAGCTTCGTTGCAAAGCGACAGAGAGCCAGTCCCTCCTTGTTTGTTTACATAGAACATGGCTACTTGATTGTCGGTATGAACAAGCACTGTCATGTTGCAAAGGAGGGTATGAAAGACCTTGAGAGCAAGAAAAATTGCTCGAAGCTCCAGAAGGTTGATATGAAGGGCAGTCTCCTGCGGAGACCAAAGGCCTTGAGTGGAGAGGTCTTGAAGATGAGCTCCCCAGCCTGTCTGGGAGGCATCTGTAGTGAGGGTTGCCTGGGGTAGTAGCGGCTGGAAGGGGGACCCCAGCAACAGGTTTTGAATAGACATCCACCACTGGAGAGACCCAAAGAGACGTTTGGAGGTTTCTCTTTGGTCGGAGAGAGCTCCTGATGCTTGGGTCCACTGAGTGGACAGAGTCCATTGAGCTGCTCTCATATGCAGGCGAGCATAAGGCACCACATGAACTGTGGAGGCCATGTGGCCTAGCAATTGTAACATCTCTCGGGCAGTCAAGTGAGTTCTGGACTGAATCTGAGAGGCCAGGTGCACTAGCCGGTGGCAACGTGCCTGGGGAAGATAGGCCCTTGCTGTGGTGGTATCTAACCAGGCCCCTATGAATTCTAGGGATTGAGTAGGGGTGAGTTGAGACTTTGGCAGATTGATGACAAGTCCCAGATACTGCAGAATGCAGATGGTGTGGTCCAGGGAAGTCTGAGCCTGAGACTGAGATGGAGCTCGAATGAGCCAGTCGTCTAGGTATGGGAAGACAAAGATTCCCTGAGAGCGTAGAAATGCAGCCACTACTGACATGCATTTTGTGAACACTCTTGGAGCAGAGGCTAGACCGAAGGGGAGTACTCTGTACTGGAAATGTTTTCCCTGGAACAGAAATCGAAGGAATTTTCTGTGGGATGGATGGATGAGTATATGTGTGTACGCATCCTTGAGGTCTAGAGAACAAAGCCAGTCCTGACTCTGAAGGTAAGGAAGGAGAATACCCAGAGAGAGCATTTTGAATTTTTCCTTGAACAGGAATTTGTTTAATTCTCTCAGATCTAGGATGGGTCTGTGTCCTCCTGTTTTCTTTGGTATCAGAAAATAGGGGGAGTAGAACCCTGAGCCCTGTTGGAGGAGGGGAACCTGTTCTATGGCCCCTTGGGCAAGCAGGTTATTCACCTCCTGATCCAACAGGTGTAGGAGAGATGGGGGAAGAGACGAAATGTCTCACCCTGGGATAGATAGGAAGGCTGGAAAAATGCAGTTTGTATCCCTCTCTGATGATAGAGAGGGTCCACTGCTCTGATGTAATCTGTTCCCATCTGGGAGCAAAATGAGTCAGCCTTCCTGGAATGGTGAGAGGCTCTGGTTGCTGCAGAGCCAGAAAGGGTATGTTCTCTAGAAGTAAGTCAAAAACCCTGAGGGGGTTGGGACTGTTGAAGCGTAGCAGCTGCTGCAGGCTTTGTTCTGGCCTGTTTAGTCTGCTGTCGCTTAGGAACAAAGCGAGCTTGAGCAGATGACTGGCCAGCATTGGAACCAAATCTAGGCTTTTTGTAGAAAGACTTCTTAAAAGACTTCTTTTTGGCAGGGAGGGAAGTAGACTTAGAGAGTCTATCCAAAGCAGCATTCTCTGCACCCATTTGAATGGCTTTGACTTGCCACTCTTTGCCAAAGAGATTTTCACCTGTACAAGGTAAATTGCCTAGGCCATCTTGCACCCAGGATTCTAGGTCAGAGGCCTGGAGCCAAGCAATTCGACGAGCAGCTATGGCTATGCCAGATGCTCTACTAGCACCCTCAAAAGAGTCAAAGGCAGCCCTATTGGAGAACTTTGACACATCTTGGATATGCTTTAACAGAAGCAGGAAATCCTCTATTCTATCCTCTGGAAGAAAGGGGAGAAAATCTTGTACTTTAAGAGCAAGCTCCTTTAGAAACATGCCCATATAGAGGCTGTAGGAGTTGATTCTGGCAATAAGCATACTAGCTTGAAAGATTTTTCTGCCAAAAGCATCCAAAGTGCTACATTCTCTTCCTGGAGGAAGAGTGCCTTTTGGTACTCTTAATCTTTTTCATAGCAGACTTCACCACAATAGAATGGTGAGGAAGCTGGGTTTTTTGAAAACCAGGAGAAGGAGGGACCCGATACATGGTATCCAACCGACGAGAATGTGGAGATAGTGTAAGAGGAGCCTCCCATAAATCCATCATATGTTCTTGGAGAATATTATGAATGGGTAAGGTGACTGCCTCTTTGGGAACCTTAGAGTATCCTAAAATGTCTAATTTTTGAGCTCTAGGTTCCTTTTCAGAGGATACTGTAATGGAAAGTCCTTTGGCAACTTCCAAGATGAAGTCCTGAAAGGACAAGTCCTCTGGAGGAGACATTCTTCTCTTTGGGGAAGAAGGCTCCTCAGGAAGAATAAGGGATGCTTCATCAGAATCATCAGAATCATCTGAGGTATCGGCATCCTCAGAAGTATCGCCTACTTGCTTCCAGAGATTGATACGGGTACCGACCGGTATCGACCTCGGGCGTACCGGGAGCCGGGTCGGTACCGAGAATATCGCGGGAAGCAAAAACTGGTACCGGCCTTCTACTGGAAGTAGATGCTCTGGGTACCGGTATCGGTTGTGGTACCGGAACCGGGGTCGGAACCGACGGTTGCGGTACCGAGGGCGTCGCAGCATTAATAAAAGCCATTATGGCCTGCTGCATGGATTGTACCGTAGTACCCATTGACGCCACAACTGCCTGGATGTCGGTACCGGTTTGAGCCGGTACCCCAGAGCAGTCTAACAGGTGATCGGTCGAGGCCGTGCCATCGATGTCAACCTGTAACCCCATAGGAGGAACTTTGGAAGCCGGAGCTTCCCGCTGGGGTTGTTTGGCTGGGGCAGGGTCTTCAGGGTCGAACCCAAGGGCCTCTCTCTGCTTTGAGGGAGATTTGCCCCTTGAAGACTTGCCCGAGGAATGTTTGGTTACCTGAGATCCATCCGGAGATGAAGACCTGGATGATGCTGATGCTGGATTATCTGCAGAAAACAGCACATGAAATTTAGCTGCTCGGTTCTGTAAGCCCCGTTTGGACATCAGAGAGCAGGATGGACAATCCGGAACCGAATGGTCAGGGCCCAAACATTTAAGACACCACTCATGGGTGTCTGCCAGAGCACTTGGTGCATTTTTTAAAACCAGAAGATGGTTTCTCCATGAGGGAGAATTTGTAAAGGCCGGTAGGCCTTACAAAAAGAAATACACCAAGTGTGGAAAAAGAAAAAAAAAAAAAAATATTTTTTTTTAAGAAATAAAGAAGTAAAGACCGGCGGTACCGGTTCGGAATCGGGGAAGGCAGATACGCGGTCAGAACAACTTTTTAAAATAAGAAATTCTTCAGCGGTGACAGGAACACGACCTGCTGGCTCCGCGGAAAAAGAAGAACTGAGGAGAGTTGGTCAGGAAGGCGGGAAGGCAGCGCGCATGCGCTGTGGGAAGCCCCAAAGGCTTTCCTTTTGGGAAGCTGGGGAGCTTTCCCGCGCAGGCTCCGTCGATACCGACGTACCCATATGTGAGGACTCATTCCTGCTTGCTCCTGGAGATAATAAGGTCCCCCCCTGTGGCTTCTCGCCTTTAGTGGGCACATATGTCAGCTGAAGGAAAGTTGCCATTTAAGTGATCAGAGTCACCAATTCCTCTCTTCTGAAGAGGTGGTAACCAGGGGCTCATCCTGCTCCTCACCTAGAGGAGAGAGTTCACCCTCCTCAAGACTAGGATCCCCCTACAGAGCTGACCTCAAAACAATCATCACCCTGATTAGAGAAAAGGGGCATGTGAACACTGGAGTGGTCCCTAGAATCTCTGGATCCTTCCCATTTATGGATCATTTTCCGTGGCAGAATTGACTCTGGTTCCTGACCAGGCTGAGCGAAGGAGCTAGATTCCTGCTTGAGCTGAGGAACTCATTGGACCCCTGGGAGGGGATGACTCAGAAGCCACCATGCAAGAAGAGTAGAGTCCAGAAGCCAGAGATGAGGCACCTTGCTTGCCACAAGTCAAATGTTTCCTGGAAGATGACAGAGAGAGTTAAGGGAATTATCACAACAATGTGCATTACGGCCAGGGCGCCCCGGAAGGACCTTGTTAGCAGCGCTTACACAGCAACATGCGTTACAGGCGCTTGGGTAGGAACACACGTTGGAGCTGTTTTGGCGGAATGCGCGCAAAGACCGTGCGACTGCCAGGCACCCAATAGTAAAAATGCTACTAATGCATGCAGGACAGGGAAGGAAGCCCTTACACCACACCAATGGTCACTAGTGGTCAACCCCCAATTCTGCCCTACATGGACGGAATCGGGAGCCCCCAACAAGGACAATGACTAAGTCAAGCGGTGGTACTCACCCCCTGAGAGCCCCAGGCAAAATTATATGCCAGGCTCAGCTCTACTCTCTTGAAACTGTTTCTCTGGCTTTGCAAACACTGCATTTAAAGTGGCCGGCAGGCAGATTTTTCTGAGCGCCTTCTGCAATCTTCAGGAGCAAGCAGGGAAGACAGAAGAGGAGGGAGGGGGTACTGAGGCTGTGTGAGGCTGCTGAATTCTTCCAAATCCTTCCAATTTTCTGGCTGCTCAACAGGATCATCATGATAAAAGCGCAAAGCTGAACCAATTTTCCCTCCTCCTATGGCTACTGAAAAGACTGCAGTCTAGTGGAGCCTCTCATGTAGCACTCAAGTGAGAGAGACAACCTCAAGGTAGTCATTCAAAAGCTTTTAAATCGATCTGTTCCTCTCAATAAAGCATAGTTACTCACCTGTAACAAGTGTTCTCCAGGGACAGGAGGAATCAGTCCTCACATATGGATGATGCCTGACCCAATGGAGCCCGCACGGAAGCATCTCCCCAGCTTTCAAAGAAAACCTCTGGAAGATGCCACCAAGCATACGTGGTCCCCTTCCCACCCAAGGGTGTCATCTTGCCTCAGTCTCATGACATAGCTAAGGTGTCAAAAATAAAACACAGGGAAAAGAGAGGGTTGTGAGGACCGATTCCTGCTGTCCCTGGAGAAAGCGTAGCTACTCACCTGTAAAAGGTGATCTCCGGGAACAGCAGGAATTGAGTCTTCACATATGGGTATCGTTGGCACCGACAGAGCCCGCGCAGGAACGCTCCCCAGCTTCCTATAGGAAAGCTTTTGGGAGCATCCCACTGCGCCTGCGCTGCTGCCTGCCCGCCTTTCCAACTCTCCCTCTTCAGTTGGTCTTGTAGCTAAGACAAAAGGAGAGAAGGAAAGAAGAGAGATGGAGATACAACTCCTAGGGGAGGGTTGTGAAGACTCAATTCTTGCTGTACCCGGATATAACATAGTTACTCACCTGTAACAGGTGATCTCCGGGAACAGCAGGAATTTAGTCTTCACATATGGGTATCGCCAGTACCGACGGAGCCTGCGCAGGAACGCTCCCCAGCGTCCAATTAGAAAGCTTTTGGGAGCATCCCAGAGCGCCTGCGTGCTGTCTTCCCACCTTTCCCAACTGCCTCTCTCCAGCTGAGTTTTAAAGCTGAGACAAAGAGAGAGAGAGGGAAAGGAAAGAAAAGAGAGATACAACTCTTAGGGGAGGTGGGTGGGTTGTGAAGACTAAATTCCTGCTGTTCCCGGAGATCACCTGTTACAAGTGAGTAACTATGCTATCTCCAGGAACAAGCAGGAATGTAGTCTTCACATATGGGGACTCCCTAGCTACAGATGCCAGGGAGAACACCCCAAAAGTTGTGTGCCCCTGTGAAAGAGCTCCACTTCCCCCCATGGATCTCTGGCATCCTACCGGGAAAGGTGGGTAGGAGTTGATTAAGTATGGAACAGGTGCTGTAGAACAGCCTGACCAAACAAGGACTCCCGCCGGGATGCCTTATCTAAGCAGTAATGGGCTGTGAAGGTATGAACCGAGGCCCAAGTAGCTGCTCGACAGATGCTGTCAATAGACACAGAGTGTAAATGAGCCATTGAGGCTGCCATGGCTCTCATATTGTGATCTGTGACATGGCCTTCCAGAGAAAGGTTCTTACTCCGATAGGCAAAAAATACACTGTGCAATCCAGTTGGATAATGTTCTCTTGGAGACGAAGTCCCAAATGAGAAGGATCAAAAGCAACAAAGAGCTGGGAAGACTTTCTATGTTGTTGTGTCCTTTGTAAGTAAAAGGCAAGCGCTCTTTTACAGTCCAAAGTATGAAGATTCCTTTCTGCATTTGAAGCATGAGGCCTTGGAAAAAATACAGGCAGGTAAACCGCCTGGTTTTAATGAAAAGGCAAGACCACCTTTGGCATAAAGTGTGGATGAGTCCTAAGGACTACCTTATCATGATAGAACCTCGTGTAAGGAAGATCAGCAACTAATGCTTGCAATTCACTGATGCGACGTGCTGATCTGATTGCAATGAGAAAGATAACTTTCCAGGAAAGGAATTTCAAGGAGGTAGTAGCTAAAGGTTCAAAGGACGGCTTCATGAGCTGCCCCAGAACCAAATTCAGGTCCCATGACACTGGAGGTGGCCTAATGGGAGGCTTAGTTAGAAGAAGGCCCCTCATAAATCTCGCTATGAGAGGATGAGAGGAAATAGGTTGACCATTTAGAGGCTTTAAAGAAGCTGAAATAGCACTTAAATGGACTCTTACTGAGTTAGTCTTAAGTCCTGCATTAGATAAATGAAGGAGATATTCCAGTAATGATTTCAGAGGTATCACAGAGGGGTGAAGACCCTTTTGCGAACACCATATGGAAAACCTTTTCCACTTGAAAGCATAAGAATGTCTTGTGGAAGGTTTCCTGGAAGCACAAAGGGCATCCCTTACTTGTTGAGAAAGGTTAAGACCATGAAGGTCTAGGCTCTCAGCAACCAGGCCCTGATATGCAGGGAGTGGGGATTGGGATGCCAAAACATCCCATCCTCCTGAGACAGGAGATCTGGAGCAGTTCCTAACTCCAGAGATGGGGCTTGAGAGAGATGTAGAAGCAGAGGGTACCACACCTGCCGTGGCCAATGTGGAGCTATGAGAATCACGTGGCCCTTCTCTCTCTGAAGCTGGAATAGGGTCTTGGGAATTAGGGGAATGGGTGGAAAGGCATATAGGAAGTCCTGACCCCAGTGGAGGAGGAAAGCATCCCTGGCCTGAGATCCCTGAGCCGAAATTCTGGAACAGAACCAGAGAAATTTGACATTCAACGGACTTGCAAAGAGGTCTATGTCCGGAGTTCCCCAAATTTGAAAAGTATTTGCTACCTGGTCTGCATGGAGAGACCATTTGTGTGGAAGCAGAACTCGACTGAGTCTGTCTGCCCAAGAGTTTTGAATGCCTGGCAGATACACCGCAAGGAGATGTATCTGATGCTCTCTGGCGAGGGCCCATAGTCGCAAAGCTTTGTTGCAAAGTGACAGAGAGCCTGTTCCCCCCTGCTTGTTCAGACAGAACATAGCTACTTGATTGTCCATCTGAATTAGGACTGTCTTGTAGCTGAGCTAGGTATGGAACACTCGAAGAGCAAGGAAGATTGCTCTGAGTTCTAAGAGATTGATATGTAAGTAGGTCTCCTGTGGAGACCAGGTGCCTTGGGTAGAGAGATCTTGCAGATGAGCTCCCCAACCCATCTGTGAGGCGTCTGTTAGAGTGACCTGGGGTAGGGGTTGCTGGAAAGGGGACCCCACCAACAGGTTGTGGGTTGACTGCCACCACTGTAGGGACAAAATAAGGTGACTTGTGTTTGCAATTTTGTCTGACAGGCAGCCTGATGCTTGAGTCCACTGAGTGGATAGAGTCCATTGGGCTGCTGTCATATGGAGGCGAGCATAGGAAACTACGTGCACGGTAGATGCCAACTGGCCTAGTAGCTGTAACATTTCCCGAGCAGTGAGATGAGTTTTTAACACTGCCTGGGAGGCTAGCTGCACAATGCGAAGGCAACGAACCTGTGGAAGATAGGCCCTTGCTTTTCTGGTATCCAGCAGAGCTCCTATAAACTGTAGAGCTTGAGTGGGAGTTAGGCTGGATTTTGGGATGTTTATGACCAGGCCCAAATACTGGAGGATAAGCATTGTGCAAGCTAGGGAAATTCTGGCCTCTGACTCTGATGGTGCTCGAATGAGCCAGTCGTCTAAGTAGGGGAAGACGAATATTCCTAGAGTGCGGAGAAATGCTGCCACTACAGCCATGCATTTCGTGAACGCCCTTGGTGATGAGGCCAGGCCAAAAGGAAGCACCCTGTATTGGTAGTGCTTTCCTTGAAAAAGAAAATGAAGAAACCATCGGTGAATTGGATGGATGAGAACATGAGTGTACGCATCCTTGAGATCTAGAGAACAAAGCCAGTCCTGACTCTGAAGGTATGGCAGCAGAGTTCCTAGAGAAATCATCTTGAATTTCTCTTTGAACAGAAATTTGTTCAGTTCTCTGAGGTCTAAAATGGGTCTGTGTCCCCCTGTTTTCTTTGGAATAAGGAAATAAGGGGAGTAAAACCCTGTACCCTGTTGGGAAATGGGTACGTGTTCTATTGCCCCCAGGCAAGAAGTAAATTGACCTCTTGACTCAACTGAGTGTTGAGAGATGCCTGAGAATTGAACTGTCTTACCACTGTAGGAGGGGGCATGTTGAAGAAGTGAAGCTTGTACCCCTCTCTTACAATGGAAAGAGTCCAATTTTCTGCTGTTATCTGCCCCCATCTGGGGGCAAAATGACACAACCTTCCTGGGATAGTGGAAGGCTCTGGCCCGTTCAGGGCCAGGAAGGCCAAGTTCTCTAGATGGGTGTCAAAGCCCCTGTGGCGGCTGGGTCTGCTGGGCCGGTTGAGGCTTAGCAGGCTTTGATCTCCTTCGCTTTGGGGGCTGCTGTCCCTTTCGGGCGGACTGACCTGCAGAATGCACCTGCTGGCTATAGGAGGGGTAAAACCTCTTCTTTTTAGAGAAGAATAGTTTCTTGTAGGATTTCCTCCTTGCAGGATCAGCTGTAGCTTTGGATAATCTATCCAGAGTGGTGTTATCAGCATCCAGCTCGTTAGCTTTCTCTTGCCAATTTTTGCCAAAGAGATTTTCACCAGTACAGGGGATATTGCCCAGCTTGTCCTGTACCCAGAGCTCTAAATCAGATGTCTGGAGCCAGGCAATCCTTTGAGCTCCTATGGCAATGGCAGAGGTTCTGCTGATACACTCAAAGCAGTCAAAAGCTGCACGATTGACAAACTTGGAAACATCCTGGGCATGTTTGACAAGTGTAAGGTAATCCTGCCTTTTATCATCAGGAAGGAGAGGGCTCAAAAGTTCTAGATCTCCTGTGACTTCCTTAAGGAACATTCCCATATATAGGATGTAGGAACTAATCCTGGCAGAAAGCATAGAAGCTTGGAACGTTCGACGCCCAAAGGCATCAAGAGTCCTACATTCACGTCCTGGAGGACTAGATGCATGTCTTTTTGCACTCTTGATCCTTCTCATAGCTGACTCCACCACTATGGAGTGGTGTGGCAACTGAGATTTTTGAAATCCAGGACAAGGAGGCACTCGATACATGGTATCCAGCCTACAGGAATGAGGAGAGGTGGTAAGAGGTGTTTCCCACATCCTTAACATGAGATCATGCAAGATCTCATGAATAGGCAAAGTAGCAGCTTCCTTGGGAGCCTTAGGATATTGCAAAATCTCCAACTCCTTTGCCCTGGGCTCTGTTTCAGGAACCACTGTAATGGAAAGACCTCTAGCCACCTCCCTGATAAAATCCTGAAAGGATATATCCTCTGGAGGAGACATCCTACGTTTAGGAGAAGGCGGCTCCTCAGAGAGAAGTACTCCGGCATCGACAGAGCTGTCAGAATCCTCAGAGTCATTGGAGGATTCAAAATATCTTCTGTCCGGGTGCACTTGTAAAGCATGATACCGGTACCGATTGAAGTCGGTGCTGGAGGGGTCCGGTATCGCCTTGTCGATACCTGAGGAAACAGCATGACTCGGTGTTGGTAACACCGTTGCCAATGTCGATGCTGTTGGTACTGGTATCGATATCGGTGCCGGAACTGGTGTCGATACCGGTTGAACTGTCTGAAGCGGTCCCGAAGGCACCGATGCCGCAAGAAGAACCGCCAAACTGCGCTCAATAGCCAGGAACCTCTGGTCAATTGATGCTGCCGATGCCTGGGTGTCGGTACCGGACGAAGCGGCCGGTACCCCAGAGCATGGCACCAGTAGTTCTGCTGAGGTTGGGGCCTCGAGAACATCCTGGAGCCCCAAATAGTGCTTTGGAAGCCGAAGCCTCCCGCCAGGGCAATTTTGCCGGTACAAGTTCCTCAAGGGCAACGCCAGAGGCATCTCGATACTTGGAAGGAGATCTACCCTTTGAGGACCAGCCAGATTTATGTTTGGTTACCTGACATCCATGGGAGGAAGACGAAGCCCTGGAAGACGTCGATGCCACGGATGCTGCATCGGAGGGAAAAACGGTGCTAAGCTTAGCAGCTCGGTTCTGCCGACCCCTCTTCGACATCATCCCACAGGCAACATACTCCGAGATGGAATTGTCAGGACCTAAACATTTAAGGCACCACTCATGAGTGTCGGTGACAGAGATGGTACCGCCACACTTTGAACACTTTTTGAAACCCGAAGCGGGTTTTTCCATATTGAGGAAAACTTTGGGCCTAGTGCACAAAATGGCACGTGGCGCCCTAGAGGAAAAAGGATGGAAAATCCAGTAAAGAATAGTAATTAATTATTTTTTTTTTAAAGAAAGAACCGGCAGTATCAGTATAGCGTCGAGGAAGGCAGACGCTACCAGAAAAAGAATGAAAATACGGGATAATTTCTGCAGTGACAGGAAAACGACCTGCTGGCTCAGCGGAAAACGAAGAACTGGAAAGAGGCAGTTGGGAAAGGCGGGAAGGCAGCACGCAGGTGCTGTGGGATGCTCCCAAAAGCTTTCTAACTGGACGCTGGGGAGCGTTCCCGCGCAGGCTCCGTTGGTACCGATTATACCCTGTGATAAGGAAGTTTATCATAGCTCAGGAAGGAGCTATAGTAAAGGTGAAGTGACTCTGAACAAGCAACCTGTCAGTTCTGGTAGAAATAAGAAAACAGAATTTTTCCATAAAAGACTACCAGTCCCAGAATGCACCAGGTTTCCAACAGCCATTAGAGGAGCTGAAGTGGGGAAACGTGTGTTCAATCAAGAGGGCTATGAGATAATCCCCAAGCACTCATCTCAAAGGGCAGGGCCCGATTCAGCACAGCTGTGCTGTGCTAGGGTGGAGCACTCATCTAAGCAGAATAAAGGTAGAGTTTATTCTACAGAGAATCATCCTCAGGGTCTTCATGATCTTGGACAGCTTCATCATCTGGAGGATCATCAGAAGCAGAAGCTAGAGCGGACGGACAGAGAGGGCAAGAAACCCTTTGGAAGAAAGAAGAGAAAAGCATTTGGGAGGTCTAAAGGAGTCCAGAGCAGTACGTATACTGGGAGACATTCAAAAGGCCAGCGTACACCATTGGAAAGGGGAAAACCAGAGGAGTGGTGCTGCAGAGCTAGGCATCTCCAGACGGTACCTGTGAGGGAGACGGCTGCACTTGGAAGGGACCCTAGGATCCGTGCCAGAAGGTATGTGAAGAGAGACCCAGTGTCCAGGGATCTGGATTGGAAGGCTGGACAAAAGAACTGGACTACATACTGGCCAGGCTATTTAGAGAGGAACTCTAACAGCAATGGAAGCTCAGATATGAACACTGATCTATGCCCTAGCTATACCCTTGAAAGACAGCAGGGAAACAAGTATTCTCCTGAGAGTGCTCCATTGAGAAATTCCTCTGTGCCAATCCATGATATTGAACCCATGATTGTTGAAGAAGGGGGAGAGGTTATAGATAAGAGATTGTTAAATAAATAAATAGATCCAGGCTGTGAATACATGGATTGCTCTCTGTCTAAACTCCTTTGGTAATTTACTGTTACAAAGTACAACAACCATCACAAAGAAATACAAACTTGTTCTTTAATCTACTCAGAAAAGCTCCTGAGTAGGATTTGAGCCACGCAGCAGAAAGAAGCCAGCTAAAGGGTTTCAGCTGGGTAACTGCTAGCAATTGAGCCTTACCTAATTGCTTGTGAGCTCTGAGGAAATCACTTCTGGGTCTATGTGTGAAGATATAAGAAGTTAACCTGAAAAGAACAGTTTTTCCCTACTTTGTGGGCTTTGTTTGTTGATTAAAGCACTGCTAAGAAAATATTAGCTAGAGCCTACAGAAAAGACCAGTTTGTTACCAACCAGGTCTTTATTCTTTTGCTTTGATTGCCTGACAAGTTCAACTGTTGTTTTCCTGATTTTGTTTTTCTAAGTTTAACACTGAAAGCAAGTATCCTGTTTTATGTGCTACCAAGCATATCTGTGTTGGGAGAAATAACCCCATAAATAAATATCTTATTGGCTTTACACTCAAGCACAACTAATTATTGTGAACGGCTGTGTCTGGTGTGAATGAACTACATTTCCCACAATCCCTTGCAAATCATATTAATATATGCCTTGGCCAAGACTGTGAACATTCTCACCCAGGCACCCGTCTGACAACCCATATGTGAAGACTACATTCCTGCTTGTTCCTGGAGATCACCTGTTACAGGTGGGTACCTACGCTATCTCCAGGAACAAGCAGGAATGTAGTCTTCACATATGGGGACTCCCAAGCTTAGAGATGCCAGGGAGATGACCCCATAGAGCAGCTAAACCCAGGCTGAGGTGGGTCATGATTCCTCCCAAGGATCTCTGGTATCGAAACCCGGGATGGGGGGGTAGGAGTTGTTCTAAGTCTGAAAGAGATGCTGGAGAACAGCCTGGCCAAATGAGGCATCCCGACGGGAGTCCTTGTCTAAACAGTAAAGGGCCGCAAAGGTGTGGACCGAGGACCAAGTGGCTGCTTTGCAGATGTCATCGATGGACACCGAACGAAGGTTGGCCATAGAGGCAGCCATTGCTCTAACATTGTGAGCTGTGACATGACCTTTGAGAGAAAGTCCCTTACTCTCATAGTTAAAGGATATGCAATCTGCAATCCACCTGGAGAGTGTTCTCTTGGAGACTGGTAACCCCAGGTGACTGGAGTCAAAGGCAGCAAAAAGCTGAGAAGCCTTTCTATGCTGCCTAGTTCCCTGAAGGTAAAAGGCTAAAGCCCTTTTACAATCTAGAGTATGAAGATTCCTTTTTGCACTCGAGGCATGAGGCCTAGGGAAGAAGACAGGAAGATAAACAGACTAGTTTAAATGAAAAAGTGAGACCACCTTTGGCATAAAGTGAGGATGAGTCCTAAGGACTACTTTATCATGGTGGAACCTTGTGTAAGGAGGATTAGCCACTAAAGCTTGTAGCTCACTGATGCGTCTTGCATAAGTGAGGACAATTAAGAAGATTACCTTCCAAGAAAGAAGCTTCAGGGATGTAGTGGCTAAGGGCTCAAAGGGCGGCTTCATGAGCTGTCCAAGGACAAGATTTAAGTCCCATGCCATGGGTGGTGGCTTAATGGGAGGCTTAGTTAAGAGTAGATCCCTCATAAACCGCGCTACAAGCAGCTGAGAGGAGACAGGTTGTCCATCAAAGGGCTCGTGGAAAGCAGCAATGGCACTAAGGTGGACTCTTACTGAGTTAGTCTTGAGACCAGAAGATGAAAGATGGAGGAGATACTCCAGTAACGCCTCTACGGGAACTGAGAAAGGATTAAGTTCCTTCTTTGAACACCACATAGAGAACCTTTTCCACCTAAAGGCATAAGCTCACCTTGTAGAAGGTTTCCTTGAGGCCAAAAGGATATCCTTAACCTGTTGAGAGAGGTTGACATCCTGGAATTCTAAGCTCTTAGCAACTATCCCATCAGGTGTAAAGACTGAGGATTCAGGTGCAGAAGCATCCCGTTCTCCTGGGATAGAAGATCTGGAGCACATCCCAAGTCCAGAGGCCTGGCTTGAGAGAGATGTAGAAGCAGTGGATACCATGTCTGTCGTGGCCAGCGTGGGGCTATGAGGATCATATGGCTCCTGTCTCTCTGGAGTTTGAAGAGTCTTGGGAATGAGGGGAATGGGTTGGTAGGCATACAGGAAGTCCTGATCCCAGTGGAGGTAGAAAGCATCCCTTGTCTGACTGTTCCGAGCTGGAATTCTGGAACAGAATCAGGGAAGTTTGGTATTCTGAGGACTTGCAAATAGGTCTATATCTGGGGTTGCCCAGATTCGAAAGATTCGAGCAATCTCTTCTGAATGAAGAGACCACTCGTGTGGCAGCAGCACTCAACTGAGTTTGTCTGCTAGGAGATTATGTGTGCCTGGGACATACACCACCAATAAGTGAATCTGAAGGCCTCTTGCGAAGGACCAGAGGTGTAGAGCTTCATTGCACAATGCCTGAGAGTCTGTTCCACCCTGTTTGTTCACGTAGAACATGGCTACCTGATTGTCCATCTGGACAAGGACTGTCTTGTAGCGCAGATAGTCCTGAAAAACTCTGAGCGTAGAAAATAGCTGAGTTACAGTAGATTTATGTGAAGACAAGTCTCCTGTTGGGTCCAGAGACCTTGAGTGGAGAGATTGTCCATATGAACCACCCAACCTGACTTGGACGCATCTGTCATCATGGTAGCTTGGTGTAGTGGCTGTTGAAAAGGTGACCCTCTAAGAGAAGATTTTCTAGTGTTTGCCACCATTGAAGGGAGATGAGGCGTGCAGAGTTTCTGATTTTGTCCCCAGGTGACCTGACGCCTGTGTCCCCTAAGAGGATAGGGTCTACTGAGCTGCTCACATGTGTAGGCGAGCATAGGGGACCACATGTACAGTGGAGGCCATATGCCCCAGTAACTGAAGCATTTCCCGAGCAGTCAGGAAAGTTTTCATAGCTGCTTGAGACGCCAGTTGAACTATTTGAGCGCAGCGGAGTTGTGGCAGGAAAGCCCTTGACTGCTTTGTGCCTAGAAGAGCCCCTATGAATTCTAGAGACTGAGAAGGGGTGAGATGAGATTTTGGGAGATTTATGACCAATCCCAAATATTACAGGATTTGCATAGTGTAGGAAAGAGCTGAGCTGGCTTCTGGAGCTGTTGGTGCTCGGATCAGCCAGTCGTCTAAGTAGGGGAACACGAATATCCCTAAAGTCCTTAAAAATGCTGCTACTACTGCCATGCATTTCGTGAAGACTCGAGGCTGAAGCCAGGCCAAAGGGTTTTACTCTGTACTGATAATGTCTTCCCTGAAAGAGGAATCAAAGAAACCTCCTATATTCTGCATGAATAAAGATATGTGTATAGGTGTCTTTTAGGTCTAGAGAACATAGCCAATCCTGACTCTGAAGTAAGGGAGGAGTGTTCCGAGAGAGATCATTTTGAATTTTTCTCGGAAGAGATACTTATTTAACTCCCTGAGGTCCAGTATGGGCCTGTACCCTCCTATTTTCTTTGGAATAAGGAAGCAGGGGGAGTAGAAGCCCAGGCCTTGTTGAGAAAGAGGTACCTCCTCTATCGCTCCCTGAGCAAGGAGTGAGGTGACCTCTTGACACAAGAGAGTGGTGAGGGGGGGGGGCCCAAGAACTGAACTCTCTTGGAGTAGAGAGAGGGGGCAAACTGTAGAAGTGGAGTTTCTACCCCCCTGTCGCTATGGAGAGAGTCCAATGCTCTGATGTTATGTGCTGCCACCTCTTGGCAAAATAACACAGTCTGCCTGGAATGTTGAGAGGATCTGGTATTTCTAGAGGATCGATGACTAGGTTCTCTAGGAAGGAGTCAAAGACCTTGTGGAGGCTGTGTCTGCTGAGTTGGTTGAGCTCTGGGGACTTGAGCCTTCCTTTGTTGTTTCGGCTGCTGCTGCCCCTTCTGGCAGTTTGGGTGTAAGAAGGATAGAATTTCTTTTTCTTGTTGAAAAAGGGAAGAATTTATTTTTCTTGTTGAAAAAGGGTTTCTTAACTGTCTTTTTCTTAACTGGGTTGGCAGTGGTCCTGGATAATCTATTTAAGGTAGTGTTCTCGGACTCAAGTTGAGAATCTTTATCCTGCCAGTCCTTGCCAAAAAAGGTTTTCTCCTGTGCAAGGAATATTCCCCAGCTTATCTTGCACCCACTGCTCTAAATCGGATGCTTGTAGCCAAGCAATCCGACGTGCACCATTAGAAATAGCAGAGGTTCTGCTAATGCATTCGAAATAATCAAAGGTTGCCCTGTTCATGAATTTAAAACCTTTTGGGCATGCTTTACCAGAGTAAGGACATTGGCCCTCTTGTCATCGGGAAGAAGAGGGGCCATGAGTTCCAAATCTTTTGTAACCGCTCAAAGAAACATACCCATGTAGAGTATGTAAGAACTTATTCTGGCCAACAGCACAGAGGCCTGAAAACCGACAACCAAAGGCATCAAAGAGTCCTTGCCTCACGGCCCGGAGGATTAGAGGAATGCGTCTTGGCACTTTTGATCCGGTGCATCGCCGATTCCACAACCATGGAATGGTGTGGTAACTGCGTTTTTTGGAACCCAGGACACTGCGGTACCCGGTACATTGTATCGAGCCTTCGAGAATGTGGAGACACCGTTAAGGGTGTTTCCCACATTCTAAGCATGAGATCATGCAAAATCCGGTGTATGGGAAGGGTTGCAGCCTCCTTGGGGGCTGTCAGATACTGAAGAATTTCAAGTTCTTCAGCTCTCAGTTCCTTCTCAAGGATCATGGTGATCGAGAGGCTTCGAGTCACATCCCATATAAAGTCTTGAAAAGACATGTCCTCCAGAGGAGACATCCAACGTTGCGGCGAAGGAGAAGGATCTTCCGGAAGAACCGCTCTGGTATCAATGGATTCATCAGAATCATCGGATTTGGAAGACTCGAAGAATCGACGGGCCGGGTGCTCTCGTACTGCCTGTCGGTGGTACCAATCGAAGTCGGCATCGGAATGCCTCGATACTGGACCCTCTATGCTAGACGCCGATGTTAGGGCTGGCATGGGTGGTAGCATGGAGAACGGCGGAACAGTAGTTGCAGATACATTCAGTACCGTTATCGGTACCAATGGCTGCGGAACTGATTGTAGCGGCTTTAGCGGTACGGAAGCTGCTAACAAGGTCGCTAGACTGAAGAGGGAGAGGTGGGAAGGCAGTTGCGCAGGCACAGTGGGATGCTCCCAAAAGCTTTCCTATAGGACGTTGGGGAGCGTTCCCACGTGGGCTCCGTCAGTGCTGACGATATCCATATGTGAAGACTACATTCCTGCTTGTTCCTGGAGATCACCTGTTACAGGTGAGTAAGTATGCTTTCTCCAGGAACAAGCAAGAAGTCAGTCCTTACATATGGGACTCCCTAACCACAGACTACCGAAAGCCTGTAGAAAAACACGGATGCCCCCAAGGGGAGCCATAAGCAGCAGCAATTGAGTCCAAGGATACAGACTCCAGAATGGCCCGTGTGTCCAGTGAGGAACCAACTGAGCCATGAAGGCAGAAGCTACACTCAAGGACCGTCATTCTTGTCTCCAGTCCAGAAGGTTCTGCAGCTGTCAGCATGGGCACCGAGGGGCTCGGGCCTGTTGTCTGTTCCACTGAAGGGGAGTCCTTGACTAGGATGGACTCGGAAGTCTGAGACCAATCACGGGAGGCTAATGATTCTTTTTGGGCTACCTTGGTAGGTCGCTCCCACTACATGCCCTCGGATGAGTGGCGTGGACTATAGGATCTGGCTCGGGACTTACCCGCCTTCCCGGAGCCATCCACGGACACGGCTCTCAAGGGTTTCTTCTTCTTGTGTTCCCCTTCCGGGGACTCCTCTCGGAGAACCTGCGGCCTCGACTTGGGCCAGTGGAGTCACCACACAAGTCAGAGGCCTCAGAGGGGATCTTGAAGCGCAGTGTCACTGGAGACTCCGGGAAAATTTTGTCATTCTGCTGCTGATGGCTTTTTATGGCCTTGGATGACATTTTCTTGCACAGGATACAGACCGAAGGGTTGTGGTCCAGGCCAAGGCACCAGATGCAGCAGTCGTGTGTGTCGGTGAGGGGCATGGTCCTCAACCTCGATCACACTTTTTTAAGCCTCTGGTGGAAGCCATGGGGGGGAGAGAAATGGCCCCAGCTAGGTCGAAGACCCAAGGCTCTGCCAGTGGGGAAAAAATAAAGGCGCTAAACTGCACTAGGGAAAAATAAAATAAAAAGACAAACCTGAGACGCAATGCTGAGGCAAACGAGCTCGGGGGTGGGAAGAGTACCGGTACAAGACCGGAGGAAAGAGATAACTCAAGAAAAAACAAACATCTGGTGGGCTCCACGGAAAAAGGGAGAATGAGGCAAGATGGCACCCCCTTGGGCAGGAAGGGGACCACGCATGCTTGGTGGCATCTTCCAAAGGCTTTTTTTGAAAGCTGGGGAGATGCCTCCACATGGGCTCAGCCGGCACCGAGGTCACCCATATGTGAGGACTGACTTCCTGCTTGTTCCCAGAGAATTCAGATTTTCTTCAGAGTGGAGAAAATCCATCCACCATCTGCTGGAGACAAAGAAATACTGAAGAGACCCTCTGGTGTATGAGGCGAATAGTGGCATGAGAGCGAAGTCATCGAAACCTGGGCTTTTCATTAATTCTTTGTCTCCACCAATCTGCTAGTAAGGGAACACAATCCACTTGTCTGGGTCAGTCTAGCAGGATGATATGGAATAGGCACTTCTAGATCGTTTTGCTAGACCACGCCAGATCAGTAGGTTGTGTCCCCCTGCCAATAGATGATACAGATATAGAAAACACTAGAGGTTTCCAGTGACATCACCACAGGTACTTGTGAGGTCTAGGGACAGAGAGCAGG
Source organism: Ichthyophis bannanicus (assembly GCA_033557465.1). NCBI lineage: Eukaryota > Metazoa > Chordata > Amphibia > Gymnophiona > Ichthyophiidae > Ichthyophis > Ichthyophis bannanicus. The sequence goes on from CM066035.1 coordinate 688,779,128, forward strand.
GCCTTATTCTGCCCTTCAAATGGGAAACTCCAGTGCAGTATCTGCTGATGTGCCCTGGAGACGTCCACTCCCTAGCTCCACTGGGAACGTACTACTACCGATCATTTGTAGAGTGCTACAAGGCATACGCAGCACTGTACATATAGATGTAAGACACAGTCCCTACTCATCAGAGCTTCCAATCTAATCAAGGCAAAGCACATAGCAAAACTGGGGACTAGGGTATGGTAAGATACATGTAAGTAGTAGACAAGAGAGTGAGGAGCATCAGGATCTAAAAGTGTGCCCTTTAAGAGGCTGCCCAGGAGCTATCCAGATTTCAAGACCAAGTTGCACCAGTCCAGCAAACCATCATCGGCTGGAGACAAAGAAAGCATAGTTACTCACCTGTAACAGGTGTTCTCCAGGAACAGCAGGAATCAGTCCTCACATATGGGTGAAGTCTACACAGACGGAGCCCACGTGGAAGCATCTCCCCAGCTTTCAAAGAAAGCCTTTGGGATATGCTACCATGCATGCATGGTCCCCTTCCCGCTCAAGGATACCATTTTGCTCAGTCAGATGACATAGCTAGGACAGTAGTAAAAACTAAAACAAGGTAGGGAAGCAACTCCCCGGGGAAGAGGGAGGGTTGCGAGAACAGATTCCTGCTGTCTATGGAGAACACCCGTTACAGGTGAGTAACTACGCTTTCTCCAGGAACAAGCAAGAAGTCAGTCCTCGTATATGGGACTCCTTAGCTCCAGGCTGCCAAGGACTGAACCACGACAGCACCAACGACGGCCAGGTTGGGTAGCCATGAGTTGCAGAAGATGAATGCTCAACTGAGAGACTTTGCAAAACCCTAGCATCCAGTGGTACCATCACTCCGGTAGCCTGAACACAGAAGGATTGGAGGGCAGGAGTTGCCTACACCCCAAACAGATTGCGGAGTACCACCTGGCCGAAGGCACTGTCCCAACAGGACTCACTCTCCAGGCAGTAGTGAACTGCGAATGTGTGGACTGAAGACCATGTGGCAGCCTTGCAGATCTCCGTCACCAGCACTGAATGCAGGTTCACCACCGATGTAGCCATCGCTCTCAAGGAATGCGCTGTGATCTGGTGTTCTAGGGAGAGCCCAGCCTACTCATAGGCGAGGGCAATATAGTCTGCCACCCACGTGGATAGAGTTCGCTTAGCCAAGGGAAGTCCCAGTCTGCTGGGGTCACAAGAAACAAAATGCTGAGGTGCTCTGCGATGGTCCTGAGTCCGCTGTAGGTAGAAGGACATGGCCCTTTTGCAATCCAGTGTATGGAGTACTATTTCCTCCCGACCAGCATGAAGTCGTGGAAACAAGGTTGGAAGAACCACCTCCTGTTTGAGGTGGAAAGGAGATACCACCTTAGGTAGGAATTTGGGGTGGGTGCGGAGCACCACCCTGTTCTTGTAGAATCTTATGTATGGTGATTCCACCACCAGGGCCTGAAGTTCTGGCAGACGTGAGGGCCACCAGGAAGGCAACCTCCCATGAAAGATACCACAGATGGCAAGTGGCTGGTGGCTCGAATGGTGGTTTAGTGAGCTGAGAGAGCACCCTCAAGATAGGTCTTCTTAATTGCCGGTTGCTCAGATCCAAAACCCTTCTTATCCAGGACCTTATTATACAATCCTCATTTGACCTCACCCTTCTCACCGAAACTTGGTTAAAGGACGGAGAAGATGCTTTGCTCGTCCGCTGCCTTCCTCCTGGGTTTGCTGGAACCTCTGTTCCTCGTGTTGGACGCTCAGGTGGTGGGGTAGCAGCTATTCTACACCCCTCTCCCTCGTTCACTCAAATCTTCTCCCCTCTGCTCCACTACCCAGAAGCTCTCTTACTCCATCTCCATATCTCACCCCCAACTCATATTTTGCTTATCTACTCTCCCCCAGCCCTTCGCCCTGATCTCTGGGACTCTCTCCTCCTTACTATCTCAGACCTTTCTCTTGCATTTCCTCATTTACTCATCGCAGGCGACTTCAACCTTCACCTCAATCCCCCTGCCTCCACCAGAGATCACAATTTTGCCTCTTTTCTTCATGATCTATCCTTGATCCAACATGTCCCCTTCCCTACTCACTCCGCCGGTCACACACTTGATCTCCTCCCATTCGAGGACATCCTCCTCACCTACTTCCTCTGTGACGTCTCCCGCACTCCGATACTCTCGCCACATTACCCCACTCACCATCCAGCAGTTTCCCCCTGCAACCCAACTTCTCCCTCCTGATTTCCCCTCCCTCTCCTCCAGCTCTCAGGCCACTTCCTGGTTCTCCGCCCTATCTACTTCCCTCGAACATCTAGCGCCCCTACACCCTTGTCCGCCCAGACGCCACCCAAAACAGCCTTGGTATCACAGAGGCCTCCTTTTGCTCTGTACTCATCTCTGCAGAGCTGAAAGACTGTGGCGCAAGGCCCCCTCCCCAGCCACCCTGTCTTCCTTCAAAGCACACCATTCCTTTTACCGCTCCAAAGTACATCTTGCCAAGCAAACATACTTCTCCACTGCCATCGCCAATGCTCCCAATCAGACCCGTCATCTCTATTCTACCCTCAAGTCTCTCACCTCTCTTTATTCTACTACTTCCACTGCGCCTCTTCAGCCTGCACCCCCTCCCTCACTCCTAGCTTCCTTCTTCAGTGACAAGATCTCTTCCCTAAGAGCCTCTCTTCCTTCTTGTCCTGCTCCAATCCAGTCCCACCCCCGCCCTGCCGCCTCACCCCCTCCCTCCTCCTGCCTCTCTCACACATGGGCCTCCTTCTCTCTAACCACCTCAGCTGAGCTTCACCAGCTCATCTCCTCCTCCAGCAAAACATCCTGCCCTCTCGATCCCATTCCCTCCACCTGGCTACTTACTCCCTCCCTGGCACTTCTACCCCCTATTCTCACCATGCTCAATACCAGTCTTTCCACAGGGACATTTCCTCAATCTTGGAAGCACGCCTAAATCCGCCCTATCCTCAAAAACCCACACTCGACCCTATGGTTCCTGCCCATTATCGCCCTGTTTTCAATCTCCCCTTTCTATCTAAACTCCTTGAAAAGGTTGTTTTTGCACAGCTTTCTCACCACCTTGACTCCACTAATTTTCTTCACCCCCGCCAATCAAGGTTCCGCACGGGTCACAGTGTCGAAACTGTTTTACTTGCTTTCACTAATTCCCTACATGCTGCTCACCATCACGGGGATATTTCGGTGGCGGTGGCTTTGGATCTGTCTGCTGCCTTCGACCTTGTCGACCATTCTCTTCTTCTCCTCCGTCTGAGTGAAGCAGGTCTTTGTAGCACTGTTCATCACTGGTTTCACTCTTTCCTCTCCTCCAGGTCCTGCTCTGTCTTACCTTCTTCCTCTTCCACCCCTCCCTCTGATCCTTTTCCTCTACCCTGTGGTGTTCCCCAGGGCTCTTTACTTGCTCCTCTCCTCTTTAACCTCTTTCTTGCTCCTCTTGCCCTTCTAATCCAACAGTCTGGGATTTCTGCATTCTATTACGCCGATGATATCGTCCTCCTTCACCACACCTCCCCCTCTCCCCCTGATCTCTCCCCGCTCAACTCCTGCCTTTCTACCGTTGCAACTTGGTTAACCCAGAACTGTCTTCACCTCAACTTAGCTAAAACCATCGCGATCTGGTTCTCCCACGGCAGCCCACCCCCCACACTGGCCCCATCCTTTTCTGACTCCCCTATCCCCCTAGTCTCCACTTTACGCTATCTGGGTGTGCTCTTTGACTCTGATCTTTCTTTCCAGGCCCACGTCTCTCACATCACCAGGACCTCCTCCTTTCTACGTCAAGTTCGTGCAATTCGCCCCTTTCTCACCCCGCCTGCCCTCACTACACTCCTACTATCATTAGTTATGTCGCGCCTAGATTTCTCAAACTCCATCCTCATTGGTCTTCCCAAACTCCAACTTAATAGACTGCAAAGGATCCAGAATACCGCTGCCCACATCATCACCCACTCCTCCCCACGGGACCACATTTCACCATTACTTGTTCACCTTCACTGGTTACCTGTCCCCTTTCGCTTCCAGTTCAAACTACTTGCCCTTGTCCATCAGGCACTTCACACCAACACCCCGCAATATCTAGCAGACCTCATCACCTTCCACACCCCTAGATACCCCCCCCCGTTCATTTCACCTTAATCGCCTCCATCTTCCCTCCCCCTCCCTTGCACACCTTCAGTCCACTCGCTCCTCAGCTTTCTTCTTTGCAGGCCCCGCCCTCTGGAGCTCGCTTCCCACTTCCCTTCGTCTTGAGCCCCACCTCCCTACCTTTAAGCGTAATCTAAAAACCCACCTCTTCTCCCTCGCCTTTGATTTTCCCTCCCCCTTTGTGTGACCTATCCCCTGAGTCTTGTGCACTCTTCTCTTCTTTTACTGTCTATCATGAGTTGTAACTTCTTTTCCTTTTCTGGCCTGGCGCCACCCTCTGTTAATTTTTGTATTTTGTAAACCGCTCTGCTTACCTAAGGGCGGTATATCAAATTAAATAAACATAAACAAACACACTGAGGTTCCACTCTGTCGCCGAAGGGCGGACAGGGGGCTTAGACAACAAGAGGGCCAGGAGGAACAGAGATCAGGGGCTGACCGGAGATGGGTTTTTCCTCGATAGGGTGGTGGTGTGCGGCTACTGCACAGTTGCACTCTCACTGAGCTGGACTTCAGCGTGGTGTGCGACGGATGCAGTAGGTACTGGTCAGCACTGGGGCCTGATGCCAGACCTCACTGCAATCCTCCGATCTTGAGCAATGGGTCCAAGACAAGCTGCTCGACGTCCCCTGCACCTGGGAAAACCTGTTCGGCAAGTCAATGGCAGGAGAACGGGTTCTCCCGCATCTCCACACACCATACGGAGACTCTTCACCATTTAAAAGCATAAGCTTGCCTGGTGGAAGGCTTTCAGGAGGCCAGCAGGACCTTCTCAACCCCCTTTGGGAGGTTGAAAGAGGCCAATGCTATCCTTTCAACAGTCACGCTGTTAGAGACCCAAAATTGGGGTGCAGGAGGGAGACCTCCTCCTGTGTAAGGAGATCTGGGGCACAGCACAGCGGGGCAGAAAATGCCACCAACAGGGAGAGCAGCAGTGGGAACCAGGGCTGTCTGGGCCATCTGGGGGCAATTAGTATTAGAGATGTCCCCTCGCGCTAGACCTTGAAGAGGATCTTGGCGACCAGAGGGATCAGCGGAAAGGCATAGAGGAGGCCTTCCATCCCACAGGATCAGGAAGGCATCCGCCGCCACCCTTCCTGGGTGTAGTTGTCGCAAGTAGAAGCGGGGCAACTGGGTGTTGTCTGAAGTGGTGAATAGGTCCATCATGGACTCGTCCCAGAGGTGGAAGAGCAGAGCTGCCACTCTGGGGTCTGGGCACCATTCATTAGACAAAGGACCCTGCTCAGCCTGTCCACCAGGAGGTTGTCCTGGCCTGGGATGTGAACCGCTTACAGGAGCATGTTGTGCACTGCAAAGGAAAGGAGGGTCATTGCCTCCAGGCAAAGGGAGTACAACCCCGTGCCTTCATTTGTTGACATAAAACATGGCGACTTGATTGTCTGTCTGAATCAGTACAGACTGGTGTCGAAGGCAGTGGTGAAACGCACGTAGGGCCAGAGGGATCTCCCTGAGCTCCAGGAGATTGATCTATAGCCGAGATTCTGCCTGGGACCAGCTGCAGTGCGTGCGGCTGCCCCTGCTGTGCGTGCCCGCCCCAGCCCAGGAGGGAGGCATCTGTGGTCAGGATCCTCTGGGGCGTGGGCACCTGGAAGGGCATCCCTGCTAGGAGGTTGCGGAGAGATTGCCACCAGCTGAGGGAGTCTGCCAATTGGCAGGTCACCTTGACCCTGTCCTGCAGACTGCCTGTGGCCTGCATCCACTGTGAGCGGAGGCACCACTGGGCCATCCACATGTGTAAGCAGGCTAGTGGGATCACATGGACTGTGAAGGCCATATGGCCCAGCAGGCAGAGGAGATGATGAGCTGGCACTGACCAGCAGTGTTGAACTTCTGCTGCCAGCTGTCTGAGGTGTTCTGCCCTCTCCCTGGGGAGGGCAGCCTTGACCTGTAATGTATCGAGCTGAGCACCTATGAACTCCAGACTCTGGGCTGGGGAGAGGTGGGATTTGGGGTAGTTGATGATGAATCCCAGGTGCTTCAGCAGCAGGGTTGCACATCCTGCGGCCTGACTGGCCTCTGCAGCTGTGCTGCCTCTGATGAGCCAGTCGCAGGTGGGCAGTTACCACGGCTAGGCATTTCATGAAGACCCTTGGCGAGGATGTGAAGCCGAAGGGTAGTACCCCTGTACTGGTAGTGCTTTCCTCCTACCACGAACTTTAGGTACTGCCTGTGGGAGGGGCGGATTAGGATGTGCGTGTATGTGTCCTTCAGGTCCAAGGAGCACAGCCAGTAGTGTTCCAAAGGAGAGCATCTTGAACTTCTCCCTAACCAGAAACTTGTTTAAGTTTTGCAGGTCCTAGGAGGCTCCCAGTCCTCTTTGGGACAAGGAAGTACCTGGAGTAGAAGCCTTTGCCCCACAGGTGTTTGTGAACAAGTTCCACTGCATTGTTCCTGAGAAGACCTGCAAGCTCTGTGAGCAGCAGGGTCTGGTGAAGGAGGGGGTGGCACCAGCTCTCTGGGAAAGAACTTGTGTGGAATCTGCTGTAGATGGAGGAGGTATCCCTCTCTGACCACTTGCAGTACCCATTGGTCTGAGGTAATTGTAGTTTACTTGTGGGAAAAAGCGTCAGGCACCCCCCTGTGTGCTGATGAAGGTCTCCTGGGGGATGGGAGGCCCTGCCCTGGGAGTCAAAAGCTCCTCCTAGGCTGGGTGAGAGCTGAGGTCTGGAGTTTAGGTGCTTTTGGCTTCTGAGCCCCATGCCCTTACCCTTCTGGGGTGAGAAGATTGCTACTGCTGGCCTGAGAAGGGCTGCTATTGGTGACCCTGCCGAAGGACCCCATTTTTTCCCTCAGGAAAATGAGCGTCTTCCTCCATGGTTTCTTGCGAGGATGGGATGAGGTCTTCTTAAAGAGCCTCAGGTGGGTCACCAAGTCGGCCTCAATCTCAGCCGCCTTGTTGGCCATTGACTTGTCGAACAGGTTTTCCCAGGTGCAGGGGATGTCGAGCAGCTTGTCTTGGACCCATTGCTCAAGGTCGGAGGACTGCAGCGAGGTCTGGCGTCAGGCCCCAGTGCTGACCATGGCTACCTGAGCTGCTGACTCGAAGCAGTCATAGGCTGCCCAGGAGAGGAACTTAGAATAGTCCTTGATCCCTAAGGTCAGGGCCTGGAACCATTAGGGGGGCTCCCCGAGGCCTGCTACAAACCCCGACAGCTCTTGGGCCAGAGCCTTCAGGAACATGCCTATGTAAAGTTCATAGGCTTGGATTTGGCACCCAAGCATCAAGCCTTGATAGCACTTGCACCCGAGAGCATCAAGGGCTCTGGCCTCCCTCCCAGGGGGAACCAATGAGTAGGTCTTCTGGCTCTTGAGTTTCTACTTGGTTGACCATGGAGTTATGTAGGAGCTGGGGTTTGTGGAATCCTGGGCCCTTCCAGATGCGGTACATGGCATCGAGGCGCCGGCTCATCACCGGCACAGATGCTGGCGTTTCCCACATCCAAAGGAGCAGCCTTTCGAGGATCAGCTGCATGAGCACAGTGAGGGATCCTTGGGTGGAGACTCATATTGGAGAATCTCCAAGTCCTCCGCCTCTTTTTGCACTGAGAGGGCTCTGGCCATGTCCCTGACAAAGTCATGGAAGGCCAAGTCCTCGGGAGGAGAATTGTGTTGGAGCACTGGGGAAGATGGGTCCGAGGGACTGTCTCTGTGTCACGTGGTGTCCGGAGAGATCTAGTCATCCATCTCCCACTTGGAGTCTAGTAGTGATGATGAATCCAAAGCCCTGTGGCTCCTAGCCTCGAGGCCAGCCTCAAAGGGGTGGTTGCCTGTTGAAGACCTAGGGTCTGAGTCACGGACATTGGCCGGCGAGGACCGGATGCCCAAAGAACAGGACCAGAATCTCAACAGGCACAGAGGACTTATCCGAGGCTGGTGGTGCTCCAAGTTTGGCTCAACAACCAGGGACTCTTTTGCAGTCAAGGGTCCGGTCGTCGGGGCACATGAGGTGGATGAACTGGCCATCATCGCCTTCTGCAGGACCAGGATAGCAGTGATGTTCTGCCCCAAGGCTGCTATTCTGGTTTCTAGGCCAGAAGGCTCCGCAGCCTTTGGCGCAGGCACAGAGGATCTCGGGCCTAGCACCGGCACTCTTGTGAGTGTGTCCTCGTTGACGACTACGGCCTCGAGAAATCTTGCACAGTCTCTGCCAGCCGAGGAATCCTTGGAAGGTTGCTTCTCAGAGTCGCCAGAGTCCCTCCGGGCAGTTTTACTGAGTTTCTCGGGTGCAACCTTGATGGACTTTGAGACCTCCTTCTTTTTCTCTGGGTTCGAGGTCTTCTCAGAGGAGCCACTGCCGCAGGGCTCTGAGGATGCTCGGGCCTCAAGGGATGTGCTGGGCTTGGAGCTCGATGCCAGGGAGGCCGGGGAAGAGTGACCTGGGGAACAATTTCTCCTGCAACTCCGACCTTTTTCTCTTAGTTTTAGACATCATGGCCAGGCAGAGGTCGCTGGAGGTGCTGTCATGATCCGGGCCTAGGCAGCATAAGAGGCAGTAATGGGTGTCTGTTACTGACATGGTTTGACTGCAGCGGTCACATTTTTTGAACCCACCGGGAGACATGGTGGGTGGCAGCCCAGACAGGGTTGACGAATCCCGGATGAAAAAAGTTGCAAATGCCGGTCGAGGGAACCTAGATGAAATAAAGGAGCCAAGAACAACGTCGGAAATGGTGCCAGCTCAAGGCGGGAAGAGGAGCAATTTGCTAACTGGGAAAACTCAACTTTTAAGGGAGATAATTGGAATTTTTTCAGGGGAACAGGATTCATGTCCGTTGGGCTCCACAGAAAAAAAAAGTGACTGAGCAAGATGGCACCCTTGGGCAGGAAGGGGACCACGCATGTGTGGTAGCATATCCCAAAGACTTTCTTTGAAAGCTGGGGAAATGCTTCTGCGCAGGCTCTGTCGGCGCCGATGTCACCCATATGTGAGGACTGACTTCTTGCTTGTTCCTGGAGAACTACTGACGTGTGCTCTGAGTTGCTTCCTTTCTTGTTGGTGATGACTGGAGTTTTTGGGGGGGGGGTTGTTTTTTTTTAAGGAATGGCACAGAAAGCAGTTGCTTCAGTGGGATCAGTGCTGCTGTGTTGTCTGCGGTCTTCACTGGCAGAAGTCTGGAAGCCTAGGTAGGTATTCCTATGAGAAGTCAATGTCGTCAGTTAGCACTGATAGGGAGCCTTAGCATCAGGATAGAAACTGCTGTAGCAACTGTATTCCACTCCAGTAAATGCAGCAAAGGTATTCATAGAGCTTCAGTGTTGATGGCGATGCTGAAAATTGCCTCCTTCCTCATCAGCATGATCTGCTGGAGCTGACTGGTGCCTTTAAAAAGACCGATACAGAATGTGTCTGCATCGGCAGGACAATGAGATGTGCATCAGAGGGATCCTGCATTGATGACCAAACTATGGTCAGCAGAGGTCCAGAAGCTTGACCAGACATTCCCATAAGGAGCAGAAAATGACACTCCATACTAGTAACTGTGATGTAAACTGTTCTGGCAGATGCACTGGGGCCTGTGTTGATGCTTGAACTAGCAGAAGCTATGAAGTTAGAGAGAGGCTATTTCTTCCTGTAGGGCTGGTACCCCTGCAATTCTACATGCAAATCTCCGGCCTGCTCAGCAACTCAGGCCTGAACCAACCTGCACAGACAAGATGGATTCTTCACTTCACTTTTGCTGTGTTCAGCTACAAACGACCTCCAAGCAACTGCTGGCGCAGCGTTTCTAAGCATACATACAGAAGCTATTGTCCGTGGCTGGCCTTGGACACTTGTACATGCCCAGAAGTTACATACTGTTGCTTCTGTCTGATTTCTTACCATGGCTCCTTTGTTTGCAAGAAGCTGCTCATCATCTACCTCCTGATTCGCTGAGAACACCTCAGACTGCCTGGTGCCAACCAATCATCGGACCTATGACGGAGGATTCTTACACAGAATAATGCAATCTGCACTGAAACTTTAAGAGAGTTGGGGGCTTTTTCCACCTGTTCATATAGACTTCTGCACCGGTTCCTTTCTGCTGTGCACTGCGTACCTGATTCCTGCGACCTGACCCTTCCGCAAGACGGCCACTAAGTGTGGGCTAGGCCGTCCTCCACAGGTCTGAGATAAGACTTTCACAGATACCTCCGGTTCGGACTTACTGCGGCTCGCCTGATGAGGCTAGAGCCCACATTAGCTAGGAGCTGCCTCCTTGGACTGCATTGTTCCTGAGAGCCCGACGGAACTAAGATACTGACTTATCTCTGCTCCTCCTGATGGGCAAGGGGTTAGCAATATATTTCTTACTTTTCCTCAGTGCAGAGCGAATCAGTGACGTCTGGTTACTAATCAGTGATTTATTACGTTGTCCAAGTGTACATTTGTACTATAACAAATTTCTACCTCATGTTTCTAATTAGCTATATGTGTGTGTGTATATTTTTCTACCTGGTTGCCTATAATAAAGTCTAATATATATCTGCAGACCAGACTTCTTTCGTGGCTCATTGCCAGAATAACTCACCGAACTTTGGGCTGGGAAATAGTAGCTATTTCCCCTGGACAACAACAGAGTCTAACTTATTTTTGTGCTACTAATATACCCTACATTCCCAGCAATACCTTTCATGGCATGACTGTAGTCGTGCTTATAGTTCTGCTAATGGGAAGATACATTTCAATAAATCTTGCCACCACTGACACCTTTATGGAGATAGTTTTATAAAGGTTTTTCTGGTATAAAGACTGTTTTACATGTGGAAAAGATCTTTTATAAAACTGCACAGTGGAAGACATGCATATAAATGTGCACCCTTGTCACCATGCAAATTTATATGCATGCCATGTGTAGGCATTCCTAGAAGTGTAGTTTGAATGGAGTGGAATTGCAGTGCATATGTGTATTCTATAAAATATGCAAATGAATGCATAGAGTACACATAGATTTACATCATCTTTGGAGTAGATATAAATGCGTGCATCAGCATCTGCATGCTATTAGGGCAGATTCTTGGGTTTCTATTTTATAAAGACACACAGGCACCTACATTGCCTTTATGAAATAGGCTTAAAATAGTCACATTCTTGGACTTCTCATGTAGGTGTCTTGTTATAAAATGAGACCCATATGCATTACACTGGAACCAGCAAGTTCACTCAAGCAGCTCAACAGCGAAATCCCAGCATATATTCCATACTCTCGTGTTGGGCGCATAAAAGGTCCCGGGGGTCTATTTTATAGAAAAATCTGTGAAATTGAATGCCTAGATTCCAATTTTACAATATGGTTTTTAATATGTTGTGCTTCTCTTTTTGCACACATTTGATGAGAGATGAAGGAGAGAGTAAAATCTGTTCTCTTGCAGAGTAAATAAAATGAACTAGTGAGGAGAAGCAACATACATGTGGGAAGGAGCTTTTGAACATGCCCATGTTGCTTTCTAAATATTTCTTGATTATGGGAGAGGAGATCCGACCCAGCATGGTCATGGTGATATTGCTGATTTTATTCTGTTTGCCCATGAAGATATTTGTTTTTCGTTAAAAGTTTTACATTTGCAAACATCATCTCTTTTTAGAAGAGTTACATGGCTCAAATCCATTTACTAAAAACAATAACATAATGAGTGCTGACATACAGCCATGTTTCAAAGAAATCTGCAACAAGAAAGTGATATATTGGCAGGAGACACTAGAATAACAAGAAAAAGCAGACCACCAGAGACCAGGCCTACACACAGGTATATAGATATATAACAAACTTTTTTTATTGGAGGACCCAACTAAAACGTTTCGGCCCGAGGCCTTCTTCAGGGGTCTAAAACAAAAACAGACATATTAAAATGTACAATCATAAAACTGTACAATCATAAAATACCTCATGGACAATACATAAAACAATTACATACAAAAAGAAAACAGTTTCTCTAAACATTACATAGAAATTTAAAAGCCACAGAACACTGAAGTGTGGGGAACCATATATCAAAAAGGATAATACATTACCACAGCAGGAGAGCAACAACATGTATGAAAAGGGAGAAACCTCTCCTTAATCTGTGTAAGATAAAACCATAAAAATATTTTATTGAGGATAAACATCATCATCTCTAAAAAACCATCACATCACAAACACAAGCATATAGAATAAATAAAAATAAAAAGCACAATTATAGGGTAACATCTAAAAACTGTGATGCAGCTTGACGTAGTCGTATCATTGTGCAATGGAAAAAACTGTATGTCAATCGAAAGCGTAGAATAATAGGATTAAACACTCATGTTTAATGAACAAAGGCAATAGCATAATAGAAGCAACAAGATATCAACAAAAACCTATGTGAATGAAAGAACAGTTATAAAACCATAAAAAACAAGCCTTAAAAGAAGGAAACGGCATATGAAAGGAACGCCCATGTTATTGTGTATATTAAAAAACGGGACCTTTAACCATGGCTAATGACCATTGAAAAGTGCAAGAAAAAGTGTCTATTGCACCAATCAGCATTTGACAGTGCGCCCGCCAAAATGCAATCGCCCCAAGGGAAGACGCAAGAAAAAAGTGAAAGCAAAAACAGGAGCTATGCAAAAACCAATATGAAAAGTGTGTCATTGTATATAAAAACTACATATAAAGGTCACTGCATTTTGTGAAACTGCAGGAGAACCGAAGCAAACACAAGGAGATTGCGAAATAAGAAAAAATATATATAAAACATTTAGGGAACACCACATTCCGTTTAGAGGCACAGAAAAGCGGAAAAAGGCCATATTACACATTGCACCGTCTATAGAGTGGAGGATGTAAAAACGAACAACTAACAATATTATAAGTGTGCGACAAATAAGAATGTGGCAGCAACTAGAAAAACAACTCGTGGCTACAATCGGGGGTGCATTGCACTACCCATCTTAATCAGAAATACATTTAAAAAAATATAAACATAAATACTCTAAATTAATGTGTAAGGAAATGAAGTTGATATATATAAGAGGAAGATTGTACATTGAGAACAACTCAAAAAGATGATATATGAAGCATAAAAACATACCGCTATTAAGGTATTGTCACAGGGAGGATTATACAAATGATTGTAGAGGTATTGATAAAAGCGCCTTAGTATGCGCTCAAACAAGATCTTGCAATTAAGAGTAAAAAAGGAACGGACTATGTTGCAAAAATATTTGAAACACAGTGTGTGATACGCATTGCAAAACTATAAACAGGAGAGAAATATATAACGATCCAAAAGAGGAGAACTTACCAACATTACCAGCGTTGTTACATCTTTTTGAGTTGTTCTCAATGTACAATCTTCCTCTTATATATATCAACTTCATTTCCTTACACATTAATTTAGAGTATTTATGTTTATATTTTTTTAAAATGTATTTCTGATTAAGATGGGTAGTGCAATGCACCCCCGATTGTAGCCACGAGTTGTTTCTCTAGTCGCTGCCACATTCTTATTTGTCGCACACTTATAATATTGTTAGTTGTTTGTTTTTACATCCTCCCCTCTATAGACGGTGCAATGTGTAATTTGGCCTTTTTCCGCTTTTCTGTGCCTCTTAACGGAATGTGGTGTTCCCTAAATGTTTTATATATTTTTTTTCTTATTTCACAATCTCCTTGTGTTTGCTTCGGTTCTCCTGCAGTTTCACAAAATGCGGTGACCTTATATGTAGTTTTTATATACGATGACACACTTTTCATATTGGTTTTTGCATAGCTCCTGTTTTTACTTTCACTTTTTTCTTGCGTCTTCCCTTGGGGCGATTGCATTTGTGCGGGCGCGCTGTCAAATGCTGATTGGTGCAATAGACACTTTTTCTTGCACTTTTCAATGGTCATTAGCCATGGTTAAAGGTCCCGTTTTTTAATATACACAATAACATGGGCGTTCCTTTCATATGCCGTTTCCTTCTTTTAAGGCTTGTTTTTTATGGTTTTATAACTGTTCTCTCATTCACATAGGTTTTTATTGATATCTTGTTGCTTCTATTATGCTATTGCCTTTGTTCATTAAACATGAGTGTTTAATCCTATTATTCTATGCTTTCGATTGACATACAGTTTTTTCCATTGCACAATGATACGGCTACGTCAAGCTGCATCACAGTTTTTTATTTTTATTTATTCTATATGCTTGTGTTTGCAATGTGATTTTTTTTTTAGAGATGATGTTATTTATCCTCAATAAAATATTTTTATGGTTTTATCTTACACAGATTAAGGAGAGGTTTCTCCCTTTTCATACATGTTGTTGCTCTCCTGCTGTGGTAATGTATTATCCTTTTTGATATATGGTTCCCCACACTTCAGTGTTCTGTGGCTTTTAAATTTCTATGTAATTTTTAGAGAAACTGTTTTATTTTTGTATGTAATTGTTTTATGTATTGTCCATGAGGTATTTTATGATTGTACATTTTAATATGTCTGTTTTTGTTTTAGACCCTTGAAGGCGGCCTCGGGCCGGAACGTTTAGTTGGGTCCTCCAATAAAAAAAGTTTTTTATATATCTATATACCTGTGTGTAGGCCTGGTCTCTGGTGGTCTGCTTTTGCTTGTGCTTGCTGTTGCGGATACCCTCTCCTCCTGTGGTTAGGAGACACTAGAATAGCATATGTTACTTAGCTCAATTACAAAATTAAAAATTCAGAGCTATGTAACATTTCTAAAAAGATATTTAATTTGCAAATATAAAACTTACAATATAAGACATTTTACTGATGATTCTATTTGGTTCAGACATGAGGGCCCTTCAACGTTTAGTATTAAGTTATTGGTCAGTGAACAATCGTTGGGAAGAGATTGTTATAATATATAGACTCTTATACAGAAAGTGAAATTAGCTCTGAGTTTTTGTGTCTCTTCATCTGCTGGTAGGGGAATCATAATCCACTGTCTGGCTGGTCTACAATAGATAAAGAATGTGTGCCCAATATTCAAAGGCATTAACATGGTTTGCAGACAGTTAGTGCTGCTGAATATCCATGGGTACTGCCGTTACACACCCCAGTGCTAACTGGTCAGCAATGATAGCGTTCCGGGGGTGGCACTCAGGGATAACCAAGTCTGCCCAGTTAGCTTCCTGCTTTGGCGGTGAACCTAGATATTCAATGCCAGTGGCCAGATATGGCCCCGGCACCGAATATCCAGGTTTACTGTTCAGCGGTGGCGGTTAGCCATTATAATCATGCTAGCTGTCATCACTGATTATCGGGCCCTATATGAATATCATGGGGAGAGATGTTTTCTCAATCTACAAAACAAATCCTCACCTAATAACATGTTCCCCCATCCCTCCCTCACCAACACATGCTATCTTTCTAGTAGCTCACCTCCCGAACGGTGATGTTCTTAAACTCTGAGGAGAGGGAGAAAACACGAAAAAGCTCGATCTCACTCAGTGTGGGCTTCAGCAGTTGGTTGCAGGTTTGCATAGTTTCATTGGTGATGTAATAGTGACTAGCAATGCGGCCCAATTCTGTCACCTATGAAAAGAAGGATGACATCAACCTATCAATAGAGAAATGAAGGATATCTCATCTTTGTCTCATTTCCACTCCAACTCCATTCTTGCCATTAGAAAGGAAACATATTATTAATGCTATGACAGGTTTTCATCATGGTCACAAAGGGCAAGCAGAAATGTATAGGAATATAACCATCAAACAGTATTATGGATGTTGCAGCTTAAGCAGGTATTTAAAGACAAACATCACCCTATGACCATGAGACAGAATGTGCCTTCACCATACAATCAGCAGGCTTTGGTTGAAGAATCTTAGGACTGATCAAATTATGTGAAATGAAAGCTCTCTCTTCTGAGGGGTCTAGTTGTTGAAACCTTATGTTTTATGATCCTGAGATGATTAAGCGTAGTTACACACCTGAAACAGGTGTTCTCCACGGACAGCAGGAATCAGTCCTCATATATGGGTGACATCGGCACCGGCAGAGCATGTGCGGAGCATTTCCCCAGCTTTCAAGAAAGCCTTTGGAAATGTCACCACTGTCGTGGCGAGGCCCGACTACGCCTATGTTTATGGGCAATCCACGGCAAAGATTATATTTAGGGAGCCACCGGGAACGTAAGGTTCATTTGCATAGTAAAATGTTCTTATCAGTTCCGGCTGCCTAAAAGAACTTAGCAACAAAACCAAGTGGAGGGGATTAAGGCTTTTATTCCCCGTCAATGCAAGGGTTCAAATTAAGAGATGAATAATAAAACAGAAAAGTCCTTGGTTGCAAAAGGTCACCAGTATTCAAAACATGTGCTTAATTGTTACACTTCACAATTAATGCAGAGGTCAGAAAACAGGAATTCAGTTCATTCCAAAAACATCAACATTTTCATAGACTCTTCTATTTTACTCAGTTACCACAGACTCTTGACATAAAGCTGTGCACAGGTCACACTCCATCTGCTCTGGTGGTGATAGGGAAACTGTGTCAATGCATTCTGTCTCCATGCATTCTTCCTCACTAAAATCACCAGGGGAACAAACACTGTCCCTGTCTGACTCGTGTTGGTGTGCTATGTCTCTGGGGCCTCATCTCCAATAAGGGTCTGTTCTCAGGGCTTTAGGGATTTTACTAAACCAGTCTGGTTTCTCCTTCCTTGTAAAGCGAGGACTGGTTTTCCCAGGGCCTTTATGCTTCATGCATTTACTAGCATCAATTACTAGCATCAATACTAGCGATCCAACAGGCAAAATGCTCTTTCTACTCATCCACAATCCTAGCAGCCTCTAATAGATCTCGTCAGCTCTTTACCACTTTAAATACTCTTTCTCGCTTACAGTCTCCCACTGCAGCGGGCCCTTCTCATCCTGATACGGCCCCCAGTCCTACCACTCTGGCATCCTTCTTCTCTGATAAAATCCAGAAACTTCGTTCCTCTCTCCCTCATTGCCCCCAAGCCTTGCCTTCCCCTCCTCCTGTTTCTCCCCCATTCTCCCCATGCCTTTCTCACACCTGGTCCACCTTCTCACCTATCTCCTCGTCCGAATTGCTTCACTTGCTGTCCACCACTCGGAAAACAACCTGTGGTTTGGACCCTATCCCTTCCGCTTGGTTTTCTGATCCCCCTGTCTCATTATTTCAACCTCTGCTGACCATCATTAATTCTAGTTTGTCCTCAGGCTCCTTCCCCACTCCCTGGAAACACGCCATAGTTCGTCCTCTGCTTAAACAACCTGCCCTTGATCCCTCTGTCCCTGCTCATTATCGCCCTGTATCTAATCTCTCCTTCACCTCTAAACTTCTGGAAAAGGTAGTCTTCTCGCAACTTTCTCACTATCTTGCCTCTACACTGTTTCTGCACCCAAGACAATCTGGTTTCAGACCTGGTTTCAGTGTCGAATCCACAATCACTGCGGTAATAAATGAAATTCATACCTCTCATGATCAAGGTAACATCACACTAGCAGTATCACTCGATCTCTCAGCAGCCTTCGACCTGGTGGATCACGCCCTCCTTCTTTCTCGTCTGCGGGACGCAGGCATTCGTGGATTAGTCTATCACTGGTTCTATTCTTTCCTCTGTCACCGGTCTTTTGCTGTCTCCTCCTCTCGCTCCCAGTCCAATCATCTCTCACTCCCATGTGGTGTCCCTCAGGGCTCTATTCTGGCTCCGTTATTGTTCAACATCTTCCTTGCCCCTTTGGCACTAATTATTCAACAAACCGGGATCTCCAGTTATTTCTATGCGGACGACATCTTCCTGCTACACCACACTTCATCATCCCACCCTGACTTATCACCTCTAGAAAATTGTTTATCGACTATCTCCACTTGGCTTTCCACTAACTGCTTGGTGCTCAATGTTAGTAAAACTGCCGCGATTTGGTTCCCTCACACCTCCCCTGTCCCATCTCTTGCTCCATCCCTTGCTGGCTCCTCCATCACTGTAGTATCTAAACTTCGCTACCTTGGGGTATTTCTCGACAGTACTCTCAGTTTTCAGGATCATATCTCCCATGTTTCCCGTTGTTCTTTTCTATGTCTTCGACAAATTCGTGCCGTTCGTCCTTTTCTGTCTACTCAGGCTCTCACTACTCTTCTGCTCTCGTTGGTTATCACTAGACTAGATTTCTGTAACACTATTTTTGCCGGTCTTCCTAAATCTCAAAAGCACCGTCTTCAATTGATCCAGAATACAGCCGCCCGCATGATCCTCCATGCTTCCCCACGTGACCATATCACCCCCCTGCTTTATCATCTTCACTGGTTGCCACTTGATTATCGAATAACATTTAAGGTTCTCACTTTAGCTCACAAAGCCATTTATCACTCTACTCCTGCATATCTTTCTGATCTGCTGATCTACCATAACCCCTCTCGCAGTCTCCGCTCCATCCACATTAACCGTCTTCACCTCCCAGCACCTTCTAAAGCTCACCTGCAATCCACCAGAAAATCTGCCTTCTACTACCTAGGACCCTTCCTTTGGAATTCCCTCCCCACCAACCTCCGTACAGAGGAATCCTACCCCAAATTCCGTTCTCTTCTCAAAACTCACCTTTTCTCTCTAGCTTTTCCCTCCTGAAGACCTCTCTCTGCTCTAATTGTATTACCTCTGTCTTTTCTCTCTTCTTTCCTATTAATTATTGTAATTTCCTTTCTCTCTAACTATTGTTTTTATTTGTAAACCGCCTCGATGTAACGGGAGGCGATATAGAAAATGTTAAATAAACAATAAACAATAAACAATAACTGTTTCATACCTGGAACTTTGCTGGCTTGACTCCACAGAGTTTTTCCTTTCAGCAATTTTCCTGTTGTAGCACTGTCTCTGCCTCTCAGCATTAGGCAGGGCTGTGCTTCTTGGCAGTTTAGTAAAACCTGGTTTGGACTCTCTTTCCTCCCTTGGTAAGAACTCAGGTTTATTATAAAATGCCTTTCCTTTCTTGCTTGGTAAAACTGGGTAATTATTCCTCAAAGACTGTGAGCTTCTCACCAAACCATTCCCTTTGGCTTCTAGCTTAGCTCTCTCTTTTCTGGAGTCAGGAACACTGGAAGAACAGGGCGTGGCACAGCCTCTAACCTCAGAGCTGGCTCTAACAAACCTCCTTGGGAGAGCTGCACAATCAGCCTGGCCCTTCTGGATTTCACCCCTGTGAACCCTCTACCTGTGGGCTTGCTCCTCTAGGATTTCTTCACTGTTCCTTCTCAGGTCCTTCTCTTTCTCTTCTTTCTCTTTCCTTGGTGAAGCCGTGCTCCCCTGTGTAGCCATGCTCCTCTTCCTCAAGGCAGCTGGACCCCGTCCTGGATCTCCACGTCCACTTCTACTTCCACTGCACAATGCTGCTGGACTGCCTTTCCCTAAGGCAGCTGGACCTGGACCTCGTCCTGGATCTCCTCCTGGATCTCCCTTGCCTCCATTGCACAATGCTGCTGGACTGCCTTTCCCTAAGGCAGCTGGACCTGGACCTCTCTCTCTGCAAGCATTCAGCTCTGGCTTATAAGGAAATCCTTCCTGCCTGACTTCCGGGGTCACTTCCAGGTGCGAGTCATTAGGCTTTTCAAGCTCATTAGCTCCTGAATATTCCTTCCTGCTCCCTCTAGCTGTGCCTGAAGGTAATTGCACACCTAGCTTTTTAAAAGAAACAGGATTTCTTTTCAAACTTTCAACTTTATCAATACCCACATCATGACACCACGCATGCTTGGTCCCCTTCCCGCCCAAAGGTGCCATCTTAGTCAGATACCGTAGCTATAGCTCCTTCAAGAAGATGGCAGAAATATACAGCAATTCCAAGGGAAGGAGGGAGGGTTGTGAGGACCGATTCCTGCTGTCCCTGGAGAACACCTGTTATACAGGTAAGCAACTACGCTTTCTCCAGGAACAAGCAGGAAGTCAGTCCTCACATATGGGATTCCCTAGCTACAGGCTATCAAGGACCTCTAGGAAAAAGCAAGGCAGCACCGTGAGCAGTCGCCAGTGAAAGTCGAAGTCAGCCCAAGGACCCCACGTCCATTAATGGCCACGCTCCCGGTAGCCGGAGCAAGAAGGGTCAGAGGGCAGGAGTTGCTTAAACCCCAAACAGATTATGGAGCACAGCCTGGCCGAAGGTGGCATCCCGACGGGACTCCCTCTCCAGGCAGTAATGCACTGCGAAGGTTTGAGTGGAGGACCAGGAAGCAGCCCGGCAGATGTCTGCCAGTGGCACCAAGTGTAGGCTGGTGACCAACATCGCCATCGTCGGACATTATGAGCCGGGACTTTGTGGTCCAGCGGAAGCCTGGCTTGGGCAAAAGCGATGCAGTCCGCCACCTGGATGGACAAGGTATGCTTGGTGACCGCCAGCCCCAGATGGCTGGAATTGAAAGAGACGAAGAACTGCCCGGATCTGCGGTGGCCCTGAGTCCGCTGCAGGTAGAAAGAGAGCCTTCTTACAATACGGAGAATCGCTGACGTCCAGTCGGTGTGGGGCTTTGGGAAGAAAGTGGGCAGCACTATTTCTTGATTAAGATGTAAATCTGAGATGATCTTAGGAAGGAACTTGGACCACCCTGTTCCTATAAAACCTCGTGTATGGTGTCTCGGTCATCAGTGCCTGGAGTTTGCCGACTCTCTGGGCTGAGGTGAGAGCCACCAGGAAGGCCACCTTCCATGACAGATGCTGCAGCAGGCAGGAAGCCAAGGGCTCAAAGGGTGGCTTGGTCAGCTGCGTGAGGATCACACTGAGGTCCCATTCCACTGGAGGAGGGCAGGTAGGGGGCCTGGAAAGGAGCAGGCCTTGCCTGAAATGAGAGACAAGCGGTTGCCCCGAAAGAGGCTTGCCCTCGAAAGAATGGTGGTTTGCTGAGATTGCACTCAGGTGAACCCTGACCAAGTTAGACTTCAGCCCAGATTGCAAGAGGTGGTGCAGGTACTGCTAGACCAAACTGGAAGGGCATGAGAAACATAGAAACATAGAAATATGATGACAGAAAAAGACCACATGGCCTATCTAGTCTGTCCTTGGGTTCACTCAGAGCTCCGAGCATCACACCGAGAACCCACACCACTTGAAGGCGTAAGCCCGTCTGGTTGAGTCCTTTTGTGAGGCCAAAAGAATGTCCTCTATCAACAGGCATTGGGCATAACATGGACTGTGGAGGTCATGTGGCCGAGAAGGCAAAGCATTGTCCGGGCTGAGACGGTGCTGCGGCACCGCACTTCAGACACCAAGGACACGAGGCAGTCCGCCCTGTCCTGAGGAAGGAAAGCCATGGCCCACATGGTGTCCAAGTGAGCTCCGATGAACTCCAGGGACTGACCTTAAGTGAGGTGGGACTTTGGGTAATTGATCATAAACCCCAGATGCTCCAGGGGGCAAATGGTGCGGTCTGTGGCTCGCCGGGCTTCAGAGGCCGTACCTATGTTATGGCTACTTTTATTTTATATACCACAAAAACTGCATGCAAGCTATGCGGTTTACAAATTCCTCAAAAACATTAACGTTAAGGAAAAGAACTACTACTACTATGAATCATTTATATAGCACTACAAGGCGTA
The DNA here is from genome assembly GCA_033557465.1 of Ichthyophis bannanicus. Classification (NCBI taxonomy): domain Eukaryota; kingdom Metazoa; phylum Chordata; class Amphibia; order Gymnophiona; family Ichthyophiidae; genus Ichthyophis; species Ichthyophis bannanicus. Next base: position 688,800,820 of record CM066035.1, read on the forward strand.
CGCAGCACTATGATCCAGTCGTCTAGATATGGATAGACGAAGGTGCCCTGCAGCCGGAGGTGGGCCGCAGCCAAAGCCAGGCACTTCGTGAAGACCCGTGAGGTGGATGCGAGGCCGAAGGGAAGCACCCTGTACTGGTAATGGTTTCCCTGAACCATGAAGCGGAGGTACTTTCTGTGTTTGGGATGGACAAGGATGTGAGCGTAAGCATCCTTTAAGTCCAAGAAGCATAAGCAATCGCCCTGCTGGAGGTAGGGCAGTAATGTTTCAAGGGAGAACATCCTGAACTTCTCCCACACCAGGAACTTGTTTAGTTTTGTAGGTCAAGGATGGGCCGAAGCCCCCCTGTCTGCTTTTTTAAAACACCCATCCTCGGAAGTGCGATGGGACTAGTTCTACCGCCCCGTCCTCAAGGAGGCCTGCAAGCTCCTTGGCCTGGTGCTGAGGAAGCCGACGGCTCCCCAGGAAAGTAGGGAGGAGGGACCTGTTCCAGATGGAACAGTACTGGGAAAAATGGTAGAAACCATCATAAAGAACAAAATTACTCAGCATGTAGATAGTCATGGCCTAATGGGAGACAGCCAACATTGGCTTTAGACAAGGAAGATCTTGCCTTACTGATCTGTTATGTTTTTTTGAAGGTGTGACTAAACAAGTAGACAAATGTGAGTCGGTTGATATTGTGTATTTGGACTTTCAGAAAGCCTCTGACAAAGTCCCTCATCAGAGACTTTTGGCAAAACTAGAGTCATGGGATAGAAGACAGTGTACTATTGTGCATCAGGAACTGATTAAAAGTTAGAAAGCAGAGGGTAGGGCTAAATGGCTAGTTTTCCCAATGGAGAAAGGTGAATAGTGGTGTACCCCAGGGATCTATGCTGGGTCTGCTGCTTTTTGACATACTCATAAATGACCTGGAAAAGGGAATAATGAGTGAGGTTATCAAATCTGCAGATGACACAAAACTATTTAAAGTTGTTAAAACCCATGAAGATTGTGGAAATTTGCAAGAGGATCTTGATAAATTGGAAGACTGGGCATCAAAATGGCAGATGAAATTTAATGTGGACAAGTGCAAAGTTATGCACCTAGGGAAGAACAACCCAAACTATGGTTACACGATGCAAGGTTCCACATTAGGAAGTACCACCCAGAAAAAAGGATTTAGGCGTCATTGTGGATAACATGTTAAAACCCTCTGCCCAGTGTGCAGCAGCAGCCAAGAGAGCAAATAGAATGCTAGGTACCATAAAGAAAGGAATGGAAAATAAAACAAAGGATATTATGCTGCCTCTATATCATTCCATGGTGCGACTGCACCCTGAATATTGTGTGCAATTCTGGTCGCATATAGCGTTATTAGAAAAGGTTCAGAGAAGAGCCACCAAAATGGTAAAGGGGATGGATGGATACCCCTATGAAGAAAGGCTAAAAAGGTTAGGGCTCTTTAATCTGGAAAAGAAATGGCTGAGGGGAGATATGATAGAAGTCTATAAATTAATGAACGGAGTGGAACGGGTAAACGTAGATCGATTGTTTACGTTATCAGAACATAGGAAGACTAGGGGACATGCAATGAAGCTACAGGGTAAACTAAGACTAATTTTTCACTCAACGTGTAATCAAACTCTGGAATTTGTTACCGGAGGATGTAGTAAAGGCTGTTAGTGTAGCTGGGTTTAAAAAAGGTTTGAACAAGCTCCTGGAGGAAAGGCCCATAACCCGTTATTAAAAGGGACCCAGGATATCGCTGGCTTGGCCCAATACGAGCATTGTGGAACCTGTCTCTTTTGGAGAAACTGCTAGGTACGTATGACCTAGATTGGCCACTGTTGGAAACAGGATACTGTGCTCGATGGACCTTGGTCTGACCCAGTATGACATATCTTATGTTCTTATGAGGAAATAGCCCTCCCAAATGACCTGGAGGACCCAGGCATCTGTAGAGATGAACTCCCACCTGTGGGAGAAGTGGACCAGATGCCCCCGATGGACCGCCACCCTGCCAGAGGATGAGAAACTATGCTGATAGCGTCAAAACCCCAAGGATGTCTGAGCCGGCGCAGGGGTTGAGTCTTGGGACCCTTTGGCTTATGAGGGCCATGAGCTGAGGTCTTGCCCTGACCACCAGCAGGTAGAATATGTAGCCCCTGTATGAGAGCCCCTTCCGATGGAAGACACGCTTCTTTCTCTGCTGTTTCTTCCTGGGAAGGGAGGAAGTTTTCCAGGAGAGGCGAGTACGAGTCACGTACTCAGTTTCAATCTCCGCTGCCTTATCCTCCATAGGCTTGCCGAATAGTTGCTCCCTAAAGCAAGGGATGTCCAGCAGCTTCTACTGGACCCACTGCTCCAGGTCCGAGGACTGGAGCCAAGCCCGATGGTGGAATCAGATGCCAGCTGCTGCCACCCGAGCGGAAGACTCGAAGCCATCCTACGCTGCTCGTGAGAGGTACTTCAAGCATTCTCCGATGGACTTTGAGAGGGCCTGAAAATGCTGGATATGGTCTCCATCAAGGCCTGCAGCAAAAACTCAGAGCTTTCTAGCAAGGTCACGGAGGAACACCCCAATGTATAATTGGTAAACCTGGATGCAGTATGACAGCATGGAGTCCTGATAACTCTTGCGCCCAAGGGTGTCAAGGGTACGAGACTCTTTGCCCGGTGGGCCCAAAGAATATGTCTTTGGACTCTTTAGCTTCCACATGGCCGATTCGACCACCATCGAAGTGTGGGGAAGCTGGGCTTTCCGAAACCCTGAGCCTCACTGAACCCTATATATAGCGACCAGGCACTTGCTCACAATAGGGACTGAGGCCGGGGTCTCCCACATGCGGAGGAGTCATCGGTTCAGAATGGGAGGAATTGGCACAGAGAGCTTCTTTCAGAGGGGCTTCAAATTGCAGAATATCGAGCTCCTCCACGCGGGGCTCCTCCTTGGACTCTGTGGTGAGCACTAGGGCCTGCGCCATGTCCCTGACAAACTCCAGAAACGAGGAGTCCTCAGGAGGTGACCGCCAACTCTGGGTCCTTGGAGAGGGGTCCAAGGGGAGGTCTCACCATCAGACTCCCACTCTGAGTAGTCCGTGGAGGAGTCGAGGTCTGGCAGCTCGAGATGGGTCGGTGACCCGCGCCAGGTTTCCAAGGCCAAAACCTGCCCGGAGCTGGAGGCGCTCACCCAAGAAGATCTCACGCCTGAGGACTGGGACAGAGATCGAGACCCACGATGAGGATCCTCACGAGGCTTCTGGCTCTGAGGGTCACTGTGACAGCCCGGGAAGTCCTCGAGGTCGAGGTCCCTGTGGTCTCGAGGCATGTGCCAGTGGGGCCGGGCACCAGTGCCTGCTGGGCAGCAAGGAATGCAGAAATGCTGCGATCCAAGGCCAGCATCCGGGCCTCCCACTCGGGAGTGGGACCCTGCGACACCAACGCTGGGGTGACTGGGTCGGGTGTCGAGGAGGTCCTTGCAGAGACAACCCTCGGGAGACCGGGTGCCTTCGCTAGAGGCCACCATATTGGTTCGAGTTACCTTACTGGGCCGCTCCCTCTCTGACTCCAGAGTTTGCCAAGGGGGGCTGAGAGACAAGGCAGTGACCTCTCACGCTTGTCTGGCACCCCCGACAGTCCTCATGGCCTCCTTCTTCTTCTGCTCGCGTTCAGGCGACCCCTGATCCGGGGAGGAGCATTGGAAGACTCCAGAGGTTGCGGGGCTGAAGAGCGGGAGGCTTCTGGGGATACCAGGGCTGCCTTACAGAAGAGATCATCCAGCTTCTGCTTATGACTCTGGATGGCCTTGGAGGATATCTTCTTACAGGAGTATAATTCCGGGTCGTGGTCAGCTCCTAGGCACCCGAGACAAAAGTCATGGGTGTCCGTGAGTGACATGTTTTTTGAACACCTATCACATTTCTTAAAACTGGAGGCCATTGGGGAAAAAGAACCCTTGCGATGTCGAAGACCTTCAATGCGGCCAGCTGTTAATAAGGGCGTGAAGCGCAGTAAAACACAAAAAAAGCAAAAAGGAAAAACCCCAAGACCAAGACAGAAGCAGAGGTATTCGAGAGGCAGGAAGAGGACCGGCGAAGGCAAAAACCGATTGGAAACAGAGAAAACATTTTCCAGGGACGAGACACATGTTCGAAGGGCTCCGCGGAAAACGGGAGACCGAGTAAGATGGCACTTTTGGATGGGTAGGGGACCATGCATGCATGGTGGCATTCCCAAAGGCTTTCTTGAAAGCTGGGGAAATGCTCCGTGCAGGCTCAGTCGGTGCCAACCTCACCCATATGTAAGGACTGACTTCCTGCTTGTTCCTGGAGAACAGATGTGACCACCATTAGGAAACTGTGTAAAGCCTGGTCATTCAAAACAGCTTGCATTAATTTTTGATTTTACAATTATGCTGACCTGTTATAATGTTTTTTATTATATATTTTGTACTCTGCCTCATAACCTTGAGGTAAAGACATACTATAAATTGGCTAAATCTACATATATCAGTCTCACACTAGCCATGTGAGAAGTTTCTGCAATCACCAAAGTACTCGCCAGGCCTATTGTTTTCAAATGGGGATCAGTGTGTTTGAATCTGCAGCCTTCTGAAATTACACTCAGAATTCTAGGCCTTAGCCAAAAGCAAAGGTCACCTAGCTCATCTAGGAGAACGCTGTCTGTTTTAGCCTGGTTTCTCATATCAATCACATTACTATTTTATCCTGTCACATCATGAATACAAGGAGATAATACCTGAGGGCCGATGCATAAGGACTAACCTGCTCTTTGCTTGCAGCTAACACAACTTATACGCACAAGTTCCCCCACATCAGATGCAGAAAAGAGATTGATGTGCACATAAAGCAGCAAAGGAAAAATATGTGCACAGTAACACCAAGAATATTTAAATATGCAAATGAGTTGTGCATATTAAAATGGCATACTAATAAGATCTGCGCCCGATGCAGAAAACACGTAGAGGATTACATATCCTGCAGAAGCACCAAGGTCACTATGCCTGGTCTGAGGTGGCTTAAATGTCTTGCGCGTGTAGCAAAAGACTGCTTCAGGGTATGCACCAATGAACAGTTACCTTTCTGTGTGTATCTTTTCAGCATATAAGCAAAGGTTCAGCGTTCAAGAAAAGCGTAGTTACTCACTTGTAACAGGGGTTCTCTGGGGACAGCAGGAATCAGTCCTCACATATGGGCGACGTCGGCACCGACGGAGCCTGCGCGGTGAACACTCCCCCAGCTTTCACAGAAAGTCTTTGGGAGTTAAACCATGCATGCGCAGTTACCTTCCCACCCAAGGGTGCCATCTTACCTCAATATGACATAGCTTAATCAAGCCAAAAAAGAAAAAACTTCTCCACGGGGAGGAGGGAGGGTTGTGAGGGTGGATTCCTGCTGTCCCCGGAGAGCACCTGTTACAGGTGAGTAACTACGCTTTCTCCAGGAACAAGCAGAAAGTCAGTCCTCACATACTGTACTCCCCAGCAAGAGGCTACCGAAAAAAACCCCGTAAAAAGCCATGGGCAACTAAAATCGAACGATGAATGACAGCAGATAGCACTGAGTGGCTACAAGACCTCAAGGACAACCACAGCTTAGAACAGGGAATCAATTCTCTGGTAGCCTGGACACACAGAAAGGCCAGAGGGAAGGAATTGCATTATTCCCGAAACAGATGACAGAGTACCGCCTGGCCGATGGCGCTGTCATGCCAGGAGTCCTCTTCCAGGCAGTAATGAGCTGCGAAGGTGTGAACCAAGGACCAGGCGGCAGCCTGGCAGATTTCCAACATGGAGACGGAAAGCACAGTTACTTACCTGTAACAGGTGATCTCCGGAACAGCAGGAATTAGTATTCACATATGGGAGACGTCGCCGACGGAGCCCGCACGGGAATGCTCCCCAGCATCCAATCAGAAAGCCTTTGGGAGCATCCCCCGCACGGTGGCTTCCCGCCCTTCCTACTGCCTCTCCCCAGTTGAGTTTCATAGCTGAGCCAGAAGGAGAGGAGAGGAAGGAATAGAGAGAAAGAGATACAACTCCTAGGGGAGGTGGGCGGGTTGTGAAGACTAATTCCTGCTGTTCCGGAGATCACCTGTTACAGGTAAGTAACTGTGCTATCTCCAGGAACAAGCAGGAATGAGTCTTCACATATGGGGACTCCCTAGCTGAGGATGCCAGGGGAGATCCCGTAAGCCCGGCCCAGGACGGGATGGCATTTGCCCAACCTGAATCCCCGGCATCCCCCGAGGGATGGAGGGTAGGAGTTGAGAAGAGAGGAACAGCAAAACCTCAAAGACTACAGGGAGAGTAGTCATTAGAATGCATGGAAGCATCATTAAGTTTTTAATAAATTACTGACTTAGTACCATGTAGAGCTTACCTACTGAGTTGTAGGAAGTGGGACTGTGATGGAGGTACTGTAGACGCAGTAGCGAGGTCTTCAAGGGAACTTCACCGCAGCGAGGAGGAAGTTCCAAATCCGGAAGGCCAGGAGATCCAGGAGTCAGCTGGGTCAGGAGAAGGACGGCAGGTCTTCAAGGAAGCTTTATGCAAAGCTGAGCACTCCCTTAGGAGCAGAGTCCATAACTCAGAGGACTAATAGTAGAAGACTGGCCGATCTGGATAGCCTATTCCGGATAAGAAGAGGGGTGTACCCCGGAGCAGGAGTAGTACACAGCCTGCCCTAGCGAAGAGATAGGGAGACAAGGGTCTGAACCTCCGGGAGGAGGGCATAACTGAAAATAGAAGCTGTTGACTCCACAGCAGTAAAGTACAACCAGTCCGAGAGCCGATCTAAGGAATAGGCAGGCGGACTGGCCGGACCCTGGAGGGGGGGGGGGGGGGGCGTGCGTACCGGCCATTGGGAAAAAAATAGGCGGCAGAATACAGGCACTGTGGGCATCCCCCAAAATGCACCTATCGAGCAGGTGATATCTGGCATATCTAGGCCGTTGGGCATGGAGAACGCCCCACCCCGGCACTAACGCAGGTAGGTCGAGGAACCTACCTCCATGAGCATAACACTGGTAAGGCGGACCTGCCAGTGATCCACAGGACGTCCACCTGGGGAGGTGGCGTCAAGATCCGTCCGGGAGAGGGATCTATTCCGGTGGAACAAGGGCAGATCGGCGAACAAACAGCACGGTAGCGTGAAGGATAGAGGATAGCATCAGTCCGGAAGAACACACCAAGGGGCTTGAGGCCCTACAGGTGTCCCCAGGACCTGCATGCAGAAACTCGCCCCCCGCACTAATCGGGGGACATGAGGGCATAGTCCTTGGTAAGCATTGGGGGACTATAGCGGCTGGAAGGAAAATTCCGTTACGGAAGCAATCAGCAGGGGAATACTGGCTCGAGAAGGGTTCGGGGACGTACCTAAGGGTAAGCCAGTTGACCGTGGGCCAGAGCTATCATGGAGTAGAGGTGGTCTCCCTCTACCAATGGAAGGAGAATACCTGAACCCCTGGATAAGCCCCCGAACCATTTGCCCTACTGAACGAGCCCCAGAGTAGAGCTCAATTGTAAACTTCTGGTAAGAAGGTAAATTGCAGGCAGCTGCCCACCAGAGCCTAAAACTGCTTGGTATGAGAGTTCTGGCGCGGGCCCGGGGACTTCGACCCAGGGTGAGGGGTCCCTTGCTTGGGCGCACCTGGCGGGTGGGCGGAGGGGTGACATTTCCTCTTCCTAGGGAAGGGGGGCCTGGTGAGGCGCGCACTACCGCCGGGGGGAAGCCGGGCCCCTAGGATGGCTTCTAACGCTGGGAAGGTTAGCGAAGCACTGCGCGACCTGACGTAAGGCTTCGCTATTGAAGAGGTGATCTCCGTCACAGGGAGAATTACCCAGGTTATGCTGTGCCCGTCTACACAACTCGGACGCCTGCAACCATGCGGTACGGCGTGTTCTAATGGCAACAGCAGAGCATCTGCTGACCGACAGGAAGGAGTCTAGAGAAGCACGAGAAAGGAACCCAGAGATATTCCTGCAGTGATAAAGAAGCAAGGAATATTCAAAGGCCTTGGTTGCAGACAAGAAGGGAGACAACCGAGATAATCTCTCGGTGACCTCCCGGAGCGACAGACTCATATAAAAAATATATGAAATAATCCTGGACGCCAGCATAGACGTTTGGAAGGTTTGACGTCCTAGGGTATCCAGCGTCTTCGAGGCGCAGCCTGGAGGGCGAGAAGAATGCTTTTCCTTGCTTCCGGCCTTCCTCAGCGCCGATTCCACCACAATGGAACGATGTGGAAGCTGGTGCTGCTGAAAACCCGGGGAGGGAGGCACCCGATACAGGGCATGCATCGCAGTCGACGGTGCCGGAACCCTCAAAGGCGACCGCCAAGCCCCCAGCAGGAGATCCTGCAGGGAGGGTTGCAGAGGAAGCATCACGGTGGCCCCGTCCGCAGGGCCTGGAGTTAGGTCCGGGATAGGGATGGCCAGCAAGTTCGCCATGTCAAGGAGGAAATTCTGAAAAGACGGCTCTCCCGGAGGGGCTATGCCGTGGGAGGCGGTGGCGTGAGAGGCCGCCAGGGCACCGAGAAGCCTCTCGGGCTGCTGCCCGCTGGGCAGAGGAGGGGACCAACAGCCCCGGACTGGGGCGGTCAACAAGGCATCGTCGGCTCCTGGAATTGATTCCAAGCTAGGCATCGAAGGGGTCGATGGCACCGATGGAGCCGCCGGAATCGGCCCCGGCCCCGAACCGGGGGCGGCGCTGCCCCCCGGCAACTGAAGCGGTCCCGTGGCAGCCGGACGGCAGTGGCCAACGATCTCCGCTCTGCGTCGTGGGAGGGGACAGGGCCCGATCCCGAGATGTGCCGTGGCCACGTCTTCGAGGCTGGATACCGATTCCAGGCTGGGCATCGAACCGAGCGATGAAATAGACTCCCTGCTAGAGGGCCCCGGCGGTGCTGATCCCGGGATCGGCGCAGCGAGCATCAAGGGCCCCCCGAGGACGAAGCTCGGTGGAGAGGGGCCCATCCGACGCCGGCGTCGGAAGGCGGGCACTGCCTGATGCCGGGCCCCCTCTCGAGCCCGCCTGACCCGGGGGGAAATCCTTCCGGGACATACGACCCGTCCCCGAGGGTACCCAGGTCACCCATCGACGAGCCCCTGCGGGAAGGGAAGTGCTAGACTCCTGCGCCGACACCGGGGTACCGTTGCGGGACGGCACGGATCCAGGCTGGATCGAAGTGATCGAAGACCCCGGGGCCCCCTTTCTCGGAAAGGGCGGGGCCCTCGACGGTGCCGGGGGGGTTGCCCGTCTGGGGCTGATCAACATACCCCGAGGCTCCCGGGGGAGGCCGACGGCGGCCCCTGGCGCTCGACACCCCTGCCGTCTCCGGTGGAGCGGTGCCGCGCAAACCCGGTACCACCCTCGCGCAGGGCTGGGATACCGGCAACCCAGCGAGGGTCAAGGCGACCGGCCCCGAGGCCAGATGACCATCCCCGGCGAAGAGTGGAACCACTGACGCCGACGCGTCCGAAGCGGGTACCACCTCCGCGCATGGCCTGAACGTAGGGCCGCCAGACTGTGTCGTGTCGGTCGGCCCTAGCGCTGCCGAGGGCAGCAGCAGGTGATCCCCGGTGGGGAGCGGGTCACTCGACCCCGATGCAGACGGGTCGGCACCGCCGGGCGCGGATACCACCCCCGTAGGAACGCCATACAGGCAGGAGTCGGTTGGCCCCGGGGAATCGGCACCGCTCGAAGCGGGTACCTCCCTCGAGCCCGTTTCGGGAATGTTCTGTGAGGAGCGAACCCCAGGAACATCCCGAAACCCCGTAAATGCTTTGGAGCCTGAGGACTCCCGCCGGGGTATAGTAGCCAAGGGGGACTTGAGGGGTTGGCCGGAGCCGTCGCTATGCCGCGCATGAGACTCGCCCCTCAAGACTTGGCTAGTCTTAACAGACTATTGCGTGGTTACCTGATCCTGGAGAGAAGAAAACCCCGATGACCGCGCTTTGGGCGTGAAAACGTCATCGAGGGATACCCGAAAAAGGGAAGGTCTTCTCCCGACACTGTAGCCCGGAGGACCCGGGGGGGGGGGGAAGGGTCAGGCCCCCAACAAGAGAGGCACCAGGCATTGGAGTCCATGTGGAAAACTAAGTCCCCGCAGTGAGGGCACTTCTGGGGATCCATGCTGTAAGCCCGGTAGGCCTCGGCGCCCTGAGGGAAAAAAGGGTCCCGCTAGGCGACGAAAATAAGTGAGAAAAGAAAAACAAAAGGGCACAGAGGTGCCGCTGTCGGCGGGAAAAGCCGCGACTACAGAACAAGAAAGAAAAGAAAAAAAGGTAAAAGTTCTGCGGTGGCAGGAGGGACGTCCTGCCTGCTCCGCGGAAAACGAAAAACTGGGGAGAGGCAGTAGGAAGGGCGGGAAGCCACCGCGCAGGCGCGGGGGATGCTCCCAAAGGCTTTCTGATTGGATGCTGGGGAGAATTCCCGTGTGGGCTCCGTCGGCGACGTCTCCCATATGTGAAGACTCATTCCTGCTTGTTCCTGGAGATAGCAGGTTTACCACAGAGGCTTCCATAACCTGCACATTATGGGCTATAACATGGTGCTCAAGAGAGAGACCAGCCTGTTCATAGGCAAAGGAGATGTAGTTCGCCACCCAGGTAGACAGGTTTACTTAAAGACTGCAGCGCCAAGTCGGTTCAGGTTGTAGGAGATGAAGAGTTGGGAGGAGTGGCGATGAGCCTTAGTCCACTCTAGATAGAAAGCCAGCCCTCTTGCAATCTAAGGTGTGGAGAGCGGCCTCCGCCCTGCTCGCATGAGGTTGAGGAAAGAAAGTGGGAAGAAACACATCCTGGTTGAGATGAAAAGCAGCAGCGACTACTTTAGGGAGAAACTTAGGGTGAGTATGGAGGCCCACCCAGTTCATATGAAACCTGGTATAGGGGGCATGAGCCACCAACAACTGCAGCTCAGTGATGCGGCGCGCCAAAGTGAGTGCTACAAGGAAGATCACTTTCCAGGAAAGGTACTTGAGGTGGCAGGAAGCAAGCGCTTCAAGGACGGAGCCATGAGCTTCCCAAGAACCACATTCAGATGCGATGCCGCCACCAGCAGGCAAATGAGAGGCTGAGTGAGCAAGAGACCTCTCATTAAGCGGGCCACGAGAGGACAGGCAGACAGGGGCTGCCTGTCAATGAGATGATGGTGCGCTGCTAGAGTAGTGAGGTTTACCCTGAGGGAGTTAGACTTTAGGCCATTATTGGAGAGGTGTAGCAAATACTGCAACAATGCCAACACGGAGCAGGAGAAAGAGTTGAAAGCCTTCGCAGCATGACATTCTCCATGTCCCTGGGCAAGTGGAACTGTGCCAGGGTCACCCTTTCAGTAGCAATGCCGACAGAGCAAGGGCTCCGAGATTGGGGTGCAGGAGAGATCCATCCTCCTGTGAGATCAAGTCCGGAGCGCAACCCAAGAGAACCGGGCATGCTTGGGAAAGGCAGAGAAGCAGGGGTACCACAGCTGCCGCTGCCACTTGGAAGCAATGAGGATTATGGTCGCTTGGTCAAACTGAACCTTGGGAAGGAGATCAGGGGATGGGAAGAGGAGACCAGCATCCTGGAGCAGAAGCTCGTGGGAGGAGTGGCCTAGTGGTTAGGACAAGGTACTTCAGGCCGGAGGGCCGGGGGTTCAAGTCCCACCTGGGGACAGCAATCTCAGGCCGGAGGGACTGGGATTTCTAGTCCTATAGGCACTCCTTGTGGTCTTGGGCAAGCCACTTAACCCTCCATTGCCCATGTAACCTGTAAGTATTAGCGTATGTGTGTCATATCCCCTCGTGTTAAATGTATCTCCCAATTGACCGCTTTGACCTGGTGAAAAGCGGGATATAAATACAGCTAAATAAATAAATAAGCACGGCAACTGGGCATTGCTGGGACTGCTTAAGAGATCCATTGCAGGAGAGCCCCACATTCGAAAGATGCAGATGTCTACCTGCGGGTTCAGTCGCCATTCATGCAGTTGAAGGACCCTGCTGAGCCGGTCCACCCGCAGATTATCCTGACCGGGAAGATACACTGCTCGAAGGAGCATCCCGCTCTTGCTCACGAAGGTGCAGAGGCGAACAGCTTCCCAACACAGGAGGCACAACCCAAAACCTTCTTGTTTGTTGACATAAAACATAGTAAATTGATTGTCCGTCTGGACCAGAACAACTTGGATCTCCAAGCAGTGTTGGAGCACCCGCGAGGCATTCGCAACTGCTCGAAGTTTGAGGAAGTTGATTTGGTGGAGACTCTCCTCCATCAACCAGATGCCCTGGGTCCGCAAGCCAATGCAGTGGGCCCCCCAGCCCAGTTTGGAGGCATCCGTGGTGAGGATATTCTGAAGCGTCAGGGCCTGAAAAGGCATCCCGCCATGAAGTGTAGCGGCTGCTGTCACCAGCTGAGAGATTCAGAGAGAGGTGCGGTTATGCGGATCCTGTCCTTCAGGCATCCCGTCAGCTAAGTCCACTGAGTGCAGAGAGTCCATTGGACCTGACACATGCAGAGGCAAGCATTAGGTGTGACATGCATGTTGAGGCCATGTGCCTCAGGAGGCAGGCCATGACTGTCGAGTGACCCTGCACCTCCATGACGAGGGCCGCTAGACGCCAAGCCCTATCCAGAGGAAGGAAAGCCCTTACCTGGATCATGTCATACTCAACCAGCTCCTCCCCCAGAATTTCACCGCACATTCAAGCCATAGACAAGACAAAAGAGGAGGTGGCGTGCTCATCCTCACAAGGTCAGACCTCCATTTTCGAACAGTAGACTCCACCAGTACAAACCACATGGAGACCGTCACCATCTCTAATAAACACTGCTCAATCAACCTGCTTTATAGAGCACCTTCAGCTTCTCCAGATGACCTTTCGGCTATCATCGATCTTGCAGCTAACACTCAGAACCCAAGCATCCAAAATTGGATCCTTGGTGACTTTAACTTGCCTTCATTACAAGATAATCAAGCTTCAGCCTTCCTCGATGCCCTCAACAATCTGGGTTTCAAGCAATTAGTTAATGATCCTACACATATTAAGGGTAATACCCTAGATCTAGTATTTGCCCCGCAAACCTCTCTTAACCCAGACCTGGATCCTATAACCTCCATAACTCCTGTTCCTTGGTCAGATCACAAACTGATCACCATCCAGATTCCTTCGTACAAAGCCTACACAAAAATCAATAAAATACAAAGCAACACCACAAGACCGCCCTCTCAATGCTTCAAGCCTTACAACAGAGATCTTATCCTCGCTGAAACACAACAACTCTTCTCTGAAACCACCCAGAACCTTGATGACCTAATTTCTCACTGGAACAATTGCCTCAGCTCAATAGCCCAACGTACACCAACCAACAGGCCCTCAGGTAAAAAGAGAAGTGCCCCCTGGTACTCAGCCGATCTTAAAGCATCGCTTAACCAATTACGGAAACTTGAGAAACGCTGGCGCCGATCTCATTCTTTAAATGACCAGATAACTTACAACCGTCATCTTGCTGCGCATCGCAACACAATCACCAACTCGATGAAGCAGTGCTACTCCGACACCTTAAAGAGATCGCTTAATAAACCACATGACCTTTTCGACATGGTTAAGACCTTATCAAGGGAACCATCTTCTGGACCCCCATTCGAGATACACCCACAAGATTTCGCAACCTATCTCCAATCCAAGATATGCCAGACCAACAGAACCTCTAATACAACCTCCGCAATAGAGCAAGTCTGCCAAACAACACTAACCATGTTTTCTACCCCCACCAAGAGAGGTCTTGAAGACACTATTGCGGCCATTAATACCACTACTGCCCAGTCCGATCCATGCCCAGCCTTCTGGATCAAGGAGCTTCGCAGTCACTTCAGCCCAATACTGTCCAAAATAATTAACCTCTCCTTCTCTTCCGGCTCTTTCCCTTCAGACCTGAAACACACCTCTATTAGACCTCTGCTAAAAAAACTGCAAACTCGATCCCCAACAGGTAGAATCCTACAGACCCATATCCAGCATTCCATTACTTGCGAAGATCATCAAAAAGGAAGCTCAACGTCAACTGCAGGAGCACATCGACTTCGCTGCACCTTTAGACACATGCCAACATGGTTTCAGGGAAGGCCATGGCGTTGAAACCCTCCTTACCACTCTATTTTGCAAGATACTCACTGGCATTGATGACATCCGGCAAGGATTTGCTCTCATCTTTCTGGACATAGCTGCAGCCTTTGATTCAGTAAATCATGAGCTTCTATTAGGACGACTGTTTGACAAAGGCATTAATGGACGAGCGCTCGATTGGTGCAGATCCTACCTGTCCGAAAGATGGCAACATGTTCGTTCTGGAGGGATAAATTCTGAACCTTTCCACCAAAGTCAAGGAGTCCCACAAGGATCCTCCCTCTCGGCGCTCCTGTTCAACATTTACATGCAGCCAATCTGTAATATTATCCGGTCCTTCAATGTTGACTGCATGTTATACGCAGACGATGTCCTGCTCTACATACCCTTCTCTATCGAGCGTCTGGACCTCTCCCCACTGACGAGTTGTTTCAATGCAATATCTGACTGGCTTCTCTCTCAAAACCTCAGAATACAACATAAGAAAACGGAAGTACTCTTCATTACGAGGAACCCCAACTTTACACCACCGCAATATCTTAAAGTAAAAGAAGCTGAGCTACAATCTAAATCCTCAATACGATATCTGGGAGTCACCTTAGATCAACGCCTGGATATGAAGGCCCACATAGGGAACATAGTCAAATCAGTCTACCACAAGATCCGCTCACTTAGGCATCTATGTTCCATCCTCGAACCAACTGATTTTCGGATGATTTTCCAGGCATTGGTCATACCTCATTTTGACTATGCCAATGCAATATTACAAGGTCTTCCCCAATCTACGTTAAACCCGCTGCAGCTAGCCATGAATGCGGCAGCAAGAGTCCTCCACGGAGCCTCCAGGAGCGACCACGTGATACCTCTGCTGATACAGCTACATTGGCTACCAATTCATGCAAGAACTGTCTTCAAAACCTTGATAATCACTTTTAAAGCTGTTCACAATCTCTCACCTGCATCCATAACCGCCCTCATCCATTCCACATCCCCAAATAGAATTAGAAGATCCACGGCTATAAACTCCCTAAAAGTCCCGAAGGCACTTACTGCCTGCACCAAATCAACAGCCAACAGGGCCTTCAGTCTCAGTGCCCCAAGATACTGGAATGCATTACCCCATGACATCCGGGCTATGAAGAACCTACCACAGTTTAGGAAAGCCCTCAAAACCCACCTCTTCAACAAGTACCTGATAGACCCTGACTGCATCCCCTAGAACTCAGGACATCACCGATACCATTCTCAGTCAAATTTACAGTACCACAAGCAACTCACCATGTGGATACTCAAACCTATGAAGTGAACTGTGTTTTCTATGCAACTGCTTTGATTATGACTCCATATAATAAGTTCTGTAAATAGTTTACCCCTGTTAGCCAAGTTTCTGTCCCCTGTTATATGTAAACTCATACCCTGTTATATGTAAACTCATACATGTTAACTGTAATGAGCATTTTGTTCCATGTAAACCGCGCTGATGCTGAATAGTGCGGTATATAAGAGACTGCAAATAAATAAATAAATGTCCAGGAGGACCCCTTTGAACGCCAAATGCTGCCTCGGCTGTAGATGAGACTTGGGGTAGTTGATGACGAAGCCCAAGTGCTTGAGAATAGTAACATACATAGTAACATAGTCAATGACGGCAGATAAAGACCAATATGGTCCATTTAGTCTGCCCAGTAAGATGGCAAGAATAGGTGCACCTGCCGCTCTGTGCAGTCCATCCCTCCCCATGTCTTTGTTTAGGGGTGAACCCACCACTCCGTGTAGGACACCCCTGTTTGTTGAGAAATTAGATAGTTAAGTTTATTTTGATTTTATCCTGTTGCTATAAAGGGATCCACTGTGTCTGTCCCATGCCATTTTGAATTCGATCACTGTATTTGCCTCCACCACTTCCATAGGGAGGGCATTCCAAACATCCACCACCCTTTCAGTGAAAAAGTATTTCCTTTCAATTTACCCCCTTGCAGCTTCATGTTATGCCCTTTAGTTTTACGGCTTCCCCGTCTTTGGAAGAGGTTTGTTTATTCATTATTTCTCTTTAAGTATTTAAAGGTCTGAATCTGAATCTCCCCTATCCCTATGTACATATTTAGGTCTTCTAGTCTCTTCTCATAAGGCTTCTGACGCAGGCTCCAAATCATTTGTCACCTTCCTCTGAACAGTTTCCAGTCTTTTTACATCCTTTTTACATCCTCCAAAACTGAACAAAGTATTCCAACTGAGGCCTCACCAGTGATTTATACAGAAGCATTAGTACCTCTTCCTTTCTGCTAGTAATTCCTTTTTGTATGCAACCCAACATCCTCCTGGCTTTTGCCACTGCCTTGTCGCACTGTTTTGCCACCTTGAGATCCTCAGAAATAATCACACCAGCCTCTCGCCCCCTATCGCGTACATTTCCCTTGGATTTCTGCTTCCCAAGTGCATGACACTGCACTTCTTCGCATGAAATCTTAACTGCCAAGCATTAGACCATTCTTCCAGCTTTTGTAGATCTTTCCTCATGTTATCCACATCCTCAGGGGAGTCCACTCTGTTGCAAATGATACAACATGCCACATGACGGACCTAGTTGGTAGAGCAGCCCTTGATGAGCCAGTCACCCAGATAGGGGAAGTCAAACAACCCCTGCAGCCGGAGGTAGGTGGCGACCACCACTAGGCATTTGGTTAATACTCTTGGGGTGGAAGCCAGCCCGAAGGGTAGTACCCTGTACTGGTAATGGTGGCCTCAGATGGCAAAGCAGAGGCACTGCCGGTGGCAAGGATGGATCAGAATGTGGGTATAAGCTTTTCTGAGATCCAGGGAGCATAGCCAATCTCCCTGCTGGAGGTAGGGCAGCAACATTCCAAGGGAGGGCATTTTGAACTTCTCCATCACCAGGAACTGATCAAGATACCGTAGATCCAGGATGGGCAAAAAGCCACCTGTCTTTTTGGGGACCAATTAGTAGTGGGAGTAGAACTCCTCACCCCTTTAGAGGTGGCAGGACAAGTTTGACCGCTTTGGCTCTAAGGAAGCCTTCGAGCTCTTGCTGCAGGTGGTCTCGGTGAAGACGAGTCATGGGATGTTCTCTGGGAAGGAATGGAGGGGGGTGCCTGCTAGAAATGAAGGTGGTAATTGTCCCTCACTGCCTGGAGTGCTCAGGTGCCGGTGGTTATTGTGATCTACCAGTCGGCGAAGAATGTCATATGCCCTCCTATATGCTGCAACTCTCAATCTTGCAGAGAAAGAGGCCATGCTCAAGGAGTCAAACCTCCCCCTCCCCAGGTTGCAGTTCTCTCCCTGGCAAGGGATGTCAGCCAACTTGTCCTGAACCCATTGCTCCAGGTCGGAGGACTGTAGTCAGGCAAGGCATCAGGCACTAATGCCCACTGCGGCTACCCGAGCCACAGACTCAAAGCCGTCGAAGGCTGTCTGAGATTGAAACTTGGAGCACTCCTTGACAGAGGAAGCCAGGGTACTGAAGTGCTCAAGAGGTTCACTCGATAGTCCAACTCAAAACAGTCATAGGCTGCCAGAAACAAACTTGGAGCATTCACGGACGGCTTTGGACAGGCCCTTGAAGTGCTGCAAAGGTTCCTCGGAGAGACCAGCTGAGAACCCGGAGAGCTCCTTCACCAGGTCCTTCAGGTACATGCCCATGTACAGCTGGGTATGCCTGGATTCAACAATTCAGCATTGCACCCTGGAAACATTTTCTGCCGAGGGCATCCAAGTTACGGGGTCTCCCTGCTGGGGGGCACCGAGAGGTGCATCTTCTGACTCTTCAGCCGACGCATGGCCAATTCCACAACCATGGAGTTGTGCGGCAGCTGTGATTTCTGGAATCCAGGGCTTCGATGGACCCAATATATAGAGTCCAGCCATTTGCTGATCACCGGCGTCAACACCAGTGTCACCCACATGCGGAGCATCAATCGTTCCAGGATCAGAGGAACGGGTACTGTGAGGGTCTCCCGAAGAGGAGCCTCATACTGGAGGATCTTGAGCTCGTTGGCTCGAGGCTCCTCATCGGACTCTGGGGAAGACCAAAGACTTGGACATATCCCGCACGAAGTTCAGGAACCGCATATCCTCTGGGGGAGACATTCTCCGAGGATCGGATACAGGGGAATCAGACGGGACGTCCCTGTGCCTGCGAGTGTCCGGGGACTCCTCATCCTCCGACTCCCAAGTCGAGGCCTCCGCAGGCATC
This sequence comes from Ichthyophis bannanicus, assembly GCA_033557465.1. Lineage (NCBI taxonomy): Eukaryota > Metazoa > Chordata > Amphibia > Gymnophiona > Ichthyophiidae > Ichthyophis > Ichthyophis bannanicus. Next base: position 688,819,145 of record CM066035.1, read on the forward strand.
AAGGGCCTCGGCGCCTTCCGCCCGATGCCGGCAGGCTCACCAGTGACGACCTCGGTCCCGAACGGGAGGCCGAGGGTGACCTCGGCCCGAAAGGTCTTGAGGATTGGCTCGGCCTCTGGGGTTGACTTGGACGTCGAGGGCCCGGTGGTCGGGGTGGAGGAACCGGATATGGCAGACATCAGCGCCCACTGCTCTGCGATGAAAGCAGTGAAACTGCACTCCAAAGCCGCCATTCCTGGACACAAGTCTGGGAGGCTCCGCAGCCTCTGGCTTGGGTGCCGACTCGATCGGCCCCAATGCCGGTTCCCATGGAGGGGAGGTCCTCAACAAGAACGGTCTGCACTTGCCTCAACGGGTCCGGGTCTCGCCAAGGAACCTTAGCAGGCCACTCTCTCTCCTATGACCCGGGCAGGCATTCGGGGCTCTGCGACTGGCCCCGAGAAGGCCCGAAGCAGGAGCCATCCAGAGACACCGCCTTCAAGGACTTCTTCCTCTTGTGCTCCCGGGAAGCGGACCCCCTTTTCCGAGGAACCTCGACGATGCTCGGGCTCAGAATGTTCCCCCTGAGACGTCGAGGCCTCGGACGAGGTCCTGGCTCTCGGAGGCACGGGAGACTCAGTGAAAATTTTTTCGTGCTGCTGCTGGCGGCTCCTTAGGGCCTTAGAGGACATCCTCTTAGACAGGCCACAGGCCGTCGGGTCGTGATCCGGCCCGAGGCAATGGAGGCAGCAGTCGTGAGTATCAGTGAGGGACATGATTTTCCCGCACTGATCGCACTTCTTAAAGCTGCTGGTATCCATCGGGGGAAAAAGGACCCCGGCGAGGTCAAAGACCCTGCGGGCTGCCAGCGAGAAAAAAAAGGGACGTGAAAGCGCCTCAGGGATAAAAAAAGTTAAAGAAGTGGGAAAAAAAGAATCCGGCTCGATACCGGAGTACCGAAGCCAGAGGCGGGAAGAGTACCGGTGTCGACCGGACGAAGAAAATAGAGAAAAGAATCACTTTTTCAAGGACACGGAGGAACTACGTCCAAAGGGCTCTGCGGAAAAAAGGAGACTTAGCAAGATGGTACCCTTGGGCGAGAAGGGGGCCGCGCATGATTGGTAGCAATTCCCAAAGGCTTTTTTGAAAGCTGGAGATTTGCACCGCATGGGGCTCCGTCGTCACTGACGTCACCTGCATGGAGCTCTGTCGGCGCCGACGTCACCCATAAAGTGAGGACTGACTTCCTGCTTGTTTCTGGAGAAATCAAACTACATTTCCCCAAATAATAATAAATAATAATAAATGAATAAAATAGCAGGAACTGAAGATACTACCCCTTCCCAATACTTTATCTCCTGTGAGACTGCTAAATCTGTGTTGTATCTGAGGCACCCTAGTACCATTCTACACTGTTTTAGTTGACACTGAGTGTTTCTTACTGCATCAATGTTCCTTTGTATCTCTTTGATTCTTTCAAGAATCCACTTAAAAAATGTGATGAGATGCAGATTTTTTCCCTGTTCTCTGTGCCTTACCTATAGAATTTTGTAAGTAAATGTCAGCTTATGTATTAAGTGATGAGATATATATGTGGCTGCACCATTTCTAACATCCTCCATCCTAGGTGGAAGGTGCTTCACACACAACCTTTTAGGGATCATACTTCTGTTTCTAGAAACTCCGGATCCTCTCCCCAATAATAACCAGCCTCAGTCTCTGACCTGGAAGATACCAGTCTTCTTCTCATATTTGATGAGGTTGTTCTTGTCCAACATTAATGCTGCAGTGTGGATCAGATCAAGCCGGCGTTGTTCCAGCAAGGGGTCTCCTTTCAAATCATCGTGACAAATTCCATACAGTGTTGGAGAGCGCAGCATGCGGATATATAGATAAGTATAGCCCAGCCAGTTCACAGCATCCTAAAGTCAGGTAAGGAAAAAGAATAAGCAATCAAAAGAAAACAGAGGACTTTTTTAAAAGAAGAAAAGCAGCTTCAAGGACTAGATTATAAAAAGCCTGTTCTAATAATATGCATTTGCATAGCACCTCTTACTACAATGTGTTACAATCAGACTGCCACCTCCAACATGGGATGGGTCATGCATACATTATAACAATTTAAACTGAGAAGTAAGACATAGATTATTTTGATCTGTACCAAATACTTAAGTACTGGATCTGAGGCACAATGTGGAAGGTCCAAAATCAGTAACTATCTAAGGCACAGTGAGATGGAGAAATTAGGTCTTACCTGCTAATTTTCTTTCCTTCAGTCCAGACAAGTTGGTTTAAACACTCTTACCAGCAGATGGAGACACAGAAATAGGAATTACACTTACCTGGTAATTGTGGTTCCTTAGTGACTCCAGTTTAGTCCTCCACCTCTGGGTTGTGCACCTCCTCCTGCAGCTTGGAGACTGGGCATGTCAAAGTCATGACATCACTGGATATAGCCTGCTGGTCTCTCCCATCAGCCCCCAGTGACCTATTGACAAAGCAGACTCAAAGGAGCAAACAATCAGTAACTTTCTTTTTTTTTTTAACTAATTATATTCTAGGGCACGGAAAAACATATAACCTAACTACCCACTGCTCCCCTTCCAGAAGGGACAGGACTGCTTTCTGCATTCTCACCTTTCCGTCGAATGCCTAGCCCTAAACCATCCATGGCAATGTAGCAATACATATAACAATATAATATACCATAATATAACCATATCCAAATATATTATAACACCCCCACATAACAAAATAAACACATAGCGCAAAGCAAAAGGAAGCATTAAAAAGACTGAACAGCAGTGAAGGCCTATATCCACTTTTAACCTTGCATTTCTCCCAACAGAAAGGACTACTGCTAAGACCCCATCCCCGGGCGGGAATGAGGACTAAACTGGAGTCACTAAAGGAACTACAATTACCAGGTAAGTGTAATTCCTATTTCCTTATCATTCCTCCAGTTTAGTCCTTCACCTCATTGGGAGGGACCTTTGCAGCCAGATCTCAAGACCGCCTTCCTGAAAAAAATGGCAACCTCCGCTGCCCGAACAGCTAGACGGAAGTGCATACTGAACGCATGGAGATACGACCAAGCAGCCGCTCTAGAAATGCTTACCGGCGGAACCAAACTGTGCTCCGCCCAAGAAGGCGCCTGCACCCTGGTAGAGCGAGCTTGTAAGCCCTCCTGGGACTGCACGGACCCGTAGAAGATAGACCGATGCACTTGCCGCTCCAGTCTCACTGAAAATGGACTCCTGAGCCACCGCTTCCCCTTTGCAGGGGCTCTCCGAACAACTCGAAGAGAGACGATCTGACTTGCAAAAGTTTCATCAACCTTTAAAGAGTGTGTCAGTGCTCACTTGACGTCCAAACAGTACAAGCTATGGCCCAAGACGCTCTCCTCCACCGAACTAGCGCTGGAGGAGCAACTATTTGAGTTAGGTGAAACAGCGAAACCACCTTTGGCAAAAAACGATGGAACTGGCTGCCCAGCCACCTCCTCTCTGGAGGCAGACAAAAACGGTTCCTGCCAGGACTAAGCCTGCAACTCCTAAATTTGCCTTGCCGAACTGAAGACCACCAACATACTGTCCTCAAGGTGACAGCCTTAACCTACGCCTGCTGCAAGGGCTGAAATGGCACACTAGCCAGCGCCTCCAAACCAAATTGAGCACCCCCAGTGGAATTAATAGTCTACGCGAGGGCTGCAGGCTGGTAACTGCCTGAGAAAGCGTACCACATCGACCTGTGAACGAGAGCCACTCCCTGCCTGTTGCCCCTATAGCAAGACAGAGCTGCTAACCGAACTCTCCAGGACCTGGCTACTAACCCCGTACCAAACCCGTCCTGCAGAAAACTCAATACCTAGGGGACTGACACTGTTGTCACGCAAAGCTGCCTCCTCAAAGATGCGCCATAAACGCACATATGCCCGGGACGTAGACTTTTTTTTTTTTTAAATTGAAACTTACTCGTTCAAAGGCCACGTCGTGATAACTGATCCACCTGAGGCATTCAAAGGGGACCCTGTAGCTACAGATTTTCCCTCCCTAGGTTCCCGACAAGCAACCGTATGAAGTCGGCATACCACGGGTGACCTGGCCAGCCCTAGGCCTCCAACAACAACTTTCCCCCGATGCGCTTTGATACACAGCTCCACACGACCTATGAGCGCCCCAGGTGGAAAGGCACAGAGAAGACCGGACGACGGCCACCGTTGTATCAATGCGGCGATGTCTGCCGACATCCTTCCATGTCGTCTGCTGAATAAGCGACCCAGACTTTTTTTTTTTCGCAGCCTGAAACGTCACCATGAGGCTCTTTATGCGCTGTCCTCCTTGCGACTGATCTGTGCGAACACCTCCGGATGGCACTCCAATTCTCCGATATCTATTCGGACCCCGCACCATCACATTGTCCTTTCCCGCAATATGCGCCCCCGAGAACGTTGGAAGCTGAGGCTGTATCCGCACACATAGACCCCCCCGCCTCGGCCTCCATGGCCACACTTTCGGTTCTGCCCCGCCGATTGATGTAGACCACCGTCGCGGAGTGGCCGGACAGTACTCGCACTGCTCAATCCGTCACCGTAGCTGCGAACGCCTGCCACGCCCGGCGTACTGCACGCAGTTCCAGTCGGTTGCTTGACCACTGGGTCTCCTGCGTACCCCAAGAGCCTTGCGCAAAGGGATGTCCGAAATGTAGCTGAGTTTAACAAAGCTCTGGCCAAATTCCTGGAGGAAAGGTCCATAACTTTTTATGAAAGAGAGAAGCTAGGCAAAATCATTAATTCATTTACTCTATTTTCTATACTTTTTTTTTTTCAAATGGTCTTGAAGGCACACAACTTAACAGAGCGTCATATCTGCTGTACATGCAACGGAACTCTTTGACTATGAGACTACATGAATCCAGTGCTTGCTGCGATACAAGCAGTATGTAGCCTATTTGACTTTTTGGACAACTGCCAGGTCCTTAAGACCCGGATTGGCCACCAAAGGAAACTGGACACTGGACCCGAGGAGCTTGGTTTGACCCAGTATGGCATCTCCTGCCTTCCTAAGAACGGCACCTCTCCAAGGTCTCTCCCTTGGATGTAACCTGCTGAGCCTAGCCCTAAGGTCTTGCGGCTAGCTCCCAAGAAGCCGTGATGCTCAGTGATGTCTTGGCGGAAGGGAAGATCTAGTGGATGGGGCAAGACACCAGAAGGCCAAGGGTTTGAATCCCACTCGAGAACATCAACCTTGGGCCATAAGAACTGGGGTTTCTGGACCCACAGGCGGCCCCTTCTGGCCTTGGTTAAACTACTTAAATCTCCGCAGGTACAAAAGTTAAATTGTGAGCCCTTCAGGGACAAGGGAAATAGAAATACAGTATACGACTGTATACTACCTTAACTTGTAGAAACAAACAGCATCCTCAACTAAACAAATGACTGGGAATAAGTGACTTTAGAAACATAGTGGCAGCGGGGTGCTGGCTCGCAGTCTTCTTTTCCTGTTCTCCCAGTCCTCCGGCCAACCCTGAGAAGAGACTGAGAAGAGATTGTCCCGGGCCCTGGCACCTTGCCTCCTGACAGCAGAGACGTAGAGGGGTTTAGAATTCGGGATTCAAGCCCACAAGAAAGGAAAGCTGGTGACTGTGATACTAACTCATCACTCCTGCATCTCCAACTCCATGTAACACAACGAGGACCTCTCTCACTTCATCACAATGGACATCTCCCAGTGCTGCAAAGCACTCTAGCATGAGAAAACAGTCTGAACATAGAAACACAGACTCACCCTACAGTGAGAGCACCCAAAAAATCATGCTGAAGCAACTGTGAGTACCTACAGAATGCACATCTACCTATACGGGTGACCCAGCTCCTGTCACCCAAACACTGGACAGTGAGCACGCTCGAACATAGGTTGAACTCACGGCGCAGAGAGTACTGACTTCCACCATGAAACCTTCCAGTGCCCTGGAGCGCTAAGCCTCCGACTGTGCTAACCAGAATTACTTCTCTACATCCCCAGCCCGGGCCCTCTAACAAGATGGCCCAGATGGGGCAGTGTCCCCGCTAAGTTCTTAAAGCTCTGCTCTGATTACACGGGCTCAAGAAATAGCTGAGAATGTCCTGCTCTCACTACATTACATAGACAATCTCCCATCTGCCGCCAAATCGGGGAGGCATCCTCTGTTTCTGGGATGGGCATGCGAAAGGGAGCAATGCACCCCCGGCACCCCCCTCCGGCCTTCCTGCAAGCAGAGAAATAGAGGCGGGAGACACAGACAGCCTTGCAACTGCAGGTCTTAGAAGTTGCTGCTTGTGTGACACAGAAGATGAACGTGATTTCGTACTTTACCCACCCCCACAGGGCTGGTAGCACTGAATAATATATGTGCTTCATGAGCAGCGCTACTATCTGGGGGCCTTTAGGGCACTAGAACCAGATAAACGATACCCAAGATAAGGGTTTTAATTCTTGGGTATATACACTTGACTAGCAGAATATGACAGTTGCTTGTTTAGCGCTAAGCCCCCTTTTTCTGCCTTGCAGAGATTAATCTGAGGATTGCTGTCTATACTTGGTCACAGAAAGGCACTATTGACTGTAACAGCTGCCCCCTGGTGGCCAAAGACAGTAGTACAGGCCTTTCTTGGCTTACAGCAGTGGTTCTCAACCTTTTTTGTACCGTGACCCCTTTTACCATTGGTTAACTTGTGGTGACCCCCAATGATAAAATCAAATGTCTCTCTTCCTTTACCGTTAACACATTGTCGCTGTAATCATTTGTTGAATTATTAATATATTATAGGCCTTTGCAATATGTTTTTATTTATAAAATTTACTTATTTAAACCACAATAATTAATCACAATAACAATATTTGATTTCAAAATAATGATGATTTTGTAGTCAAATCACTAATATGAAATAAAATTATTTTTTCTACCTTTGTTGTCTGACCAATTTATTCTCTGATCATGCTGGTCCCGATCTGAGGCTTCTGCTTTCCTGTCTTCTCTTAGCTCTCTTTCTGTGGTCTATGGTCCATCTGCCATTTCTTATCTCTTCTTTTGTTTTCTTCACTTCTTTCCATCAGCCTATTTCCAGTCCCAGTAACCATCCCCAGTATCAGCCCCTTTCCAGTCCTCACTCTCAGTACCTTCCAATGTCAACTTGCATTCCCATGACTGCCACTGGTGTCCATTCCCTTCCAGTCCCCCTCCTTCCCCACTGAGCAGTCCCTTCTAGTACAAATACATGGCAGCCCCTCTCAGATCCACTCTCTTCCAGTTCCATTCTCCCATCCCCTCGTATCAGCTCATTTGTAGCCTTAATCCCCAGTTTTCTTCCAGGGCCAGCAGCTCTATCCTCCCCTCCCCACAATCAGCCAATTCCCAGTCGAAGCCCCCCAATCAGCTCATTTCCAGTGCTAGTCCCTCCTCAACCCCATTACCAGTGCTAGGCTCCCCTAATCAGCCCATTACCAGTCCTAACCCCCCCATCAGCCCATTTCCAGTCCTAACCTCCCCAATCAGCTCATTTCCAGTGCTAGCCCCCCATCAGCACATTACCAGTCCTACCCCCTATCAGCACATTACCAGTCCCAAACCCCCCCTTGATCAGTCCATTCCCAGTCCTAGCCTTCCCTAATCAACCCATTCCCAGTCCTAGCCCCCCCATCTGACCATTATAATCCTAACCCGCACTGTCTCTCCCCTCTGTCCAGCATTTATTGCCCATCTGTACAGTATGTCCCCCTGTCTCTTCCCTTTGTCCATGTCAGCCCCCCTCCCTCCCTTTGTCCATGTCAGCCCCCCTCCCTCCATCCATCCATCAATGTCAGCCCCCCTCTCTCCATGTCAGCCCTTCCTCCCTCCCTCCATGTAGCCCCCTGTCCATGTCCGTGCAGCACTGTCCCGCCTCCAAAGGAAGTTGTTTACCACTTCCTTTGGAGGCGGGACAATGCTGCACGGAGCCCATCAAGAGACAGGTAGACTCCGCAATGGTTTTACTGGCACAACCGCGGTTCCCTAAGAGGCAAGGAGCCGCGGCTGCATTAGAAGGGACTGGGAGGCGGTGAGTTTGCCGCTGCCGAGAAGCGGACTCGGCAGCAGCAGCAACTTGGGTGCTTTTTTTTTTTTAACGGCGGAGTGAGGTGAGGCAAGACGACCCCCGCTAAATCCTGTGGCAACCCCAGTGGGGATCGCGACTCACAGGTTGAGAACCGCTGGTCTACAGTTTAACTCTTATTACTACTGCCATCTTAAATCTTTGGGAGCCGATTAGATTTACCTTCCAGAAACTCATCTACCATAAATTATGAGACGTGTGTCAAGTCTCAGAATGAGTGATTATAGCACCATGTTTTTCCCCCAGAGATTAAGAAAAAAACGAAGGGTAAACATCCTTTCCTTCCAGGAAGGTTTACTAGTACAAATCTTGCAACAGCAATTCGACCACGAGGGCGGGAGACCATAATGGCCTAATCCAATTACTGCTCCCTGATTCTGACAGGACCTGTTAGCTGCCAGAACGCGGACAACAGGCACAAAACCACACCAGATGAAGTCGCCCCCCCAAACGCCGAATTGACAAGGGATTAGAGAAGGAAATGAGAGATTAAATGCAAAATTAAACTAAAGTATACATTAACTGAAAAATTCAGGAATTCCTTATCTGTTTAGCCCGGCATCGTCTGTCCAAGCATGGGCCGCTGTGTCCTCCGCCACGAGGTATCAGCCATGCCAAAATGGCGCCTATCCCAGGCAGGCCTGCTTGGCGCCAAATCCAACTGCCGCTGCAACAGCCCCAAGCCCCTCTCTCGGGCTCGAGGTCCTCCTCTGCGGCGTCGGGACTCAGCCAACACCCCGCTGCTGCTCCGGGATGAACAGCTTCCAAGCCACGCTGCTGCCCTGCACCGCCGAGAGCAGCAGCCACGGCGAACACTGCCCTGCCGGCTGAAGAGACCCTAAGAGGTTGAGGCTCCCGCTGCGTCAGAAATCTGCCACCAGGTACACACACAGTGTGCAGGCATGGGTCACAGAGCTCCCCCCGTACAGTCCTGGGGGAGAGATCATCACCGGGCACCGAGTGAGCGAAAGGAAATAAGAGCGGAGATGCTAGCCGGCAGAACGTAAAGGGACAGATCCTCACTGTAAAGTAATTCAAATTAGAATTATAAAATTAAATTGAATTAAATTAAAATTAAACAGGGACATTGATAGCTTGGATTTTTCAGAGGCAATGTAGAGAGGCAAGGAGTGCCAGTGGGAACTGAACCCTAGTCTCTGGCTTTCCAAGCCAGTGCTCTAACCATTAGGCTACACCTCCACTCCAAATAAATTAAAATTAAAATTTAACTTAAAGAAGGAAAACATTAGGAAGTTAAATTAAATTAAAACTAAATCCTGACTAACTGTTCCTAATCTGTTTCCCAAGTGAGCCCAGTACCTAGGCTCACTACATCCTCCTGCTGCATGGAGACTGGACAAACTGGGGGCTGATGGGAGAGACCAGCAGGCTATATCCAGTGATGTCATGAATTTGACATGCCCAGTCTCCAAGCTGCAGGAGGAGGTGCACAACCCAGAGGTGGAGGACTAAACTGGAGGAACGATAAGGAACTACAAGTTTGATAATGGTAAAGCCTTATAAGGGTCCTGTGCACCCCAGCACCAACCAGTATTTCTGCAACAAAGCAGACTAAAGATTTATGAACCCTCTGCTCATACCCATCTGAACAAAAGGTAACGAGGCTCCTAGCTCCAACCTGAATATTGCTAACACAGACGAAACAAAGGAAGCCGACTCCAGTCAATTTTAACGCTTCTTTCGCAGAAAAACAAAGGAGAAACACCATACTCTCCTAAATGGATCCTGGACTGGACTGGCAGGACTGGCCCCAGAGTTGATTCAAGGTGTTGGCACCCTAGACAAACCTTAAACTCTCATGCACCCCTCTGGCTGTCAGAATCTATTGTTTAGCTTTTAATGCCCTACTCTTTGATGCCCACCAGAAGTTGCTACCGTAGGCAACCGCCTAGTCTGCCTGATGGGTGGCCCAGGCCTGTGGACTGTGGTAATTCAGGAAAGAAAATTAGCTAGTAAGGCCTAATTTCCCTCACTGTCCCCTACAGTCCAGTCCAAATATGTGGGAAGTACCAAAACAATACTTAACAAGAGTATGCATTCAAAGCAGAATGCAGAACTTTAGCCCAAAAGACTGCGTCCAGTTTGACCTGACCATCTTAACAGATGACAAAAAGGTGTGAAGAGAAGACCAAGTTGCTGCCTTACAAATCTCTTTAGGAGAAACCAAATTATGCTGTGCCGAAGAAGCAGCCTGTGCCTGTGTAGAGTGCTCCCACAAACCTAAAGACAACACATGGCCTTTGGCAAGATAAGCTGATTAAATTGCTGCTTTATCTACTGAGCAACGGAAGCTTTAGAGGTCACTACCCTTTTCTTGGCCTCCCTTCCTATAGGGCTGGTAACTATGTGGCCTGCTCTGAACTAAAAGCCTGAACCAAACAAAATGGATTCCTGTGTTCCAAGGCTCAGACCTGCTGACCTCTAAGCAATTGCCTGTATGTGTGCAAACATTACATGCAAGAGGACCTGCTTCTCAGGCCTTTCTCATCGACAGACTATTCTACTGGCCTTGGACACCTGCAACGATGTATGAGACTGCATACCATCATCATTTGCATCTCTCACCATGGAATAGTCTCCCAGTGGAGGTGGTAGAGATGAAGACAGTATCTGAATTCAAAAAAGCATGGGACAAACACAGAGGATCTCTAAAGGAAAAAAAGGGGACTGTTGCAGTTGTTGATATGGAGGGACAGACTAGATAGGCCATGCGGTCTTTTTCTGTCGTCATATTTCTATGTTTCTATGACTCTTTGTCTGCATGATAAGCACTTGATTACTAACTCTTGATTTGTCGAGGTGCCTCGCAATATCTCATGCCAACCAATCACCAAAATGTGATAAGGACTCATCACAAAGAGTAATACAGTATGCACAGAAGAACTTGTGTGCCATTTTGTGCCTTCTGCCTTCCTTGCTGCTTCTATAAGCACAAAGACACTGTTATCCCAAGGCTGTTCCACTAATCCTGTGAGACATTCTAGACTCCCACAGACACCTGCAAAGTTCTGTGCCCTCACATGGCTCGCCTCTGAATGGCTAGCGCCAGCGTTATCAAGCCTAGCTACCTCCTTTGGATTTTGTGCTGTTCCGAAGACTCCCTCAGACTCCAGCTATCTTCGTCCATCTGGCAGAGCTAAGGTACTGGTCTTATGTCTCCAGCTGGGAGGGTGGGAACTAGCCAGCTAGCTCTTTTCTGTACTAAATGCACAGCGAGCCTGTGACCTCTGGTTTCTAATCAGTGATTTATTATTATTGCATAATCGTAATCCTAGCATTGCTACAACTCATTACCTCATCTCTCTAGTATAGTCTGTATCTCTCTTATTTTTCTATTCAAATAAAGCCTAATATAGGGAGGAAGAGATGTCAGCTGAGCAGGTGGACAGCTGAGAAGAGAGCTCTGCCATCTTACCCATCAAAAAAAGCTTAAAAATACCCTCCTAGGGAAGTGTCCAAGGTGAGGATGAGGAACTGCACAGAGAGGAAGGCGGTAGTCAGCTCGAGATGATCATGAGACACAAAACGACGGATCTGTGAGAATTTGGGTTCCAGACGGGTAAAAATGAAAACCGCAAGCCCTCTAAAGTGGCGCTAAAGGACAGGGGAGGAGGAGGAGGAGCAGGAGCGAGTCCCAACGTTGAGGAACAGGCAGATGAAGCAACCGCAGTTCCCCTGTTCAAGGCAGAACTGCACAGCTGGTTTGTGGAACTAAAAAAGAAATTGCTGGAGGTTAAAGTCGACATTGGTGATCCGGTGAAGGAGCAGAGGGCGGAGGTGGCAGAGCTGGGACTTTGGGTAGAAGAATGCGAGGGGCGCATGAAGAATGCGAGGGGCGCATGAAGAATGCGAGGGGCGCATGAAGAATGCGAGGGGCGCATGGAGAATGCGAGGGGCGCATGGAGAATGCGAGGGGCGCATGGAGAATGCGAGGGGCGCATGGAGAATGCGAGGGGCGCATGGAGAATGCGAGGGGCGCATGGAGAATGCGAGGGGCGCATGGAGAATGCGAGGGGCGCATGGAGAATGCGAGGGGCGCATGGAGAATGCGAGGGGCGCATGGAGAATGCGAGGGGCGCATGGAGAATGCGAGGGGCGCATGGAGAATGCGAGGGGCGCATGGAGAATGCGAGGGGCGCATGGAGAATGCGAGGGGCGCATGGAGAATGCGAGGGGCGCATGGAGAATGCGAGGGGCGCATGGAGAATGCGAGGGGCGCATGGAGAATGCGAGGGGCGCATGAAGAATGCGAGGGGCGCATGAAGAATGCGAGGGGCGCATGAAGAATGCGAGGGGCGCATGAAGAATGCGAGGGGCGCATGAAGAATGCAAGGGGCGCGTGGACAGTGCTCAGGACAAAATGGATGGACTGAAGAGATCCATGAAAGAGGTAGCGCATGACCAAGAGAAGCTGGCCCTAAAGTTACAGGATATGGAAAAATTGCATGAGATGCAGTAACCTGAGAATATGTGGAGTACTGGAGCGCCAGGAGTATGAGGACACTGATCACATAGCATGTACCATATGCAAGGCCATTTTACAGCATGGAGGGGAGGGGGCTGCGGAGGAAGTGGTGAAAATTGACAGAGTACACAGGACTTTAGGTCCACCTAATGTGCAGCAGCCCCGGGAAAGAGCGAATTGCACAAAAAATGAGGACTCTCGCGAAACTGGACTGGCAGGGCTATCAGGTGGTCTACAATGTCTGCCACGACAATGGCCCACAGAAGGTCCTTCTGCCTGATTACAGTTAAGCTGCAAAGACAGTGTTATCGTTGACTGTACCCCCATGGGCATTGCCTTCACACTTGAACAGGGTCCCAAAAAGGCAATCACTCCTCTTGAAGCGGTTCAGGAATTGAGAGACTTGGATCGATGGGATTCAACTGCCAGACGCTGAAATGCAAGGAATACCGCCCTAAATGCCTGAGGTGAGAAAAAGTGCTTTCAGCAGCAGAAAGGAAGAAGCAGAAGGTGGTGAAGAACACGAAGGGTACATGAAATGTTTAAACAGACGAATGTGACACAGGTTATTGACTGGGCTGAAATCTTAATGAGATCCAGCCATATAGACTATTACCTTGGATAAATGTTAACTTGTAAGGGTGTTATGTTGCAGAAGGGGGTAGGTTTTGATGAGTGGGAGTGGATGGGGTCTGGTAAGAAGGGGACAAGACAGGAGGGTACTACGGTGTGAATGAGGGTGAAGGTGAAATGAGACTTACCTGCTAATTGTTGTTCCTGGAGTAGACCCAGTCTAGTCCCGGACCTCTGAGTTGTCCACCTCATTCAGCAGCTTGGAGACTGAGGAACCTCCTTTTCCATGATGTCATCCGTATATATCTCTTGGATCCACCTTCCTCCATCAGTACCCTACTGACAAAGCAGACTCACCAGAGCAACAAGTAAGTCATGACCTCACTTACCCCCCATAAGGTCCAACCTCCCAGCTCCTAAAACACACTCAACAAAGTAACTGCATAACAACAAATCACCTAACGAACTGTTAACCACTAAGGGTGCAGAGACTTCCCTCTCACCTGACCGAACACCCACCTTAAAGATGACCTCCAATTCCCCCCGGGATACAAGCCCATACACCACTCTTCTTACCTATCATCTTCGAGAAATCTAGACAGTGCTGCATACCCCTTCAATACCAGGGTGGGACTCGGGACTAGACTGGGTCTACTCCAGGAACAACAATTAGCAGGTAAGTCTAATTTCACCTTCCTGATCGTATCCCCAGTCTAGTCCCAGACCTCTGAGTAAGTACCAGAGCAGTAAGTTTAACGGGAGGGCCCCGCTACAGCAGCCTGCAGCACTGCCGCACCAAAGCAGGCATCCTGTGCCGATTGGACGTCCAACCTGTAGTGTCTAATAAAGGAATTCAAGGAAGACCACGTGGCCGCCTTACAAATCTCCACCGGCGGCACTAAGCGGACTTCCGCCCAGGATGTCGCCTGGGCTCTGTTGGAATGGGCTCTCAGCCCTTACGGAACCGGTTTTCCCTTCAGCAAGTAAGCCGACGCAATTGCCTCCTTAATCCACCTTGCGATAGAAGCCTTAGACGCCGCCTCTCCCCGGCGAGGCCCTGCGAAGAGGACAAACAATCTCTCAGATCTGCGGAAACTCGCAGTACGCCAAAGATACTTTTTCAGCACCCGCCGGACGTCCAACTTCCTTGTCACCGAACCTGTCGCGTCTGCACGGAACACTGGCAAGGAAATGTCCTGATTCAAGTGAAACGCCGACACGACCTTGGGCAAGAACGCCGGAACTGGTCTCAAAACCACCTTCGAATCGAAAAAGGAGAGATAGGGTTCCTTACAGGACAACGCTTGCAGCTCCGAGATCCGTCTGGCCGAGCAAATAGCCACCAGGAACACGACCTTCAAGGTGAGGTCCTTCATCGAAGCCGTGCTCAGCGGCTCAAATGGCTCCCGCTCCAGCGCCTCCAGCACCAGCGGAAGCTGCCATTTGGGTACCAGGCGCCCCCTAGGCGGCCTCAATAACGAAACCGCTCTCAAAAAACGCCTGACATCCAGATGGTCCCCAATGGAACGACCAGCAATCCTTCCTCGGTAACACGACAGGGCCGCAACCTGCACCCTAAGCGAAGCAGCCGCTAAGCCCTTGTCGAAACCGTCCTGCAGAAATTCCAAGATCTGAGAGATGGACAACCTGAGCGCCTCCAAGTCCCTCTCTCTACACCATGCCTCAAAAACTCTCCACACCCGGACATACGCTAAAGACGTAGACCTTTTCCTAGCTTTCAACAGCGTGGAGATCACTGCCGTGGAATAACCTCTCGATCTCAACCGAGCCCTTTCAATAGCCAAGCCGTAAGCGAGAACTGATCCACGTGAGGCATGAACAGAGGACCCTGCGACAACAGATCCGGCCGGACTGGGAGCTGCCACGGCCGCGCTACCAGGAGTCTTAACAGATCCGCATACCAAGGGCGGCGTGGCCAGTCTGGGGCGATCAAGATCACCTGCCCCCTGAAGCTCTCTATCCGCTGGATCACCCTGCCTATGAGCACCCACAGCGGAAAGACGTACAGGGGTTGGCCCTCCGGCCATGACTGAATGAGCGCATCGAGACCTTCCGACATTCATTCTCTTCTCCTGCTGTAGAAGCGACTGGCCTTCGCCGAACGCAAAGTGGCCATCAGATCCATCACCGATGTGCCCCAACGGCGCACTAGCATGTCGAACACCTCTTGATGGAGAACCCATTCCCCGGGATCCACCTTTACTCGACTGAGGAAGTCGGCTTCCACGTTGTCCACTCCTGCTACGTGCGCTGCCGACACTGCCAGGAGATTCTCCTCGACCCAGTCGAACAGACTCTCTGACTCCGCCTCCAGCACCAGACTGCTGGTCCCCCCTTGACGACTGATGTATGCCACCGCGGTGGCGTTGTCAGAGAACACTCATACCGCTGCACCGACGAGGCACGGCTGAAAGCTCACCAGCGCTAGAGACACAGCTCTCAACTCCAATCTGTTGATCGACCAAGTTTTCTCCTGAGCATTCCACTGTCCCTGCACGAACTGGCCCTGGCAGTGGGCCCCCCAACCCAGGAGGCTGGCATCCGTCGTTAAGGCTATCCAAGCGGGTACCTCCAGGGGCCTCCCTCTCTGCAAGGAACTGGGGACCAACCACCAGCGCAGCACTACTCGTGTTTAGTCTGGGCAGGCGAGCTTCCGTGACAGCGGGTCCTGCTGATGAGACCAGCGCCGGAGTAGCACCCTTTGCAAGGGCCTCATGTGAGCTCTCGCCCACGGTACCAATTCTATGGCCGCCGCCATGGTGCCCAGAAGCTGCAGGTACTGCCACGCAGTGGACTCCTTTCTCCTTAGGAATCTCCGGACTAACGTCCGTTACCTGCGCACCCTTTGCTGTGGGAGAAACACCTGCCCGGTCTCCATGTCGAACCGAGCTCCTAAATATTCTATGCCCTGGGAGGGCACTAACTTGCTCTTTGCCCGGTTGACCACCCAACCTAGGCTCTCTAGAAAACTCACTACCCTGGAAGTAGCTTGTTCGCCCTCGCGCCTTGACTTCGCTCTGATCAACCAATCGTCTAGGTAAGGATGCACCAGGATGCCTTCCCTGCACAAGGCTGCCGCAACCACCACCATAACCTTCGTGAACGTGCGCGGCGCCATTGCTAGGCCGAACGGCAATGTTCGGAACTGGTAATGGCCGAAGGGAACCGCAAAGCGGAGGAATTTGTGATGCTCCTGCCGAATGGGAATGTGCAGATAGGCTTCTGACAGGTTCAAGGCGGTGAGAAATTCTCCCTTCCGAACTGCCGCAATCACCGAACGCAGGGTTTCCATGTGAAAGTGGGTCACACGAAGACACCGATTCACCCCCTTGAGGTCCAGAATTGGCCGGAAATCTCCGTCCTTCTTTGGCACCACGAAATATATGGAGTATCGACTGCAACCTTGTTGGTTTCAGGGCACCGGCTCTATTGCCCGGAGGTCTAGTAGCCTTTGTACGGTCTCCCGCACCGCCTCGCACTTGCCAGGCGCCTTGCAGGGAGACAGAACGAAGGCATCGTGCACTGGCCGCTGAAGTTCCAGCGCGTAGCCCTCTCAGATGACCTCCAGCACCCACTGATCTGAAGTAATCTGGACCCAGTCGGCATAGAACTCCTGCAACCGACCTCCCACGGGAACTAGGGGCCCCTGGGTCCGCCTGATCTCATTGTGCCTTTCAAAGATTAGAGGAGGAGGAAGAGGAGGCTGACGAGGCGCCCCCAAATCCTCTCCCTGTCCCCCGGAAACCTCAAAACCCCTGCCTCTCTGTCCGGAACCGAACCTTTGGAAACGAAACCTGCGAAAGTCCCGTTGCTGACTTTTGCTCACCGTGGCTCCTCGGCTCTGCTTAGGCTTGTCCTCTGGTAGCTTGCCTCCCTTTGACTCGCCCAAGTCTTTGACCAACTTCTCCAGGTCTTCCCCGAACAGGAGGCGCCCCTTGAACGGGAGCTTACTCAACCTGGCTTTGGACAAAGAGTCCGCTGCCCAATTACGGAGTCACAGGTACCGCCTGGCAGCAACCGCCGTTGCCATGCTCTTTGACAAACCCCGCATGAGGTCATAATGAATGTCCGACAAATAGGCCGCCCCCGACTCCAGGCGGGTGGCCTCGCTGGACTTGTCGTCTACCTGCTCTGATTGAACCTGTTGTGACCAAGACAGGCCCTGGCCACCCAGGCCCCACAGATAGCTGCCTGGAGAGACAGAGCATTGGTGTCAAAAACCTGCTGCAATAAGGTGTCCAGCTTCCTGTCTTGCACATCCTTAAGAGCCGCACTGCCCTCCGCTGGGATGGTGGTCTTCTTTATCACTGCCGCCACGGCCGCGTCCACCTTGGGAGGCTTGAAAACCTCCCTGTCCTAATCTACCAGCAGGTATAACCTGCTTAACACTCTGGAGCCCTTGAGTGCCGCCTCCGGTACGTTCCACTCTTCCTGATTCAACTCTTGAAAGACCCGGTGTACCGGAAAGGCCCTCAGACTTTCGGAAGACTAACAACAATGGATCCTCCAGAGACTCGTCCTCCGCCGGCCCCTGTGCCGGCATGTTTAGGGTTCTCAATGTCTCTGAAATGAGAGCCGGCAGCTTCTCCCTTCAGAATACCCGCACCACTCTGGCTTGCTCTTCCTTGTCCTCGAGCTCACCTTCCCCTAGTTCCTCCTCGGGGAGCACACTCTCTCCTTCCTCATCCGATAGATGCCCCTCCGAAGCCAGAGATGGTGCCTCGGCCTCCGCAAAGGCTCTTTGAACGGAGTAATAAAACGGGTCGACTGTAGCAACCAAACTGAAAGACCAAATTAAACAGCAACAAATTTTGAAGATTAGGGATGACTCCAGGGTGCTGATGTTTTGAGAGAGGGATCTGAAGGAGGTTTTCCACAAGTACTACTACATGATATATTAGAGTGAGCAGCAGGCCTATCTGAGGGAATGTACCTTGAACAAGTTGACAGCATTGGAGGCAGCGAGATTGCATGAGGACCCTACGGCAGATAAAGTACATGGGGCGATTGCTTGTCTGAAGAAGGGAAAGGCCCCAGGGCTCAGTTTAAACAACAATATCAGGATTCGCTAGTAGATAGGCTAGTGGTAGTGTTTAATGATGTTCTTTTGAGGGGAAGGGTACTCAACTCTATGTAAATAGCAAGGATAGCATAGTTACTCACCTGTAACAGGTGATCTCCGAGAACAGCAGGAAAGCACAGTTACTTACCTGTAACAGGTGATCTCTGGGAACAGCAGGAATAAGTCTTCACATATGGGTACGTCGGTACCGACGGAGCCTGTGCGGGAACGCTCCCCAGCGTCCAATAAGAAAGCTTTTGGGAGCATCCCACAGCGCCTGCGTGCTGCCTTCCCAACTGTCTCTCCTCAGTTGAGTTTTATAGCTGAGAGAGAGAGAGAGAGAGAGAGAGAGAGAGACAACTCCTAGGGGAGGTGGGTGGGTTGTGAAGACTTATTCCTGCTGTTCCCAGAGATCACCTGTTACAGGTAAGTAACTGTGCTATCTCCAGGAACAAGCAGGAATGAGTCTTCACATATGGGGACTCCCTAGCTTTTGATGCCAGGGAGAGCGCCCAGAAGTTGTGTGTCCCTGGGACAGGGCTGCACTTCCCCACCTGGATCTCTGGCATCTCATGAGGGATGGTGGGTAGGAGTTGATTAAGTATGGAACAGTTGTTTGAGAACAGCCTGACCAAACAAGGCATCCCGGCGGGAGTCCTTGTCTAAGCAGTAATGGGCTGTGAAGGTATGAACTGAGGCCCAAGTGGCTGCTCGACAGATGTCGTCGATAGACACAGAGTTCAGATGAGCCATTGAGGCTGCCATGGCTCTCACATTGTGAGCTGTGACATGGCCCTCCAGAGAAATGTTCTTGCTCTGATAAGCGAAAGAAATACATTGGGCAATCCAGTTGGAAAGAGTTCTCTTGGAGACTGGGTGTCCCAAATGAGAAGGATCAAAAGCAACAAAGAGTTGGGAAGACTTTCTATGTTGCTGTGTCCTCTGTAAATAAAAAGCCAGAACTCTTTTACAGTCCAGGTTATGAAGATTCCTCTCTGTAGGTGATGCATGAGGTCCTGGAAAAAAAAGACAGGTAGGTAGACTTCTTGGTTGAGGTGAAAAGGCGAGACCACCTTAGGCATAAAATGTGGATTAGTCCTAAGGACCACCTTGTCATGATGGAACCTTGTATAAGGTGGATTAGCTACTAGTGCTTGCAATTCACTGATGCGGCGTGCTGATGTGATTGCAATGAGAAAGATAACCTTCACAGAAAGGTATTTCAAGGAGGTAGTAGCTAAAGGTTCAAAAGGCGGCTTCATAAGTTGACCAAGAACCAAATTTAAGTCCCATGCCACCGGTGGTGGTCTAATGGGAGGCTTTGTTAAAAGGAGGCCTCTCATGAACCTTGCTACAAAGGGATGAGAGGAAACAGGTTGTCCATTTAGAGGCTTGAGTGAAGCTGCAATAGCACTCAGATGGACTCTTACTGAATTTGTCTTAAGGCCTGCATTAGACAGATGCAGGAGATACTCCAGCAACGATTCCAGAGGTATGGCACAGGGGTTAAGACCCTTTTCAGAACACTAGATGGTAAACCTTTTCCACTTAAAGGCATAAGAACATCTAGTGGAAGGTTTTCTGGAAGCTTGAAGAACATCTTTCACTTGCTGAGAAAGAGGAAGATCCTGGAGATCTAAGCCTTCAGCAACCAAGCCCTGAGATGCAGAGACTGGGGATTGGGATGCCACAACTTTCCGTCCTCCTGAGAGAGGAGGTCTGGAGCAGACCCTAATTCTAGGGAGGGAGCTTGAGAGAGATGTAGAAGCAGAGGGTACCACACTTGCCGTGGCCAATGTGGAGCTATGAGAATCATGTGGCCTCTGTCTCTCTGAAGCTTGAATAGGGTTTTGGGAATTAGGGGGATGGGTGGAAAGGCATACAGGAAGTCTTGACCCCAGTGAAGGAGGAAAGCATCCCTTGCCTGAGCCCCCTGAGCCGGAGTTCTGGAACAGAACCGGGTAAGTTTGGCATTCCACGGACTTGCAAAGAGGTCTATGTCCGGGGTTCCCCAAATTTGAAACATTTTGGAGACCTGGGCCATATGTAGGAACCACTCGTGTGGAAGCAGAACTCAACTAAGTCTGTCTGCCCAAGAGTTTTGAAACCCTGGAAGATAAACTGCCAGAAGATGAATGTGATGCTCTCTGGCGAGGGCCCACAGTCGCAGAGCTTCGTTGCAAAGCGACAGAGAGCCAGTTCCTCCCTGCTTGTTTATGTAGAACATGGCTACCTGATTGTCCATGTGGACAAGGACTGTCTTGTGGCTGAGCAGGGTGTGGAAAACCCGTAGAGCAAGGAAGATTGCTCTGAGTTCCAAGAGATTGATGTGGAGACAAGTCTCCTGTGGGGACCAGATGCCCTGGGTGGAGAGGTCTTGAGATGAGCTCCCCAGCCCATTGGAGAAGCATCTGTTGTAAGAGTTGCCTGGGGTAGAGGCTGTTGAAAAGGACACCCCAGCAAGAGGTTGTGAGGGGACTTCCACCACTGGAGGGACAAAATGAGGCGACTTGTGTTTGCTATTTTGTCTGACAGGCAGCCTAATGCCTGGGTCCATTGGGTGGATAAAGTCCACTGAGCTGCTCTCATGTGAAGGCGAGCATATGGTACCACATGAACGATGGAAGCCAAGTGGCCTAGCAACTGTAACATCTCTCGAGCAGTGAGTAGGGGTTTCAACTCTGCTTGAGAAGCTAACTGCATCAAGCGAAGGCAACGGGCCTGGGGAAGAAAGGCCCTTGCCTTTGTGGTATCCAGCAATGCCCCTAATAAACTCCAGGGACTGAGTAGGGATCAAATTGGATTTTGGGATGTTTATTACCAAGCCCTAAGTATTGAAGGATACGCATTGTGCAGGTTAGAGCAGTCCTGGCCTCTGATTGAGTGGGAGCTCGAATGAGCCAGTCGTCCAGGTAGGGGAAGACAAATATTCCCAGGGTGCGCAGAAAAGCAGCAACCACTGCCATGCATTTTGTGAACACCCTTGGTGCAGAGGCCAGGCCAAAGGGGAGCACTCTGTATTGATAGTGCTTCTCCTGGAAAAGGAACCGAAGGAACCTTCTGTGAGTTGGATGGATGAGAACATGAGTGTACACATCCTTGAGATCTAGAGAACAAAGCCAATCCTGACTCTGAAGGTATGGCAGCAGAGTTCCCAGAGAAACCATCTTGAATTTTTCTTTGACTAGGAATCTGTTCAATTCTCTGAGATCTAAAATGGGTCTGAAGCCCCCTGTTTTCTTTGGGATAAGAAAATAGGGGGAGTAGAACCCTGTGCCCTGTTGTTGAGAAGGCACTTCCTCTACTGCCCCTTGGGCTAGAAGAGTGGCAACCTCCTGCTCTAATAGGCTGAGGAGGGAGGTTGGAGAATTGAACTGGTGCACTCTTGTGAGAGGGGGCAAGCTGGAAAAATGAAGTTTGTACCCCTCTCTTATGATGGAGAGTGTCCACTGCTCTGCTGTGATATGCCCCCATCTGGGAGCAAAGTGACATAGCCTTCCTGGAATGGTGGAGGGCTCTGGTCCTTCTAGAGCCAGAAAGGCTAAGTTCTCTAGCAGAAAGTCAAAGGCCCTGAGGTGGATGAGACTGCTGGGCTGGAGCAGGCCTCGCAGCCTTTGCCTTGGTCTGTTTGGAGGATTGCTGACATTTGGAAGGAAACTGAGCTGCAGAAGATGCTCTCTGACTATAAGCAGGATAGGATCTGCCCTTCTTTGAAAAAGGTGTTTTCTTGAACAACCTTTTCTTAGCAGGAGCAGCTGTAGATCTGGATAGTCTATCCAAAGCAGAATTTTCAGCATCCATCTGATTGGCTTTTGCTTGCCAATCTTTACCAAACAGATTTTCACCTGTACAAGGGATATTTCCCAATTCATCTTGGACCCAGATCTCCAAATCAGATGCTTGAAGCCAAGCAACCCTACGTGCTGCTATAGTTATAGCTGAGGCTCTGCTTACGCATTCAAAGGAATCGAAAGCTGCACGATTGGAGAATTTGGAGACATCCTGGGCATGTTTAAGCGCAGAGAGAAATTTTTATTGTCAGACATAAAAGGACTTAAAGTCTGCAAATGGTCAGTGACCTCTTTTAAGAACATGCCCATGTAGAGACTATAAGAATTAATTCTTGCAGCAAGCATGGAAGCTTGGAAGATTCTTCTACCAAAAGCATCCAGGGTTCTACATTCACGTCCTGGAGGATTAGAGGCATGTCTCTTGGCACTTCTAATCTTTTTCATTGCAGACTCAACCACAGTAGAATGGTGAAGAAGCTGAGTCTTATGGAAACCAGGACAAGGAGGGACACGATACATGGTGTCCAACCTGCGAGAATGAGGAGAGGTGGTTAGCGGTGCTTCCCACATCCTTAACATGAGATCATACAGAATCTCATGAATAGGCAAGGTAGCTGCCTCTTTAGTAGTTTTAGGATATTGTAAAATACCTAACTCCTTAGCTCTAGGCTCTGACTCTGGGGCTACTGTAATAGAGAGAGACCCCGAGCCACCTCTCTGATAAAGTCTTGAAAAGACAAGTCCTCTGGAGGAGACATCCTTCGTTTAGGAGAGGACTCCTCCTGTGGAAGAAGCATCGCTGCATCGACAGACTGTTCAGAATCCTCAGAGTCATCAGAGGAATCGAAGTATCGTCTGTCGGGATGCTCTTGCAAAGCCCGATTCCTGATACCGACCCCGGTCGGTACGGGTATCATCGGTACCGGGGTATCGGTACCGGAAGGCTGCAGAGGGCAGGGTACCGGCATGGCTGACACCGATGCCGATGTCGATGCCAGCGGTACCGGGATCGGTACCGATGGCGATACCGGAGCCGGTACCTGCGGAGTAGTCTGTTGCGGTACCACGAGCGTCGATGCCACATGGAAAGCCGCCAGACTGCATTCCATGGACAGAATCCTCTGATCCATGGACGCTGCCAATGTCTGGAAGTCGGTACCGGTGGAGGCCACCGGTACCCCAGAGCATGGCACCAGGAGATCGGTTGAGGCCACGCCATCTAGATCATCCTGGAATCCCGATGATGATGCTTTAGAAGCCGAAGCCTCTCGCTGGGGTAATTTTGCCGGTGCAGAATCCTCGAGGGCAAGGCCAGAGGCATCTCGATGCTTAGAAGGAGATTTGCCCTTCGAGGACCGGCTGGATTTATGTTTAGTTACCTGAGATCCATGTGAGGAAGAAGCAGCCCTGGAAGATGTCGATGCCACCGAAGCTGCATCAGAGGGAAACAGGGTACTGAGCTTGGCAGCTCGGTTCTGTCGACCTCTCTTAGACATCATGGAACAGGACATACAATCTTTGATGGAATGGTCAGGGCCTAAACATTTGAGACACCAGTCATGGGTGTCGGTGACGGATATAGTACCGCCACATTTTATGCACTTCTTAAAACCTGAGGCAGGTTTTTCCATATTTGAGGAAAAGGTTTTGGGCCTAAGACCCAAAACTGAAGTACAACTGAAGAAAAAAATAGAAGGTCTTTTTTTTTTTTTTTGAAAAGAATAAGAACCGGCGGTACCGGTATAGCGTCGAGGAACGCAGACGCGACAGAAAAGAAATAAAGAAAAACATAAGGAAATTCTTCTGCGGTGACAGGAACACGACCTACGGGCTCCGCGGAAAAAGAACAACTGAGAAGAGACAGTTGGAAAGGCGGGAAGGCAGCACGCAGGCGCTGTGGGATGCTCCCAAAAGCTTTCTGATTGGACGCTGGGGAGCGTTCCCGCGCAGGCTCCGTCGGTACCGACGAACCCATATGTGAAGACTCATTCCTGCTTGTTCTTGGAGATTCAGCCTTCACAGATGGTATCATCGTCACCAACTGAGCCTGCGCCTGCGCAGCTGCCTTCCTGCCTTCCTCACAGCTCTCTTCAGTTGTGTTTTAGCTGACAGAGGACAAAATTGTACCCAACAACTCCTAGGGAGGAGGGGGAATGTGAAGATTAATTCCTGCTGTTCCTGGAGATCACCTATTAAAGGTGATTAACTACGCTATCTCCAGGAACAAGAGGAATGCAGTCTTCACAGATGGGACTCAATAGCTCCCAGGCACCGGACAGAGTTATGTCCATGAGGCAAAAGAATGGAGCCAAATAGACATGGACACAAGCTGGCCTCAATAGATTAGAGTGCAGTAGCCGAGAACATGGAAGGAGAAGTCAGGTGTCAGAGATGGAACTGGTAGGAGTTGAGATTAAGTCCCAAAGAGATGTTGAAGTACAGCCTGGCCAAAAACAACATCCCGACAGGAGTCCCTGTCCAGGCAGTAGTGAGCCGCAAAGGTGCGAACAGAGGACCAGGTGGCTGCTCAACAGATCTCCTGTATGGAGAAAGAACGGAGATTGGTGACAGATGTTGCCATGGCTCCGACATTGTGAGCAGTAATGTGATCCTTGAGAGAGAAACCAGCCTGATCATAGGCTAGCAATATGGATAGGGTGCGCTTTAACACTGGAAGACCTAAGTGATTGGGGTCAAAAGAAACAAGTAAATGTGAGCATTTTCTAAAATCTTTAGTTCTATGCAAGTAGAAAGCAAGAGCATGCTTGCAGTCCAGGGTATGTGATGCTGCCTCAGCCTTGGAGGCAGGCAGCCGGGGAAAAAAGACCAGTAGCATTACCGACTGGATGAGATGAAAAGTGAAAACTACTTTTGAAAGGAAATGCGGATGAGTTTGAAGAACCACCTTGTCATGGTGGAATCGAGTGTAAGGAGGATCTGCCACTAAAACTTGTAACTCACTGATGCGACGAGCTGAGGTGAGGGCAATGAGGGAGATTACCTTCCATGATAGACATTTTTAGAGGCATGGTAGCCAGGGGCTCAAACGGAGCTTTGAGAAGTAAGACTAGGACCACATTAAGGTCACAAGCCACTGGCGATGGTCTGATTGGAGGCTTGGAAAGCAGAAGACTGCGAATGAATCGCTACACCAGGGGGTGCGAGGAAATAGCATAGTTACGCACCTGTAACAGGTGATCTTCGGGAACAGCAGGAACTTAGTCTTCACATATGGCTATCATCGGTACCGACGGAGCCTGCATAGGAACGCTCCCCAGCGTCCAATTAGGAAGCTTTTGGGAGCACCCCACAGCACCTGCATGCTGCCTTCCCGCCTTTCCCAACTGTCTCTCCCCAGTTGAGTTTAAAGCTGAGACAAAGAGAGAGAGAGAGAGAGGGAAAGATAAAAAGAGAGAGATACAACTCCTAGGGGAGGTGGGTGGGTTGTGAAGACTAAATTCCTGCTGTTCCCGGAGATCACCTGTTACAGGTGAGTAACTATGCTATCTCCAGGAACAAGCAGGAATGTAGTCTTCACATATGGGTACTCCCTAGCTACAGATGCCAGGGAGAAACTCCAGAAGTTGTGTGCCCTTTTGAAAGGGCTCCACGTCCCCCCATGGATCTCTGGCATCCTACCAGGGATGGTGGGTAGGAGTTGATTAAGTATGGAACAGGTGTTGAAGAACAGCCTGACCAAACAAGGCACCTCAGCGGGAGTCCTTGTCCAAGCAATAATGGGCTGTGAAGATATGAACCGAGGCCCAGGTAGCTGCTCAACAGATGTCGTCGATAGACACAGAGTGAAGATGAGCCATAGAGGCTGCCATGGCTCTCACATTGTGCGCTGTGACATGGCCTTCAAGAGGAAGGTTCTTACTCCGATAGGCAAAAGATATACACTGTGCAATCCAGTTTGACAGTGTCGTTTTGGAGACTGGAAGACCTAAATGACTAGGATCAAAAGCAACAAAGAGTTGGGAGGACTTTCTATGTTGCTGCGTCCTTTGCAAGTAAAAGGCCAAAGCTCTTTTACAGTCCAAAGTATGAAGATTCATTTCTGCATTAGAGGCATGAGGCCTTGGGAAAAAAAACAGGAAGGTAAATTGCTTGGTTTAGATGAAAAGGTGACACCAACTTTGGCATAAAGTGTTGATGAGTTCTACCTTATCATGATGGAACCTTGTATAAGGAGGGTCAGCCGCCAATGCTTGCAACTCACTAATGCGACGTGCTGACGTGATTGCAATAAGAAAAATAACCTTCCAGGAAAGGAATTTTAAAGAGGTAGTAGCTAATGGTTCAAAAGGCGGCTTCATGAGCTGGCCAAGAACCAGATTTAAATCCCATGCCACTGGTGGTGGCTTAATGGGAGGCTTAGTTAGAAGAAGGTCTCTCATAAATCTCGCTATGATAGGATGAGAGGAAATAGGTTGTCCATTTAAAGGTTTGAGAGAAGCTGCAATAGCACTTAAATGAACTCTCACTGAATTGGTCTTAAGCCCTGCATTAGACAAATGAAGAAGATATTCCAGTAATGATTCCAGAGGTATTGTGAGAGGGCTAAGACCCTTCTGCGAACACCATATGGTAAACCTTTTCCACTTGAAAGCATAAGAGCCTCTCGGGGATGGTTTCCTGGAAGCATAAAGGATATCCTTTACTTGATGAGAAGGCTAAGACCATGAAGTTCTAGGCTTTCAGCAACCAGGCCCTGAGATGTAGAGACTGGGGATTGGGATGCCACAGCATCCCATCCTCCTGGGATAGGAGATCCGGAGCAGATCCTAGCTCCAGAGATGGAGCTTGAGAGAGATGTAAGAGCAGAGGGTAACACACTTGTCGTGGCCAATGTGGGGCTATGAGAATCATACTGCCTCTGTCTCTCTGAAGCTTGAATAGGGTTTTGGGAATCAGGGGAATGGGTGGGAAGGCATACAGAAAGTCCCGACCCCAATGGAGGAGGAAGGCATCCCTGGCCTGACAACCCTGAGCCGGAATTCTGGAACAGAACCGGGGAAATTTGGCATTCAGCGGACTTGCAAAGAGGTCTATATCTGGGGTTCCCCAAAATTGGAAAATTTTGGTCACCTGGTCTGCATGGAGAGACCATTCGTATGGAAGCAGAACTCGACTGAGTCTGTCTGCCCAAGAGTTTTGAATGCCTGGAAGATACACTGCAAGGAGATGAATCTGATGCTCTCTGGGGAGGGCCCAAAGTCGCAAAGCTTCGTTGCAGAGCGACAGAGAGCCTGTTCCGCACTGCTTGTTCACATAGAACATGGCTACCTGGTTGTCCGTTTGAATTAGGACAGTTTTGTAGCTGAGCTAGGTGTGAAACACTCGAAGAGCAAGGAAGATTGCTCTGAGTCCTAGGAGACTGATGTGGAGATCGGCCTCCTGTGGAGTCCAGGTACCCTGGGTAGAGAGGCCTTGCAAATGGGCTCCCCAACCCACCTGTGAGGCATCTGTTGTTAGAGTTACTTGAGGTGGGGGTTGCTGAAAAGGTGACCCCCACCAACAGATTCTGGGGTGACTGCCACCATTGGAGAGACAATATAAGATGATCTGAGGTTGCTATTTTGTCTGACAGGCAACCTGACGCCTGAGTCCAATGAGTGGATAGAGTCCACTGGGCTGCCCTCATATGGAGGCGGGCATAAGGGACCACATGCATGGTGGATGCCATGTGGCCTAGCAATTGTAACATTTCCCGAGCAGTTAGGTGAGACCTTAGCATTGCTTGGGAAGCTAACTGCACAATGCGAAGGCAGCGGGACTGTGGAAGATAGGCCCTTGTCTGTCTGGGATCCAGCAGGGCTCCTATGAACTATAGAGACTGAGTGGGAGCTAGGTTGGATTTTGGGACGTTTATGACAAGTCTCAAATATTGAAGGATACGCATTGTGCGAGATAGAGAAATCCTGGCCTCTTACTCTGATGGGGCTCGAATGAGCCAATCGTCCAAGTAAGGGAAGACGAATATTTTTAGGGTGCGGAGAAATGCTGCCACCACAGCCATGCATTTTGTGAACACCCTTGGTGCCGAGGCCAAGCCAAAAGGAAGAACTCTGTATTGGTAGTGCTTCCCTTGAAATAGAAAGCAAAGAAACCTTCGGTGAGTTGGATGGATGAGAACATGAGTGTACGCGTCCTTGAGATCTAGAGAACAAAGCAAGTCCTGACTCTGAAGGTATGGCAGTAGAATTCCCAGAGAAATCATTTTGAATTTCTCTTTGAACAGGAATTTTTTCAATTATCTGAGGTCCAAAATGGGTCTGTGCCCTCCTGTTTTCTTTGGAATAAGGAAAAAGGCGGAATAGAACCCTGCACCCTATTGATGAATAGGTACTTCTTCTATTGCCCTTTGGGCAAGAAGCAGACTGACCTCGTGATCTAACTGGGAGTTGAGAGAGGTCTGAGAATTGAACTGTCTTACCACTGTAGGAGGGGGCATGCTGAGGAAGTGAAGCTTGTATCCCTCTCTTACAATGGACAGAGTCCAAGTTTCTGCTGTTATCTGTCCCCATCTGGGGGCAAAATAACATAACCTTCCTGGAATGGTGGAAGGCTCTGGCCCGATCAGGGCCAGGAAAACATAGAAACAGAAATATGACGACAGAAAAAGACCACATGGCCTATCTAGTCTGTCCTTCCATAACAACTACAACAGTCCCCTTTTTACCTTTAGAGATCCTCTGTGTTTATCCCATGCTTTTTTAAATTCAGTTGCTGTCCTCATCTCTACCACCTCCACTGGGAGACTATTCCACGGATCCACTACTCTTTCCGTAAAGCACAGTTACTTACCTGTAACAGGTGATCCCTGGGAACAGCAGGAATAAGTCTTCACATATGGGTACGTCGGTACCGACGGAGTCTGCGCGGGAACGCTTCCCAGCGTCCAATCAAAGAGCTTTTGGAAGCATCCCACCACGCCTGCGTGCTGCCTTCCCGCCTTTCCCAACTGCCTCTCCTCAGTTAAGTTTTAAAGCTGAGACAAAGAGAGAGAGAGAGGAAAGGAAAGATAGAGATACAACTCCTGGGGAGGTGGGTGGGTTGTGAAGACTTATTCCTGCTGTTCCCAGAGATCACCTGTTACAGGTAAGTAACTGTGCTATCTCCAGGAACAAGCAGGAATGAGTCTTCACATATGGGGGACTCCCAAGCTGAGATGCCTGTAGTCCCAAGCATGTCATAGGTTAGAACATGCTATTTCCCAGAACACCAGGCATCCTGAGGATGGAGGGTAGGAGTTGAAGAAAGAAAGGTGCTGTGAAACAGCTAACCTAGCATAGGCTTGCAGACAAGGAGTCCATGTGTGGATGATAATTGTCATCAATGATATTGCAAAGAAAAAATATTGCAATAGGGACCTCCCCTAACAGGACTTTAGAGAAGTATGGAGGTTCATGGGATCTACTGGGGAACCCAGTAGAGGAACCTCGAGAAGGACCTCACTGTAAGTGGAGGTAGTAACTTGTAGGAAAAGTAATGGAGGTCAGAATCCTGAAAGGTAACAGGGAACCCCAGTAGGAGAAAACTAGGGTAGTACAAAAACGGTGGGCCTTCAGCAGAAGGCTTTATGATAAAAACCCAACTCTTTTGGCAGCAGAGTGGCTCACTCTTAGGAACAAAAAGAGAAAGGCTAACCGATTTGGACAGACAGGCCCAGTCCTTGTGGGGAGAAAGAGTATGGGAACCCCCTGTATCCCAAAAGAAAGGACAAAGCCGGAGGCGTTAGAGCCTGTGAGTAGCTGAAGATCCGCAATGTCTCTCCTAACTGAAGTCAGCTGGGAGAGATACTGGACATGGAGAGCTTCAGAGGTACTTAACCTTAGGGTTATGGGAGGTGTTAACTACCACCAAAGTGGTTGTGAGTGTAGGACCCCAAAACATGTTGGATAGCATAAGTATGGGTAAGCCCATCTGTCAGAATCATATGGCTATATGAGCTTGGACAGTCAGGTAGATAAAGCAGAAACATATCTACCGATAGTAAAATATCTCGACAGATACATATAGATATATGAAAATATATCTATAGTGAGATATGAAGGGCATAACATACTCACACATGATAGACATGGACATCTGTAAGATGTGTGCTATAGGTATGAATATATTATATATATACCTCTATATGGAAGTCTGCAAGAAGCAGACAGAGATATGCCTACAAAGGGTATTCACATAGGAAAATGTGGAGAGGAAAGATTCATCTAATAACAAGAAGGTGGAACCTACTTGAGAAGACATATAGAGAATCAATTCCCACTGGTTATGGCTACAGGAATGCTAGGTAGTAGAATAACCAGGATGGTTACGTGAAAGCAGAGGATGATATCAGTCTGCAGCCTGCAAGTCCCGAGTATTCTAGAATTCTAGCATGGTAAGTGAATAGAAGACGCATAGGAATGAGATACCATGCTGACCTGCTAAAGGGCAAAAAGGTATCATGCGTTCTTACGAGGAGGACGAGCTGGAAGGGGAAGACATATTCCCTATTGGAAATACTATGGACCAAAGCAGGGAATTAGCAACTCCTTAAGCTTTCACGTAAGAGGAGGCCTATGTCCTTTATATTAAAAAGGAGAACTTTTCTAGTCATGGGAGACATGACTGAAAAAGCCTTTTTCAACCATCTAGTATGGCTGTTGGAGAAAAAGCCCCCCCCCCCCATGCTCTCTAGCAAGGGCCCATAGTGGAGAGCTTCTCTGTAGAATTGCAGAGAGCATGATGCAGGAGAGTGGGGAGATAGAACTAGCTGCAGAAGAGCCAGCAGCTATGTCAACTATGCTGTCCAACCCAGGGGAATGGAGATGGCAGAAAGAGAAGACAATCCAGCAAGCTTGTAGCGAAAAAATTTCCAAGACAGATGACAGCACTGACTTGGAGCCACTACTAAGACCAGACAGAATGTTAGTGGAGGACAAATCTGGTTGCTGGTGGACAAGAACCAGTGGTTGAAAAATTAAGGCTCCTGCATTGGCAGCTGTTTGCCAGACAGCATAAGAATGGTACTGTTTAAAAACAGTAAGAACAGACAAAACAAGAGTAGAAAACTCTGGATGTGTCTGATGAACTGCTTCAAAGCAAGATTGAAAAAGAGGAGTCAACTCAGAAAAAGCACAGTTACTTACCTGTAACAGTTGATCTCTGGGAACAGCAGGAATAAGTCTTCACATATGGGTATCGTCGGTACCGACAGAGCCTGCGCGAGAACGCTCCCCAGCGTCCAGTAAGAAAGCTTTTGGGAGCATCCCACAGCGCCTGCATGCTGCCTTCACGCCTTTCCTAACCGCCTCTCTCCAGTTCGAGTTTTAAAACTGAAACAAAGAGAGAGAGAGGAAAGGAAAGATAGATAGAGAGATACAACTCCTAGGGGAGGTGGGTGGGTTGTGAAGACTTATTCCTGCTGTTCCCAGAGATCACCTGTTACAGGTAAGTAACTGTGCCATCTCCAGGAACAAGCAGGAATGAGTCTTCACATATGGGAACTCCCCAGCTAGAGATGCCAGGGAGATATCGAAAGTTGTGAGTCCCTGATAAGGGCTCTACCTCACACCATGGATCTCGG
The DNA here is from genome assembly GCA_033557465.1 of Ichthyophis bannanicus. NCBI lineage: Eukaryota > Metazoa > Chordata > Amphibia > Gymnophiona > Ichthyophiidae > Ichthyophis > Ichthyophis bannanicus. The sequence goes on from CM066035.1 coordinate 688,850,765, forward strand.
GCATCCAACCAGGGATGGGGGTAGGAGTTGATTAGGTATGGAACAGGTGTTTGAGAACAGCCTGACCAAACAAGGCATCCCGGCGGGAGTCCTTGTCCAAGCAGTAATGGGCTGTAAAGGAATGAACCGAGGCCCAGGTGGCCGCTCGACAGACTTGGTCGATGGACACAGAGTTTAGATGAGTCATAGAGACTGCCATGGCCCTCACATTGTGAGCTGTGACATGGCCCTCCAGAGAAAGGTTCTTACTCTGGTAGGCGAAGAAAATACTGAGCAATCCAATTGGACAGAGTCCTCTTACAGACTGGAAGTCCTAAGTGAGAGGGATCAAAAGCAACAAAGAGTTGAGAGGACTTTCTATGTTGCTGTGTCCTTTGTAAGTAGAAAGCAAGTGCCCTCTTACAATCCAGGGTATGAAGATTCCTCTCTGCACTTGATGCATGAGGTCCTGGAAAGAAGACAGGTAAATACACCTCCTGGTTCAGATGAAAAGGTGAGAACACTTTAGGCATAAAGTGTGGATTAGTACTGACGACTACCTTGTCATGATGGAACCTTGTATAAGGAGGATTAGCCACCAAGGCTTGCAGCTCACTGATACGGCGAGCTGAGGTGACTGCAATGAGAAAAATAACCTTCCAGGAAAGGAATTTCAAGGAGGTGGTGGCTAAGGGTTCAAAGGGTGGCTTCATAAGTTGGCCAAGAACCAAATTCAAATCCCATGCCACTGGAGGTGGTCTAATGGGAGGTTTAGTTAAAAGAAGGCCTCTCAAGAATCTTGCAATAAGAGGATGAGAGGAAATAGGATGTCTATTGAGAGGCTTAAGGGATGCTGCAATAGCACTCAAATGGACTCTTACTGAATTTGTTTTAAGGCCTGCATGGGATAAATGCAGCAAATACTCTAGTAAAGAATTCAGAGGTATTGCAAGAGGGTTAAGACCCTTCTCTGTACATGAAATGGTTAACCTTTTCCATTTAAAAGCATAGGAACGTCTAGTGGAAGGCTTTCTGGAAGCATGAAGGATATCCTTCACTTGCTGAGACAGATGCCAATCTTGAAGGTCTAGGCCTTCAGCAACCAGGCTCTGAGATGAAGAGACTGGGGACTTGGGTGCCATAACGTTCCCTCCTCCTGGGACAGGAGGTCTGGAGCAGATCCCAAGTCCAGGGAGGGAGCTTGAGAGAGATGAAGAAGTAGAGGGTACCACACTTGGCGTGGCCAACGTGGAGCTATGAGGATCATAGACCCCTTGTCTCTCTGAAGCTTGAACAGTGTCTTGGAAATTAGGGGAATGGGTGGAAAGGCATAGAGGAAGTCTTGCCCCCAGTGGAGGAGGAAGTCATCCCTGGCCTGAACTCCCTGACACGGAATCCTGGAACAGAATCGGGGAAGTTTGGCATTCCACGGACTTGCAAACAGGTCTATGTCTGGGGTTCCCCAAATTCGAAAGATCCTGGCTATCTGGTCCCCATGGAGGGACCATTCGTGTGGAAGCAGAACTCGACTGAGTCTGTCTGCCCAAGAGTTTTGAACCCCTGGAAGATACACTGCCATGAGATGAATCTGATGCTCTCTGGCGAAGGCCCACAATCTCAAAGCTTCGCTGCAAAGCAACAGAGAGCCAGTCCCGCCCTGTTTGTTCACGTAGAACATGGCTACTTGGTTGTCCGTATGGATGAGGACAGTCTTGTAGCTGAGCAGGGTGTGGAAGACACAGAGCTAGAAGAATTGCTCTGAGCTCTAAGAGGTTGATATGTAGAGATGTCTCCTGTGGAGACCAGATGCCCTGGGTGGAGAGATCTTGTAGATGAGCTCCCCAACCCTTTGGGGAAGCATCTGTTGTGAGGGTTGCTTGGGGTAGCAACTGTTGAAAGGGGGACCCCAGCAACAGATTTTGAGTGGACTTCCACCACTGGAGGGACCAAAAGAGGCGACTGGAGGTTGCTATTTTGTCTGACAGGCAACCTGATGCCTGGCTCCATTGGGTGGACAGAGTCCACTGAGCTGCCCTCATGTGAAGGCGAGCATAAGGAACCACATGCACGGTGGATGCCACGTGGCCTAACAGTTGTAACATCTCTCGAGCAGTTAAATGGGATTTTAACTGAATTTGAGAGGATAACTGCCCCAAGCATAGGCAACGGGCCTGGGGAAGATAGGCCTTGCAGTTGTGGTATCTAGCAAGGCCCCTATGAACTCCAATGACTGAGTAGGGGTGAGTTGTGATTTTGGGATGTTTATTACAAGTCCCAGATACTGAAGAACACGCCTTGTGCAGGCTAGGGAAGTCTGGGCCTCTGACTGGGATGGTGCTCGGATGAGCCAGTCGTCCAGATATGCAAAATGCAATGTGTGCCTTCGAGTCAGTCCTGACTCCTGGCGACCCAGAAGCTCCTGGGTTTTCTTGGCAGTGTCACCGGAAGTAGATTGCCAGGCCTTTCTTCCGAGGCAATGGAGGGTTAAGTGGCTTGCCCAAGGCCACAAGGAGTGCTAGTGGGAATTGAACCCTGGTTGCTTGGTTACCAAGCCAGTGTTCTAACCACTAGGCTACTCCTCCACTCCCGTCCAGATATGGGAATACAAATATTCCTAGAGTGCGTAGAAATGCAGCTACTACTGCCATGCATTTTGTGAACACTCTTGGAGCAGAGGCCAGACCGAAAGGAAGCACTCTGTATTGATAGTGCTTTCCTTGATAAAGGAACCGAAGGAACCTTCTGTGTGTTGGATGGATGAGGACATGGGTGTACGCATCCTTGAGATCTAGAGAACAAAGCCAATCCTGACTCTGAAGGTATGGAAGGAGAGCACCAAGAGAAATCAGCTTGAATTTCTCCTTGCATAGAAACTTGTTCAATTCTCTGAGATCTAATATGGGTCTGTAGCCCCCTGTTTTCTTTGGAATAAGAAAATAGGGGGAGTAGAACCCTGAACCCTGTTGAAGAAGGGGTACTTCTTCTATTGCCCTTTGGGCAAGAAGGGTAGCAATCTCCTGACCCAGAAGGTCGAGGAGAGATGTTGGAGAATTGAACTGTCTCACCATAGTGTGAGGAGGAAGGTTTAAGAAATGAAGCTTGTACCCCTCCCTTATGATGGAGAGGGTCCATTGCTCTGCTGTGATTTGTTCCCATCTGGGAGCAAAATGAGCTAACCTTCCTGGAATGGTGAGAGGCTCTGGTTCTTCTAGAGCCAGAAAGGCTAAGTTCTCTAGTTGTAAGTCAAAGGCCCTGTGGAGGCTGAGGCTGTTGGGCCGTAGCAGTCCTTGTAGCCTTAGGCTTGGCTTGTTTAGGTTGTTGCTGTCGCTTTGCAGCAAAACGACCTGTAGAAGATGCCTGGAGACCATAACCAGGATAATAGTTCCCTTTTTTGGGAAAGAAAGTCTTTTTGAATAACCTTTTTCTAGCAGGAACAGAAGTAGACTTTGAAAGTCTATCTAAGGCAGAATTTTCAGCATGCATCTGAGTGGCCTTTGCTTGCCAATCCTTGCCAAAAAGGTTTTCACCTGTACAAGGAAGATTTCCTAATCCATCCTGGACCCAGGGTTCCAAATCAGAAGCTTGCAACCAAGCAAGTCTGCGTGCACCTATGGCAATAGCCGAGGCTCTGCTGGCACACTCAAAAGAGTCAAAGGCTGCACGGTTGGAGAATTTGGAAATATCCTGGGCATGTTTAAGCCAGGTGAGAAACTCTTCCCTTTTATCTTCTGAGATAAAAGAAGATAAAGTTAGCAGATGATCTGTAACTTCTTTTAGAAACATCCCCATATAGAGACTATAGGAGTTGATTCGGGCAGTAAGCATATTGGCCTGGAAAATTCTCCTGCCAAAAGCATCTAAGGTTCTGCATTCTCTTCCTGGAGAATTAGATGAGTGTCTTTTTGCACTCTATCTTTTTCATAGCAGACTCCACCACAATAGAGTGGTGAGGAAGCTGAGTCTTATGAAAGCCAGGACAAGGAGGAACACGATACATGGTGTCCAACCTGCGAGAATGAGGGGAAGTGGTGAGAGGAGTCTCCCATATGCCCAACATGTGATCATAAAGAATCTCATGAATTGGTAAAGTAGCTGCCTCTTTAAGAGCCTTAGGATATTGTAAAATATCTAATTTCTTGGCTCTAGGCTCTGGTTCAGGGGCCACTGAAATAGAGAGGCCCCTGGCCACTTCCCTAATGAAGTCTTGAAAAGACAAGTCTTCTGGAGGAGACATTCTTCTTTTTGGAGAAGAGGGCTCCTGAGGAAGGAGTACCGATGCCTCGACAGAAGCCTCTGATTCATCAGAGTCCTCGGAGGAATCGAAGTATCACCTGTCTGGATGCTCTTGCAGAGCCCGATACGCGTACCGAGTGGTATCGACATCGGGAGTGATCGGTACCGATTCGGTACCGATGGGCATCACAGGACAGGGTACCGGTGCAGTCGACACCGAAGCCGATGTCGATGCAATCGGTACCGGCACTGGAACCGATATCGGTGCCGGAACCGGTACCGCCAACGGAACCGATATCGGTGCCGGAACCGGTACCGCCAACGGCGTTTGTTGCGGTACCGGAGGCTTCGCAGCTTGTATGAATACCATGATGGCACGCTGCATGGTCAGAATATTCTGATCCATCGACGCAACCAATGTCTGGATGTCGGTACCAGTGGAGACCACCGGTACCCCAGAACATGGCAACAGGTGATCAGTCGAGGCCACGCCATCAATGTCAACCTGTGACCCCATAGATGAAGCTTTGGAAGCCGGAGCCTCCCGTCGGGGTAATTTTGCCGGTGCAGGATCCTCGAGGGCAAGCCCGGAGGCATCTCGATACTTAGAGGGAGATCTACCCTTCGAGGACCGGCTGGACTTATGTTTGGTTACCTGAGATCCATGGGAGGAAGACGAAGCCCTGGAAGATGTCGATGCCACCGAAGCTGCATCAGAGGGAAACAGGGTACTGAGCTTTGCCGCTCGATTCTGTCGACCTCTTTTAGACATCATGGAACAGGACTCACAATCGGTGGAGTGGTCAGGACCCAAACATTTTAGCCACCAGTCATGGGTGTCGGTGATAGAAAGAGTACCGCTGCACTCCGTGCACTTTTTAAACCCGGAAGCGGGCTTTTCCATGAGGAAAAATCTTCTAGGCCCAAGGCCCAAAAGAAAAAATTGCACAGAAGTGGGAAACGGTATTTTTTTTTTTTTTTTTTAAAGAAGAAAAGACCGGCGGTACCGGTCCGACGTCGAAGAAGGCAGACGCGCGACCAAAGAAATAAAGAAAAATAAAGAACTTCTTCAGCAGTGACAGGAACGCGACCTGCTGGCTCCGCGGAAAAGAAGAGCTGGAGAGAGGCGGTTAGGAAAGGCGGGAAGGCAGCGCGCAGGCGCTGTGGGATGCTCCCAAAAGCTTTCTTACTGGACGCTGGGGAGCGTTCCCCCGCAGGCTCCGTCGGTACCGACGATACCCATATGTGAAGACTCATTCCTGCTTGTTCCTGGAGATGAGAACTCCGCACTGGAAAAGTAAGAAAATTAGAGAGGCAGAAGAAAAGCCCTCCAGTGAAGCAATACCGCTCTTACAGAGGAAAACCCTGGTAAGAGGGTCAAGAGAATGGAGCTGAAGAAAACTTACAAAGTAGTAAGTTTATAGGAGGGAAAAAAGACATGCTGGCACAGGAAACTATCATTTGATAGTGGATAGACCTCTTTCCCTAGAAGGAAAAAGAGGAAAAATCCTGTGACCTAGAAGCATGAACATCCTAACAGCTCACAGAACATAGAAAGAATGGATGTCTTTCGGGAAGAGATCCATGTTCAGGATTTAGAATGACAGCAGTGGATTGTAATCCCCAGAGTCACAAGCATCTATTGAATTGATCAGAAACCCTGTGGTTGCTGGGTTTGCTGAGCCTGGTGAGAGGTTGAACTCTGCAGACCAGGACGATGCTTCCCCTGTTTGGGAACATCTGTATGATGGGCAGATGATGCAAAAAACCTTCTTCTCCTATGGGAAGAAAGTTTGGCAGGACATTTCCTACCTACTGGGACAGAAGAAGGTGCAGAACAGCTCCTAGGAACAGGTAAGTCAGTGGAGAACTGAGAGCGTAGTTACTCACCTGTAACAGGTGTTCTCCAGGAGCAGCAGGAATCAGTCCTCACTTATGGGTGACGTCGGCGCCGACGGAGCCCTCGCGGAGCAATTTTCCCCAGCTTTCAAAGAAAGCCTTTGGGAATTGCAGCGCGCATGCGCGGTCGTCTTCCCGCCCGAGGGTGCCATCTTAGCCAGTCAGATGACATAGCTAAAAAAGACAGCATAAAAATTTGCAAAAAGAACATAAGCAGACGATTGCAACTCCAAGGGGAGGAGGGAGGGTAGTGAGGACTGATTCCTGCTGCTCCTGGAGAACACCTGTTACAGGTGAGTAACTACGCTTTCTCCAGGACCAAGCAGGAAGTCAGTCCTCACTTATGGGACTCCCAAGCTCAAGGCTACCGGAGACCCTGAGCACAAAAATGAGCTCCCTCTAGCTCAGCAGCACAGAAGGATAGAATCTTCGCTGAATTATCACCCACCGGTAGCCCACATCCGGGATGGAGGGTAGGAGTTGCTCAGACCTCAAAGAGATTACGGAGGACTGCCTGTCCGAAAGCACTGTCCCTACGGGACTCCCTCTCGAGACAGTAATGGACCGCAAAAGTCTGGCTCGAAGACCAAGTAGCGGCCCGGCAGATGTCTGCCAGCGGAACAGAGCGGAGGTAAGCCACTGACGTGGCCTTTGCCCGAACGCAATGAGCCGTGACTCGACTTTCTAAGGAGAGTCCGGCTGCCCCATAAGCCCAAGAGATACAGTCCGCAACCCAGATGGACAGAGTACGCTTGGAGACCGGGAGCCCCAATTTATTGGGGTCAAAAGACACAAAAAGCTGAGCAGCTTTACGGTGCTCCCGCGTACGGTCAAGGTAGAAGTTCAATGCCCTTCTACAGTCCAGGGTATGGAGGACCGTTTCAGCTCGGCTGGAGTGTGGTCTGGGAAAGAAGGTTGGAAGTACCACCTCCTGATTGATGTGAAAAGGGGAGACCACTTTAGGCAGAAATTTTGGGTGAGTCCGTAGGACTACCCTATTCTTGTAGAACCTAGTGTAAGGGGGATCAGACACGAGGGCCTGCAATTCACTTACGCGCCTAGCGGAAGTGAGGGCTATCAAGAACAGTGTTTTCCAAGACAGAAAACGTAGAGAACAGGTAGCCATAGGTTCAAAAGGCGGACAGGTGATCCGCTGCAAAACCACATTCAGGTCCCAGTCAGGCGCTGGCGGGCGCAGAGGTGGTTTAAGTAGAAGGAGACCTCGGAGGAACCTCGTTACGAGAGGGTCATTGGAGAGAGGTCTGCCGTCCACCGGCACATGATGTGCTGAAAGAGCACTGAGGTGAACTTTGACGGAGTTGGACTTAAGTCCCAGATTAGAGAGGTGCAGCAAGTACTGCAAGATCACCGACACCGGGCAGGAGAAGGGATCCTGAGACTGTTGGGTACACCAGACTGCAAAGCGACGCCATTTAAGGGCGTAGCATTTGCGGGTAGAAGGCCGTCGCGAAGCTAAGACGACCTCCTCCACCTCCGCCGGCAGGAGAAGGGGAGCAAGGACTACCCTCTCAGCAGCCAGGCCATAAGGTTGAGAGACCTGAGGTTGGGGTGCAGAAGGGACCCCTGATCCTGAGTGAGGAGATCCGGTTGTATCCCCAGAGGGATTGGGCCCTCCACCGCCAGTTGCAGCAGGAGTGGAAACCACGGCTGCCTGGGCCAGCGAGGGGCCACCAGGATCATGAAGGCTTTGTCTCGGAGAACCTTGAAAAGAGTCCGAGAGACCAGCGGGATGGGAGGGAAAGCGTACAGAAGGCTCCCCGACCACGAGATCAGAAAGGCGTCCGCCGCAACCCGAAGGGGGTGTGGCTGACGAGAGCAGAAGCGAGGAAGTTGCCGGTTGTGAGGACTGGCAAAGAGATCCACCGTGGGGAGACCCCACTTGAGGAAGAGCTTCTGAACTACCAAGGGATCCAGACGCCACTCGTGCGGCTGGAGGACCCTGCTGAGTTTGTCTGCAAGGCAATTTTCTTGGCCCGGGAGATAAACTGCCTTGAGGAGAATGCCGTGACTGACGGCCCAAGAGCAGAGCTTCTGTGCCTCCCGGCAGAGGAGGAAGGAGCCCGTGCCCCCCTGCTTGTTCACGTAGAACATGGCAACCTGATTGTCCGTCTGGACAAGGACGGACTGTTGGGAAGTCAGGTGGGAGAAGGCCTTGAGAGCGAGGCGGATCGCCCTGAGCTCCAGGAAGTTGATCTGCTGAGCAGACTCCCACGTGGTCCAGAGGCCCTGAGTACGTGCCTCTTGGCAATGTGCTCCCCAGCCCAGGAGGGATGCATCGGTGGTCAGCACCCGGGTCGGCTGAGGTGACTGGAAAGGCATTCCGAATATCAGGTTCGGCTGCCGGAGCCACCACCGGAGAGACGAGAGCAGCGGCTCGGAGACGCGCACTAGGTCTGCCAGGCCGCCTGTGGCTTGTCGCCACTGCTGGCGGAGACACCATTGAGCAGACCGCATGTTCAGGCGGGCATTGGGGGTCACATGGACAGTGGAAGCCATATGGCCGAGCAGTCTCAGGAAGCGCCTGGCGGAGACCAGGGGCTGGCTGCGAAAGCGGTCGGCTAGGTCCATGAGCCGTTGAGCCCTGTCGAGCGGTAGGTACGCTCGTGCCCGAGGAGTGTGCAGCCTTGCGCCGATGAACTCGAGATCCTGTGAGGGGAGCAAAGTGGACTTTGCGAAGTTTATGACAAAGCCCAAGTGCTGCAGCAGAGTCACCGTGCGGCACGTGGCGTTGGTGACCTCCTGAGCGGACGCTGCTCTGATGAGCCAGTCGTCGAGGTACGGAAAGACATAGAGGCCGTGAAGCCGGAGATGGGCCGCCACGACCGCGAGACATTTTGTGAAGACTCGCGGTGCGGAGGATAGGCCAAAGGGCAGTACTCTGTACTGGTAATGATTTCCTGCCACCACAAACCTTAGGTATTGGCGGTGGCTTGGGTGGATGAGGATGTGCGTGTAGGCATCCTTTAGATCCAAGGAGCATAGCCAATCTCCCTGCTGGAGGTAGGGCAGAAGGATTCCAAGGGTAAGCATTTTGAACTTCTCCCGCACAAGGAACTTGTTGAGGTTGCGCAAGTCCAGGATGGGTCTGAGGCCCCCTGTTCTCTTTGGTATCAGAAAATACCTTGAGTAAAAGCCTTGACCTCTCAGGTGGTGGGGCACCGGTTCCACCGCCTGTTCCTGCAGAAGACCTGCTAACTCCTGAAGGAGCAACTCCCTGTGCAGAGGGGGGCGCGAAGGTTCTCCCGGAAAATAGGAGGGAGGGACCTGATGGAAGTGGAGAAGGTAGCCTTCTCGCACGACCTGAAGTACCCAGGCATCTGCGGTGATGCTGGACCACCTGTGGCCGAAGTGAACCAGCCGGCCGCCGGTGCTGGGAGGAACTAGCGGGGGGGGAGAGGCTATGCTGAGCGAGTCAAAAACCCCCACCCTGCTGAGCAGGGGCTGGTGGTGCAGGCTTGGGGGCTTGCTGCCTACGGGACCCGTTACCCCGTCCCTTGGCCTGCTGGCCCTGTTGGGGAGCTGCAGGGGCCTGATAATGGGGGTACTGTTTGTAGGCAGCCGCCTTCCTCGGGGTAAAAGGACTTTTTTCCCGAGCCCTTCTTTTTCTGGGAAGGGGCGGAGGTCTTCCTAGAAAGCCTGGTCCTGGTGAGAGTCTCAGTCTCAATTTGTGCAGCCTTTTCCGCCATGGGCTTGCCAAAGAGGTTTTCGCCTCGGCAGGGGACATCGACCAACTTGTCCTGTACCCAGGGCTCAAGATCCGACGACTGAAGCCAAGCCTGTCGGCGGGCACCGATGCCGGCTGCGGCCACTCTAGCCGAGGCCTCAAAGCCATCATAGGCTGCTCGGGACATGAACTTTGAGCATTCCCGAATGCCCGTGGACAAGGCTAGGAACCTCCGCAAGGGCTCCTCGGAGAGACCAGCGGAGAATCCGGCTAGCTCTTTAGCCAGATCCCGGAGATACATGCCCATGTAGAGCTGGTAAGTCTGGACACGACATGCGAGCATAGAGCCCTGGAAGCACTTCTTGCCAAGGCCATCCAGGTTACGGGCCTCCCTTCCAGGAGGCACCGAGGAGTGCATCTTCTGGCTCTTAAGACGATGCATGGCCGATTCCACTACCATGGAATGGTGTGGCAGCTGTGCCTTCTGAAAGCCAGGGCTCTTGCGGACCCGATAGATAGAATCGACCCGCTTGCTCAGGACCGGCGAGGAGGCCGGACTCTCCCACATGCGGAAGAGTAGTCGTTCCAGCATAGGAGGAACCGGCACAGTAAAGTGCTCCCTCGCGGGAGAGTCATACTGGAGGGCGTCGAGCTCTTCGGCTCGAGGCTCCTCCTCGGGATCCGCAGGGAAGGCCAAAGCCTTGGCCATATCCCTAACGAAGTCCGAGAACCGGGCATCCTCCGGGGGGGACTGCTTCCGAGGCTCGGACCCCGGTGAGTCCGATGGGACACACCGAGTCCGGAAAGAATCAGGTGACTCTTCCTCCTCAGACTCCCAGACCGACTCCGACGAGGACTCGGTGGGGTCGGCCCGGGCGGGATGCGGCGCCAGCCGCCCCGACGTCGAGGGAGTCGGCGTCGGCGACCTCGGTCCCGAACGGGAGGCCGAGGGTGACCTCGACCGAGGATCGACTCGAGTTCTCATTGACTCGAGGATCGGCTCGGTCTCCGGGGTCGACTTGGACGTCGACGTCCCGGCGGTCGGGGCAGCGGCGCCAGCGAGGCCAGCGAGCAGTGCCCGCTGCTGGTCCATGAAGGCAGACAGTCTGCTCTCCAAGGCCGTCAACCTGAGTCCGAGCTCAGGTGACCCAGCAGCCCCCGACTCGGGCCCCGACGGCGTCGGGCCCGACGTCGGCTGTCGCGGAGGCGAGTGTAGAAGGACTACAGGACTTACCCGGGCAGGCATCTCCGACTCCAGGCGAGGTCGCTTCGGGAGATGTTCCTTCTCCAAGGACCCGGGGCGGCTGTCGGGGCTATGCGACCTGGCCCTCGCGGAGCCAGGAGCGTCCACCGACGCCGCCCTCGCGGGTTTTTCCTTCCGACGATGGTCCCCGGAGGGAGAACCCCGGTCGGAGGAGCTCCGGCGACGGTCCGAGCTGGAGCCCTTTGACACGGAGGCCTCCGACGAGGTCCGGGTACGGCTGGGGTCAGCGAAGATTCTCTCGCGCTGATGCCGCCGACTTCTCAACGCCTTCGAGGACAGTTTGCTGCAGGGCCCACAGATCAGTTCCTCATGATCGGGGCCCAAGCAGCGGAGGCAAAAGTCGTGTGTGTCGGTTAGTGACATATTTCGGTCACACCGACCACACCGCTTAAAGCCACTGGCAGCCATCGGGGGGGAAAAAAGGGCCCCTGCGAGGTCAAAGGACCGGGCTGCCAGGGAAAACGAAAATGAAAGCTGACGAAGTCAGAAAAAACCGAAAAAACGCTAGAGGACTCGAGACCGGCGTCGCGAGTCCGGGCGGGGGAAAACGATCGGCGTCGAACCGAAAGAAAAAAGTATAAAATAAAGAGGAAAATCAACTTTTTCGCGGGGACAAGACGGGGACGTCTGCAGGGCTCCGCGGAAAAAAGAAGACTGGCTAAGATGGCACCCTCGGGCGGGAAGACGACCGCGAATGCGCGCTGCAATTCCCAAAGGCTTTCTTTGAAAGCTGGGGAAAATTGCTCCGCGAGGGCTCCGTCGGCGCCGACGTCACCCATAAGTGAGGACTGACTTCCTGCTTGGTCCTGGAGAATAACCTGACGTAAAGACTCCTTGTTGAAAAGATTGTCTCCAGTGCAAAGAGTATGTCCCAGTCTGTGCTGTGCCCATTTGTCCAAGCCTGAAGCTTGGAGCCAGGCTCTACGTCGTGCCCCTATGGTTATAGCAGAAGTCCTGCTAACAGACTCAAAAGAGTCTAGGGAAGCACAAGTAAGAAACCAAGAGATATTCTGGAGATGCTTGATCAGTGAAGAATAGTCTACACTCCTGGACTCTGGAAGGGAAGGAGTCAAAAGATGTAATTGCTTTGTGACCTCCTCAAGAGATAGACTCATAGAAAATATATGAGAGAATATTTGCAGAAAGCATAGATGTCTGGAAGGTTTGACGTCCAAAGGCATCAAGTATCTTAGACTCACGACCTAGCGGATAAGAAGAGTGCTTTTTCTTGCTCTTTACCCGCCTCATTGCTGATGCCACAACTATGGAATGATGAGGAAGTTGAGTCTTTTGAAACCCTGGAGAGGGGGGCACCTGATATAAGAGATCAGTTGCTCTGGAAGGTGGGGGCACCCTTAAAGGTGTTTCCCCCATTCCTAGAAGGAGATTCTGCAAAGAATGATGCAAAGGAAGCATTATGTTCTCCTTTCTTTTGGTAGAAAGAGAGTCCTGTGCAGGATCATGTCCTGGGATAGGAATAGCAAGGGATCTTGCTATATCCAGGAGGAAACTCTGAAAAGAGGATTCCCCAACAGTATACTCCCTTGGACAGGTTAGATCTGAAGAACTAGCCTGAGCACCGACAGAGCTATCCAGATATATAGGAATAGAAGATCCTGCACAGTGCAGTGTGGAATGCTTAAAAGGATGGTCGCCGGTACTGGCTGTCAGGAGCAGTGACCGTCATTACCACATTGTCCATGCCAGGTATCGACACCAAGCTTGGCATAGAAGGGAGCGATCCTGTTGAAAAAAGCATGGTAGGAGTTGGCCACGATACTACTGTGGATATCGGTACCGATGCCAATACCGGTACTGATGTCGGAGTCGAGCTCGACAAAAATATCGGAGCAGTCATCGGTGACCGTTCAATCGGTACCAAGGTAACCGAAAACCTCCAGGTGCTATCCTCGGTACCGAGCCACCGGTATCGATTGGTGTCGGTACCAAAGTGTACTGGTACCGAGTCTTCCAGACTAGAGAACGATTCTAAACTCAGCATCGATAAGCGAAGCATGGAAGGCACCGACTGTAAGGGTAATGAGGACATCGGTACCGACTTTGGTACCGTGTCTGATACCGGTGAGTGAAGGTCAGCTAGTGACAACTGAATCGGCCTCGAGGGAACCGAGAGTTGCGGATCTCAATCATCGGAACCGAGCCTTCGGTACCGCCAGGAGCCGGTACCAAGGCGAGTCGGTACCCAATCCTCCAGACTGGAGACCGATTCCAGACTCGGCATCGAAGGAAGCGAGGCTATCGATGCACGTCTGGAGGGTACCAACGTCGATGGTAGTATCTGTGCTGGTACTGATAATGGAAGGTCAGTCTGGAGTGTATCCACCGGTCCCGAAGGCACCGAGGACGCCAGATGACCATCCCTGGTGAGGAATGTTTCATCCAACACCAGTGCCGATGTCGGGGTATCGGTACCACTCGAAGCAGATGCCACCACCGGACACGGCTCAGGTATGTTCTGTGAGGGGTGAACCCCAGGAACAACCTGAAACCCCTTATACGCTTTGGAGACCAAAGACTCCCGCCGGGGTTTTGAAGCCAGAGAGCCCTCGAGGGCAAGGCCGGAGCCATCTACATGCTGTGCATGAGACCTACCACTCGAGGGCTGGCTAGTCTTAACAGACTGTTTGTGGGTTACCTGATCCTGTGTAGAAGAAGAAGGGGACGGTGCCCCGAAGTTGGAGGAAAACCGTGTATCGAGGGAACCTCGATATTGAAGACTTCTTCTCACCAAACTGTTGTCAGGACCCAAGCAGGTTAGACACCGACGTCGAGGGTCTAAAAATAAAGTTGTACCGCCACAGTTTGAACATTTCTTGGAGAAAGTGGCTGGCGGTTCCATGAAGGAAAAAGAAGAGGCCTAAAAGGCCTAAGATACCGTGAGACACTATGAAGAAAAAATATTCCCTGAAAAAGGAAGATTTTACAAGAAAAGAAAACAAAACACCGGTGGTACCGGTGGCGTCGGGAAGACAGCCGCGACCACAAGAAAACTAAAGAATAAAAGAAGAATTTTCTGCGGTGACAGGAGGACGTCCTGTGGCTCCGCGGAAAAACGAAAACTGAGGAGAGGCAGTTGGGAAAGGCAGAAAGGCAGCACGCAGGCGTGGTTGGATGCTTCCAAAAGCTCTTTGATTGGACGCTGGGAAGCGTTCCCACGCAGACTCCGTCGGTACCGACGTACCCATATGTGAAGACTCATTCCTGCTTGTTCCTGGAGATAGAAATATTTCCGCATATCACTCCTGAATCTATTTCCCTTCACCCTCATCCCATGTCCCCTCGTAGCAGAACTTGCTTTCAATTGAAAGAGGCTCTCTCCCTGAACATTTATGCCACGGAGGTATTTAAACATCTCAATCATATCACCTCTATCCCGCCTTTCCTCTAAGGTGTACATATTAAGATCCTTCAGTCTGTCCTCATATGCTTTATAATGAAGCCCACTAATCATTTTAGTAGCCACCCTCTGCATCGACTCCATCCTGTTCACATCCTTTTGAAGGTGCGGTCTCCAGAATTGCAGACTATACTCCAAATGAGGTCACACCAAAGACTTATACAGAGGCATTATCACCTCCTTTTTTCTGCTAGCCATTCCTCTCCGTATGCACCCAAGCATCCTTCTATCTTTTGCAGGCGCCTTTTCTACCTGTTTAGCAACTTTAAGATCATCAGACACAACCACGCCTAGGTCCCGCTCTTCTTTAGTGGACAAAAAGTACTTCACCCCCTATACTATATTGCTCCCTTGGATTGCTGCATCCCAAATGCATGACCTTACATTTTTTAACATTAAATCCCAGCTGCCAAATTCTAGACCATTCTTCAAGCTTAGCTAGATTCCTTCTCATGTTATCTACCCCTTTCCTGGGTGTCTACTCTATTGCAGATTTTGGTATCATCCGCAAAGAGGCAAACCTTACCTGAAAGCCCTTCCGCTATATCACTAACAAAGATGTTAAAAAGAATCGGACCAAGGACAGATCCCTGGGGCACACCACTGATAACATCCTTCTCCTCACAGTGAGCTCCATTTACTTGTACTCTTTTTCGCCTCCCACTCAACCAATTTCTAACCCAAGCAGTAACTTTAGGGTCCATCCCTAGGGTGTTCAGTTTGTTTATAAGTCGCCTGTGAGGAACAGTGTCAAAGTCTTTACTAAAATCTAAATACACCACATCTAGGGCTCTCCCTCGGTCCAACGCCCTGGTCACCCAGTCAAAGAAATCAATCAGATTTGTCTGACAAGGCCTGCCTCTGGTGAATCCATGCTGCCTTGGATCCTGTAATCCGCTGGACTCCAGAAACCTCACCATTTTCTTTTTCAGTAGCATTTCCAATAATTTACTCACCACCGAAAAACTAACCGGCCTATAGTTTTCAACCACATCCTTACTTCCGTTTTTGTGTAAAGGCACCACATGAGCCTCTCTCCAGTCCTTTGGCACCACTCCCGACTCCAACGAGGCATTGAAAAGGTCAGTCAGTGGAGCTGCTAAAACGTCCCCAAATTCCCTCAGTATTCTCGGGTGCATCCCATCCGGTCCCATCGCTTTGTCTACTTTAAGTTGAGCTAGTTTCTCACGAACACAGTCTTCAGAAAATTGTTCAAGATGTCCCTCGCTTCTGTTCCTATTTGTGGGTGTTTTCTGAGGTCCTGCTCCTGGTTCTTCATCTGTGAACACAGAACAAAAATATTTGTTAAGCAATTCCGCTTTATCCTTATCAGCTTCTACATATTCCTCCCCTGCACCCCTGAGTCTGACAATACCACTCTTGCCCTTCCACTTCTCACTATTATATCTGAAAAATGTCTTATCCCCCCATTTTATTGCATTGGCTATTTCCTCCTCCTTTTGAATCTTTGCCTTCTTGATTACTTTGCTAGCTTCTCTAAGTTTTTCCAAATACAGATGCCTGTCTTCCTCTCTCTGTGATCTCTTGTATTTCATGAAGGCCTCCCTCTTTTTCTTCACTTTTTCAGCTACTTCTTTCGAAAACCATAGCAGTCTCCTTTTCCTTTTACCTTTATTTACCATTTTAACAAAAAGGTTGGTTGCCCTTAAAATATCCCCTTTCAGTTTTTCCCACTGTTTTTCTACATCCCTCAGCTGTTCCCATCCCACTAACGACTCCCTGAGGTATTGGCCCATCTTCGCAAAGTTAGTCTTCCTAAAGTCTAAGATCCTTGCCTTTGAATGGATTCAAACAGCCCTAGTCCTAATACTGAACCACACACCATCTGGTGATCACTGGATGCAAAATGATCTCCCACTACATCATCAGAAACACTTTCATCATTGGTAAGCACCAAGTCCAGTATGGCCCCTTCACGTGTGGGGTCTGTTACCAACTGCCTGAATAGTTCTCCCTGTAGAGAATCCAGGATCTCCTTACTTCTAGATGAAACTGCAGCAGGAATGTGCCTATCAACATATGGCATATTGAAATCTCCTATCAGGAGCACTTCCCCTTTCTTAGCAATGCTGCGCATGTCTTCAATTAACTCTCTGTCCACCTCTTCCTCTTGTGAGGGAGGTCTGTATATCACACCGATGTAAATAGATTTCTCTTTCCCTCTTTCTAGTTTAACCCACAATGCCTCCCCTCTCCCTTTTAAGCTCTGTAATTCCAAAGCTTTAATAGTAGTTTTTACATATAGTGCCACTCCTCCTCCTACTTCCTACCCTGTCCTTTCTGAATAAAGTATAGCCAGGTATAGTTACATCCCAATCATGGTTTTCTGTGAAACATGTTTCTGTAACTGCCACTAAATCCAAGTCAGCCACTCCCACCAAAGCTTCAACATCAGGGATCTTATTTCCCATGCTACGGGCAGTTATACACACTGCTTTCCATATGTTACCCCTGTTACCAATTTCCATAAAGTTATTTAATGTATCACCTACCTGGGGGCTTTCTTCACCCATCCCCAACGAATCTAGTTCAAAGCCCTCTTCAGTAGATTAGCCAGTCTACTACTGAAGACGCGTTGACCTTTCTTGGACAGATGGATGCCATCTCTGCTCTGCAACCCTTGGAACAGCATCCCATGGTCTAGGAAACCAAAACGCTCGCAATGACACCATCCACGCAGCCATGCATTCATCTCCAGGATGTGAGCCTCTCTGCCTTGGCCTTTACCCTCAACAGGGAGGATTGAAGAGAACACCACCTGTGCACCTAACTGCTTCACCCTCTGTCCCAGATTCATGAAGTCACTTTTGATACGTTCCGAGGTATACCTGGCAGTATCATTTGTTCCAACATGGATTAGCAACATTGGGTAATAGTCAGTGGGCTTGATGAGTCTCGGCAAACTCTCCCTAACATCTTGGATTTTGGCACCAGGCAGACAGCATACCTCTCTGGACATCAAGTCTGGTCGGCAGATGGACGCCTCAGTACCCCTCAGAAGAGAGTCTCCAACCACCACTACCCTTCGTTTCCTTGTGGTGACTGATTCTGCAACTTTGGGGTACTTGGGCTCTGGTTCTTCCATTTCCAGGGATGCTTTCACCTCCTCCACTTCCAGGGCTGCATAATGGTTCTTCAATTCAAGGGCTGGAGAAGTTGGATTGGTGTTTTTGCAGGCCCTGGTGACTTGTGTCCAACCATCGACATTCTGTTGGCACCCATCTTCTCCTCTGCTGGAGAGCTTGGTTGCTGCAAGAAGCATCTCATCAATGTACTTCTCACTGTCTTGAATGCTCCTCAGCCTCACCACCTCCTCTCTGAGTTCCTCCACTTGTTTCCTCAGAGCTTTGACTCCCATCTAGAGACAAAGTTCTCTAGATGGGAGTCAAAGCCCTTGTGGAGGCTGAGTCTGCTGAGCCGGTTGAGGCTTAGCAGCCTTTGTTTTGATTTGTTTAGGTTGCTGTTGACTCTTTTGGGCAGACTGACCTGAACAATGCCCTTGCTGGGTATAGGAGGGTAGAACTTCTTCTTTCTAGTGAAGAATGTTTTTTTGTAGGACTTTTTCCTTGCAGGATCAGCTGTAGATTTTGATAATCTATCCAAGGTGAGATTATCAGCATCTAGCTCATTAGCTTTCTCTTACCAATTTTTGCCAAAGAGATTCTCTCCTGTGCAAGGAATATTCCCCAGTTTGTCCTGTACCCAAATTTCCAAGTCAGATGCCTATGGCAATAGCAGAAGTTCTGCTTATGCACTCAAAACAATCAAAAGCTGCACGATTTATGAATTTGGAAACATCCTGAGCATGTTTGATAAGTGCAAGATAATCTTATCTCTTACCATCAGGAAGGAGAGGGCTCATAAGCTCTAGATCTCCTGTAACTTCCTTAAGGAACATTCCCATATATAAAATGTAGGAACTAATCCTGGCAGAAAGCATAGAGGCCTGGAAGGTTCGACGCCCAAAGGTATCAAGAGTTCTACATTCACGCCCTGGAGGATTAGATGCATGTCTTTTTGCACTCTTGATCCTTCTCATAGCTGATTCCACCACCATGGAATGGTGGGGCAGCTGAGTTTTTTGAAATCCAGGACAGGGAGGAACTCGATACATGGTATCAAGCCTACGAGAATTAGGAGAAGTGGTGAGAGGTGTTTCCCACATCCTTAGCATGAGATCATGCAAGATCTCATGAATAGGCAAAGTAGCTGCCTCTTTGGGAGCTTTAGGATACTGTAAAATCTCCAATTCCTTCGCTCTAGGCTCTGTTACAGGAGCCACTGTGATGGAAAGACCTCGAGCCACATCCCGGATAAAATCCTGGAAGGATATATCCTCTGGAGGAGACATCCTACGTTTAGGAGAGGAAGAATCCTCAGGAAGAAATACTCTGGTATCGACAGAGCTGTCAGAGTCTTCAGACTCGTCGGAAGATTCAAAGTATCTCCTGTCCGGGTAATCGACAGGATCCGGTATTGACTTGTCAGTACCGGAGGGCACAGCATGTGTCGGTACCGGTAGTCCACCTTGCGACATCGATGCAATTGGCCCCGGTACCGATGTAGGTACCGGTACCGGTTGAATTGTCTGAAGCGGTTTCGGGGGCATCGATGCCGAGAGAAGAGCCGCCAGACTGCGTTCAATAGCCAAGAATCTCTGGTCTATCGACGCCGCCGATGCCTGGGTATTGGTACCGGACAAAACGGCCGGTACCCCAGAGCATGGCACCATTAGTTCTGCCGAGATTGGGGCCTCAAGAACATCCTGAAGCCCTGATGATGCTTTGGAAGCCGAAGCCTCCCGCCGGAGCAATTTTGCCGGTGTGAGTCCCTCAAGGGCAATGCCAGAGGCATCTCGATACTTAGAAGGAGATCTACCCTTTGAGGACCGGCTAGACTTATGTTTAGTTACCTGAGATCCATGGGAGGAAGACGAAGCCCTGGAAGATGTTGATGCCACAGATGCTGCATCGGAGGGAAAAAGGGTGCTAAGTTTAGCAGCTCGGTTTTGCTGACCCCTCTTCAACATCATCCCACAGGCAACACACTCTGAGATAGAGTGGTCAGGACCTAAACATTTGAAGCACCACTCATGGGTGTTGGTAACGGAGATGGTACCGTCACACTTGGAACATTTTTTAAAACCCGAAGCGGGTTTTTCCATTGTAGAGGAAAGTTGGGCCTAGTGCCCAAAATAGCGCGTGGCACCAGAGGAGAAAAAAGCTTGGAAGACTCCAGGAAAAGTTTTTTTTTTTTTTTTAAGGAAAAGAAAGAAAGAACCGGCGGTACCAGACGCGACCACAAAAAAGAAGAATAAATGAGATATTTTCTGCGGTGACAGGAAGTGCGACCTGCCGGCTCCGCGGAAAACGAAGAACTGGGGAGAGACAGTTGGGAAAGGCGGGAAGGCAGCACGCAGGCGATGTGGGGTGCTCCCAAAAGCTTCCTAATTGGACGCTGGGGAGCGTTCCCGCGCAGGTTCCGTCGGTACCGACAATACACATATGTGAAGACTACATTCCTGCTTGTTCCTGGAGATAGAAAGTTTATCTTGAGGTTTATGATAAGCTGCAATAGCTCTTAAATGAAATCTGATGGAGTCAGTTTTGAGTCCTGTGGAGGACAATAGAAGAAGATATTGTAGAATAAGCTCCACTGGGCAATCAGATGGGTTCACTTGCTTGGTGGTACACCAAAGATGAAGGCATCGCCTGGTAGAAGGCTTGCAAGGGGCAAGCAGGATATCTTTGACTGGATGCGGAAGACTGAGGTCATGAAAGGTCATGCTTTCAGGAGCCATGCCATGAGACTGAGGACTCGTGGATTGGGATTGAGGAGATGTACCCGATCCTGGGGGAGGTCGTTGGGGGCATGACACAAATTGAAGGATGAAGTCCGTGCTAGATGAAGTAGCAGAGGAAACCATGGCTGATGAGGCCAGTAAAGGGCTACCAAGAACAGAGAGGCTCTGCCAGCCTGCAGCTTGAACAGAGTCTTGGGAATCAGAGGGGTTGGTGGGAATGCATAAAGCATTCCCTATCCCCAATCAATGAGAAAAGCATTGGTTACTAGACTAATCGGGGTGGGAACTCTGGAGCAGAAGAGCAGTAGATGCATATTCTCTTGAGTGGCAAACAGATCTATTCTGGGAGTCCCCACCATCTGAAAGAGCCAAGAGACAATCTGTTGATTAAGCATCCACTCATGTGGATGGAGAATGCGGCTGAATCTGTCTGCTAAGACATTGCGATGACCTGGGAGGTACACTGCCCAGAGGTGGATGGTGTGTGTGATCGCCAGGGACCAGAGGCAAAGGGTTTCCTGACACAGGGGATAAGAGCCAGTTCCTCCCTGCTTGTTGACATAGAACACAGCTACCTGATTGTCCATCTGGACTAATATGTATTTGCCCAATAGTTGGGGTTGAAAACCCAGAAGGGAATTCATAAGAGCATGAAGCTCCAGGAGAATGATCTGCATCTGGGATTTGTGGGCTGTCCATTGCCCTCGAGTGGTGAGGTTCTTGAGATACGCTCCACAACCGGGCTTGGAAGCATCCGTGGGTTAGGGTGCATTGGGTTGGGGCATCTGAAAAGGTGACCCTCCTAGAAGATTGGGGGGGGGGGGGGGGAAGAGGAACACCACCACTGAAGGGAGTCAACTAAAGGAGGTGTTACATGAATCTTGTCCGAGAGCCGGCCCATCGCCTGAGACCACTGGGACAAAAGTGTTCATTGGGCTTGTCTCATGCAGAGACTGGCATATGCGACAACGTGTACCATTGAGGCTATGTGTCCCAGAAGGCTTAGCATGTCTTCAGCTGTCATGACACTTTGGCCTTGTATCGTGAAGGCCAGCTCAATGAGCCCTGTATAACAATCCTTGGGAAGGAAAGCTCAGCCCTGACATGTGTCTAGAAGTGCTCTGATGGATTCCAGCTGTTGTGCTGGAACAAGGTGTGACACTGGTAAGTTTAGAATGAATCCTAGACTTTGGAGCACAGTGATAGTGCGATGAAGAGACAGTTTTATCTCCTCCGGGGAGTCTCCCTTTATCAACCAGTCATCTTAGGGGAAGACGGAGAGCCCCAGTGTGCACAAATAGGCAGCAATGACTGGAATACACTTTGTGAAGACTCTTGGCGCAGAGGCTAAGCCAAAAGGTAGAACTCAATATTGGTAGTGTACCATTGAACCCTGAAGCACAGATATTTTCTGTAATGAGACTGGATCAGAAAATGCGTGTAAGTACCTTTGAGATCTAGAGAACATAGCCAGTCACCCTTCTAGAGATAGGGCAGAAGGGTACCAAGGCAAATCATTTTGAACTTTTCCAGAGTGAGGAACTTGTTGAGATCTCTCAGATCTAGGATGGGCCTGTAGCCTCCAGTTTTCTTTGGATAATATCCCTGGTAAGCTTGGAGTCCTCCGATGTTTCCTCAGACTCAGAGGAAGAAGAGTCTGACTCTGAAAGGAAATTGAAGTATCAACGGTTTCAAGTCTATGTTGATTACGGTGTTCAGAGCATACCGCACCGGAACAGGGAACCGGTGGGGTATCGACGATGCCCATCTGTTCCAGAGGAGGAATCGGAGGCAAGGATCCCACCAATATAGAGGCTACTGAAATCGAATCCGGGGCGAGCAGCGATTCATACTGCCTGGCTCTGTTCTGTAGGCCTCATTTGGTCATTTGCTTGCACAAAGGACAGTTGTCTGGCTTATGGTCGGGGCCCAAACATTTAAGACTCCAATCATGGGAATCGGTGACGGACATAGTGCTGGAGCATTTAGAGCACTTTTTAAAGCCACCGATGTGTTTGTCCATGACAAATCATAATTATATAGACCTAAAAGGGCAGTGGAACCACCTGAAGAAAAAAAGATAATAAAATGAAAGAAAAACTCTGAAGAAAAGAGCCGGTATCCGGGAGGGTACCGGCTTCGAAAGGAAGGAGGAGCACAGTAATAAAATTAAAAAATAAAAAAGTTTTTCAGTGGTGACAGGAATGGCTTCCTGATAGAATTGCAGAAAATGAAGAACGGAAGAGTGTTGTGAGGAAGGTGGGAAGACAGCTACGCAGGCACAGTGGAGTACTCCCAAAAGCTCTCCTATTGGATGCTGAGGAGTGTTCCTGTGCGGGCTCTGTCGATGAAGACTGCATTTCTACTTGTTCCTGGAGATAAAGAGTAGTTACTCACCTGTAACAGGTGTTCTCCAGGAGCAGCAGGAATCAGTCCTCACTTATGGGTGTCATCGACGCCGATGAAGCCCCAGCGGAGCATTTCCCCAGCTTTCCATGAAAGCCTTTGGGAATGCTGGCACGCATGCGCGGTTCCCTTCCCGCCTAAAGGTGCCATCTTACCTCAGTCAAATGACATAGCTAAGAACAGTACACAAAAATGTAAAAATTAAACTATGTACAACTGCAACTCCAAGGGGAGGAGGGAGGGTAGTGAGGACTGATTCCTGCTGCTCCTGGAGAACACCTGTTACAGGTAACTACTCTTTCTCCAGGACCAAGCAGGAAGTCAGTCCTCACTTATGGGTGACTCCCCAGCTCTGGGCTACCAGGAACCCAGACTGAACAAGAGAACTCCCTCTAGTCTCAGCAACACAGTAAAGGCTTTGCAAGGACACACCCTCCACAGGTAGCCCAACCAGAGGGCAGGAGGGCAGGAGTTGCCTAGACCTCAAAGAGATTCCGGAGTACTGCTTGGCCAAAAGCACTGTCCCTACGGGACTCCCTCTCCAGACAGTAGTGGGATGCAAAGGTCTGGCTTGAAGACCAAGTAGCAGCCCTGCAGATGTCTTGCAATGGAACAGAGCGGAGGTGAGCCACTGATGCAGCCATTGCCCTCACACGGTGGGCCGTGACCCTACCCTGCAAAGGAAGGTCAGCCGCCTTGTAAGCCCAGGTGATACAATCAGCCACCCAGATGGACAAGGTACGCTTGGACACAGCCAACCCCAACTTATTGGGGTCAAAAGAAAGGAAGAGCTGAGAAGCCTTCCTGTGACCTTGCATACGTTCAAGGTAGAAGGATAAGGCCCTACTACAGTCCAAGGTATGGAGAACTGTTTCAGCCTGACTCGCATGAGGCCTAGGGAAGAAAGTAGGAAGAACCACCTCCTGGGTTGAGGTGGAAAGAGGAGACAACCTTAGGAAGGAACTTAGGGTGAGTCCTGAGGACCACCCTGTTTTTATAGAACCTGGTGTAAGGCCCATCACAGACCAAGGCCTGAAGCTCACTCACTCTCCTAGCCGAAGTAAGGGCTATCAGAAAGAGAGTCTTCCAGGAAAGGAAGCGTAGAGGGCAAGTAGCCATAGGCTCAAAAGGTGGGCGAGTCAGTTGCTGCAAGACCACATTAAGCTCCCACTCAGGAGCAGGACGACGTATGGGAGGTTTGAGCAGAAGCAAGCCCCTGAGAAACCTAGACACCAAAGGGTGCACAGACAAGGAATGGCCCTCAACTAGGGAGTGGTGAGCTGCCAAAGCAGAGAGGTGGAGCCCAACAGAGTTGGACTTGAGACCCTGATTGGACAAGTGCAGCAGGTACTGAAGCACTACTGACACAGTACAGGAGAAAGGATCCTCAGCACGCAGCTGACACCACACAGAGAACCTTTTCCACTTGAGAGCATAGGTCTTCCTAGTGGATTGTTTCCTGGAGGCTAGGAGAACTACCTCAACCTCGGGAGGCAGGCCACAGGGAGCCAACACTACCCTTGCAGCCTCCATGCCATCAGATTGAGAGCTTTGAGATTGGGATGCAGCAAGGAGCCCTGATTCTGAGAGAGAAGGTCGGGTTGCAATCCCAGAGGCAGAGGCAGATCCACTGCCAGCTGAAGCAGGAGGGGGAACCAAGGCTGCCTTGGCCAGCTAGGAGCTACCAGGAGGACTGAGGCCCTGTCTCGGAGAATCTTGAACAGTGTTCGGGCCACCAGAGGGGTGGGAGGAAACGCATAGAGTAGGCCCTGAGTCCAGGGAATCAGAAAAGCATCTGCTGCTACTCTCAGAGGATGCGGTTGCCTGGAGCAGAACCTTCCATCTTGTATAAATACAACCATATGAGGTCTTATTTTCTGAACGAATTACTGTAATACTAGGAATAGTTCGTCCAATCTTCTCTTCTAGAATAAGTTCGATATTCTCTATATTAACACTGATATTAGGTCTCAGATTCGACTAGCACTCTTTCTGGACTCGCGTCCTTTCTTACGGCGCTGTCAGTAACATCAATGACCTCAGTGTTTCTTAAATTTCAGGTGTAACAACAATGCTGAGTTTATTGATAAATATAACGTGACTTAACTTAAAAACCGCAGCCCTTTCGTGCAGCTTAGGTGAACCGGATCCCGACGCTCTGTTATGGCGCCGTATTGGCGTTTCAAACTATTGCTTTCTTCAGGAGATCCTGCCCCAAACTATAATTGATGTTGCGTCTCTTAGAGCTTTTGGAGCCATTTTTGGAAGAGAGATACACGAGAGCGTGGGCAGCATCAATTATAGTTTGGGGCAGGATCTCCTGAAGAAAGCAATAGTTTGAAACGCCGATACGGCGCCATAACAGAGCGTCGGGATCCAGTTCACCTAAGCTGCACGAAAGGGCTGCGGTTTTTAAGTTAAGTCACGTTATATTTATCAATAAACTCAGCATTGTTGTTACACCTGAAATTTAAGAAACACTGAGGTCATTGATGTTACTGACAGCACCGTAAGAAAGGACGCGAGTCCAGAAAGAGTGCTAGTCGAATCTGAGACCTAATATCAGTGTTAATATAGAGAATATCGAACTTATTCTAGAAGAGAAGATTGGATGAACTATTCCTAGTACTACTGGAGCAGAACCTTGGCAGCTGGTTGTTCAGTGGACTGGCAAACAGGTCTATGGAGGGAAGCACCCATCTCAAGAAAATCTTTTGAACCACTAAAGGATGTAGCTGCCACTCGTGTGGTTGCAGAATCCTGCTCAATCTGGCTGCCAGGGAATTCTCCTGGCCTGGAAGATAGACTGCTTTGAGGAGCATGTTGTGTTTCAGGGCAAAGGAACAGAGGTCCTGGGCCTCCTGGCAAAGGGGCTGGGAACCAGTTCCGCCCTGTTTGTTGACATAGAACATGGCTACCTGGTTGTCTGTCTGGATCAAGACAGACTGTTGTGCCAGGGAAGCAGAGGGCCAAGCGGATAGCTCTGAGTTCCAGTAGATTGATCTGCTGGGACGCCTCCCAAGGAGACCACAGGCCCTGGGTGCACTTGTCTAGGCAATGTGCTCCCCAACCCTGTAGAGAGGCATCAGTGGTTAGGGCCACTGTATGAGGTGGGATCTGAAAGGGCACCCCTACCAGCAAATTGGGGGGGTGTAACCACCAGTTGAGGGAGGCCAGGAAACGGTGGGACACTCTGATCCTGTCTCTGAGACTGCCTGAGGCTTGTGACCATTGAGTCCAAAGGCACCACTGGGCAGGTCTCATATTGAGCCTGGCATTGGGGGTCACCTGTACTGTCGACGTCATGTGGCCCAGAAGCCTGAGACAGAGTCTGGCGGAGACCAGGGACCTGTGCAGAAACTTGCTGGCAAGGTCCATGAGCCTTTGTGCTCAGTCCACTGGTAAGAATGCTCTTGCCAGCTGAGAATCCAACCTTGCTCCTATGAACTCCAAGTTCTGGGAGGGGAGCAAAGTGGACTTTGCGAAGTTGATGACAAAGCCCACCTTTTGGAGTAGTTCTATGGTCCTGGTGGTGGCCTGTTGAACTTCCAGGGAAGTCTGGCCTCTGATGAGCCAGTCGTCTAGGTAAGGAAACACAAAGATGCCCTGATTTCTCAGGTAGGCTGCCACCACTGCCAGGCACTTGGTAAAAACCCTGGGAGCGGAGGTCAGTCCAAAAGGCAGTACTCTGTACTGATAATGGTTTCCTCCCACAATGAACCTGAGGCACTTTCTGTGGTCCGGATGAAGAAGGATGTGAGTGTAAGTGGAGTGGAGGAGTGACCTAGTGGTTGGGGCAAGGTACTTCAGGCCGGAAGGTCAGAGGTTCAAATCCCACTAGAGGACAACAACCTTGGGCCGGAAGGACTGGGGTTTCTAGTCCCACAGGTGCTCCTTGTGGTCTTGGGCAAGCCACTTAACCCTCCGTAGCCCATGTTCCCTGTAAAATAGTTATCTCCAAGTTATAATGCCCTGTTCAATGTAATTTCAGTTTGTTCAATGTAAACCACACTGATGCAGAATAGCGCGGTATATAAGAGAATGTAATAAATAAATAAATAATAAAATAAGCATCCTTTAGATCTAAAGAGCAAAGCCAATCTCCCTGCTGGAGGTAGGGCAGAAGTGTTCCAAGAGTAAGCATCTTGAACTTCTCTTTCACCAGAAACTTGTTTAGGTTTCTGAGATCCAAAATGGGTCAAAGACCACCGGTTCTTTTTGGCACCAGGAAATACCTGGAGTAAAACCCGTGACCTTGGAAGTGGGGAGGCACAGGCTCCACCGCCTTGTCCAGCAACAGACCTTTTAACTCCTGGAGGAGAAGGGCTGTATGCAGGAGAGGCCGGAAAGGTTCCTCTGGGAAGTGTGGCGGAGGCAGTTGGTAAAAAGTGCAGGGCATAGCCTCGATGGACTATGTCCAGCACCCAACTGTCCTGGGTTATCAAGGGCCACTTGTGGGCGAACAAGGCTAGGCGGCCTCCTGTGCAGGGCTGGGTCTGCAAGGGAGGGATGGCTATACTCAAGGAGTCAAAAAACCCCCACCCTGCGGAGTGGAAGCAGGGGCTGCAGGCTTGGGGGTCCTCTGCCTACGGGGCCCATTACCCTGGCCCTTGGCTTGCTGACCCTGGGGGGCAGCTTGGGCAGCCGGATATTGTGGGTACTGTTTGTAGGCAGTCCCCTTCCTCAGGTAAAAGGACTCTTTACCCAAGCCCTTCTTCTTATGAGAAGGGGCAGAGGTCTTCCTCGACAGCCTTGTCCTCGTGAGGTGCTCTGTCTCGAGCTGAGCGGCCTTCTCGGCCACAGGCTTGCCAAAAAGGTTTTCACCTCGGCAAGGGACATTGACCAACTTGTCCTGAACCCATGGCTCGAGGTCCGATGACTGCAGCCATGCCTGGCGTCGGGCCGCGATGCCGGCTGCCGCTACTCGGGCCGAAGCCTCGAAGCCATCGTAGGCGGCGCAGGACATGAACTTAGAGCATTCCCGGATCCTCGAAGACAAGGACTTAAAACTCTGCAAGGGTTTCCCGGAGAGACCAGCAGAGAATCCGGCCAACTCCTTGGCCAGGTCTCGTAAATACATGCCCATGTACAGCTGGTAAGTCTGGACACGGCAAGCAAGCATCGAGCACTGAAAGCACTTTCTACCGACGCCATCAAGGCTTTGGGCTTCCCTACCAGGAGGCACCGCGGAGTGCATCTTCTGACTCTTCAGACGATGCATGGCCGATTCCACAACCATGGAATGGTGTGGTAGCTGTGCTTTCTGGAAGCCAGGACTCTTCCGGAGCCGATAGATGGAATCGACTCGCTTGCTCAAAACCGGCGCCTCCCACATCCGGAAGAGGAGCCGTTCCAGCATCGGAGGAACCGGGACAGTAAAGGCCTCCTTCAGAGGAGAGTCATACTGCAGAGCATCGAGCTCCTCGGCTCGAGGCTCTTCCTCGGGGTCAGCCGGGATAGCCAGGGCAGTGGCCATATCCTGGATAAACTCCGAGAACCTAGTATCCTCCGGAGGGGATCTACTCCGGGGCTCAGACTCAGGTAAGTCCGAAGGGACACACCGAGTCTTGAAGGTGTTAGGAGACTCCTCGTCATCGGTCTCCCAAGCAGACTCGTCCGATGTCGAGTCGAGGTCCGACCCCGCAGGGCCTCTGGGCACCCGCCCCGACGCCGGTGGCACCGGCGTCGAGACCCTCAGTCCCGAACGGGAGGTCGAGGGAGACCTCGACCGAGGACAACCTTGAGCCGCAAAGGACTCGAGTATTGGCTCGGTCTCCGGGGTCGACTTCGAAGTCGATGTCCCGGTGGTCGGGGCAGATGCGCCAGATAGGCTGGCCATCAGCGCCCGCTGTTGATCCATGAAGGCAGACATTCTGCTCTCCAA
The DNA here is from genome assembly GCA_033557465.1 of Ichthyophis bannanicus. Classification (NCBI taxonomy): domain Eukaryota; kingdom Metazoa; phylum Chordata; class Amphibia; order Gymnophiona; family Ichthyophiidae; genus Ichthyophis; species Ichthyophis bannanicus. Next base: position 688,879,357 of record CM066035.1, read on the forward strand.
GGCTGTCAACCTGAGACTCAGCTCGGGTGACGCAGCAGCCCCCGATGTCGGTACTCGGGGAGGCGAGTCCACGAGGACAACAGGACTTACGTGTCCAGCAGACTCCGGCTCCATGCGAGGAACTTTAGTTGGCTTCTCCTGGTCCACGGGCCCGGGACGACGGTCGGGGGTCTGAGACCTGGCCCTCGAGGGCTCAGGGACCTCCTCTGACGCAACCCTCGCAAGCCGCTTCTTCCTCTTACGTTCCCGGTCGGGGGACCCCCTGTCCGAGGAGCTCCGACGCCTCTCAGGATCGGAATCCCGAGGTGTCGAGGCCTCAGACGAGGTCCGGGCCCGGGCAGAGGCCGAGTCCGAGAAAAGCCTTTCACTTTGTTGCTGACGACTTCGGAGGGCCTTGGAAGACATTTTTCCACATGGCCCGCACGTTTTAGAATCGTGGTCCAGACCAAGGCACCGAAGGCAGCAGTCGTGCGTGTCGGTGAGAGAATCTTCTTACACCGATCACACTTTTTGAAACCGCTGGAAGCCATCGGGGAGAAAAGGGTCCCCGCGAGGTCAAAGGACTGGCCTTCCAGGGAAAAAGAAAAAATTTTGGCGCGAGCGCCTAGCCACTAAGGGCAAAAACCGAAAAAAGTAAAAAAGGGATTCGATACTGGTGTACCGAACCCGGCGGGAGGGGAACCGACGTCGAATCCGAAGGAAAAAAGCGAAATAACGCCAAGAAAAAAAACCCTTCTCTTATCCTGGAAAAAAAGGACACACGTCTGATGGGCTTCACGGAAAAAAAGAGACTGAGGTAAGATGGCACCTTTAGGCGGGAAGGGAACCGCGCATGCGTGCCAGCATTCCCAAAGGCTTTCATGGAAAGCTGGGGAAATGCTCCGCTGGGGCTTCATCGGTGTCGATGACACCCATAAGTGAGGACTGACTTCCTGCTTGGTCCTGGAGAACCATAATTCCTAAACCTGGAAAGGATCCCACAGTCTGTGGGTCCTATAGACCAATCTCACTGATTAACTTGGATGCCAAGGTGCTGGCAAAGGTTTTGGCTAACTGCCTACAGGGGGTGATAGGTAAGGTGGTTAGGGAAGATCAGGTGGGTTTCATCCTGGGGCAGCAGGCAAAGGACAATGTATGGAAACTGCTAAACCTGATATAAAAAGCACGGTCTGGGGAGGAGGATGCAGCATTGGTGGCACTGGACGCTGAAAAAGCATTTGACAGAGTGGAGTGGAGGTTCATGATGCAGCTCTTGGAGAGGAGAGGATAGGAATAGGAGAATGCTTTACTGGGTAGATAAGGGCCCTCTATGATAGCCCGCAGGCACTGTTCCCTCTAAGCTGTGCGCGTGTGCGCGCGCACACACCTCGCCGAGTGAGCGCACATACTTTACAACAGAGCGCACAAAAATTACGGTTCTGATTCTGATAGAAAACAACACAGACGTTCTTAAAATTGAAAAGTTGTTGTGTATTTATGGTTTTCACAAGTTCTACAATATTTTCTAGTGCAATCAATGTGGTGTACATATTTTATTCTGACGTGTAGCCAAATTTTAAAGTATATAACTCTGAGTGTCGTTATGTGGCACACAAAAATTTAACCTTCCTTCAAAAGCTGCACAGCTGATATTTTATGCGCACACAGCCTACAGAAAATTAGAGGGAACATTGCCCGCAGGCAAAGGTGAAAGTCAATGGGGCATATTCTGAAGAGTTCATATTGGGAAGGGGAACAAGGCAGGGCTGCCCCTGTCTCTTTTGCATTTGCCCTAGTGTTAGAGCCACTAGCAGAGAGGGTCCAGGGGGCTAATGAACGTGTTTGAGGCATTCGGGTGGGCCTGAGGAAATAACATAGTATATGATGGCACTAAAGACCAGTAGAGTCCATCTAGTCTGCCCAGCAAGGCGGCAAGAGTAGGTAGTAAGAGTATAAGATTGGTTTATTCACAGACAACGTCATATATACGCTGATGAGCCCGTTGACTTCCCTCCCAAACTTGTTAAAAAAGATTTCCACGTATAGTTGTCTATCTGGATACAAGATGAATTTGACAAACTGAAACCTTGAAGGTACATTTGGAAGGGGGACTGCTTGAGAGTCACTTTGTCAAAGAAGAAAGCAAGGTTACTTACTTGTAATGAGAGTTCTCCATGCATGGTATAATAAATCAGCCACACAAGCCCATCCATCATTTCCACTTGTATGTACCTAGCAAGGCTAGGGACTACACTAAGGGAGGAAGCTAGCTGGGGGAGCCTGCCAGCACATGCAGGTGACCTTTTTCAAAAGGCTTTTTTCTGAGTTCTGGGCGAGCAAATCCATCCCTGGCTTTGTTGGAAGATGTCACCAGCGTGTGGCTGACTTATCCTGTTGTCCAAAGAGAACCCTTGTTACAGGTAAGTCATCACACTTTCTATTGACAGCAGCAGACTGGATTTAGTGCAGTCGTTCCCAACCTGTGGTCTACAGACTCTTGGGTGTTCATGAGATCACTGTAGGAAGTCTATAGGATATAAACAAAAAAAGTATCATCATGCTGCTATAAGCCATGTGAATAGAATACAGACTCCTGTAGATGCAAGATAAGCAGTGGTTGCTGAGATGATAGCAATATCAATAGCTGTGGGGGACAGCAGCAGCAGCAGCAGTTGTGAGACTGGGATCAGAGGCACCAATGCAGGCGGGGGGAGAGAGAGAGAGAGAGAGAGATTGGAGAAAGGAAGTGGATGGGAGAAAAAGAGGGCTACTTGGGGAAAGGCTAGGCAATGAGTGGAGAGGGTCTAGGAAGAGTGGTGGGGATGAAATGGGAATCCTTGAACCTTTTGGGCGATAATACGGAATCCATACAACTAAAAAAGGTTGAGAACCTCTGCTTTAGGTTATGGGGAGAAAATATGGCAATTGACCATAGCCACTTTATTGAAACTGAATTAGATCATGGAAGGTCTTTAACCAATTTGTCCAGAGCTTCTCGTTAGAGAAGCTTGCTCTTTAATAGAAGCTTGCTGAGCTTAGTGTTACACATCAGTCAACCAGTTTCTTAACCACAGAAAGCACCTGGCCGCAATAATTGAAGCCATGATCTTGGTCGAAGCTTCTAACAGGTCATAAAAGGCATCCACCAGATGAGTCGAGGCCAACAGGCTCAGTCACCTCTGGTGCTGCGGCTTGTGATTCCAGTCCTCCTGTTGTCAAATCTTGGACCCAGTGAATGGAAGCCCTAATCACATAAGCCCCATAGAATGAGGCCTGAAGAGGCAGAGCACTGATATCAAATGCTAGCTTCAAAAAGGTCTCCAACTTGCGGTCCTGCAGGTCTTTCAATGCTGCCTCGCCTTCTACTAGAATGGTGGTCTTTTTGGTCACCACTAAGACTAAAGCATCTTAAGCAGATCTTTTACCTCCTGAGGAATAGGATACAGACTGTTTGTGGTCCAACCCCCTAAGGCTGGCCTCCAGCACCTCCCATTCTGTTTTTAATCATTTTCTTGATGATTCTGTGCACCGGAAAGGTAATTTGTGAGGACTTAAATCCCTGCAGAAGTGGATCCTCCAGGGGCTCCCCTGCTACTGCGCAGGCCAGTATAATGATAAGAGCAGCCAGCAAGTGCACAGTCAGCACAGCCAGCTCCTCCTTGTGAAAAACTCTAACTATATTGGGATCCTCCCCTTGCGGGATCTCCTCTTCCTCTAGTTCAGTAGCCTTAGGGTGCCAACTTTTTGAAAGGAAAAAACCCGCCACTTGCAACTACTTGTTCCCCACCTATCGTAGGTGACATGGAAGGACAGCCTAGATAGGCCATGTGATCTTTTTCTGCAGTTATGTTTCTATGTAAGGTGAAATTTTACTTACTGTTAATTTCCTTCCCTGGAGTCCTGCTAGACTAGTCTAGACTAGTGGATTATCTCCCCCTGCCAGCAGATGATAGAGACAGAGAAAGAACCAAACCATGCTGTGACATCACTGGCATAGTGATGCATCACTGGCATAGTGATGCATCACTGGCACAGCATGCAAATTACTTGGGAAAGCGATCCCTACAGTATGGAACGCTAACCCAGATAACTTAAGGATGATAAAAGACTTTGTCTTTTTGAAAGGAACTCAAAACACCTGTTCATCCAATACTATAGCTACAGTAACTTTAACCAGTCCTCACAATCACCCTAACCCCTCGGCTCTGTCAAATTCGGGCATACTACCTATTCCAACATATCAAAGCAGGTGGGTCCTGGATTAGTCCAGCAGCAGGACTCCAGGAAAGGAAATTGATGTAAGTAAAATTTCACCTTCCAGATCTTCCTGCTAGACCAGTCCAGACTAGTGGGAAGTACCAAAGCTACTCCACAACAGGGTGGGAAGAAACTGGTGAGCCCCTGAGAGCCAAAACGAGCCACTGTCCTAGCTTGAATACCCAAGCGATAATGTCTGACAAAAGTAGATATGACGACTGTTGCTGCTCTACAGATATCCAGAGGCAAAACAAAGAATGATTCCGCTCAGGAAGCTGCTTAAGCCTAGATCGAGTGGGGTCTTAATCCCTCAGGAATAAGCTTATTCTGAAACAAATAGGACAAAGCGATTGCCTTTTTAATCCAGCACCCAAGAATAGCCTTCTTAGCTGCCTGCCCCTTATGAGATCCTGCAAACAGGATGAAGAGGTGACCTGAAAGGCAAAAAGGATTAGCTCTAGGTAGCACAAAAGCACCCTGCGGACATCCAAAAAATGAAGGCCATTATCTTTACTGACATTGCTCTGGAGAAAGGCTAGCAAAGAACTAACCTGGTTAATATGAAAAGGAGACACCACCTTGGGTAAGACGGAAGGTACCGGCCGCAAGGTCACTCCCAGAGACGAAAAGATCAAGAAGGGATCCCGAAAGAAAAGCGCCTGCAAGTCGGAGATTCGGAGTGCGGAGGTAACAGCTACCAAAAAGACTGTCTTCAAAGACAGATCTTTAAGCATAATCTGTTTCAGGGGCTCAAGGGGAGACCCCATGAGTGCCCGAAGAATGAGCGCCAAATTCCATGGCAGAATCACCAGATGTACTGGCGGATGCAAAGCCCAAATACCACAAAGGAACGAGCCACATCCCAGTGCCACGCAAGACAGCAGCCCGCTACGGGCCCCCGAAAGCAGAAGAGAGCAACAACCTAAACCCTCAGGGGCATACCAAAGGAATCCACACAAGCTACAGTGAAATCAGACATTGATGGCACCAGCTCTCAAAGAAGCACCAAACACAGACATAAGCCAGTGAAGTGGATTGCTGCCTGGCTTTCAAGAGGGTGTCAACCACTGCTGCAGAATAACCCTTCCGTACTAGTTATTGCTCTCTTATGCAAGAAGGGAACCAGGTCTTCCATGAGAACTGGCCCCTGTTGGAACAAGCTCCGCCAATTTCCAAGGTTCAACAGCTGCGACACAAAGCAGTGAATCAGGTCTACATACGACGGGTGACACAGCCAGTCCAGCAGTAACCAGGATCACAAGCAGTGGATGCTCTTCTATCCTCCACAGCATAGGTTTTCAACCCAAGTCCTCGGGGAACCCTAGGCCAGTCAGGTTTTCAGGATTACCACAATTAATATGCATAAGATAGATTTACATACAATGAAGGCAGAACATGCAAATCTTTCTCATGCATATTCATTCTGAGAATCCTGAAAATCTGACTGGCCTAGGGTTCCCCGAGGACTGGGTTGAAAACCCCTGCTCCACTGAATACGGGCTATCATGGCCCATGGGGGAACCACATTCAGAAGGGGAGCCAGCAGCCAGGGCTGAACCAGCACATCCACACCATTGGGATAGGGTCTCCCCTCCATTGACTGAAAAAGGAGGGAAGCTTGATGTTGACAGTCACAGTCATCAAATCTGTTGCCGGCACTCCCCAATATCACTACGCGATTGAAAGCCACAGGACAAGCTCCCATTCCCCGGAATCGAGGAGATGAGACCAAGATAACTTGCCTTCACATCCTCCTCTCCCGCAATGTGCTGATATGCAAGGGCTTGTAGGGGCTGCTTCGCCCATGGGAATAAGACAGACATCTCCCACGCTATCCCCGGTCACTTGGTTCTGTCCTGGAGACTGACATATGCCACTGCCGTGTCATTATCTGAGAGGACATACCGCATGCCCCTGGATCATGCTAAGAAAGCACAGCAAGACTAAATGGATAACTCTCGCCCCAAGACAAGTGATAGGCCATTTGGCTTCCAACTGGGACCACTGACCTTGCGCTGTCGGTCCTAGACCTTGAGCCCCCCCAGCTGCTGAAACTTGCATCTGTGATAACTAGCACCCAAGGCTGGAGTCTTCAGAGGCATATTGATGTGGAAGCCCACCAAGAGAGACTGCTCCGCATGGCGTAGGAAGTGGCAGACTAATACTGTAATCCTGCGCTTAACGGGACTATCATGTCAACAATTCCCGTTGCAAAGGCTACGTAATCGTCAGCACCCAGGGCACCAGTTCCAGGATCACAGCCATTGCTCCCAAGCAGAGTTTGTCAGAAACCCCTGGAGCTAAGAGCTGAACCTGGACCAACGCTGTGCAATCAGAAACACTCTCCTCAGTAGAGTATTGAAGCGAGCATGAGAAACTCCAGGTTCTGGGAGGGCGCCAAGCAGCTCTTGCTGTGACCGATTACCCAACCAAGATCCTCAAGGAGCTGGATCATATGCTGCACTGACTGCACGGCTTCTAAATGGGTCTTGGCCCAGACGAGTCAGTCATCCATGTAAGGATGAACGCAAACACCCTCATGCCTCATGAGAGCTGCTGCGACCACCACCATAACCTTGAAGAAGCTGGGGTGGGGGAGAGGGGAGGAGGGTCGGTCCCAATCCAAATGGCAGCTCACAGAACTGGAAATGTTTGTTCAGCATTGCAAACCTCAAGTAGCACTGTTGAGCCTCCCTGATGGGAATATGGAAGTATGCCTCTGCCAGAACAAAGGATGCAAGAAACTCACCCTGCTGCTTGGACTGGATGCATATGAAAGCGAGGCACCCGTAGACTGCGATTGACCCTCTTGAGATCCAGAATAGGGCGAAAGGACCTGTCCTTTTTTCGGACAACAAAGTAGATGGAGTATCTTCTCAGGCCTCTTGCTGAAAGACGCACAGGAAGAATGGCCCAAATGGCAAGCAGACGTTGCAGGGTAGCGGACAATGACACCTTCTTCACTGTGGATCTACAAGGGGAAACGACAGAGGAGTCTATTATGGACCTTGCACACTCTTAACACACAGCCATGTTTAATGATGTCCAGTACTCAACGAATCGTAGTTAAGAGGGCCTGTTTGCCCTATCTGTGGCACCCCGGAATGGGCCCCCTGCCCATCAATGGGGTGGGGCAGGAAGAAGACTATTTTCCAGCAGCAGACACCATGAAAAGTCTGTCCTAGAGCCAGATCCCAAGAAGGATCCAGCTGACTTTCCTGGACTATATCACCTAAAATCCCAGAATCGAGAACAAGAGGAAGGGATACTCAAAGACCAGGAGCATTTGGAGGATACCTTAGGCTTATCCCCCACCAATCTCTGAGGCTTGACTCCTCCAGGTCCTTAACGGGTTTTTCCAAGTCCACACAAAAAAGACCACTTTTAAAAGGCAGCCTAGCCAAGAACCTTAGAGGTGGCATCCGCCGATCAATTCTATAGCCATAGCCAAATGTCGAACCACACTGGCCGCTGCTACTCCTCAGGCAGCAAGATGCAACAGATCATAAAAGGTAACTGCCAAGAAGGCCGCTACTGACTAAAGGCAGGCCGAACTTGCATCGTCCATGAGAAGCTGAACTCATCGGAGAAGGGTGCGGGCCCCCAGGCCTCCATACGCTGATACCTGGACCACCAGAAACAAAGTGGAGAAAGCTGTCTTCAGAAGACCTTCCACCTTCTAGTCCTGCTGATTCCGAAGGGCCACCCCTCTCTTCCAAAGGAAAGCATAGTTACTCACCTGTTATCAGGTGTTCTCCAGGGACAGCAGGAATCAGTCCTCACTTATGGGTGACATCGGCACCGACAGAGCCCACGCAGAGCAATTCCCCAGTTTTCAAAGAAAGTCTTTGGGATTGCTACCACGCATGTGTGGTCCTCTTCCCACCCAAGGGTGCCATCTTGCTCAGTCAGGTCCCTTAGCTCGAGCCCTACCAAGTAGATGGCAAAGGAAGGACAAAAATCTAGCAACTCATCAGGGGAGGTGGGAGGATAGTGAGGACCGGTTCCTGCTGTCCCTGGAGATCACCTGCTACAGGTGAGTAACTACGCTTTCTCCAGGAACAAGCAGGAAGTCAGTCCTCACTTATGGGACTCCCCAGCTACAGGCTACCAAACCTGTAACCAAAAAACGCCTCTGTGAGGCTGTGAGCAGAAGCCGATGCCCAAAGGAGCCAGAGTCCTCGGGTTCTCGGGGCGAAGTCCTCGGTAGCTGGAAGAAGGGTCTGAAGGCAGGAGTTGCTTATACCCCGAACAGGTTACGGAGTACAGCATGGCCGAAGGCGCTGTCCTGGCGGGACTCCCGCTCCAGGCAGTAGTGGGCAGCGAAGGTATTCATGGAAGACCAGGTCGCCGCCCAGCAGATGTCCATCAGGGGCACGGAGCGTAGCAAGGCCACAGAGGCCGCCTTGGCACAAACCCTGTGTGCGGTGACTCAACGATTTAGTAGGGTACCCGCCTTCGTATGAGCGAAAACGATGCAGTCCACCACCCAAACCGAGAGGGTGCGTTTGGTAACTGCCTGCCCCGGCCTATTGGGATCGTAGGTCACAAAGAGTCGGCCAGACTTGCGATGAGTCTGGGTACGCTGCAGGTAGAAGGCAAGAGCCCTTCTGCAGTTGAGGGTGTGGAGAGCCACCGATGACTGGTCGGCGTGGGGCCTCGGGAAGAAAGTCAGCAGGACTATCTCCTGGTTAAGATGAAAGTCTGAGATGACTTTAGGCAGGAATTTAGGGTGGGTGCGGAGGACCACCCTATTCTGATAGAACCTGGTGTAAGGGGTGTCAGCCATGAGAGCCTGGAGCTCACTGACTCGGCGGGCTGAGGTCAGCGCCACCAGAAAGGCCACCTTCCAGGAAAAGTGCCAGAGTGCGCACGTCGCCATTGGCTCGAAGGGTGAACGGGTGAGTTGCACGAGCACCATATTCAGGTCCCATTCCACCGGGGGAGGACGGATGGGTGGTTTGCAAAGCAGAAGATCCTGCATAAAGCAGGAGACTAACAGCTGCCCTGAGAGGGGCTTTCCCTCAATGGTTCGCCAAGATGGTGGTCAAGTGTATTCTGACAGTGTTCAACTTCAGCCCTCCCTTTGAGAGATGGAGAAGGTACTGGAGGATCCATCGAATAGGGCACGAGAACCAGTCGATCTGGAGCTCCGAGCACCAGACCGAGAAGCGCCTCCACTTGAAGGCGTAGGCTCATCTAGTGGAGTCCTTCCTCAACCTCCTCCGGAAGGGTCAGTGAGGCTAGGGAAACCCGTTCAGCCGCCAGGCCGTGTGGGATAAGGAGGCTAGGTTTGGGTGCTGCACCCGCTCCTCCTCCTGTGTTAGCCGACCTGGGGCAGAGCCCAGGGGAACAAGTAGGCTCCGTCGACAGCAGGAGCGGGAACCAAAGCTGCCGAGGCCACGAGGGGGCTACAAGGATCAACGATGCCCGATCCCACTGAGCCTTGAAAAGGGTCCTCGCAATGAGAGGGAAGGGAGGGAATGCATAGAGCAGGCTGGGATGACCAGTCCAGAAGGAATGCATTTGGGCTCTCCCTGCTCGGGTGTGGTACCGGCCCACAAAAGTGGGGGAGCTGCACGTTCTGGGGACTGGTAAAGAGATCTATTGCTGGCATCCCCCAGCGGAGAAACAGCCAGCCCGCTACCCCTGGATCCAGCCGCCAGTCGTCAGGCCGAAGAATTCTGCTGAGCCTGTCCGCCAAGACATTCTCTTGACCCGGAAGATAGGTCGCCCTGAGGGACATCTTCCATTGGACAGCGAAGGAGCAGATGAGGACCACTTCCTGGCAAAGGGAGCGCGATCTCGTGCCTCCCTCCTTGTTGATGTAGAACATTGCCACACGGTTGTTGGTCTGCACGAAAACCAACCTCCCCTTGAGGTGGTCATTGAAAGCCCTCAAGGCCCACCGGATTTCGAGCAAGCTTATCTGCTGCGGCGACTCCTCGGGTGACCACTGCCCCTGACTGCATAACGGCAAGCAGTGGGCTCCCCACCCTAACAGGGAAGTGCGTTGTCAGCACTGCATCGTGCTGTGGGGCCTGGAAGGGCAATCCCCGTAGGAGGTTGCGGGGGGGTTTCCACCAGCTCAGGGATGAGCGAAGGTCGGGAAGGACCCTGTCAGGGTCCCTGAGGTGACCGAGGGACGGGTTCCATTGGGCGCTGAGGCACCACTGAGCTGTCCGCATGTGCAGGCGGGCATGAGGGACCACATGCATGGTAGAGGCCATGTGGTCCAGGAGGCACCTGGGGAGTGCTTTGGACATGGGCCGCCAGAGCTGGGAGGTGGTCAGCGTGATCCGCTGGTAAGAAGGCAGTCGCCTGCTGAGTATCGAGGTGTGCCCCGATGAACTCGAGTTCCTGAACTGGCTCGAGGTGAGACTTTGGATAGTTGACCAAGAACCCCAAGCCCTCCAACAGAAGGATGCTGCGCAACATTGCTCGCCGGGTTTCCTCAACCGAGGAGCCCGTGATGAGCCAGTCATTGAGGTAGGGAAAGACCGGCATGCCCTGATGCCTGAGATGGGTGGCGACCATGACGAGGCATTTTGTAAAGACTCGCGGGGCAGACGCAAGGCCGAAGGGGAGCACCCTGTACTGGAAGTGCTCTCCCTGCACCCTGAAGCGCAGATACTGCCTGTGCTGGGGGTGGATTAAGATGTGAGCGTAAGCATCCTTTAGGTCCAAGGAGCATAGCCAGTCACCCTGCCAGAGGAAGGGCAGCAGAATGCCAAGGGATAACATCTTGAACTTCTCCTGCACCAAAAACATGTTCAACTTGCGGAGGTCGAGGATGGGCCGCAGACCCCCCTCTTTTTCGGGACAAGGAAGTACCGGGAATAGAAGCCCCGACCCTCGAAGGTACGGAGGGACCTTCTCAACTGCCCATTGGGCAAGGAGAGAGAGTACTTCCCGCTGCAGTAGAAGCTGGTGCACGGGGAGTTGAGGAGGATCCGCCGGGGAGAAGGGAGGTGGAAGCCTGTCGAAGCAAAGGCTATAGCCGTCTTGGGCGACTTGGAGAACCCAGGTGTCGGAGGTGATGGAAGCCCATGACTGGGTGAAATGGGACAGGCATCCTACCAATGGCTGCTGCGTTACCGGAGGGCAAGGGGCTATGCCGATGGCATCAAAACCCCTGCATGGGTTGTGGAGGGGCCAGATTTTGGGCTTTCGGCCCCTTCGGCTTGCGATGCCCTTGGCCGGATTTACCCTGTACCGAGGTAGTCAGCATGGGGGTAGCTGGGTATAGCGGATGGCCCTGGTACTGGAAACCCTTCCGAGAAAATAAGGGTTTCTTGGCTGGTTGCTTCTTCCGGGGCAGAGAGGGAGGTCTTGTGTGAGAGACGGGTTCTGTTTACGAACTCCTTCTCTATCTCTGCAGCTTTATCATCCATCAGATTGCCGAAGAGCTGCTCGCCAAGGCAGGGAACGTCCAGGAGTTTCTCCTGCACCCACTGCTCCAAATCAGATTATTGGAGCCATGCCTGGCAGCAGGCCCCAATGCCTGCAGCCGCCACCCGAGCCGATGACTCCGTAGGTGGCTTGGGAGAGGTATTTAGAACAGTCTATGGTGGACTTCAACAGAGTGCCGAATCTATTGAGGGGCTCGCCCTCCAGGCCCGCGAAGAACCCTCTGAGCTCCGTGGCTAAATTGGCAGGGACTCGTACTGAAGAATATTGAGTTTTAAGTACGAGGGCCCTCCTCGGCCTGAGTGGCCAGGTTAAGGGCCCCTGCCATGTCCTGAACAAACACCAGGAAGGAGGTGTCCTCAGGTGGCGAGCGCCGCTGGAAAGCGGGCAGGGAGGGGTCCGAAGGAAGATCCCGGTGGGTACGGGTTTCCGGGGAGGTGTCCCCATCAGACTCCCACTCCAAGAAACTGATCGAGGAGTCCGAGCCGGGCAGATCGCCCTGTACAACGGCTGGTGCCTGCTTGGAGATGGAGGCCCTGGAAGATCTTGCCTCTGAGGAACCGGAGGGCGAGCGAGACCGACGTCGAGGACCCTCACGAGGCCCGTGGCTCTCGGGGGTTTCCTAGATGGATTTTGGTGTCCCACGCGAGGGACCCACAGTCTCTGGGCGCGAGTCAGCAAAGCTGGCTGTGAGCGCCTGCTGGGAAGCGATGAATGCAGAAACGCTGCGTTCTAGTGCCAGCATGTGGGACTCCCACATGGGCGTGGGGCACTGCGATGCCGATCCCAGGGTCACCGGATCGGGCATCGACGAGATGGCCCTCAGGGGACCAGACGCCTTCACCAGAGGCCTCCGCTTCCGTGTGGGGCCGCTCCCTTTCCGACTCTTGGGAATGCTGAAGGGGGCTAAGCGACCAAGCGTGGGAGCACTCGCGCTAATCGGGAGCCCCCGACAGTGACTTCGAGGCTGCCTTCTTTTTGCACCGCTCCACCTCAGGGGATCCCTGGTCGGAGTGCCACCAAGAGCGCAGAGCCACAGGGGGGACACCATCAGGGGAAGACGACCGAGGGTGCCACCGGGGATTCCGAGGCGGCCTTTTGGAAAATGTCTTCGGACTTCTGCTTACGGCTGAGCAGGGCCTTAGAGGACATTTTCTTGCAGAGCGAATAGAGCTCCGGATCATGGTCAGCTCCGAGGCACTGCAGACAACAGTCGTGAGTGTCCGTAAGAGACATGTTCCTAGAGCATCTATCACATTTTTTGAAGCCGGTGGCCATGGGGGCAAAAACAGCCCCCACGAGGTTGAAGACCCACCTGGCCAGCGGTTAGGGAAAGAAAAGGGCGCGAAGCCCATAACAAAAAATGAAAAATGAAAACAAAAACTATCTCCAACAGCTCTAAAAAGGTAGAGCAGGGGGAAGGACAAGTAGAGGACCGGTGCAACCAGAAAACAAAAGGCCTGTAGGCCAAAACAAAAACTTTTCTGGGGGACGAGGGCGTGCATCCAATGGGCTCTGCGGAAAAAGAGAGACTGAACAAGATGGCACCCTTGGGCGGGAAGAGGACCACACATGCATGGCAGCAATCCCAAAGGCTTTCTTTGAAAGCAGGGGGAATTGCTCCGCGCGGGCTCCGTTGGTGCCGACATCACCCATAAGTGAGGAAGGACTTCCTGCTTGTTCCTGGATAATGGTAGTGCACTTTAGTCACAGTCATGGTCAGGGCATCAACCTAGGGAAAGCACAGCCACTTATCCACATCCTGAGGCTAGATGTAGATACAAACTAGATGTACTCATCAGGGCTGCTTCGGGGCAGTCCCATTCCACAGATACCATCTGTTGCAACTCAGGCAGAAAGGGAAAATCTCTCAAACGTCTTCTAATGCCCACCAAGATGGGGTCAGAGGTTGATTGATCTTGAACCCCCGCAGATGAATCTGGAATCCTTAGTTCTGAGGCAATCTCCTCCCTGTGGAAGAGGCAGACCAATCAGGACTCACTATCATCTTCTGGAGGGGACACGTACCCCTCCCTCCAGCCCACACCCGCTGGTCGCTGAATCATCTAGAAACGCCACATTTGGTTAATAGAGTCTGAAGAATCACCTCTCCCCAAGCAAAGTCCTTGACTACAAACACGGTCCGCCTCAGCAGGCCGAAAGCATTTACTGGATCCTCTCGGTGAAGCTGATTGACCTGCAGAAGGGGCAAGCCCTGATTCCCTTTCCATAAGCTCCAGACATGCTAAAACAGCTGAGTGAACTCTGCCACCGCTGGATCAGCTACCGTAGCAACTTGATGCTGTGCAATACTGGCAGATTGGAGTCCCTCTGCGGGGGAGATCATGGCCCTGGAAGCACTGCTGCAATCATTGGAGGCCCCATGGGATGAGCAGTCAATGCATGCTGCCACCATCAGGGAAGGAACAGCACTGGCCATCAAAGCTACTTGGACCGCAGGGGAGACTGCTGAGAAGTTTCCCTGTAATCATCTCTGTGGGATCAGCTGCACAAAATCTGCCAATACTTACTGCAGCTGAGGCACCAAGAGAGGACGGCATTAAGATGCAAGAGGTACCCAGGTAGAGCAGGCAAGAGGTTGCGCAGGAACCTGGCATCAGTTGCACACTTACAGACTGCTGCAGAACTTGCCCTTTCCCCCCACTGTGATCGCAGAGCTGCAGGCACTCTCCCTGACTGCAATTACAATCCTGATCTGATGTCTTTGGGGAGGGGGGGGGCTCAAATAGCTATGTGCCTACTTTAAGGTCCTCCCCTCTGAGAATCCTCATGACCCCAGATGTAAAAACTGCACTGGCCCTCATATCCAGGACTTTGCTCCCAAGAAGTAAAACAGAAAAGACTAGCCAGAGGGGCATCTCATATACACCCTGGGGTACCTAAGTGACTGAGCACAACTGGCCAAGTTCCCGACCGTCTGCCAGGAGCTCCAGGCATAAATTACACAGGAGACAGCAACCATCATCTTCTGGAGACACAAAAAATACTAGAGGATGCCCCCAGCTGCACTGGGTTTTATGTCAGTGATGATGATATGGCATGGTTTGGGGTTTTTTCTCTGTCTCCATTATCTGCTGGCAGGGGGAGATAACCCACTAGTCTGGATTGGTCTAGCAGAAAGATCTGGAAAAAGAGCTTGAGTGTATCTGGCAATGACTTGCCCATTTCTTAGACATATGGACTCCAGATCAAGAACTAACATAAGACAGAGAGCAATAAATGATAACGACTGCTCCCAGGAGTTATCCAGGCTACATGTGTTGAGATGTTTTAAAGACAAGGGGGCAAATGCAATAAAGTGTGCAATGGTTAGCACAACATATGAACTTAATATTCTGCACAACCGTGGAGGCACAATGCAGAAAGGGGTTTAGCAGTAGCATAAACTGGCTGTGCAGACTGCACTCTCATTATAATTGCATACTACTGAGATCATTAGCCATTTCACCTATATGCAAAGAAGTGGGCAGGAAACTGAAGACTGAGGGCAAGAGGATTTTTTTATTGTTTATTTTTTTAGCTGCCTTGTAAATATCTAGCGGAGCTACCTGTGAGTATTCTGCCCAAGAGATAGCCTGGGCCCACGTAGAATGTGCCCGAAGACCTATGGGCACAGGTTTGTTCAATAAAATATAAGCCGATTCAATGGTCTGCTTGATCCAGCATGCAATGGTCACTTTAGAAGCGGCCATTCCTTTTCGTGGACCAGAAGCCAGGACAAAAATGTGATTGGAGAGATAAAACGTATTAGTGAATTTGAGGTAACAGCATAATGCCCTACCAACATCTAACAGGTAAAGGACTCTGTTGTCATCCGAAGACTGCTCCTTAAAGGAAGGAAGCACAATCAATTGGTTGACATGAAAATCCGAAAGGACCTTAGGCACTGTTTGAATGGTAACCCCCTCCCAGGAAAGAGACAGAAAAGGATCCTGGCAAGAACGTGCCTGGAGCTCCGAAAGGTGCCGTGCCAAAATGACTGCTATATGAAAAACAGTTTTGAGAGTCAAATTTTTGAGAGATGCCCTACAGAGAGGCTCAAATGGGGCATGGGTGAGCATGCAAAGCAGTAAGGACATATCCCAAGAAGGGATGGACTAGAGGACATCAGGGAGTGAATGCCCAGCAGAAAACGAGAAATGGCTACATGAGAAGCAAGAGACTGCCTATAGAGAGGTCCCTGAAAGCATATCAAGGCTGTAATATGCACCTTTAAAGAATTAAGGGCGAGACCCTTATCAAATCAGTCCTGAAGGAAGAAAAGAATGTCTGGACTATCAACTTGCCAAGGGGAGAGGGATCTCTTATTACACCAAGAAGAAAAAAAGATACCAGATTTGAGCATAGGCACGTAAGGTAGAAGAGACCATTGAGCCCATAGCAGAGTGGCTACTACTTGCGGCGAGTAACCTTTGCGATGCAAGCGATGTTGCTCAATAGCCAAGCCATAAGCGAGTAAGGAGCGGGATCGTCCATGAGAACTGGCCCCTGAAATTGGAGACCTCTCCGGACACCAATGGGTAGGGGTGCCTCCTGCAGGAGGCAGAGGAGATCAGCATACTATGGATGCCGAGGCCAATATGGGGCCATCAGCACTACTCGTCCACTGGGTGACTCTGACGGAGTACACGGCTGATTAGCAGCCAAGGAGGAAAGATGTAGAGAACCTGGTTTCGAGGGCCAGAGCATCTAGGCCATGAAAGTTTGGTTTCTTTCGATGACTAAAAAAGATTGATGTCTTGGCACTGGAAGAGGTGGCCCATTAGATCTAGAGTTGGATGACCCCACCGACACAAAATGTTCGCAAATGCCCATGGATCTAGCTCCCACTCACTGGGGTACAGGATAGAACGACTTAGGAAATCCACTTGAATGTTCTCAATTCCAACAATGTTCTGTGCAGAAAGAGCCAGGAGGTTGAATTCTGCCCAGGAAAATAGAAGATTTATTTCCAGGGCCACTGCGAGACATTTGGTCCCATCCTGTCTGTTGAGATAGTCACAGTAGTGGATTTGTCGGAAAATACCCGGACTGCTCGACCATGGAGGTGTGATTGAAAGATGAGTAGAGCCAGACGAACAGCCCGGGCTTCGAGGTGAATGATGGTCCAAGAGGCTTCTTGAATGGACCAAGATCCCTGCGCTGCCTGTTCTTGGCAGTGCACTCCCCAACCTGCAAAGCTGGCATCCGTGGTGATCACCACCCAATGCAGAATTTCTAAGGGAATGCCTTTCAACAAGTGATGAGGACAAAGCCACCAGCGAAGACTGAAGAAAGGGTTAGACAAATCTTATAGTCCTGGGTGGATGGGGAACACCACAACAGGAGAGAGTACTGAAGTGGACGCATGTGAGCATGGGCCCAGGGGACATCATCAAGAACAGAAATCATACTGCTGAGGAATTGTAGGTAATCCAAGGCAGCGGGGAGCTGCCAGGTGCCAAAAAGCATGGACCTGAAGGCAGAGTTTCTTGCATTTGTCGTAAGAGAGGAGGACACAACCTACTCTCATGTCGAAGTGGACGCCAAGGAATTCCAGAGACTGAACTGGGCACAGATTGCTTTTGGCATAATTGACCACCCAGCCAAGACAGTTCAGAAAGGAGAGGACCTGAGAGACCGCAGAAGTAGCCTCCTCAAAACTTGTTGCTCTGATCAGCCAATCGTCTAAATAAGGATGAACCCGAATACCTTGGTGCTGCAGGGAAGCTGCCACTACTACCAACACCTTGGAGAAAGTGTGAAGAGCTGGGGCAAGACCAAAGGGCAGGGCATGAAATTGATAATGTTGACTGAGGGACGCGAAATCTTCACGGATTGGAATGTGAAAATATGCTTCTGCCAAGTCCAGGGATGCGAGAAATCCACCTGACCAAACAGTCTGAATGACTGTCCTGAGGGTTTCTATTCAGAACCCTGGCACCTGAAGACAGCGATGGATTCCCTTGAAGCCCAGGATAGGCTGGAAGGAGCAGTCCTTCTTGAGAATGACAAAGTAAATGAAATAGTGACCAGAACCTCTTTCTGAGGGAGGAATTGGGCATACTGCATAGAGCTGAAGGTGGCAGTGGAGAGTCAGGTGGGCAGTGGAGGAATACATTTGACATGGCCTTGCTGAAGCTATGAGCATAACCCTAAGTTACAACCTCAAGTAGCCATTGGTCTCATGTTATATGGGTCCATTCGTGGGAAAAATACCTTAAGCGTCCACCCACAAGAACTACTCTAGAATGGACCCAGAAACAGTCAATGGGAAGATTCAGCGGAACCAGAAAACTTGTTGGATGAGGAGAAATTGTCCTGGTTGCGACAGATACCCTGAAAAGGCTGAGGATTAGAATCATCCCTATTCGAAAAAGAACCAGATTTGCCATACTGGTAGTGATGAATGTCTCTAAAGTAGAGTCTATAAGATGAGGATGCTGACGATGACGTGGCAGGACAATGAAAACTGGATTTGGATGTATCCTCCGACAAACGTTGAGGCTTGACTTCCTCTAAATCCCTCACAAGTTTTTCCAAATCCTCAATAAAAAAGGGCAGCCCTTGAAAGGAAGCTTGGCAAGACGAGACTTGGAAGTAGCATCCACATTCCAAAAATGGAGCCACAGCCAATACAGAGCCACTGTAGTAGCAGCCACAGATCGGGCAGATAAGTGCAGCTGATCATAAAAAGCATCTGAAAGAAAAGCAGCGACTGACCCTAAATGAGACAAAGCCGGATCATTTGGAAGTGACTGAAGCCATCGGAGCAGATCGTATACAGCGAGACCTCCGCAAACAGAGGCCTGCAATGCCAAGGTCAATGATGAGAAAGTGGTTCTGAAGAGGCCCTCCACCTTGCGATCCGACTGATCATGGAAGGCAGTGCCGTCCTCCACAGGAATGGTTGTGTGTTTAGTGACAAAGCAAAACGAAACACCAGGTTCGTGTGACAGAAAAACAGGCTCTTTTTTGTGAAAAACTGATTTCAACGCGTTTCGGCCCGAGGGCCTTCCTCAGGGGATGCAAAACCTCAAAATAAAAAGAAATGATGTGTGAAAAGAACAAAAGGAACAATAAAAAACAATAAGAAACAACACATATACAAGAACCTCAGAAATGATTAAAGGGAACGCATTCCCATAAAACAGAATGGTACAATCTATAGCATAAATTAATAAATAATAGAGACTGCCAATCCATACAAATAAATAAATAGATAAAAACATATATAAATAATTAAATGAAAGAGCAAATGCAATTAAAACCATATAGTGTATACAGTGGGAGGAAACACCTATGCAAACATGAAACATAGGAGGGGAAGGAGAACCAAAAAAAACGAGAAGAAACATGAGAAAAGAATAAGCAGTTTTAAAATCATCACATATACATAAAACATTCATAAATAACAAAGGGAACAAAGTCCCCATAAAACAAAGATACAATTTGTAGCAAAACTAAATAATTAAATAATGAAAGGAGACACTGCCAGTTCATATAAATAAATGGATAAATAGGTAAAACCCATATAAATAAATAATTAAAGAGCAAAAACACAGTTTAAAACATAGCATATAAAATGGGAGGAAAAAATAAAAACATAAAATATTAAAAAGGGAGAGGAGGACTAAGAAACAAACCCACAGGGAGGATACCTGAGAGTAAGTCAAATCAAAGCCACACTAGTAGTATCAGTGGTTGATTCTGCTATCCTTCAAAAGAAGAGCCTTTCCAACAAACATGCTAGGAAACTAAACCTGTAAAGATGTGGCTATATATACATCAGGAAATCTTTAGTGCATATATGAGGGGGAGAATGGGACCTTAAGACATGTATTCCTAAAACATACCCAAATGGAGGGATAAGAATCTTACAACTAGTTAAGGCCATTCAAAAGGACTCAGGAAAAAAATCCCATGTGTAAAAAGCGTAGTTACTCACCTGTAACAGGTGTTCTCCAGGGACAGCAGGAATCAGTCCTCACATATGGGTGATGTCAGCACCGGAGTCCGTGCGGAGCATTTCCCCAATTTTCAAAGAAAGCCTTTGGGCATAATGCCACTACACGTATGGTCCCCTTTCCGTCCAAGGGTGCCATCTTGATCAGTCAGATGACATAGCTCAGGCAAATGATAAAAAAATCCAAAAAAACAAGAGTGGACAACTCCTAGGGGAAGTGGGTGGGTTGTGGAGGACTGATTCCTGCTGTCCCTGGAGAACACCTGTTACAGGTGAGTAACTACGCTTTTTCCAGGAACAAGCAGGAAGGCAGTACTCACATATGGGAATCCCCAGCTAAAGGTTACCAAGGACCTGCAGAAAACGTGTCATGGCGAGCCGTGAGCAAACACTGGTAGCCAAAGACAGCCCAAAGACCCTGGGTCCCTGGAAGACCACACTCCAGGTAGCCACAGAAGGTGGCTCGGAGGGCCAGAGTTGCCTAAACCCCAAAGAGATTATAGAGTATGGCCTGGCCGAAGGCACTGTTCCGACAGGACTCCCTCTACAGGGAGTAATGAGTTGTGAAGATGTTAGTTGAGGACTAGGTTGCGGCTCAGCAAATGTCCATCAATGGCACATAGCACAGGTGTGCCACTGATGCTGCCCTCGCATGAACACTGTGCGCTGTGGCTCGGCGGTTCAGCGGTAGCCCAGGCTGAGTCTTGGCGAAGGCGATGCAGTCCACCACCCAGATAGAAAGAGTTCACTTGGTGACCGTGAGCCCCAAATGGGCAGGGTCATAGGAGATGAAAAGCCACTCGGACCTGTGGAGAGCCTGCATATGCTGCAGGTAGGAGAGAGCCCTCCTACAATCAAGATTATGGAGGATCGCCGACGCTCAGTCGGCGTAGGGCTTTGGAAAGAAGGTTGGCACACTATCTCCTGATTGAGGTGGAAATCGGAGACAACCTTCGGGAAAAACGTGGGGTGCGTTCTGAGAACCACCTGGTTCCCATAGAATCTCGTGTAGTGTGTGTCGGTCATCAGGGCCTGAAGCTCACTGACCCTCTGGGCCAAAGTGAGGGCCACCAGAAAAAACAACTTCCAGGAAAGGTATCGGAGCAAGCAGGATGCCATTGGCACGTGAGGATGACATTGAGATCCCAGTCCGCCGGAGGTGGCCGGATGGGGAGCTTGGAAAGAAGCAGCCTGCGCATGAAGTGGGAAACCAGCGGTCGAACCGAAAGGGGTCCGCCCCCGACTGGGTGGTGGTTGGCCAAGATCGTGCATAGGTGGACTCTGACTGAGTTAGACTTCAGGCCCACCTGCAAGAGATGGAGCAGGTACTGCAGGACCAAGTGGCTGGGGCAAGAGAACGGGTCAGCCAGTATCCCCAAGCACCACACCGAGAACCGACACCATTTAAAGTCATAAGCCCTTCTGGATGAGTCCTTGTGTGAGGCCAGCAATACGTCCTCAATCTCTACCAGGAAATGAAGAGGGTCTAGAGCGATCCGCTCAGCCGCCAAGCTGTGAGGGATAAGGACCTCAAGCTCGGGTGCAGTAGCAGACCCTCCCCTCCTGTGTCAACAAGCCCAGCGTGCAACAGAGGGAACTGGAGGCTCCAGTGAGAGACAAAACAGCAGCAGAAATCACAGCTGCCAAGGCCACCATGGGGTCACGAAAATCACCAAGGCCTTGTTCCACTGTATCTTGAGGAGAGCTCGAGCTATGAGCGGAGTGGGAGGAAACGCATACAGGAGGCCGTGCATCCACGACAGCAGGAAAGCATCGGAGGCTTCCCTGTTCGGGTGGGGAACTTGGCCGCAGAACCGCAGGAGCTGTGAATTCGTTGGACTGGCGAAGGGGTCCAGGAGCGGAGACCCCCAAAGCTGGCACAGCCACTGTGCGGGCAGAGGCACCACTCGTGGCTGGAGAATCCGGTTCAGCCTGTCTGCCAGGACATTGTCCTGGCCCGGGAGCTAGGTGGCACGTAGAGCTATGCCTGGTCACCCGCAAAGGACCACAGGGCTACTGCCTCCAGGCAGAGGCTGAAAGAGACAGTGCCCCCCTGCTTGTTCATATAGAACATTGCCACCCGGTTGTCTGTATGGACAAGCACCACCTGATGGTGAACGCGGTGCCTGAGTGCCCAGAGGGCAAGGAGGACCGCCCAAAGTTCGAGAAGACTGATTGGCTGTAGGGACTTATCCAGAGACCAAGTCTCCAGCGTGTGGAGCTCGCCGCAGTGTGCTCCCCTGCCCATGATTCGGGCGTCCGTGGTCAAAACCAAGTCGTGCTGTGGAGCCTGAAATGGCATGCCTCAAAAGCAGACTCCAGGCGTCCTGCCACCAGTCGAGGGACTCAGACGGCTGGGGAGTGACATAGAAGGTGTCTCGGAGATGGCCCGTTGCCTGAGCCCACTGTGCCCGAAAGCACCATTGCGCTGCTTGCATGTACAGCCATGCATTGGGGATGACGTGGACCGTCAAAGCCATATGGCCGAGAACACGGAGCATTGCTTGGGCCGAGACTGTTCCGCGGAGCTGAACTGCGGATGCCAGAGCGATAAGACTATACAAACTTCAATGAAAAAAACTTGGCTCAGTTATGAAACAAGGTCTCAGACTTATCCGGTACTACTTTCCGACTCACGTCCTGGAAAGAAAGTTTTTTTCATTGAAGTTTAAGTTGAAGTCAAAAGGTCTTCTAAATGCTTATTTGAGTTTTAGTGAACGACTTGTTTTTCCAGTTTGTATAGTTTATCGTTCCAAAGAAGACCGAGCATTAGAGCGATAAGACTGTCTACTCTGTCCGGGGAAGGAAGGCTGTCACCCGCTGAGTGTCTAGTCACGTGCCGATGAACTCCAGGGGATTGGACAGGAGTGAGGTGAGACTTTCGTTAATTGACCACGAAGCTGAGGTGCTCGAGGAGGTGGACGGTGCGGGCCATAGCCCGCTGCGCCTAATCGGCCGTCTCTCCTGTAATGAGCCAGTCATCTAGATAAGAGTAGACGAAGGTGCCCTGCAATCGAAGGTTGGTCGTGGCCACTGTGAGGCATTAGGTGAAGGACTCGCGGGGTGGACGTGAGGCCAAAGAGAAGCTTCCTGTATCGCTAGTGGTTCCCTTGTACCCTGAAGCACAAGTATTTTCTGTGTTTGGGGTGGACAAGGATGTGAGCTTATGCATCCTGAAGGTCCAAGGAGCATAACCAGTCGCCCTGCCGGAGAAAGGGCAGCAAGGCGTCAAGGGAGAGCATTTTGAATTTCTCCCGCACCAGGTGTTTGTTGAGATTTCTTAGATCGAGGATGGGTCAGAAACCGCCTGTCTGCTTTGGCACAAGGAAGTAATGGGAGTAGAACCCGCGACCTTAGAGGTGCGGTGGGACCACTTTCAAAGCTCGTTCCTCGAAGAGGTTGGCAAGCTCCTGCGCCAAGAAGACCTGATACGCAGGGAGCCGATGGGGCTCCGCTGGGCAGAAGGGTGGGGTAAGCTGGTCCAGGTGAAGTTAGTAACCATCCTGGATGACCTCAAGGACTCAGGTGTCCGAGGTAAGAGATTCCCATCGGGGAGCGAAGTGAACCAGGCGCCCCCCCCACAGGTAGCTGGGTTGATGGAGGGCGAGCGGCTATGCATCTGGCATCAAAAACCCGGGGCAGACTGGGCCGTTGCTGGGATATGGCTCTTGGGTCCCTTAGGCTTACACGGGCCCTGGGGGATGCTCTTTCTCTGTCTGTCCTGGGGTGGAGTTGGCACCGGAGGGTAAGGTGGGTAGCCCCAGAAGGGAAGACCCTTCTTATGGAAGAAAGGCTTCTTGCCCTGTTTCTTCCGCGGGAGAGAGGAAGTCTTTCGGGAGCGTCAGGTGCGAGTGACGTACTCCATCTCAATCTCCGCTGCTTTATCCTCCATCGGTTTGCTGAACAACTGCTCGCCTAGGCACTGTACATCAAGCAGTTTTTCCTGGACCCATTGTTTGAGATCCGAGGACTGGAGCCAGGCCTGCCGCCTGACCCTGATACCAGCAGCCGCTACCTGAGCGGAGGACTTGAAGCTGTCGTATGCAGCGCGAGAAAGGTATTTTGAACTGTCCCCCACTGACTTCAGGAGGGACTGGAAACGGCGAAGGTAATTGCCATCAAGGCCCGCCTGGAAACCTCCAAGCTCCTTCGTGAAATCGACTGAAATGTGGGAAAAGGTGCTATTCAGCGATGAAAGCACCTTCTGCCTGTTTGGTAACCAGGCCCACACCTATGTGAGGAGATTTCTTGGAGAGGAATTCAAGCCTGAATGTCTCAACCTCACGGTGAAGCATCCTTTGAAGGTCATGGTCTGGGGCTGCATGGCTGCCAGTGGCGTTGGACGTCTTCACATCGTCGATTGAATGGTCAATGGGGCCAAGTACATCACCATACTGCAAAAGTGCATGGTGCCATCAGCACAACAGCTGTTTCCTGGCCAGTTCCTGTTCCAAGATGACAATGCACCCTGCCATCGCTCCAGACAGGTGATCAGCTGGAAGTAGCAGAACAACATCAAGTCAATGGACTGGCCTGCCCAGTCTCCAGATCTTTATTTATTTATTTTATTTATATTCTCTTATATACCGCGCTATTCTGCATCAGTGCGGTTTACATTGAACAAACTGAAATTACATTGAACAGGGCATTATAACTTGGAGATAACTATTTTACAGGGGACATGGGCTATGGAGGGTTAAGTGGCTTGCCCAAGACCACAAGGAGCACCTGTGGGACTAGAAACCCCAGTACTTCCGGCCCAAGGTTGCTGTCCTCTAGTGGGATTTGAACCCCCGACCTTCCGGCCTGAAGTACCTTGCCCCAACCACTAGGCCACTCCTCCACTCTGAATCCAATCGAGAACCTGTGGCACAAGGTGGCCTTGGAAATATCCAAGAGGCATCAGACATCAAAGCGTGAGCTCATTGCAGCTTGGAACCGCGCTGTCACCAATGATCACCTTGTCAGACTGGTTCATTCAATGCCGACAAGGTGCAGTCGGGTGATCAAGAACAAAGGGTGGCCCATCAAATATTGAGCCATCACTGGCACATAAAAACAGCCTTTTTCAAGGCCACATACATTAATTTGAAGGAAACCTGGTGTGCGTCCATAATATTTTAAAACATACTTACAATAATATATCATTGGCCAACGATGTACATTACGCGATTTTCACAGAAAATCTAGCAACAGGACAACTATGGGGAACAAACTCAGAAAATAATGGCCAAATCAATACTAAAAGTTGGCCCTACTAGCCAAATCTATCACTTATCATGAGATACACAGAAAAAGCCACTGGGAGGAAAGAAAATTAAGATATAAGGTCACAAAGTTGAAAAAACGTCAAATTCACAAGTGATTCCAGTCTTTTGCACACCACTGTAACTGTCTCCCAAATGTGAAGGAGCAGCCGGGCCAGGATGGGCGGAACCAGGACCATGAGGGATTCCCTTGGCAGAGTCTCGTATTGTTAAATATCAAGTTTCTCCACACGGAGCACCTCCTCAGATTGTGTGGAGAGCGCTAGGTCACCTGATCGGAATGAGGTTTCGGGAAGAAGATGGGCAGTACTATCTCCTGGTTGAGGTAGAAATCAGAGACAACCTTCGGGAGAAACTTGGAGTGCGTTTGGAGAACCACCGGTTCCCGTAGAACCTCATGTAGGGGGCATTGGCCATCAGGGCCTGAAGCTCACTGACCATCAGGGCCTGAAGCTCACCAACCCTCCGGGCCGAGATGAGGGCCACCAGAAAAACCACCTTCCAGGAAAGGTGCCGAAGCAAGCAGGATGCCATCGGCTCGAAGGGTGGCTGAGTCAGCTGCGTGAGGATGATGTTGAGGTTCCAGTCTGCTGGAGGCGGCAAGATGGGGGACTTGAAAAGAAGCAGCCCCTGCATGAAGTGGGAAACCAGGGGTTGACCCGAGAGGGGTTCACCACCTACAGGGTGGTTGTTAGCCGAGATGGCACTCAAGTGGACCCTGACTTTCAAGCCCGCCTGTGAGAGATGGAGCAGGTACCGCAGGACCAAGTGTGTGGGGCAAGAGAACAGGTTGGCCCGCATCTCCGAGGACCACAACGAGAACCAATGCCAATTGAAGGCGTAGCCCTCCTAGTCTAGTCACCGTGCAAGGCCAGCAGTATGTCCTCGACCTCCATCGGGAGATGAAGGGGGGCTAGAGCAACCCACTCAGCCGCCAAGCTGTGAGGGATAAGGACCTCAACTTCGGGTGAAGTAGCAGACCTTCCTCCTGTTTCAACAAGCCTGATGATTTCACCCAGGGGAACCGGAGGCTCCGAGGAGAGGCAGAGCAGCAGCGGGAACCAGTGCTGTCGAGAACACTGCGGAGCCACAAGGATCACCAAGGACCTGTCCCGCTGTATTTTGAGGAGAGTTCACGTTATGAGCGACATGGGGGAAAACGCATACAGGAGGCCATGCGTCCACGACAGGAAGAAGGCATCAGGGGCTTTCCTGTTCGTGTGTGGAACCGGGCTGCAGAACCGTGAGAGCTGCGAGTTCGCCAAACTGGCGAAGAGGTCTAGGACCATAATCTCCCAACACCGAAACAGCCGCTGCACCGTCCATGGGCAGAGGTGCCACTCTTCTGGCTGGAGAAGCCAGCTCCACCTGTCTGCCAGGACATTGTCCTGGCCTGGGAGATAGGTGGCCTCTAGGGCTATGCCATGGCAACCCGCTAAGGACCACAGGCTGCCCCTCCCCAGGCAGAGGCTGTAAGAGCCAGTGCCCCCTTGCTTGTTCATATAGAACATTGCTACTCAGTTGTCCATCTGGATGAGCACCACCTGGTGGTGAATGTGGTGCCTGAATGCCCGGAGGGCGAGGAGGACCACCCGGAGCTCAAGAGGGTTGATCGGCTGCCAGGACTCCTCCAGGATCCAAGTCCCCTGCTTGCGGAGCTCGCCGCAATGGGCTCCCCAGCCCATGAGTGAGGCATCCGTGGTCAAGACCATGTCATGTTGTGGGACCTGGAGCGGCATGCCCTCGGAGCAGGTTCCGAGCATCTCGCCAGCAGTCGAGGGACTCCGTGAGTAGAGGCATGACTGAGATGGCATCTCAGAGGCGACCTATTGCCTGGGACCATTGATCCCAAAGGCACCACTGCACTGCCCGCATGTGCAGCCGAGCTCGGGGACGACACAGACCGTCGAAGCCATATGGCCGAGGAGGCGGAGCATCGCTTGGGGATGCCAGAGCGATGAGGCGTTCTGCCCTGTCTTGGGGAAGGAAGGCTGTCGCCTGCTGTTGAGGCACGCGCCGATGAACTCCAGGGATTGGGCTGAAGTGAGATGAGACTTCGGGTAATTGATCACAAAGCTGAGGTGATCGAGGAGGTGGGCAGTGTGGGCCATAGCCCGCTGCACTTCGTCAGCCGTCACCTCTGCGATGAGCCAATCGTCCAGATAGGGATAGACGAAGGTACCCTGTAACTGAAGGTGGGCTGCAGCCACCGCGAGGCATTTGGTGAACATTCGCAGGGCGGACGCTAGGCCGAAAGGGAGCACTCTGTATTGATAGTGGTTCCCTTGCACCCTGAAACATAGGAATTTTCTGTGCTTGGGATGGACAAGGATGTGAGCGTATGCATCCTGAAGGTCCAAGGAGCATAGTCAGTCACCTCACTGGAGGAAGAGAAGCGAGGCGTCAAGGGAGAGCATTTTGAACCTCTCCCGCACCAGGCATTTGTTGAGATTTCTTAAATTGAGGATGGGTCGGAAACCGCCCATCTACTTTGGTACAAGGAAGTAATGGGAGTAGAACCCGCGACCTTTGAGGTGCAGGAGGACCACTTCCACTGCTCGCTCCTTGAGGAGGTTGGCAAGCTCCTGAGCCAAAGCAGCCTGGTGCACGGGGAGCCGTGGGGTAGAAAGATGGCGGAATCCGGTTCAAGTGAAGTCCTGGATGACTTGGAGGACCCAGATGTCTGAGGTGACAGACTCCCATCAGGGAGCAAAGTGGACAAGGCATCCTCCCACCGGTAGCTGCGTCACCGGAGGGCAAATGGCTATGCATCTGGCATCAAAAACCCGGGGCCGACTGGGCCGGTGCCAGGGTCTGGCTTTTGGGACCCTTTGGCTTACGCAGGCCCTAATGGCCGCTCTTGCTCTGTCCGCCTTGGGGCGGAGCTGATGACTGAGGGTAAGGCGGGTAGCCCTGGTAGGGGAGACCCTTCCTCTGGAAGAAAGGCTTTTTGCCCTGTTGCTTCTTCCACGGGAGGGAGGAAGTCTTCTGGGAGAGGAGGGTGCAGGTTACGTACTCCATATCAATCTCTGCTGCTTTGTCCTCCATCGGTTTACCAAACAAGTGCTCACCCAGGCATGGTACATAGAGCAGCTTCTCCTGGACCCATTGTCCGGGGTCCGAGGATTGGAGCCAGGCCTGCTGCCTGACCCCGATACTAGCAGCTGCTACCCAAGCGGAGGACTCGAAGCTGTCATAGGCAGTGTGAGAAAGGTACTTTCAACAGTCCCCCACTGACTTTAGGAGAGACTGAAAACGGCAGAGGTAATCACTGTCGAGGCCTGCCTGGAAAACCCCGAGCTCCTTCACGAAGGAAGATAACCTATGTATATAGCTGGTAAGCCTGGATTTATTTTATTTAGCTGCATTTATATCCTGCTTTTCACCGGGTCAAAGCGGTTGGGGGATACATTTAACATGAGAGGATTTGAGACACATACACTAATACTTACAGGAAACATGGGCAATGGAGGGTTAAGTGGCTTGCCCAAGACCACAAGGATCACCTGTGGACTAGAAACCCCAGTCCTTCCGGCCCAAGGTTGCTGTCCTCTAGTGGGATTTGAACCACCGACCTTCTGGCCTGTGGTACCTTGCCCCAAACACTAGGCCACTCCTCCCTCTGTGGACGCGGCACACCAGCATGGAGCCTTGGTAGGCCTTACACCCAAGGACATCGAGGGCGTGAGAATCTCTACCCAGCGGGACTGTGCACAAACTCCAGAAAGGAGGTGTCTTTGGGAGGAGACCGCCACTTCTGAACCGGCAGGAAAGGATCTGAGAGGAGGTACCGATGAGCCCGGGATTCAGGGGAAGTGTCTCCTTCGGACTCCCAGCCCATGAATTCCAAGGAAGACTCAGAGCTAGGTTGCGCGATCAGAGCCCGTGCCTTGCTCTAGGCTCCTGAGGCGAAAGCCCGCCTGGAGCCGGAGGCGCTAGCTCGAGAAGATCTCGCACCTGAAGACCGGGATGGAGATCGAGACCTCTGCCAGGATATTTCACGAGGCCTTTGGCTCTCGGGGGTTATCACGGCAGTCTGGGGAGCCATCACAGACATCGCCCTCAAGGACTCAGGATGCGTGCAAGCAGGGCCTGGCACCAGCGCCTGCTGGGCAGCAAAGAAGGCAGAAATGCTGTGCTCCAGTGCCAGCATTCAGGCCTCCCATTCGGGAGTGGGGCCCTGTGACACTGACACTGGGATGACCGGCTCGGGAGTCGAGGAGGAGAGGGGGTCCTCGCTGGGACGGCCCTCAGGAGACCGGGCGTCATCACCAGAGGCCTCTGTGTCTGTACGAGGTACTTTTCAAGGCCTCTCCTTCTCAGACTCTTGGTACTAACGAGGAGGGCTGAGGGACTGAGCGTGAGAACACTCACGCTTGTCCGGAACCCCCGACAGGGTCCTCGAGGTCGTCTTCTTCCGCTCCCTTTTGGGGGACCCTTGCTCAAAGTGGCGCCGAGGCCGCGGAGCAGCCGCGGGGGATCCCAAAGGCTGAAGGTCAGTGGAGCGGGAAGCTACCAGGGACACCAGGGCTGCCTTGTGGAAAATGTCATCCAGTTTCTGCTTACGGCTCTGGATGGCTTTGGAGGACATCTTTTTACAAAGGGAGCAGAGCTCCAGGTTGTGTTCGGCTCCTAGGCACGTAAGACAACAGTCATGGGTGTCTGTGAGTGACATATTTTTGGAGCATCTGTCACACTTTTTGAAACCAGAGGCCATGGGAGCAAAATGAACCCCCCCCCCCCAAGGTCGAAGACCTTCGGCTCGGCCTCATGGGCACTCCCTTCTTTGATCTGTTTATCCTCTGGTCTCCATTTTTTTGACTTTATAGTTTAGAGGCATTCATATTTTTCCTGTATGTTTTACAGCTTACAGATATATATATACACACACACACACATACACATTTGTTGCCCCCCCCCCCCTTCCCGGGATCTCTTGCGGGTTTATATTTATGCTGGGATTTTGTGGATATATGGTTTGATGATTGACTTGCATCCACATCTGGTCTCAATAGCGACCCATTATACATGGCGTTTTTTTCGCCGTTCGCATTCCTTTATTGCGGAAAACAACATACTATGCAGAACAATGTGAAATTTTAAAGGAAACCCCCTGTTTTTGTTACAATCATTCCACAAATAAGATAGGGATGCCATGATATTTATGAAGTTAGTGGTTTTTGTTTTACGCTATCATGAATGTTTATATGACCGTCGACCATTATATATTGGCGGGAAGTTCGCCCTTCGTTTTAAAGCCAGTCTTTACATCGCCGGTTCTTTTCACTTTCGACTTCTATCGGCGAAAACAGAGCAAGTATGGGCTTTTTCATTGAACATATGCTTTAGTAATTACTGATCTTATTCTCTCTCTCGCATCATTGTTTAGTGCCCCTTTTTGAAGCCAGTCTTAACAGCACCGGCTCCTTTCATTGTTTGTACATACGAGGTATGTTTGTACTCTTCTTCAATACATACACACACCTTCAATGAATAATGCATACTTTCTTTGAGTGGTAAATATTTCCCGGTGATATGATAGTTTTTATATTTTACTGTATTTTAGTCTGCCCCTCCCACATATTCTGTGCTATACTACATACTGTTATTATTATATTTTAAACACATGGGGTTTTTGTCTAAGTCCTTTTGAATGGTCTTTACTAGTTGTACGATTCTTATCCCTCCATTTGGGTATATTTTAGGAATACATGTCTTAAGGTCCCATTCTCCACCTCGTATATGCACTAAAGATTTCCTGATGTATAGCCTTATCTTTACAGGTTTAGTTTCCTAGCATGTTTGCTGAAACGGCTCATCTTTCAAACACTGATACTACTACAGTGTGGCTTTGATTTGGCTTACTCTCAGGTATTCTCCCTGAGGGTTTGTTTCTTAGTCCTCATCTCCCTTTTTAATGTTTTATGTTTATATTTTTTCCTCCCATTTTATATGCTGTATGTTTGTAACTGTTTTTGCTCATTTAATTAGTTATTTATTCATTCATATGGCTTTACCTATTTATCCATTTATTTATATGAACTGGCAGTCTCTCCTTTCATTATTTAATTTTGCTACAAATTGTATCTTTATGTTTTATGGGAACTTTGTTCCCTTTATTATTTATGAACATTTTATGTATATGTGATGATTTTAATACTTCTTATGCTTTGATCTTGCTTATTCTCATGTTTCTTCTTGTCGTTTTTTGGTTCTCCTTCCCTTCCCAGTGTTCCACGTTTGCATAGGTGCTTCCTCCCACTGTATACACTATAAGGTTTTAATTGCATTTGCTCTTTCATTTAATTATTTATCTATATGGTTTTATCTATCTATTTACTTACTTTATTTATTTGTATGGATTGGCCATCTCTATTATTTATTAATTTATGCTATAGATTGTACCATTCTGTTTTATGGGAATGCGTTCCTTTTAGTCATTTATGAAGTTCTTGTATTTGTGTTGTTTCTTATTGTTCTTTATCATTCCTTTTGTTCTTTTCACACATCATTTCTTTTTATTTTGAGGTTTTGTGCCTCCTGAGGAAGGCCCTCGGACCAAAATGTGCTTGGGTCTGTTTTTCACAATAAAGAGCCTGTTTTTCTGTTACATGAGCACTTCGTTTTGCTTTGTTCCCCCCCCCCCCCACCCCCACTTTTGGGTTCTTTGATCTTTGTTGGTCCTTGTGTGTTTAGGGACTACAGTGACCAGGGCATCTACCTTTAAGAAAACGCAACCACTTGTCAAGGTCATCCCCGAAGACCAAACAAACACGCCCCAAGCAATGAGCGGAGTGTAAAGTCACATCAGGAGAATCCCACTCTAAGGAGACCATCTGTTGTAGTTCCAGGGGAAAAGGAAATGCCTTAGAAGGTTTCCTGATGCCCACGATAATGGGGTCTGCTTGAGATTTAGAGGAATACGAAGGCTGTTGCATTTGAGAGTCCGAGAGGTGCAGAGCCTCTGCAATTTGAGCAACGAGAGCAGGAAGCTCTTCTTTATGGAATAACTGGATATCCTGACCATCTTCTGGTCATCTTCCAATGGCAAGAGCTCTCCTCTTTCGCGACCAGACTCAGAAGTGATAGAATGTTCAACTGAAGGACCATCAAAGTCTTCCTCTGCAGGGTTCCAGTCCCCTGGAGGAGAGGAGGAATCCTTGGCCAGATCTAAAGAAGCTCCAGCCAAACTTCGAAGGGCAGGCTTTCTGGAAAGAGGATCAGCAGCAGTCAGAGTAGCTGCAGTCCCCAAGTGCCACATATCCTAGGCCTGACGGAACAGCTGCATAAACTAGAGATCAGGACTGTCAGCTGAAGTCTGCATAGGCTGAATAGAGAGTTGTAGAGGGTAAACAGGCTGCTCATGCAACAAAACCGGAGGAAGGGCATCTTAAGATCTAGCATCATCCTGACTTAAAGTAAGAAACCTGGAAGGGCTACCGGTACGAGGACCTACAGCTACAGAAGGACCCCCTTGAGAACCACAGGACCACCACAAACTACCTGTCAAAGTCTTATATTTCTTCCCACAGCCCAAGCAGTGCTGTAGGAAGAAGGCATTTTCACAAAAGGATAAAAGAAAAAGTCACAGGAAGAGCCAGGAAGCCAGAAATCAACAGATTCTGAAGTAAAAATGGCAGATGTGGCACAGAAATTATGGTGGGAAACAGCAAAACACAGCTGTGATGCAGCCACCAACTGACCACGTGAAGAGAAGCAGGAAAAAGGCAACTGCAGAAAAAGCACAGTTACTTACCTGTAACAGGTGATCTCTGGGAACAGCAGGAATTAGTCCTCACATATGGGTACGTCGGTACCGACGGAGCCTGCGCGGGAAAGCTCCCCAGCTTCCCAGAAGGAAGCTTTTGGGGCCTCCCACTGCACATGCGCGCTGCCTTCCCGCCTTCCTGACCAGCTCTCCTCAGTTCGAGTTTATAGCTGAGACAATAGAGAGAGGAAAGGAAGATAGATAGAAGATACAACTCCTAGGGGAGGTGGGTGGGTTGTGAGGACTAATTCCTGCTGTTCCCAGAGATCACCTGTTACAGGTAAGTAACTGTGCTATCTCCAGGAACAAGCAGGAATAAGTCCTCACATATGGGGACTCCCTAGCTAAGATGCCTGGGAGATCCCGTTCCAAGGGTTCGCCATCTTCGTATGGATCTCAGGCATCCATCCTGGGAAGGTGGGCAGGAGTTGTTCAAGTATGGAACAGGTGTTTGAGGACAGCCTGACCAAACAAGGCATCCCGGCGGGAATCCTTGTCCAAGCAGTAATGGGCTGTGAAGGTATGAACCGAGGCCCATGTGGCGGCTCGACAGATCTGATCTATGGAGACAGAGTGAAGATGAGCCATAGAAGTGGCCATGGACCTCACATTGTGAGCTGTGACATGGCCTTCCAGAGAAATATTTTTACTCTGGTAAGCAAAGGAAACACACTGAACAATCCAATTGGAAAGTGTACGTTTGGAGACTGGAAGTCCCAAATGAGAAGGATCAAAAGCCACGAAAAGTTGGGAAGACTTTCGATGTGGCTGAATCCTGTTGAGGTAAAAGGCAAGAGCTCTTTTACAATCTAAAGTATGAAGGTTCCTCTCTGCACTGGATGCATGAGGAGCTGGAAAAAGACAGGTAGATATACCTCCTGATTAAGATGAAAAGGCGAGACCACTTTGGGCATAAAGTGGGGATTCGTCCTTAGGATCACCTTATCATGATGAAACCTGGTATAAGGTGGATGAGCCACTAAGGCCTGTAGTTCACTGATGCGGCGAGCCGAAGTGACTGCAATAAGGAAAAGGACCTTCCAGGAAAGAAATTTCAAGGAGGTAGAAACCAACGGTTCAAAAGGTGGCTTCATAAGCTGACCTAGAACTAGGTTCAAGTCCCATGCTACCGGAGGAGGTCGGATGGGAGGCTTAGAGTCAGGCCTCTCATGAATCTTGCAACAAGCGGATGAGAGGAGACAGGTTGTCCATTTATAGGTTTTAAGGATGCTGCAATAGCACTCAAATGGACTCTTACTGAATTTGTCTTAAGGCCTGCATTAGAAAGATGCAGGAGATAGTCTAGTAGAGAATTCAAAGGAAGTGCTAGAGGGTCAAGACCCTGTTGAGCACACCAAATGGAGAAGCGTTTCCATTTGAAAGCATAGGAACGCCTCGTGGAGGGTTTCCTAGAGGCATGAAGGATATCTTTCACTGGTTGAGAAAGATTGAAGTCATGAAGGCTTAAGCCTTCAGTAACCAAGCTCTGAGGTGTAGGGACTTGGGGTTTGGGTGCCACAAAGTCCCTTTCTCCTGAGAGAGAAGGTCTGGCGCAGCTCCCAGGTCCAGGGAGGGTCCCTGGGAGAGATGCAGAAGTAGAGGGAACCACACTTGGCGTGGCTAGCGTGGAGCTATGAGAATCATCGATCCGTGATCCCTCTGGAGTTTGAACAGAGTCTTGGGAATCAAAGGAATGGGTGGAAAGGCATATAGGAATTCCTGACCCCAATACAGGAGAAAGGCGTCGTTGGCCTGAGCTCCCTGACACGGAGTCCTGGAACAGAACTGGGGAAGTTTGGCATTCCACGGACTTGCAAAGAGGTCTATGTCCGGGGTTCCCCATTCCTGAAAGATTCTGCCTATCTGGTCCATATGTAGGGACCATTCGTGTGGAAGCAGAACTCGACTGAGTCTGTCTGCCCGAGAGTTTTGAACCCCTGGAAGATATACTGCCCGAAGATGAATTTGATGCTCTCTGGCGAAGGCCCATAATCTGAGAGCTTTGTTGCAAAGCGACAGAGAGCCTGTCCCTCCTTGTTTGTTTACATAGAACATGGCCACCTGATTGTCTGTCTGAACTAGGACGGTCAGGTTGACAAGGAGGGTATGGAAGACTTTGAGGGCAAAGAAGATTGCTCGCAGTTCCAGGAGGTTGATGTGAAGGGTGGTCTCCTGCGGAGACCAAGTACCCTGAGCGGAGAGGGATTGTAGATGGGCTCCCAACCCTGTTTGGGAGGCATCTGTTGTGAGGGTTGCTTGGGGCAACAAAGGTTGGAAGGGGGCCCCCAACAACAGATTCTTGGTGGACATCCACCATTGGAGGGACCAAAACAGACGCTTTGAGGTGAGTATTTGGTCGGAGAGCGCTCCTGATGCTTGAGTCCACTGGGTGGCCAAGGTCCATTGAGCTGCTCTCATATGAAGACGAGCGTAGGGCACCACGTGTACCATGGAGGCCATGTGGCCCAGAAGTCGCAGCATTTCTCTGGCTGTCAAGTGACTGCTGGACTGAGCTTGGGAGGCCAAGCACAGCAGACGTTGGCCCCGGACTTGAGGTAGGTAGGCCCTTGCAGTGGTGGTGTCCAACTGGGCCCCTATGAATTCTAGAGACTGAGTAGGGGTAAGTTGAGACTTGGGAAGGTTTACCACCAGTCCCAGATACTGCAGAAGGTGCCTTGTGCGGTCCAGGGAAATCTGGGCCTCTGACTGAGACGGAGCTCGGATGAGCCAGTCGTCCAGGTATGGGAATACAAAAATTCCCAGACCTCTTAGAAATGCGGCAACAACTGCCATACATTTAGTGAACACTCTTGGAGCAGAGGCTAGACCGAAGGGAAGTACTCTGTACTGGAAATGTTTTCCCTGAAACAGAAATCTTAGATATTTTCTGTGGGATGGGTGGATGAGTATATGTGTGTACGCATCCTTGAGATCTAGAGAACAAAGCCAATCCTGACTCTGAAGGTATGGAAGGAGAATGCCTAGAGAAAGCATTTTGAATTTCTCCTTGTACAGAAATTTGTTCAATTCTCTCAGATCTAGGATAGGTCTGAATCCCCCTGTCTTCTTTGGTATGAGAAAATAAGGGGAGTAGAATCCTGTCCCTTGTTGAAGAAGAGGAGCCTCTTCTATTGCCCCTTGGGCAAGGATAGAAGAGACTTCCTGATCCAACAGGTCCAGGAGAAATGGGGGAGAATTGAAGTGCCTCACCATGGTATATGGAGGAAGGTTGGAAAAATGAAGTTTGTAGCCCTCTCTGATGATAGAGAGGGTCCATTGCTCTGATGTGATTTGCTCCCATCTGGGAGCAAAGTGAGCTAACCTTCCGGGAATGGTGAGGGGCTCTGGTTGTTCTAGAGCCAGAAATGTTAAGTTCTCTAGGGGCAAGTCAAAACCCCTGAGGGGGTTGAGCCTGCTGAGAAGTGGTAGACGCTGCAGGCTTTGACTTTGCCTGTTTAGGTTGCTGACGTTTAGCAGCAAAGTGAGGCTGAGAAGATTGTTGGCCAGTATTTGTGGAAAATCTGGCCTTCTTGTAGTAAGGCCTCTTGAAAGACTTTCTTGGCAGGAGTAGAGGTAGACTTAGAAAGTCTATCCAAGGTAGCATTTTCTGCGTCCATTTGAGTGGCTTTAATTTGCCAGTCCTTACCAAATAAGTTCTCACCTGTACAGGGCAGATTCCGTAAGCCATCCAGGACCCAGGGTTCTAGGTCAGAGGCCTGGAGCCAAGCAAGTCGTCGGGCTGCAATAGCAATGCCCGAAGCTCTACCGGCACCCTCAAAGGAATCAAAAGCTGCTCTGTTGGAGAACTTAGAAACATCTAGAAGCTGTTTCACCAGAGAAATGAACTCCTCCTTTCTATCCTCAGGGATAAAGGAGGCAAAATGTCGTATCTTTAGGGCAAGTTCCCTGAGAAACATGCCCATATACAGACTGTAAGAATTAATCCTGGCTATAAGCATAGTAGCCTGGAAGATTTTCTTGCCAAAAGAGTCTAGGGTCTTACATTCTCGTCCTGGAGGGGTAGAAGAGTGCCTTTTGGTACTCTTAATCTTTTTCAGTGCAGACTTCACCACAATGGAATGGTGAGGCAACTGAGTCTTTTGAAAACCAGGAGAAGGAGGGACCCGGTTCATGGTGTCCAACCTACGAGAATAAGGAGACAACGTTAGAGGAGCCTCCCATAAGTCCATCAAGTGTTCTTGAAGGATTTCATGGATAGGCAGGGTGACTGCCTCTTTAGGAACCTTAGGGTATCCTAAAATATCCAATTTCTTTGACCTAGGTTCTTTTTCTGAGGATGTGGTAATAGAAAGTCCTTTAGCTAGTTCAATAATGAAGTCTTGAAAGGACAAATCCTCTGGTGGAGACATTCTCCTCTTTGGGGAAGAGGGGTCTTCATGAAGAACTAGAGACAGCTCATCAGAGTCCTCAGAGGAGTCAAACTCCTCAGAAGAAGCAGAGTATTCTCTATTTGCTTCCAACGCAAGATACACATACCGATCGGTATCGACATCGGGCGTACCGGGCATGGGATCGGTATCGGGTGAAAACCCGGATCCGGCATGCGGAACCGATCTGCGTTTGGAAGTCGATGGTCTCGGTTCCGGTATGGGAGACGATACCGGAACCGGACCCGGTACCCCTGAGCGCGGTACCGAGGGCATCGCAGCATTAATAAAAGCCAGCATGGCCTGCTGCATGGTCTGAACAGTATTGCTCATAGACGCCACTGCTGCCTGGATGTCGGTACCGGTATGGGCCGGTACCCCAGAGCAGTCCAACAGGTGATCAGTCGAGGCCGTGCCATCGATGTCAACCTGTAACCCCATAGATGGTGCTTTGGAAGCCAGAGCTTCCCACCGGGGTTGTTTGGCTGGGGCAGGATCCTCAGACTCAAAAGTGAGAGCCTCTCGATGCTTTGAAAGAGATTTGCTCTTTGAGGACCTGCCCGCAGAGGGTTTGGTTACCTGAGATCCATCCGGAGAGGAAGACCTGGATGACTGTGATGCTGGATTATCTGAAGCAAACAGCACATGGAATTTGTTGGCCCGGTTCTGCAACCCACGTTTAGACATCTGGGAGCAGGATGGGCAGTCCGGAATGGAGTGGTCAGGTCCCAAACACTTAAGACACCATTCATGGGTGTCTGTGACAGAAATAACAGCACTACACTTGGTACACTTCTTAAAACCAGGGGCTGGTTTCTCCATGAGGAGAATTTGTGTAGCCTGAGGCCTAACCGAAGTCACCAAGTTGTGCAGTAATAAAGATTTTTTTTTTTAAAGAAAGAAAAGAGAGACCGGCGGTACCGGTTTCGGTATGGGGAAGGCAGGTACGCGGTCTAAAGAAACAAACTAAAACAATAATTTCTTCAGCGGTGACAGGAACACGACCTGCTGGCTCCGCGGAAAAAGAGAAACTGAGGAGAGCTGGGCAGGAAGGCGGGAAGGCAGCGCGCATGTGCAGTGGGAGGCCCCAAAAGCTTCCTTCTGGGAAGCTTTCCCGCGCAGGCTCCGTTGGTACCGACGTACCCATATGTGAGGACTTATTCCTGCTTGTTCCTGGAGATCAGAGCACACCGAAAAACAAAGTGAGGCGCATGAGTGAGTGATATCATGAAAGACGGTATATAAGAACTGATAAATAAATAAACAAACAAATGTGGTCGGAAGAACAAGATACTGCCGAAAACAGATCGGGACGCTGCTTTAAAAGAGAACCACAAAAGAAATAAAACACTCACTGCTCTCAAAAGAGGAAAAAAACAGATGAAGGAAGGGCCTGGAAAAGAAAAAACTGCCCAACAACTTCCTTAGCAACCAGGTCCTTGAATAAGGTGTTTTGTTTTTTTTTAAAGAAATTTTAAGGAGATAGAAAAATAACAAAAGGTGACTGCCAGCTTAGCTGATAGAAGTCTTGTTTGCAGAACAGTCAGAACGGAAGGCTGCAACTGCTCCTCTTGAGCAGAGGTGCTCTACTGGTCCTCTTGACCAGGAGCAGCTCTGGAAAGTGAAGAAAGGAAAACTATCGGCAAAGAAGGAGTACCACAGTGTGCACAACTGCCAAAGATAGCTACACTGACACCAATCTCTTCTCAGAACGCCAGGAGCTAGGAGAAGTCCACCATCTGCTGAGATAGAGAAAATACTGAAGCTTCCCTTGGGGGATGGGCTTTTATACCAAGGGTGATGTCACAAAGTTTCGGGAAGTCTTCTCTGTTTCACCATCTGCTGGCAGGTGGACACAACCCAGTAGCATGGACAGGTCTAGCAGGGTGTGTTTGGAAGCCTATTTTTTAAATTTCTACTGTGAGCATGAAGTACTCAGAACTTTTTTGTCTTTGTACAAGGGTCCAAAAGAAAAACTAAGGGTAGAAAATGGGGTGTTAAGTGGGAGATGTGCTGGAATAAGCACTGCTATACTGTATACATGTGCTAGAATGCTGTTTTGCATATAAACATTATTATTCTGCACAGAAATATAGTATTGTGTCATGTCAGCAGTCCAAAGTGCTGGACTACTGACATAGCACAATACAATGTGTCTTGGCAGAGTAATATTGATGCTTATATGTGAAGTAGCCTTTCATCATACACACATATGTGCATTAAAACTCGAACAGCTACAATTTTGATACCAACAATATTTATGAGCTGAACAGCATTCTAGCACACGCATACAAGTTCCAATATTATTCTTTTATGTGCAAGATATAGCTACTGCTAATGCAGTCCTGTGTGCACATGCTGCTGGTGTGCTCTCTCATGTTAGCACAAATTTTGTGTGCACAAAATTCTTTCTTTATGCTTGCATTAGAAAAGCATGCCCTGAGCTTTAGCACATGGGTCTAACTCAAGGTTATGGGCCAGCACCACGGATGGTACAAGGTAATGGACACCTTAGGTGAACCTTCAGCTTTACACCCTCTTCTCCCAAGATTTTTATAATTAAATTCAACAATCAGGACCTTTGAATTCCATCCTTCCAACAATCCTGTAAATACACATAATTGGACAGCATACTTTAAAATATTAAACTTTGCTTTGTATGTATGTGCATACCTGCTCTTCCTGCAGGAAAAAGGATGTGAAGATGGCTCTGAGTTTACTACTACTTTTTGCTTTGAATGCTGCCATTGTTTGCTGACCCCTTCCCCCACCATAGACAACCACCAAGTGTTGCCTAATGGTTGGGCTGGCTCTGGCCCCAGGATTGGCTGTCTCCATAGTGGTAAAAAAGCTGTAGACCCAGAATTTCACATCTATAGCCCACAAGCCATACTCAATCCAGCAAACTCCATTATTTAGCTTGTGTTTCCATCTATCCCACCAAGTCAAACTCTGTATATACAAGATGCTCCTTTAAAATTATAATCTGGCATAGACGGTATTGAGACATCAAAGGCTGGTCAGTTGCAATTTTGGACTGACTACCCAAACAACTGAGGTGCCAGATAGCCCAACGATGGTTATGGGATTGGGCTCAGGATCCTCACAACTTTCTGGTAGTGAGTTCTGTAGCCTACTTTATACACTCAGAAGAGCCAGAATGCACTCCAGAGCCAGTGCTTTTAGAAATGAGCCATTTTTCCCAACCGACAACTTTTCCTGTCTGTAGGACTGCATTTGTGATCAGAAGAGCCCAACATCTTTCCAAGCCCTTGAGATCTCTCCCATACCAGAGCCTGCAGGTTGAAGGAGTCTGGATATGAATAGGGTAAAACACGTTTTCTCTCTTTCATATACCCCTTCCTATCTTCTGTAATCTCCACCTCACTCCCCTAACCCTTCAGGAAATAGCAGCACTAAATAAAGGCGCTGTGGATAAGCACAGTTACTTACCTGTAACAGGTGATCTCTGGGAACAGCAGGAAAAAAAGTCTTCACATATGGGTATCGTCGGTACCGACGGAGCCTGCGCGGGAACGCTCCCCAGTGTCCAGAAAGAAAGCTTTTGGGAGCATCCCACAGCGCCTGCGCGCTGCCTTCCCGCATTTCCTAACCGCCTCTCTCCAGTTCGAGTTTTAAGCTGAAACAAAGAGAGAGAGAGAGGAAAGGAAAGATAGATAGAGAGATACAAATCCTAGGGGAGGTGGGTGGGTTGTGAAGACTTATTCCTGCTGTTCCCAGAGATCACCTGTTACAGGTAAGTAACTGTGCTATCTCCAGGAACAAGCATGAATGAGTCTTCACATATGGGGACTCCCCAGCTAGAGATGCCAGGGAGATCTCCAACGTTGCGAGTCCCTGATAAGGGCTCTACCTCCCCCCATGAATCTCGGGCATCCAACCAGGGATGGGGGGTAGGAGTTGATTAGGTATGGAACAGGTGTTTGAGAACATCCTGACCAAACAAGGCATCCCGGCGGGAGTCCTTGTCCAAGCAGTAATGGGCTGTAAAGGTATGAACCGAGGCCCAGGTGGCCGCTCGACAGATTTGGTCGATGGACACAGAGTTTAGATGAGCCATAGAGGCTGCCATGGCCCTCACATTGTGAGCTGTGACATGGCCCTCCAGAGAAAGGTTCTTACTCTGGTAGGCGAAGGAAATACACTGAGCAATCCAATTGGACAGAGTTCTCTTAGAGACTGGAAGTCCTAAATGAGAGGGATCAAAAGCAACAAATAGTTGAGAGGACTTTCTATGTTGCTGTGTCCTTTGTAAGTAAAAAGCCAGTGCTCTCTTACAATCCAGGGTATGACGATTCCTCTCTGCACTTGATGCATGAGGTCCTGGAAAAAAGACAGGTAAATACACCTCCTGGTTCAGATGAAAAGGTGAGACCACTTTAGGCATAAAGTGTGGATTAGTCCTGAGGACTACCTTGTCATGATGGAACCTTGTATAAGGAGGATTAGCCACCAAGGCTTGCAGCTCACTGATACGGCGAGCTGAGGTGACTGCAATGAGAAAAATAACCTTCCAGGAAAGGAATTTCAAGGAGGTTGTGGCTAAGGGTTCAAAGGGTGGCTTCATAAGCTGGCCAACAACCAAATTCAAATCCCATGCCACTGGAGGTGGTCTAATGGGAGGTTTAGTTAAAAGAAGGCCTCTCATGAATCTTGCAATAAGAGGATGAGAGGAAATAGGATGTCCATTGAGAGGCTTAAGGGATGCTGCAATAACACTCAAATGGACTCTTACTGAATTCATTTTAAGGCCTGCATGGGATAAATGCAGTAAATACTCTAGTAAAGAATTCAGAGGTATTGCAAGAGGGTTAAGACCCTTCTTTGCACACCAAATGGTAAACCTTTTCCATTTAAAAGTATAGGAACATCTAGTGGAAGGCTTTCTGGAAGCATGAAGGATATCCTTCACCTGCTGAGAAAGATGCAAATCTTGAAGTTCTAGGCCTTCAGCAACCAGGCTCTGAGATGAAGAGACTGGGGATTTGGGTCCCACAACGTTCCCTCCTCCTGGGACAGGAGGTATGGAGCAGATCCCAAGTCCAGGGAGGGAGCTTGAGAGAGATGAAGAAGTAGAGGGTACCACACTTGGCGTGGCCAACGTGGAGCTATGAGGATCATAGACCCCTTGTCCCTCTGAAGCTTGAACAGTGTCTTGGAAATTAGGGGAATGGGTAGAAAGGCATAGGGGAAGTCTTGCCCCCAGTGAACTCCCTGACACGGAATCCTGGAACAGAACCGGGGAAGTTTGGCATTCCACGGACTTGCAAAGAGGTCTATGTCCGGGGTTCCCCAAATTCGAAAGATCCTGGCTATCTGGTCCCCATGGAGGGACCATTCGTGTGGAAGCAGAACTCGACTGAGTCTGTCTGCCCAAGAGTTTTGAACCCCTGGAAGATACACTGCCATGATATGAATTTGATGCTCTCTGGCGAAGGCCCACAATCTCAAAGCTTTGTTGCAAACGACAGAGAGCCAGTCCCGCCCTGCTTGTTCACGTAGAACATGGCTACATGGTTGTCCGTATGGATGAGGACTGTCTTGTAGCTGAGCAGGCTGTGGAAGACTGAGAGCTAGAATAATTGTTCTGAGCTCTAAGAGGTTGATATGTAGAGATGTCTCCTGTGGAGACCAGATGCCCTGGGTGGAGAGATCTTGTAGATGAGCTCCCCAACCCTTTGGGGAGGCATCTTTTGTAAGGGTTGATTGGGGTAGTAACTGTTGAAAGGGGGACCCCAGCAACAGATTCTGAGTGGACTTCCAACACTGGAGGGACCAAAAGAGGCGACTGGAGGTTGCTATTTTGTCTGACAGGCAACCTGATGCCTGGGTCCATTGGGTGGACAAAGTCCACTGAGCTGCCCTCATGTGAAGGCGAGCGTAAGGAACCACATGCACGGTGGATGCCATGTGGCTTAACAGTTGTAACATCTCTCGAGCAGTTAAAAGGGACTTTAACTGAATTTGAGAGGCTAACTGCACCAAGCGTAGGCAACGGGCCTGGGGAAGATAGGCCCTTGCAGTTGTGGTATCCAGCAAGGCCCCTATGAACTCCAATGACTGAGTAGGGGTGAGTTGTGATTTTGGGATGTTTATTACAAGTCCCAGATACTGAAGAACACGCCTTGTGCAGGCTAGGGAAGCCTGGGCCTCTGACTGGGATGGAGCTCGGATGAGTCAGTCGTCCAGATATGGGAATACAAATATTCCTAGAGTGCGTAGAAATGCAGCTACTACTGCCATGCATTTTGTGAACACTTGGAGCAGAGGCCAGACTGAAAGGAAGCACTCTGTATTGGTAGTGCTTTCCCTGATAAAGGAACCGAAGGAACCTTCTGTGTGTTGGATGGATGAGGACATGGTTGTACGCATCCTTGAGATCTAGAGAACAAAGCCAATCCTGACTCTGAAGGTATGGAAGGAGAGCACCGAGAGAAATCAGCTTGAATTTCTCCTTGCACAGAAAC
This sequence comes from Ichthyophis bannanicus, assembly GCA_033557465.1. Classification (NCBI taxonomy): domain Eukaryota; kingdom Metazoa; phylum Chordata; class Amphibia; order Gymnophiona; family Ichthyophiidae; genus Ichthyophis; species Ichthyophis bannanicus. Next base: position 688,922,880 of record CM066035.1, read on the forward strand.
TTTTTCAATTCTCTGAGATCTAATATGGGTCTGTAGCCCCCTGTTTTCTTTGGGATAAGAAAATAGGGGGAGTAGAACCCTGAACCCTGTTGAAGAAGGGGTACTTCTTCTATTGCCCTTTGGGCAAGAAGGATAGCAATCTCCTGACTCAGAAGGTCGAGGAGAGATGTTGGAGAATTGAACTGTCTCACCATGGTGTGAGGAGGAAGGTTTAAGAAATGAAGCTTGTACCCCTCCCTTATGATGGAGAGGGTCCATTGCTCTGCTGTGATTTATTCCCATCTGGGAGCAAAATGAGCTAACCTTCCTGGAATGGTGAGAGGCTCTGGTTCTTCTAGAGCCAGAAAGGCTAAGTTCTCTAGTTGTAAGTCAAAGGCCCTGAGGAGGCTGAGGCTGTTGGGCCGTAGCAGTCCTTACAGCCTCAGGCTTGGCTTGTTTTGGTTGTTGCTGACGCTTTGCAGCAAAACGGCCTGCAGAAGATGCCTGCTGACCATAACCAGGATAATATTTCCCTTTTTTGGGAAAGAAAGCCTTTTTGAATAACCTTTTTCTAGCAGGAGCAGAAGTAGACTTTGAAAGTCTATCTAAGGCAGAATTCTCAGCATCCATCTGAGTGGCCTTTGCTTGCCAATCCTTGCCAAAAAGGTTTTCACCTGTACAAGGAAGATTTCCTAATCCATCCTGGACCCAGGGTTCCAAATCAGAAGCTTGTAACTAAGCAAGTCTGCGTGCACCTATGGCAATAGCTGAGGCTCTGCTGGCACACTCAAAAGAGTCAAAGGCTGCATGGTTAGAAAATTTGGAAATATCCTGGGCATGTTTAAGCCAGGTGAGAAACTCCTCCCTTTTATCTTCTGAGATAAAAGGAGATAAAGTTAGCAGATGATCTGTAACTTCCTTTAGAAACATCCCCATATAGAGACTATAGGAGTTGATTCTGGCAGTAAGCATATTGGCCTGGAAAATTCTCCTGCCAAAAGCATCCAAGGTTCTGCATTCTCTTCCTGGAGGATTAGATGAGTGTCTTTTTGCACTCTTTATCTTTTCCATAGCAGACTCCACCACAATAGAGTGGTGAGGAAGCTGAGTCTTATGAAAGCCAGGACAAGGAGGAACACGGTACATGGTGTCCAACCTGCGAGAATGAGGGGAAGTGGTAAGAGGTGTCTCCCATATGCCCAACATGTGATCATAAAGGATCTCATGAATTGGTAAAGTAGCTGCCTCTTTAGGAGCCTTAGGATATTGTAAAATATCTAATTTCTTGGCTCTAGGCTCTGGTTCAGGGGCCACTGAAATAGAGAGGCCCTTGGCCACTTCCCTAATGAAGTCTTGAAAAGACAAATCTTCTGGAGGAGACATTCTTCTTTTTGGAGAAGAGGGCTCCTGAGGAAGGAGTACCGCTGCTTCGACAGAAGCCTCTGATTCATCAGAGTCTTCGGAGGAATCGAAGTATCGCCTGTCTGGATGCTCTTGCAGAGCTCGATACGCATACCGAGTGGTATCGACATCAGGAGTGATCGGTACCGATTCGGTACCGATGGGCATCACAGGACAGGGTACCGCTGCAGTCGACACCGAAGCCGATGTCGATGCAATCGGTACCGGCACCAGAACCAATATCGGTGCCGGAACCGGTACCGACAACGGAGTTTGTTGCGGTACCGGAGGCGTCGCAGCTTGTATGAATGCCGTGATGGCACGCTGCATGATCAGAATATTCTGATCCATCGACACAACCAATGTCTGGATGTCGGTACCAGTGGAAACCACTGGTACCCCAGAACATGGCAACAGGTGATCAGTCTAGGCCACGCCATCGATGTCAACCTGTGACCCCATAGATGAAGCTTTGGAAGCCGGAGCTTCCCGCCGAGGTAATTTTGCCGGTGCAGGATCCTCGAGAGCAAGCCCGGAGGCATCTCGATACTTAGAGGGAGATCTACCCTTCGAGGACCAGCTGGACTTATGTTTGGTTACCTGAGATCCATGGGAGGAAGAAGCAGCCCTGGAAGATGTCGATGTCACCGAAGCTGCATCAGAGGGAAACAGGGTACTGAGCTTTGCCGCTCGATTCTGTCGACCTCTTTTAGACATCATGGAACAGGACTCTCAATCGGTGATGGAGTGGTCAGGACCCAAACATTTTAGACACCAGTCATGGGTGTTGGTGATAGAAAGAGTACCGCTGCACTTCGTGCACTTTTTAAACCCGGAAGCGAGCTTTTCCATGAGGAAAATTCTTCTAGGCCTAAGGCCCAAAAGGAAAAAATTGCACAGAAGTGGGAAACGGTAGTTTTTTTTTTTTTTTTTTTTAAAGAAAAAAGAAGAAACGACCGGCGGTACTGGTCCGACGTCGAAGAAGGCTGACGCGCGACCAAAGAAATAAAGAAAAATAAAGAACTTCTTCAGCGGTGACAGGAACACAACCTGCTGGCGCCGCGGAAAAGAAGAACTGGAGAGAGGCAGTTAGGAAAGGCGGGAAGGCAGCGCGCAGGCGCTGTGGGATGCTCCCAAAAGCTTTCTTTCTGGACGCTGGGGAGCGTTCCCACGCAGGCTCCGTCGGTACCGACGATGCCCATATGTGAAGACTCATTCCTGCTTGTTCCTGGAGATCAGAATTACCACAACCTCCCCACTCAGCCCACACTAGATACATTTTTTCCTAATATGGCCCAATATTGAAGTGAGTTTGACACCCCTGGTTTAGCGAATGAACCAGAGAAATGTTGCTTTGTCTACTATTGAAATATGAAACATGTCAGGATGGAATGTTTCTTATCTAGATCACCACTTGGAAGATGCCAAAGCCAGCAGAAGAATGCTTAGCATGATATAATTGTAGTCTCACTTCTAACAAAACTATTACAATTAAAAGCTCTGGACTGTGCACATTTCAAGATCTCTCTTACTACTAGTAATATTGACAAATATTTATATGGTACTACAAGGCACATGCAATGCTGTACAGACACAAAAGAAACAGAGCTTACAAATCTAGCTGAATGATGGACACAGGCAAAGTATATCCCAAGATACCACACAAAAGTCTTCCCCAAATGACTATCACAAAGGTGTCTCACATGGTGCTGGCACAGTGTGAAATCTGACAGGTACTTCACATGGCACAGGCATACAGCATAACCCCTGGAGGTTTCTCACATAAGAAAAGCAAACATAGCCTCCTGCTCCAATAGTGGAAGCACACATTGACCTCATCTCTAAGGGCATGTGTCTCAAGGTAGAAGTGCAGTATGACCTCTCACCTTGGCATTCTGGATGTTCCCCAGCACCACCTCTGCATTTAGCATATCTGGAAGTTTCCACACCATTTGACTCTCAATGGGTAGTTGCTGGTTGAGCAGTGAAAGGTAATATTGCAGCTCTCCATGTGATGTGATCAGGATCCCTTCACCCTTTGTGTCATACTGTGGCCGTCCAGCACGCCCAAGCATCTGAAGTTAGAAACACCCAAATATTTCAAAACATAAGAAACCCCAAGAAATAAATCACAAGAGAACCAAAACAAAATCTCACAGTAATGAACAAGACAGAACTCAGCACTATGGCTCAGGAGACATTACAGAAACATATCACATTAGATCTCTGGACAAATAAACAAGCTATTTCTTCGGAGGGCAATTGAAATAATCATGGCAGCTTCTAGGGATGCAAGTTTGTATGCTGAGGTGGTTAACCATGGATCTTAAAAGAGCTGTCAACTAGAGATTTATGCAGCAATACTCATGCAATAATCTTCTATCCAAAATGCTTGACAAATTTAGATGTACTATTATCTACTTATAATTAGAACTAATTCCATCTATTCAGTCAATCCTGTTGGCACTTGAATCTGTCAACTAGAGGTTTATATGGGTGTTAAGAGTCAAATTTTCACAAACAATCATCTTTCAGGAAACTTCATCCCCTCAGTGCTTAGTACCTGCAGAATATCGAGGGCTCCAAGCTCAGTCCAGCGGCCCTTCTCTGGGCTGTACACCTGGGTCCCTTTGATGATGACAGTGTGAGCAGGGAGATTAACACCCCAGGCCAGGGTTGCTGTTGAAACGAGAACCTGCAGCAATTTAATAAAATAATTACTGAAAGGAACAAAGCCTGGGATGACAGAGGGGGCTTTAAGTGATGCCCAAATGATATTGTGTCACTCAAGGCGAACTGAAGCCAGGAATTGCTTGTGTGACACTCACATCACCACACCATACTCCATTCTGAGAGCACTTAAGGATAATAGCATAAGTACAGTAGAGAGGTTGATATAATCAGGTAGAACATGCAACATCTCCACAAATTGCTCTCCAGTATTGGCTTTCAATAGCAGGCAGCTTTAACACTAAATTAGCACTGCAATAGGCAAGGCTGGCTATAAACAAATGAGAACCCAAAGAAAAAGCTAAAAAGAGAGGGTCAGACTTGTGGCATCACTCAGCTTCATCAAGGGAAACCCCAGCTGTGAATTGGTCTAAAAATCATACTTACACAAGTCTGCCCACTCCAGCAAATGACTTCTGCTGCCCGAAAGAAGAGAAGCTACAGAATGCCACATATTCTGCCAGAACAAAGTTACTCATCTATATCAGGTATTCTCTGTGGACAGTGGGATAAGTCCATACATATGGGTAATGCACCAATGGAGTCTCACACAGGAACCTCTCCCAATTTCTTCCAGAAGCTTTTGGAATAGTTCCACAGCACAAGGGCATGGATTCCTGCCTGCTACTGCAGTGCCTTACCTCCTTAGTCTGACTAGCTGCTAATGCCAGAATACAACTCCAAGGAGAGGCAAATGGGTTGGGAGGACTTATCCTGCTGTCTACAGAGAATGCCTGCTACATGTGAATAACTGTTCTTTTTCTGGACAAGCAGGATAAGTGCAAGCTACCAGCTGCCTCACAAATAAAAAGGGGTAAATAAATGATGCAACGAGTACAATTTAACATAAGTTTTTCTTTTCTTTTTGTCAAAGCGTCTAAAGAGGCAACATGAAACAGAAATGAATAGGGCCTAAAAGGAAATGGAGTTGGATTCCACACCTCAAACAGATTCTGAAGAACAGATTGACCAAACCTGCTGTCGTGATGGGAGCCCCTTTCTAGACAGTAGTGAGATGGGAATGTGTGAACTTCAGAAGCCCAAGTTGCAGCTCTGCAAATCTCTTCCATGGAGGTTGAGTGCAAGTAGGCTACAGATATGATCATGGCTTGGACATTATGAGCTGTGACATGATCATCAAGCATCAGATCTTCCTGGGTATATGCGAGAGAAATGTACTCTGCCAGCCAAATTGAGTATATGCAGTCCCCAGCCTTTTGGGGTCAAAAAGCTGGGTGGACTTTTTTTTTTTTTATTTAAATTTGTATTCAATTATTTTCATACATATTCCCAGACAGTGTACAACAGCATTCTTGCTTAATTAAGCAGCATTTTCTTCCCTACCCCGCCCCTAGATCTTCATCCTATAATTCCCATGTAAAATGGGCAATGCATACCCAAACACAGAAATAAAACAACTTTAAGATGTAAAGCCCATAGACCATCATCCCTAGATATTGGTCAGGCCACTTAGTTCACATAGCACTCACAATAAAGCAGTTTGTAATCAAATTTGAAAAGGCAACCTACGAAGAAGGGCTTAAAAGGTTAGGGCTCCTCATCTTGAAAAAAAGACAGCTGAGGGGAGATATAAGGATAAAATCAAAACCATAACTATCTCTTATATCTCAACAAATAGGGATGACCTACACAGAGCGGTGGGTACACCCCTAAACAAAGGCATGGGGAGGGGTGACCTGCACAAAGCGGCAGGTGCACTTACTCTTGCCGCTTTGCTGGGCAGACTAGATGGACTATACTGGTCTTTATCTGTCGTCATATACTATGTTAGGTCTATAAAATGACGACTGGAGTGGAATGGGTAAGCATAGATCAGTTGTTTAGTCTTTCAAAAAGTACAAAGATCAGGGGGGGGACACAATGAAGTTACAGTGTATCATATTTAAGACCACTTGCATGAGGCAGCTTCAGTTCCTCTTCTACTTTTGCTCTATTAGGTTGCTTACCATGTTCTCCTGGGCCAATTTGGAACCATGAGCATGACCAAACTGGGGTGTGATGTTACCCTCTGTAAGACTTCCTAGAAGTGGCTATGGAGCAACAAAAAGTGAGCACTTCATATTCTGACTAATGGTCATTTAAGGCTTTCAATGAACTGCCCCAACAGTCTCATATCAGGGAGAAGGCCACATCCAACAACACCCCTTTCCCCGGGTCTAGGGAGCATCTGTTCAAGAAATCCTTTGGATATAGTGGACTCCTGCAATATGCACTACTGACAACGCTTCACAGAGTGGGGGTCAACTGAATCAACTCTACAACCTGACCAAGTATCTGAACCAGTCTGCTCACCAAGCTCCAAGAGACTACACACAGCTAAGGTTTTCAGACTTTGCAATTGCCTGTTTTTGTTTTTTTTATATAAATTGTAACAGTTGGATATATGTTTTTAGGAATATTCAGACTGCCTATATTCCTTGCATAGCCTTTAAATCAGATATTTGAGTGTGCCCTCAGTTCATATAAGGTCTACGGACTAGGGACACTTGGAAAAGGAATACAGATTTTCTTTTACACTTGCAGAGATCTGGTTTTCTACTTACGTCTCCTACTTAATTTTGCAGCAAAAGTATACATTTTAAGGTTAGAAGGACCTTTGCATTGTGGGCTAATACATAGAAGACAGCTAAAACAGCATGTTGTATATTCAATGCAATAACTGTGGGGCTTTCATTCTGAGAAGAATCATTTGGAACCTAAGAGCTTGCCCTATATGCCTCAAGTTAGCTGCTACGTATAAAGAATTGATTCAACTAAGGGAAGAATTAGCTGCAATTAAACACACCTCCTCTAGGGTACAAACTGAACAAAATCCCCCCCCCTCCCCAAAAAGAATCAAACAGCCCAGGAACAAATGGATCACAGTGGGCTCTGGTAGGTTGCGACCTGTAACGAAGAGACACCCTATACTATCAAAAGATATCCCTGCATAATGCCTTCTCTGCCTTGGATAATGAGGGTGCCCAATCCATGGAAAATGAAGTGCCCTTAAATGAGAGAGTCAATGCCCAATCTACTGATAACGCACAAAATATGAAGAAAAAAATTCACAAAACAGAAAACTACTACTAATTGGAGATTCCATCATCAGAGGCATTAACTTGGGAACACAGTTCAAAGGAGAGAAGATGGTCAAATGCCTCCCAGGCTCTTCAGCCAGCAGGAATACAAACCAAATTATTGGTATACTTAGCGTAGAAAGCGAGTACTCCAAAACTGATGATGTCATCCACTTGGGTACAAATGACCTGGCTAGAACCAATGCCTCTGCAGTTCAAAGGGACTTCCAGACTCTAGGAAATAAACTCCAGCCCATTGTTAACACTATAGCATTCTCTGAAGTACTACCTGTTCTTGGTAAGGGGGCAGAAAGGCTGCATTGCATCAACAACTTTAATACATGGCTCCAAACCTGGTGCAAACAAGAAGGAATTAGATATATAGACAACTGGGGAAACACATGGATCAACAAGAGACTATACTGTGCTGATGAACTACATTTCTCCGTTGCAGGGAAAAGGATCCTAAGTGAAAAATTCAGGCAGTATGTAGACAGACATTTAAACTAGGAATGAGGAGGATAAATTCAGAACGTCACTCCCAGCAAAAGTAAAACACTGGAAACAGCCACACTTTTAAACCATACATCAATGGCAAGTGGGAAGAGGTGTGTAGAACAAAATCCATACAAAACACAGGCAAGCCAGTCAACAAATGCTGGACAGTAATGAGCACAAATGTTCAAAGCCTAGCCAACAAAGTTCCTGATCTGGAAACCCTAATGGTGGAAATAGACTTGGACATTGTGACCATTACAGAAACATGGTTTAACGAGTCGCATGAATGGGATATAGCCATAGCTGGCTATAATCTATTTAGAAGACATAAAGAGGGGTAGAAACGGAGGAGAAGTAGCCCTATATGTCAAAAGCAATATTAAAGCTGCTGAAATGCAGGGGTCGTGGGGAAAAGAAGAAGCGCTATGGATTGTGTTGGAAAGAGGAGATGGCACTAAGAACATAAGATATGCCAATCTGGGTCAGACAAAGGTCCATCAAGCCCAGCATCCTGTTTCCAACAGCAGCCAAACTACACAAGTACCTAGCAATTTTCCTAAAAGACACAGGTTCCCAATGCTTGTATTGGGACAAGCAGTGGATGTACCGGGTCCCCTTTAATAATGGTTTATAGACCTTTCCTCCAGGAACTTGTCCAAAACTTTTTAAACCCGGCTACACTAACTGCTTTTACTACATCCTCTGGTAATGAATTCCAGAGTTTGATTACAGGTTCAGTGAAAAAATATTTTCTTTTATTAGTTTTAAATAGGATACCCTGTGGTTTCATTGCATGTCCCCTAATCTTTCTACATTTTGATGGCATAAAAAAAAATCAATCTACTTTTACCCGTTACACTCCATTCATTAATTTATAGACCTCTATCATATCTCCCCTCAGCCATCTCTTTTCCAGGCTGAAGCAGCCTAACCTTTTTAGCCTCTCTTCATAGGGGTATCCTTCCATCACCTTTACCATTTTGGTGGCTCTTCTCTGTACCTTTTTCTAATAACGCTATATCCTTTTTAAGATACGGAAACCTGAATTGCAGACAATATTCAAGGTGCGTTAGCACCACGGAATGATACAGAGGCATTATAATATCCTTTGTTTTATTCTCTGTTCCTTTCTTTATGATAACATACATTCTATTTGCTCCCTTGGCCGCCACTGCACACTGGGCAAAGAATTTCAACATGCTATCCACAATGACACCTAAATCTTTTTCCTGGGTGGTGGTTACTAATGTCTAACCTTGCATCATGTAACCACAGTTTGGGTTGTGTTTGCACTTGTCCACATTAAATTTCATCTGCCATTAGGATGCCCCATCTTCCAATTTATCAAGGTCCTCTTACAATTTTTCACAATCCTCATGGGTTTTAACAACTTTGAATAATTTTGTATCATCTGCAAATTTGATTACCTCAATCGTTATTCCCATTTCCAGGTCATTTATGAATATGTTAAAAAGCAGTGGACCCAGCACAGATCCCTGGGGTACTCCACTATTCACCTTTCTCCACTGGGAAAATTGGCCATTTAGCCCTACCCTCTGCTTTCTTTCTTTTAACCAGTTCCTCATCCACAATAGTATACTGCCTCCTATCCCATGATACTTTAATTTCGCCAAGAGTCTCTCATGAGGGACCTTGTCAAAGGCTTTCTGAAAATCCAGATACACTATATCAACCGACTCACCCTTGTCTACCTGTTTATTCACACCTTCAAAAAAGCATAACAAATTAGTAAGACAAGACCTTCCTCGGCTAAAGGCATGTTGGCTATCTCCCATTAAGCTATGACAATCTAAATGTTCAGTAATTTTGTTCTTTATAATGGTTTCTACCATTTTTCCTGGTACTGACCCCTGGAACCCTTTTTAAAAATTGGCCTTACATTGGCCATCCTCCAATCTTCAGGTATTATAAATGATTAATGATAGTTCATAGATTACCAATAGTAGGTCTGCAATCTCATATTTCAGTTCTTTCAACACCCTTGGATGTATACCATTCAGTCCAGGTGATTTGCTACTCTTCAGTTTATCATATAGTTGTAACACATCTTCCTGGTATATCAATATTTTTTTCAATTCTGCCGTGGCATTACCTTCAAATACCATTTCAGTCATGGGCAGCATCCCTACATCTTCTTCAGTAAAGACCGAAGCAAAGAATTCATTCATTCTCTCCAATATGGCCTTGTCCCCTCTTAGTGCTCCTTTTACCCCTCTATCATCTAATGGTCCAACTGACTATCACAGGTTTTTTGCTACGAATGTACTTGAAAAAAATTGTTATTACGTGTTTTTGCTTACACAGCAAGCCTCTTCTCAAATTCTCTCTTTGCCTGCCTTATCAGTGCCTTGCATCTAACTTGCCAGTGCTTATGTTGTTTCCAGTTTTTGTCATTTGGCTCCTTTATCCATTTCCTGAAAAATTCTTTTTTGGCATCAGCCTCCCTGACCTCACCTTTAAACCATGCTGGCACTGTCATCCATACTGGTGTAGTCTACAGGCCTCCAACTCAAACAGAAGAAATGGATAGCGAATTGATGATTGATATTGCAAAAGACAGCCATGAAGGAGGAAGTGATCATATTGGGTGATTTTCATCTACCCGATGTGGATTGGAGTATTCCTTTTGCAAATCTGGAAGGAAGTTAAAAAAAAAACCAAAAAAAAAAAAAAAACCTGTGGATGCCTTCCAAGATGCATTACTTAGACAAATGGTGATGGAACCGACCAGGGACAGCTCAGTGCTGGAAAACATGTCGAATATCCGGGTGGGTGCCTATGTGAGCAACAGCGATTATCACACGGTGTGGTCTGAGATAAAAGCCAAGGTAGAATCCAATCACAGCAAACTTAAAGTCCTAGACTTCAAAAACACTGTCTTCAGTAAAATGGCCAAGTGCCTGAAGGAGGAGATGCCAGGGTGGGAGGGGATAAGGGAAGTAGAATTGCAATGGGCAAAACTAAAGGAGGCAATAAAAGGGGCAACAGATACATATGTAAGGAAAGTAAATAAAAACAAGAGGAAAAAGAAAGCTATTTGGTTCTCCAAAGAAGTGGCTGCACAAATAAAGGCAAAAAACACAGCTTTCACAAAATTCAGAAGTTCACAATCAGAGGAACACAGAAAAGAATATAGGATCAAACTAAAAAAGACAAAGAAATAAGGATAGCAAAATCAAAGGCAGAAGAAAAGATGGCTAAAGATGTGAAGCGTGGCGACAAAACTATTTTCAGGTATATTCGGGAGAGGAGAAAAATCAGAGGTGGAATTGCAGAACTCAAAAAGTGCTGGGAATGGATTTGTGGAAAGTAACATTGAAAAAGCGAAAATGTTAAACAAATACTTCTGCTCTGTTTTTATTAAAGAAAATCCTGGAGAAGGACCACCTGTGATTGACAAACATACAAATGGGAATGGAGTAGATACCACACCATTCACAGAAGATATGTTAGAACAGCTTGCAAAACTGAAAGTGGCCAAGGCCATGGGGATACATCCCAGGATACTGAAAGAGCTTAGAGTGGTTATTGCAGGGCCTTTTTAAAGGATGTTTTTAATAGATCCTTGGAGACAGAGAAGTTTCACAGGACTGGAAAAGGGCTGATGTGGTACCTCTTCACAAAAGTGGTAGTAGGGAAGAAGTGACAAACTACAGGCCAGTAAGCCTTACCTCTGTGGCGGGAAAAGTAATGGAGGTGCTCTTGAAAGAGCGAATAGTGGACTTCCTGAAACCAACAGGTTGCATGATCTGAGGAAAAATGGTCTTACCAAAGGACGATCCTGCCAAACAAATCTGATTGAGTTCTTTGACTGGGTGACCAGAAAACTAGATCAAGGGCATGCGATGGATGTGATCTACCTAGATTTCAGCAAAGCCTTTGATACTGTTCCTCATAGGAGGCTTATCAATCAACTCAATGGCTTGGGGATTGGTCCCAAGGTGGTGAAATGTATCACAAATGGTTGACTGACAGACGACAGAAGGTGATGGCAAACAGAACTCACTCGGATGAAAGAAAGGTGATTAGCTTTTGTGCCCCAGGGTTTGGTCCTGGGACAGGTACTGTTCAATGTATTTGTGAGTGATATTGCTGAATGACTGAATGGAAAAGTCTGTCTTTTTGCAGATTGACATGAAAATTTGCAACAGAGCTGGCTCCCCTGAGAGAGCTGATAACATGAGGAACGATCTAGAAAAGCTGGTAAAATGGTCTAATGCTTGGCAGTTAAGATTTAATGTGAAGAAGTGCAGTATCATGCACTTGGGAAACAGAAATCCAAGGGAACTGTATGCGATAGGGGGCGAGAGGTTGGTGTGCACGGAGCAGGAGAAGGACCTCGGAATGATTGTTTCTGAGGATCTCAAGGTGGCGAAACAGTGTGACAAGGTGGTGGCAAAAGCCAGAAGGATGCTGGGTTGCATACAAGAGAGGAATTGCCAGCAGAAAGGAAGAGGTACTAATGCCACTGTACAAGTCGCTGGTGAGGCCTCACTTGGAATACCGCATTCAGTTCTGGAGACCGCATCTTGCAAAGATATAAAAAGGCTGGAAACGGTTCAGAGGAAGGCAATGAAAATGATTTGGAGCCTGCGTTAGAAGACTTTTGAGAAGAGACTTGAAGACTAAATATGTACACTCTGGAGGAGAGAAGGGACAGGTGAGATATGATTCAAGCCTTCAAATACATAATTAATGAACAAACAAACTTCTTCCAAAGACAGGGAAGCTGTAAAACTAGAGGGCATAACATGAAGCTGCAAGGGGGCAAAATGAAAGGCAATGTCAGGAAAAGCACAGTTACTTACCTGTAACAGGTGATCTCTGGGAACAGCAGGAATAAGTCTTCACATATGGGTATCGTCGGTACCGACGGAGCCTGCGCGGGAACGCTCCCCAGCATCCAAAAGGAAAGCTTTTGGGAGCATCCCACAGCGCCTGCGCGCTGCCTTCCCCAACCGCCTCTCTCCAGTTCGAGTTTTAAGCTGAGACAAAGAGAGAGAGAGAAAGGAAAGGAAAGATAGAGAGATACAACTCCTAGGGGAGGTGGGTGGGTTGTGAAGACTTATTCCTACTGTTCCCAGAGATCACCTGTTACAGGTAAGTAACTGTGCTATCTCCAGGAACAAGCAGGAATGAGTCTTCACATATGGGAACTCCCCAGCTAGAGATGTCAGGGAGATCCCAAAGGTTGTGAGTCCCTGATAAGGGCTCCACCTCACCCCCATGGATCTCGGGCATCCAACCAGGGATGGGGGGTAGGAGTTGATTAGGTATGGAACAGGTGTTTGAGAACAGCCTGACCAAACAAGGCATCCCAGCGGGAGTCCTGGTCCAAGCAGTAATGGGCTGTAAAGGTATGAACCGAGGCCCAGGTGGCCGCTCGACAGATTTGGTCGATGGACACAGAGTTTAGATGAGCCACAGAGGCTGCCATGGCCCTCACATTGTGTGCTGTGACATGGCCTTCCAGAGAAAGGTTCTTACTCTGGTAGGCGAAGGAAATACACTGAGCAATCCAATTGGACAGAGTTCTTTTAGAGACTGGAAGTCCTAAATGAGAGGGATCAAAAGCAACAAATAGTTGAGAGGACTTTCTATGTTGCTGTGTCCTTTGTAAGTAAAAAGCAAGTGCTCTCTTACAATCCAGGGTATGAAGATTCCTCTCTGCAGTTGATGCATGAGGTCCTGAAAAAAAGACAGGTAAATACACCTCCTGGTTCAGATGAAAAGGTGAGACCACTTTAGGCATAAAGTGTGGATTAGTCCTGAGGACTACCTTGTCATGATGGAACCTTGTATAAGGAGGATTAGCCACCAAGGCTTGCAGCTCACTGATACGGCGAGCTGAGGTGACTGCAATGAGAAAAATAACCTTCCAGGAAAGGAATTTCAAGGAGGTAGTGCCTAAGGGTTCAAAGGGTGGCTTTATAAGCTGGCCAACAACCAAATTCAAATCCCATGCCACTGGAGGTGGTCTAATGGGAGGTTTAGTTAAAAGAAGGCCTCTCATGAATCTTGCAATAAGAGGATGAGAGGAAATAGGCTGTCCATTGAGAGGCTTAAGGGATGCTGCAATAGCACTCAAATGGACTCTTACTGAATTCGTTTTAAGGCCTGCATGGGATAAATGCAGCAAATACTCTAGTAAAGAATTCAGAGGTATTGCAAGAGGGTTAAGACCCTTCTCTGCACACCAAATGGTAAATCTTTTCCATTTAAAAGCATAGGAACGTCTAGTGGAAGGCTTTCTGGAAGCATGAAGGATATCCTTCACTTGCTGAGAAAGATGCAAATCTTGAAGGTCTAGGCCTTCAGCAACCAGGCTCTGAGGTGAAGAGACTGGGGATTTGGGTGCCACAACGTTCCCTCCTCCTGGGACAGGAGGTCTGGAGCAGATTCCAAGTCCAGGGAGGGAGCTTGAGAGAGATGCAGAAGTAGAGGGTACCACACTTGGCGTGGCCAATGTGGTGCTATGAGGATCATAGACCCCTTGTCTCTCTGAAGTTTGAAGAGTGTCTTGGGAATTAGGGGAATTGGTGGAAAGGCATAGAGGAAGTCTGGCCCCCAATGAAGGAGGAAGGCATCTCTGGCCTGAACTCCCTGACACGGAATCCTGGAACAGAACCGGGGATGTTTGGCATTCCACAGACTTGCAAAGAGGTCTATGTCTGGGGTTCCCCAAATTCGGAAGATCCTGGCTATCTGGTCCCCATGGAGGGACCATTCGTGTGGAAGCAGAACTCGACTGAGTCTGTCTGCCCAAGAGTTTTGAAGCCCTGGAAGATACACTGCCATGAGATGAATTTGATGCTCTCTGGCGAAGGCCCACAATCTCAGAGCTTCGTTGCAAAGCGACAGAGCCAGTCCCGCCCTGCTTGTTCACGTAGAACATGGCTACTTCGTTGTCCGTGTGGATGAGGACTGTCTTGTAGCTGAGCAGGGTGTGGAAGACTCAGAGCTAGAAAAATTGCTCTGATCTCTAAGAGGTTGATATGTAGAGATCAATGTTCCCTCTAATTTTCTGTAGGCTGTGTGCACATAAAATATCAGCTGTGTGCAGCTTTTGAAGGAAGGTTAAATTTTTGTGCGCCACATAACGACACTCGGAGTTATATACTTTAAAATTTGACTACACGTCAGAATACAGTATGTACACCACATTGATTTTAATCAAATTAAATGAAAATAGACAATTACTAAATGAAGCGGGAAAATTCTAGTAACTACAATTATAACTTTTAAATTTTAAGATGTCTGTGTTTTCTATCAGAATCAGAGCCGTAATTTTTGTGCGCTCTGTTGTAAAGTATGTGCGCTCGCTCGGTGAGGTGTGTGCGCGCGCACACACGCACAGCTTAGAGGGAACAGTGGTAGAGATGTCTCCTGTAAAGACCAGATGCCTTGAGTGGAGAGATCTTGAAGATGAGCTCCCCAACCTCTTGGAGAGGCATCTGTTGTAAGGGTTGCTTGGGGTAACACCTGTTGAAAGGGGGACCCCAGCAACAGATTCTGAGTGGACTTCCAACACTGGAGGGACCAAAAGAGGCGACTGGAGGTTGCCATTTTGTTTGACAGGCAACCTGATGCCTGGGTCCATTGGGTGGACAGAGTCCACTGAGCTGCCCTCATGTGAAGGCGAGCGTAAGGAACCACATGCACAGTGGATGCCATGTGGACTAATAGTTGTAACATCTCTCGAGCAGTTAAATGGGATTTTAACTGAATTTGTGAGGCTAACTGCACCAAGCGTAGGCAACGGGTCTGGGGAAGATAGGCCCTTGCAGTAGTGGTATCCAGCAAGGCCCCTATGAACTCTAGAGACTGAGTAGGGGTGAGATGGGATTTTGGAATGTTTATTACAAGTCCCAGATACTGAAGGATATGCCTTGTGCAGGTTAGAGAAGTCTGGGCCTCTGACTGGGATGGAGCTCGGATGAGCCAGTCGTCCAGATATGGGAATACGAATATCCCTAGAGTGCGTAGAAATGCAGCTACTACTGCCATGCATTTTGTGAACACCCTTGGTGCAGAGGCCAGACCGAAAGGAAGCACTCTGTATTGGTAGTGCTTCCCTTGATAAAGGAACCGAAGGAACCTTCTGTGTGTTGGATGGATGAGGACATGGGTGTATGCATCCTTGAGGTCTAGAGAGCAAAGCCAATCCTGACTCTGAAGGTATGGAAGGAGAGTACCGAGGGAAATCATCTTGAATTTCTCCTTGCATAGAAACTTGTTCAATTCTCCGAGATCTAATATGGGTCTGTAGCCCCCTGTTTTCTTTGGGATAAGAAAGTAGGGGGAGTAGAACCCTGAGCCCTGTTGAAGAAGGGGTACTTCTTCTATTGCCCCTTGGGCAAGAAGGGTAGCAATCTCCTGACCCAGAAGGTCGAGGAGAGATGTCTGAGAATTGAACTGTCTCACCATGGTGTGAGGAAGAAGGTTTAAGAAATGAAGCTTGTACCCCTCCCTTATGATGGAGAGGGTCCATTGCTCTGCTGTGATCTGTTCCCACCTGGGAGCAAAGTAAGCCAACCTTCCTGGAATGGTGAGAGGCTCTGGATGTTCTAGAGCCAGAAAGGCTAAGCTCTCTAGTTGTAAGTCAAAGGCCCTGAGGAGGCTGAGGCTGTTGGGCCGTAGCAGTCCTAGCAGCCTTAGGCTTGGCCTGTTTCGGTTGTTGCTGTCTCTTTGTAGCAAAACGACCTGCAGAAGATGACTGCTGACCATAACCAGAATAATATTTCCCTTTTTTGGGAAAAAAGACCCTTTTTGAACAACCTTTTCTTAAAAGGAGCAGAAGTAGACTTTGAAAGTCTATCTAAAGCAGAATTTTCAGCAACCATCTGGGAGGCCTTTGCTTGCCAATCTTTGCCAAAAAGGTTTTCACATGTACAAGGAAGGTTTCCTAGTCCATCTTGAACCCAGGGTTCCAAATCAGAAGCTTGTAACCAAACAACTCTGCGTGCACCTATGGCAATAGCCGAGGCTCTGCTGGCACCTTCAAAAGAGTCAAAGGCTGCACGGTTGGAAATATCCTGGGCATGTTTGAGCCAGGTGAGAAACTCTTCCCTTTTATCTTCTGAAATAAAAGGAGATAAAGTTTGCAGGTGATCTGCAACTTCTTTTAGAAACATCCCCATATAGAGACTATAGGAGTTGATTCTGGCAACAAGCATACTGGCTTGGAAAATTCTCCTGCCAAAGGCATCTAAAGTTCTGCATTCTCTTCCTGGAGGAGCAGAAGAGTGCCTTTTTGTACTCTATCTTCTTCATAGCAGACTCCACCACAATGGAGTGGTGAGGAAGCTGAGTTTTATGGAAGCCAGGACAAGGAGGAACACGATACATGGTGTCCAACCTGCGAGAATGAGGGGAAGTGGTGAGAGGAGTCTCCCATATGCCCAACATGTGATCATAAAGAATCTCATGTATTGGTAAAGTGGCTGCCTCTTTAGGAGCCTTAGGATATTGTAAAATATCTAATTTTTTGGCTCTAGGCTCTGTCTCAGGGCCACTGAGATGGAAAGGCCCCTGGCCACTTCCCTAATGAAGTCTTGAAAAGACAAGTCTTCTGGAGGAGACATTCTCCTTTTTGGAGAAGAGGGCTCCTGAGGATGGATCACCGATGCTTCGACAGAGACCTCTGATTCATCAGAGTCTTCAGAGGAATCGAAGTATCGCCTGTATGGATGCTCCTGCAGAGCCCGATACGCGTACCAGGTGGTATCAACATCGGGAGTGATCGGTACCGATGGGCATCACATAACAGTGTACCGCTGCAGTCGACACCGAAGCGGATGTCGATGCAATCGGTACCGGCACTGGAACCGATGTAGGTACCGGTGCCGGAGTCGGTACCGGCAACAGAGTTTGTTGCGGTACCGAAGGCGTCGCAGCTTGTATGAATGCCGTGATGGCACGCTGCATGGTCAGGATATTCTGATCCATCGACGCAACCAATGTCTGGATGTCGGTACCAGTGGGAACCACCGGTACCCCAGAACATGGCAACAGGTGATCGGTCGAGGCTGTGCCATCGATGTCAGCCTGTGACCCCATAGATAAAGCTTTGGAAGCCGGAGCCTCCCGCCGGGGTAATTTTGCCGGTGCGGATTCCTCGAGGGCAAGCCCGGAGGCATCTCGATACTTAGAGGGAGATTTACCCTTCGAGGACCAGCTGGATTTAAGTTTGGTTACCTGAGATCCACATGAGGAAGAAGAAGCCCTGGAAGACGTCGATGCAACCGAAGCTGCATCCGAGGGCAACAGGATACTGAGCTTAGCTGCTCAATTCTGTAGACCTCTTTTAGACATCATGGAGCAGGACTCACAATCCGCAATGGAGTGGTCAGGACCTAAACATTTTAGACACCTTTCATGGGTGTCGCTGACAGAAATAGTGCCGCTGCACTTCGTGCATTTTTTAAACCCAGAGGCGAGCTTTTCCATGAGGAAACATTTTCTAGGCCTAAGGCCAAAGAAGAAAATGCACTGAAGTGAGAAAAACAGTAGTTTTTTTTCTTTTTTTTAGAATAAAGAAAGAAAAGACCGGCGGTACCGGTCTAGCGTCGAAAAGGCAGACACGCGACCAAAGAAATAAAATAAAAAAGAAATTCTTCAGCGGTGACAGGAACACGACCTGCTGGCTCCGCGGAAAAGAAGAACTGGAGAGAGGCAGTTGGGAAAGGCGGGAAGGCAGCGCGCAGGCGCTGTGGGATGCTCCCAAAAGCTTTCCTTTTGGACGCTGGGGAGCATTCCCGCGCAGGCTCCGTCGGTACCGATGATACCCATATGTGAAGACTCATTCCTGCTTGTTCCTGGAGATTACTTTTTC
The DNA here is from genome assembly GCA_033557465.1 of Ichthyophis bannanicus. Lineage (NCBI taxonomy): Eukaryota > Metazoa > Chordata > Amphibia > Gymnophiona > Ichthyophiidae > Ichthyophis > Ichthyophis bannanicus. The sequence goes on from CM066035.1 coordinate 688,941,423, forward strand.
CACTGAAAGGGTGGTGGATTCTTGGAATGCCTTCCCGATGGAAGTGGTGGGGACAAATACAGTGACAGAATTCAAAAGGGCATGGGAAAAACACTGTGGATTCCTTTAGAGCAACGGGATAAAATTGAAATAAACATAATTATCTCTTATATCTCAACAAATAGGGGTGACCTACACAGAGCGGTGGGTACACCCCTAAACAAAGGCATGGGGAGGGATGACCTGCACGGAGTGGCAGGTGCATCTACTCTTGCCATCTTGCTGGGCAGACTAGATGGACCATACTGGTCTTTATGTGCCGTCATATACTATGTTACTATGCTTTCAGCCAGACTCTGGCCCACATGAACAAGAGGGAGATTTCCTACACCTGCCTATTTATTTATTTATGTATGTATGTATTTGTTTAATCAATCAATCATTGTCAGTGTGCTCTTATACCTCATTTGTACTTTTTAAATTTTGTTCAGCTTTTCTCAGCTCCTTCTCTTGCTCCTCTTCATAACTAATTGCAACTTTCCTTCTAGTAGTATCTGGGCCTATCTGTGGAGCCCAAGTTAACATTTAATTCGATACCTATTCTAACTCTGTCTCCATTTGTTTTAAACTTTCCTGTCCCTGCTCTAATCTACCTGAGTGACTAATTCCACCCCACCCCCTCCTGAGGCACTGTATAGCCCCTTTTCCTCTCTTCCATATGTGCTAATCTCTCTGTTTTCCTCTCTCCACTGAAAAGAGAGCAGCTCCATTACAAGCTCTGGTTCACACATTGAAACTGCTTGCTTCATGAGTTTTCGTTCTCTCTCTCTCTCTCTATATATATATATATATATCATTTTTTTTGTATGAATGTTTGTATGTTTTTAATTATTTATTCATTCATTCATTGTTAGTGTGCTCTTACATCTCATCTGTACTGTTTAACATATTGTTCAGCTTTTCTCTGCTTCCTCTGCTGCTCCTCTTCCCTCCCACCCCTCAACTCATCCACTCCCTGGCTGGCATTCTCTTACAGTGCTCATTACCCACTATTACTCACAGGTATACTCTCATCCTCTGAGATCTCTCTCCTTCCTATCCTTAATATATTTCTACTGACTTCTGTTCTTCTCTGCATCTCTCTTATGGCTCACATCACTTTCTCTTCCTATTGTTAACACTTCCTAATCTTCTCCCTTCAAACCAACAACTTCAAGCCCCCTCCTCATTATCTCCCCTTTACCATCCCATCATCTACCTTTTCATCAGCTCTTGAGCATCACCATTTTCTCCCTCTCATTCAGTCTTCTCTCTCTGAAACAACCTCACCCTTGCTTCCGCCATGCTGTCTCCCTCTTTGCCCCGCACTCTTCTACTACTCTTCTCCTGTCTTCTGGAGATAGCAATCCCAAACCCTGGCCCCCCCTAGATTTTTCTCACACTCCCATGATAGATCCTCACTCAATTGCTCAAATCTTATTCATATCCCCCTCCTTTCCACCTCCTCTCTTCCTTTATGATGTGCCTTGTGGAATGCACACTGCCTTTATTCATGATCTCTATCTGAAATGCTTTTCATCTTCTTACTCTGAGACCTGGCTCCTCCCAGAAGACTCTGCTTCAGTCACTGCTCTCTGTCATGGCAGCTATCAATTCTCCCATACACCTCGTCCCACTGGCCGTGATGGTGATATTGGGCTTCTACTTTCTCCTTCCTCCCAATTTTGACTCCAGGCTCACTCCGTTCCCTCCTCTGAAGTCCACTCCATCCGCCTTTTTACTCTATTACCTCTCTGGATAGCTGTTATTTATTGGCCCCCTGACAAGTCCACCTCTACCTTTCTCAATGACTGACTCATGACTTTCCTTCTTTCTGGACTCATTTTCACCCTCCCTTATTCTTGGGAATTTTAACATTCATGTTGATAACCCCCCTGACCCTTACGCTTTTAAGTTGCTTTCTCTTACCTCCTCATTCAACCTCCAGCTTTGCTCTACTGCCCCCACTCACTGGCATGGTCTTCTTCTCTAATTGTTTACCCTCTAACTTCTATACCTCAGTTCTTCCTTTATCTGATAAGCCTCATTCTTCATCAACCCCTGCCCCAACCTTGTTCAGTCTCCTCCAACCTCTTTAGAAATCTTCATGCTATTGATCCACTGACTCTCTCCACTACTGTCTCGCCATCTCTTTCCTCCACTATGTCCCCTGAGTCTGTTGATGAGGCAGTAGCTTCCTATAACACTGCACTCTCCTCTGCTCTGGATGCTCTTGCCCTGCCCATGCCACATCCTGTGAGGCACACTGTACCTTCAGTCCTGGCTGTCTTCCACTACCGGCTATCTATGTTTCTGTGCCCACACAGCTGAGCGCACTTGGCTCAAATTCCACACCCTTGCAGACTTTCTACACTTCAAATACATGCTTTCTTCCTTTCAGTCAGCCATAGCACTTGCCAAACAAGACTATTATGTCCATCTGACTAACTCTTGCCTCTGACCTTCGCATCTCTTTGCAACTCTCAACTCCCTCCTCAAGATGCCTTTTCCTCATACTCCTCCTTCCCTTTCTGCCCAAACCTTGACCAACTATTTCCATGACATAATCCACAAGATCACAAGATCACACTTCAATTCCCCGCAAGGTCAGCTCCATCCCCTCTTCCCCTTCAACTTCTGCCCTCAACCCTTTCTTCCTTTTCTATGATCTCTGAGGAGAAAAACACATACCTTCTTTCCTCCTCAAAACTCATTACCTGCTCCTCTGATCCTATTCCCACCCGTTTCCTAAGCTCCATCTCCTCCACTGTAGTCCATTCCATCTTTCATATTCTCAACCTATCGCTTTCCACTGCAACTGTTCTTGCAACCTCTCTCCTTAAGAAACCTTTACTTGATCCCTCCTGTGTTTTTAACCAATTATCAACCCATCTCCCTCCTCCCCTTCATCTCTAAACTATTTGAATGTGCAGTTCACTGCCATTGCCTTGACTTTTTCTCTTCTCATGCCCTTTTGGATCCCTTGCAGTCTGGCTTTCGTCCCTTCAATTCTACTGAAACAGCTCTTGCCAAAGACTCCAGTGAACTGTTCCTGGCAAAGTCCAAGGGCCTTTACATGATCCTCATCCTTCTTGACCTTTCTGCTGCTTCTGACATTGCTGATCACCACCTTCTCCTCTATACCTTGTCCTCTCTTGGTTTTAAGGGCTCTGCGCTTTCCTGGTTCTCTTCTTCTCTCTCTCATCGTACTTTCAGTGTCTATTCAGTAGATCCTCTTCTACTGCTATCCCGCTCTCAGTTGGTGTACCTCAAGGGTCTGTCTTGAGCCCACTACTTTTCTCTCTCGATACCCAATCCTTTGGTGCGCTCATCTCTTCCCATGGCTTTCAGTACCATCTTTATGCTGATGACTCTCAGATCTACCTCCCTACACCTGAAATCTCTCCAGCCACCCAGGCCCGGATCTCTGTCTGCCTATATGACATTGCTACTTGGATGTCTCACAGCCGTTTGAAATTGAACATGGCCAAAATTAAGTTGCTTATTTTTTCCCCTAAACCCACCTCTCCATTTCCTCCTTTCTCAATCTCTGTAGATAAAGCGTAGTTACTCACCTGTAACAGGTGTTCTCTGAGGACAGCAGGAATCAGTCCTCACATATGGGTGACGCCTGTGCCAACAGAGCCCTCATGGAAGTATCCCCCCAGCTTTCAAAGAAGACCTTTGGAAGATGCCACCATGCATGTGTGGTACCCTTCCCGCCCAAGGGTGCCATCTTGCTCAGCTGAAGCGGCAAAGAAAATATTCTTAAGTGAAAGAGCAACTCCAAGGGGAGGAGGGAGGGTTGTGAGGACCGATTCCTGCTGTCCCTGGAGAACACCTGTTATAGGTGAGTAGCTATGCTTTCTCCGGGAACAAGCAAGAAGTCTGTCCTCACATATGGGACTCCAAGCTACAGGCTATCAAAAGCCCATAGAAAAACATGGGTGCACCCAAGGGGAGCCGTGAAGAGCAGCAACTGAGTCTGCAGACAGACTACAATAGGACCTGTGTGTCCGAGGAACCAGCACGCTTGTAGCTTGAACACAGAAGGGTAGGAGTTGTCTAGACCTTGAAAAGATTATGGAGCATGGCCTGGCTGAAGGTGTTGTCCTGTCAGGACTCCCTTTCCAGGCAGTATGGACCGAAGACCAGGTGGCGGTCCAGCAAATGTCCAGCATCAGGACAAAGGGCAGGTTTGCCACAGAGGCCGCCTTGGCCCTGATACTGTGTGTTGTAATCCGGACATCCAGCGGGAGCCCAGCCTGCTCCTAGGCTAGAGTGATGCAGTCTGCCACCCAGGTGGACAGTGTCTGCTTGATCACTGCTTCTCCCAGCCAACTGGGGTCATAGGAAACAAAAAGCTGAGAAGCTTTCCAGCAGCCCTGGGTACCCTGAATGTAGAAAAACAGGGCCCCCTTACAGTCCAAGGTATGAAGGACTGTCTCTGTCCTACTGGAGTGGTTCTTGGAAAAAAGGTGGAAGGAAGATACTACTACTGAGCATTTATATAGTGCTACAAGTCGTACGCAGAGCTGCATAGAAATGTAAGAGACAGTCCCCCCTCATCAGAGTTTACAATCTAGTCAAGACAAACACAGAAGGTGTAGGCAGGGATAAAGCAAGGGGGAAAGAAAAGGGAGATCAGGTGGGTCAAGATCCAAAAGCAGCAGCGAAGGGGTGAGTTTTCAGCCTGGATTTGAAGAGGGTTAGGAGAAGGTGCCTGGCGTACAGACACAGGTAGTTTGTTCCAGGCGTAAGGCGCAGCAAGGTGAAAGGAGCGAAGTCTGGAGTTAGCAGTAGAAGAGAAGGGCACAGATAAAAGAAGTTTGCTAGAAGAGCGGAGTTCCCGAGGGGGGTTGTAAGGAGAGATAAGAGAAGAAAGGTAGAGAGGAGTTGCAGAGTGAATGCATTTTTAGGTCAGCAGGAGAAGTTTGAACTGGATGCGGAAACGGATAGGGAGCCAATGAAGTGACTTGAGAAGAGGAGTAATATGGGCATGACGAGGCTGGCGGAAGATTAGCCGCACAGCAGAGTGTTGAACAGACTGAAGGGGAGAGAGATGATTCAGAAGGAGACCAGTAAGGAGTAGGTTACAATAGTCAAGACGGGAGGTGATTAAGGAGTGGATAAGCGTTTTAGTAGTGTGTTCAGAAAGGAAAGGGCGGATTTTGCTGATGTTATAGAGAAAGAAATGGCAGGTCTTAGCTAACAGATTGATATGTGTGGAGAAAGAGAGAGAGAAAATAGGAAGGAGTACAGAGTTATCCACAGAGATTGTGAAAGGAGGAAGAGGAGGGAGGTTTTAGGGGTAAAGATAAGAAGTTCAGTTTTGGCCATGTTCAGTTTCAAGAGGCAGTGAGACATCCAAGCAGCAATGTCAGAAAGGCAGGCAGAGATCCGGGTCTGGACTGCCAGAGAGATTTCAGGCGTAGAGAGGTAGATCTGGGAGTCATCAGCATACAGATGGTACTGAAAGCCATGGGAAGAGATAAGCGCACCAAGGGACTGGGTATAGAGAGAGAAAGAGCGGACCTAAGACAGATCCTTGGGGTACACCAACTGGGAGCGGGGTAGCAGAGGAGGAGGAGCCACCAGAACACAACCTGAAAGAGCAATGGAAAAGATAGGAGGAGAAACAGGATAGTACAGAGCTCCTAAAGTCAAGCGAGGACAGGGTATCGAGGAGAAGGTTAGGGTCAACAGTGTCAAAAGCAGCAGAGAGGTCAAGAAGGATGAGGACAGAGTAAAGGCCCTTAGATTTAGCCAGGAGGATGCCACCTTTGGGAGGAATTTGGGGTGTATGCGAAGCATGATCCTGTAATTGTAGGGCTTGGAGCTCACTGACTTTGCGAGCAGAGGTGAGCGCTACCAGGAACACAACTTTTCACGAAAGTTATCACAGATGGCAGGTAGCTAAAAGTTCAAAGGGTGGGCAAGTGAGCTGCGCCAGCACCATGTTGAGATCCCACCCAGTCGCCGGCGGAAGGGGGAGTTTGGACAGCAGAAAACCCCTCAAGAAGGGGGTCACCATTGGCTGGGCCCAGAAAGGTTTGCCTTCCACCGGGTGGTGATGCGCTGCCAGGGTGCTGAGGTGCACTCCGACGGCGTTCGATTTGAATCCGGATTGCGAGAGATGGAGGAGATACTGCAGCACTAGCTGCACAAAAAAGTAGAAGGGGTTCACTCCCTGCTCTGCGCACCAGGCATACGCTTTCCTGGTGGAGGCTTTGCAGGAGGCTAGCAGAATCTCCTCCACGGCTCCCGAAAGGCTGAAAGGGGCTAGAGTCACCCTTTCAGCAGCCACACCGTCAGTGACAGGGACCCCAAGCAGGGGTGCAGGAGAGACACCCCCCCCCCCCCCGAGACATGAGCTCCCACTGGGAGTTCCCCAGTGGGATGGGAGTCTCCACTGCCAGCCTGAGGAGCATTGGGAACCAAGGCTACCTGAGCCACTGAGGGAACACCAAGATCAGTGAGGCCCTGTCACGAACGGCCTTGAACAGCATTTTGGCAATTAGCGGCATGAGTGGCAAAGGCTTACATGAGACCTTCCGAACACGGGATGAGAAATGCGTCTGCCGCCACCCATGAGTCGTGGGCTTGCTGGGAGCAGAAGTGGGGCAGCTGATGGTTGTCCGGGCTGGCGAAAAGTTTCACCCATGGTGTCCCCCAGCAGCAGAAGAGATGGTTGGCCATTCTGGGGTCCAGCTGCCACTCGTGCGGCTGGAGGACCCTGCTCAATCTGTCTGCAAGAGTTGTCCTGGCCCAGAAGATTATGCTGCCCGTATGCCCTGCTGGACTGCGTAGGAGCAGAGCGCAATCGCTTTGCGGCAAAGGGTACAAGGTCCTATGCCCCCTGCTTGTTCACATGGCAGTGGCTGAATGCTCGGAGGCTAGATATATCGCCCGAAGCTTGAGGAGGATGATCTGCTGGTTGCTCTCGTCCTGCAACCAGCTGCCCTGGATGCGGAGTTCTTCGCAGTGGGCTCCCCATCCAAGCAGGGAGGCATCCGTCGTGAGGACACTCTGGGGGCTTAAGGTTTGAAAGGGCATCCCAGCTTTGAGGTGATGGGGATTTTGCCACCAGGTTAGAGATTCCACCAACTGATGCATCACTGTCCTTGAGATAGCCCGTGGCCTGTGTCCACTAGTCTTGAAGGCACCACGGTGCAGCTCTCATGTGCAGGGGGGAATCTGGGGTGAGACAGACCATGGAGGCCATGTGCCTGAGAAGACACAGGAGCCAAGCTGACACCGAAGGACAGTGTTGTATGTCAGTTGGCTTGGTCCTAAGGGAGAAAGGCCTTCGCCTGGAGGGTGTCTAGTTTTGCTTCTATGAACTCCAGACACTGGGTCAGAAGGAGGTGGGACTTGGGGCAGTTTATCCCAAATCTCAGGAGCTGCTGAACTTGGATGATGCGTACAGTGGCCTGCTGTACCTCTGCAGCTGTGCCTCCTTTATGAGCCAATCATCCAGGTAGGAGAAAACAAATACTCCCCTGGAGACTGAGGAAGGCCCTTGAGCGGAGGCCAAGCCGAAGGGCAGAACCCTGTACTAGTAGTGTCAGCCCCACCATGAAACGCAGGTACTGCCTGTGGTTGGGCTGAATGATAGCATGGGTATAAGCATCCTTCCGATCCAAGGAGCATAGCCAGTCTCCCTGCTGGAGGTAAGACAGCAATGTTGCAAGGGAGAGCATCTTGAACTTCCTCACCAGGAACTTGTTCAGGCTGCGCAGGTCCAGTATGGGCCTTAGGCCCCCTGTTCGTTTTGGTACGAGGAAGTATCTGGAGTAGAACCCTTTGCCCCTGAGGTGGTAGGGTTCTAGGTTCTACTGCTCTGTTCACGAGAAGACCTGCAAGTTCCTTAGGTAGAAAATCCCCGGTGAAGGGGAAACCTGGGTGCTCTCTTGGAGCCAGATGGAGGAGGTAGCCCTCCTTGACTACCTGGAGTGCCCAGGAATCAGTGGTGATGGCTGGCCACCTTTGGGCATAATGGATGAGACAACCCCCGTGGGTTGCTGACCTCCTTGGAATGGAGAGGCTATGCCCAAGGAGTTAAAAGCTCCCCCCTGGCTGGGATGGAGCTGACGCCTGGGGTTTGGGAGCCTTCTGCTTATGAGGGCCTTGCTCATGTCCCTTGGCTAGCTGACCCTGCAGGGGAGGCCTGAAAATGTGGGTAGTTTCTGTAAGCAGCCCCTTTTCTCGGGTAGAAGGGCTTTTTACCCGAGCCCTTTCATCGGGGAAGGGCAGCAGTCTTTTTAGAGAGGCTGGTCCTCATCATTAACTCGGACTCCAACTCAGCAGCCTTTTCAGTCATGGGTTACATAAGAACATAAGATATGCCATACTGGGTCAGACCAAGGTCCATCAAGCCCAGTATCCTGTTTCCAACAGTGGCCAATCTAGGTCATACGTACCTAGCAGTTTCCCCAAAAGACACAGGTTCTGCAATGCTTGTACTAGGTCAAGCATTGATATCCTGGGTCCCTTCTTAATAATGGTTTATGGACCTTTCCTCCAGGAACTTGTCCAAACCTTTTTTAAACCCAGCTACACTAACAGCCTTTACTACATCCTCCGGTAACAAATTCCAGAGTTTGATTACACGTTGAGTGAAAAAATATTTTCTTTTATTAGTCTTAAATCGTTTACCCTGTAGCTTCATTGCATGTCCCCTAGTCTTCCTATATTCTGATAACGTAAACAGTCGATCTACGTTTACCCGTTCCACTCCGTTCATTAATTTATAGACTTCTATCATATCTCCCCTCAGCTGTCTCTTTTCCAGGTTAAAGAGCCCTAACCTTTTTAGCCTTTCTTCATAGGAGTATCCTTCCATCCTCTTTACCATTTTGGTGGCTCTTCTCTGAACGTTTTTTAATAACGCTATATCCTTTTTAAGATACGGCGACCAGAATTGCACACAATATTCAAGGTGCGGTCTCACCATGGAATGGTATAGAGGCATTATAATATCTTTTGTTTTATTTTCCATTCCTTTCCTTATGATACCTAGCATTCTATTTGCTCTCTTGGCTGCCGCTGCACACTGGGCCGAGGGTTTTAACTTGTTATCCACAATGATGCCTAAATCTTTTTCCTGGGTGGTGATTCCTAATGTGGAACCTTGCATCGTGTAACCATAGTTTTGGTTGTTCTTCCCTAGGTGCATAACTTTGCACTTGTCCACATTAAATTTCATCTGCCATTTTGATGCCCAGTCTTCCAATTTATCAAGATCCTCTTGCAATTTTCCACAATCCTCTTGGGTGTTAACAACTTTAAATAATTTTGTGTCATCTGCAAATTTGATAACCTCACTCGTTATTCCACTTTCCAGGTCATTTATGAATATGTCAAAAAGCAGCAGACCCAGCACAGATCCCTGGGGTACACCACTATTCACCTTTCTCCATTGGGAAAATTGACCATTTAGCCCAACCCTCTGCTTTCTATCTTTTAACCAGTTCCTGATCCACAGTAGTACACTGCTTCCTATCCCATGACTCTTTAGTTTTGCCAAAGTCTCTGATGAGGGACCTTGTCAAAGGCTTTCTGAAAGCCAAGATACACTATATCAACCGAATCACCTTTGTCCACCTGTTTATTCACACTTTCAAAAAAACATAACAGATTAGTAAGACAAGATCTTCCTTGTCTAAAGCCATGTTGGCTGTCTCCCATTAGGCCATGACTATCTACATGCTGAGTAATTTTATTCTTTATGATGGTTTCTACCATTTTTCCAGGTACTGACGTGAGGCTCACCGGTCTGTAGTTTCCCGGATCACCCCTCGAACCCTTTTTAAAAATTGGTGTTACATTGGCGATCCGCCAATCTTCAGGTATTAGAGATGATTTTAATGATAGTTCACAGATTACTAATAGCAGGTCTGCAATCTCATATTTCAGTTCTTTCAACACCCTTGGATGTATACCATCCGGCCCAGGTGATTTGCTACTCTTCAGTTTATCTAATAGTTGTAATACATCTTCCCGATGTATCGATATTTCCTTCAATTCTTCCGCACCTTTAAATACCACTTCAGTCATGGGTAACATCCCTACATCTTCCTCAGTAAAGACCGGAGCAAAGAATTCATTCAGTCTCTCTGCTATCGCCTTGTCGCCTCTTAGTGCCCCTTTAACTCCTCTATCATCTAATGGTCCAACTGACTCACAGGTTTTTTGCTACGAATGTACTTGAAAAAATCTTTATTTCGCGTTTTTGCTTCCGCAGCAAGCTTCTTTTCAAATTCTCTCTTTGCCTTCTTTATCAATGCCTTGCATTTGACCTGTCAGTGCTTGTGCTGTTTCCAGGTTTCATCGTTTGGCTCTTTTTTCCATTTCCTGAAAGATGCTTTCTTGGCAACAACAGCCTCTCTGACCTCACCTTTAAACCATGCTGGCAGTTTTTTGGACTTCCTTCCACTTTTCTTAAAGCATGGAATACAGCTGGTCTGGGCTTCCAAGATAGTATTTTTCAACAACACCCAAGTTTGATGTAAGTCTTTAACCTTTGCAACTGCTCCTTTTAATTTTTTCTTAACTATTTTCCCCATTTTATCATACTCTCCCTTTCGAAAGTTAAAAGGTAGTATTGTGGATTTCCTTACTATCCCTCCTCCACTAATTAAATCAAAGGCTATCATGCTATGATCACTATTGCCAAGTGGCCCCAACACCCTTATCTCTTGCACTAGAATTGGTGTTCCACTAAGGACTAGGTTTAATATGGCTTCCCCTCTGGTCGGTTCATGGACCAGCTGCTCCAAGAAGCAGTCATTTGTGTCATCTAGGAACTTTATCTCTCTAGCATGTACTGCCGTGACACTGACCCAGTCGATAAAGGGGTAATTGAAATCGCCCATTATTATTACCACGCTGTAACTTTTGTTAGCTTCCTTGATTTCTTTGAGCATTTCATCATCCATTTGTTCATTCTGGCCAGGCGGTCGATAGTACACCCCCACTGCCTTCGCCTTCCCCTTTTTACATGGAATTTCAATCCATAGAGATTCTACAGCAAATTTTGTTTCCTGCAAAACTTTAATCCTTTCTGACTCAATGCCCTCTCTAACATAGAGCGCAACCCTTCCACCAATTTGATCAGCTCTATCATTACGATATAGTTTGTACCCAGGTATCACAGTGTCCCACTGGTTGTCCTCCTTCCACCATGTCTCTGATATTCCAATTACATCTAACCTCTCATTTAGTGCTATATATTCTAACTCTCCCATCTTATTTAATAGACTCCTAGCATTTGCATACAAGCATTTTAGAGAATGTATTTTATTCATATTAATTTGGCTATTGGTAGACATGGGTAATTTGGGATCTTTAAGCTCTGTCTGCTCCATACTCGAGGGCATTTGGGCTACTTTACTCTTTTTTGGAACCTCTCTGCTTTTGGTAGTATCCTTCAAGGATACATTCTTCCGAACCATCTGCTCTTGGGCGACTGTCGGCTTTCCCCTATTATCTAGTTTAAAAGCTGTTCCATCTCCTTTTTAAAGGTTAATGCCAGCAGCCTGGTTCCATCCCGGTTAAGGTGAAGCCCATCCCTTTGGAAGAGCCCCTCCTTTCCCCAGAATGTACCCCAGTTCCTAACAAATCCAAAACCCTCATCTCTGCACCATTGTCTCATCCACGCATTGAGACTCCGGAGCTCTGCCTGCCTTTTGGGTCCTGCGCGTGGAACGGGAAGCATTTCGGAGAACGCTACCCTGGAAGTTCTGGATTTCAATTTCCTACCTAAAAGCCTAAATTTAGCCTCCAGAACCTCCCTACCACATTTTCTTATGTCATTGGTACCGACATGTACCAAGACAGCAGACTCCTCCCCAGCACTAAGACCTTATCTAGGTGGCGCGTGAGGTCCGCTACCTTCGCACCAGGCAGGCATGTTACCAGGCGATCCTCACGTCCACCAGCCACCCAGCTATCTACATGCCTAATGATCAAATCACCAACTATAACGGCTGTCCTAACCCTTCCCTCATGGGCACATGGCCCTGGAGAAACTTCCTCGGTGCGAGAGGGTTTTACATCACCTGGAGGACAGGTCCTAGTTACAGGATCACTTCCTGCCACACCAGGGTGATGCTCTCCTGTCACGTGACCTCTCTCCTCCATGGCAACAGGGATGCTGCCAGACTGGAGGTGGGACTTCAGGACTATATCCCTGTAGGTCTCATCTATGTACCTCTCTGTCTTTCTTATGTTTTCCAAGTCTGCTACTCTAGCCTCTAGAGAATGGACTCGTTCCCTGAGAGCAAAGAGCTCCTTGCATCTAGTGCACACGTAAGACCTCTCACCAACTGGGAGAAAATCATACATATGACACTCAATGCAAAAGACTGGAAAGCCCCCATCCCGCTGCTGGACTGCTGTCTGCATCTTAGTTTTAAGTTTTTGTTTAGATCTTTAAGTTCTTTACTTACTAAGGGTTGCTATGGATATTTATACCAATAAAACTGTACCTAATACGTTTAATATACCTTGTTCACCTGAAGCTTAATTAATCTCAGGTCCTTAGTGTATGTCTGATTTGGGTAACAAGCTTCACCTGAGAGCACCTCCTGTCTTTTAAGATATGTAAGTACCTATAAAGCTAAGATTATCCCAGGGATGGGTGGGTGTGGGGAGGGAGGGGGGGAAATAACACTTATTAAAAGAGGGCTGCTACACAGTACCCTGTCCTGTGCTGCTGAGGTAAGCTATATTCTTATTTGATTTAAATTATAGCTCTTTGCTGCTGCTAGGCTCTATCTTATTATGAAATTTAAACTACAAGCTCTCTGCTGGGTTCTAAATTTAACCAGAAAGCTCTCTTCTGTGTTTTAAATTTAAACTAAAAGTACTTTGCTGATGCTAGGCCCGTAGTGACTATTAAATTAAAACTATAAGCTCTCTGCTGGGTATGAAATGTAACCAGAAAGTTCTCTTCTGTGTTTTAAATTTAAACTGCTGCTGCTGGGCCCTGACTGATTTAACAAAAAATAGTGGGTTCACAGATTAAATAGCTTTAATAGAAAGAATTCCTTTCAGAAAAGTCCCAGAAGTATATACTCACAATTGCAGATCTCTCTCCAGAAGTAACAGTCCCTTTTTCTAGTCCTTCCCTTTTTCTAGTCCTTTCAAGTCCTTTGCCGAAGAGATTCTCTCCTTGTCATGGGACATTGACCAATTTGTCCTGAACCCACTGTTTGAGATCAGATGACTAAACAGGCCTGGCATTGGGCACGGATGCCCGCTGCCGCTACTCGAGCCGCCGACTTAAAGCCATCATAGGCTGCTCGAGAAAAACTTGGAGCACTCAAGGACAACTTTGGTCAGGTTTTTGAACTGCTGAAGGGGTTCCTCGGAGAGTCTAGTTGAGAACCCAGCGAGCCTCCTTTACCAGGTCTCTCAGGTACATGCCCATGTACAGCTGGTAGGCCTGGATCCGGCCGATGAGCATCGAGCCCTGGTAGCACTTTCTGCTGAGGGCATCCAAGGTGCAATCCTCCCTACCAGGGGGCACCGAGAAGTGCGTCTTCTGGCTCTTCAAACAACGCATGGCCGACTCCACCACCATGGAGTTGTGCATCAGCTGCGCCTCCTGGAAGCTCAAGCTCCAGTGGACAGTACATCGAGTCAAGCCACTTGCTCACCACTGGCACCAATGCTGGTGTCTCCCACATACGGAGCATTAGCCATTCCAGGATTGGTGGGATGGGCACCATAAGCAATTCCCTCCAAGGGGCCTCGTATTGGAGGATTTCTAGCTTCTCTGTCCGAGGGTCCTCCTCCGACTCCATAGGGAACGCCAGAGCCTTGGACATGTCCCTTACGAAGTCGAGGAAAGCCATGTCCTCGGGTGGGAATCAACGCCAGGGCTCCGAAGGAGGCAAGTCCAAGGGGACATCATGGCGGTGACCCGTGTCTGGCGACTACTCATCCTCTGTCTCCCACTGGGAATAATCCGAAGTCTCTAGAGAAGGGTGGCTCGCGGGCTCTGGGCCCCGCCGGTGTCCCTCAGAGGCCCCGCGGCTGGCACCAGGTGCACTAACTGGGGAGGACTTCGGTCCTGTGGAATAGAAACCAGGTTGAGACCTCGGCTGAGGATCCACTCTGGGCCAAATGGCCTCGAGGATCGGCTCAGCCTCCAGGGATGTTGGTAATGGCCTGGAGGTCTTGGCAGAGGAACCGGTGGTACAGGACAATAGTGCCCGCTGCTGGTTCATGAAGGCAGAAAGACTGCGCTCCAGGGCCGCCATTCTGGATTGAAGTCCAGATTGCTCCACTGCTATCGGCACAGATGCTGAGGAACTCAGGCCAGACACTGGTTCCCCTGAGGGGGAGTCCGACAAGGATAGGTTCTGGTGACAAAGGCCAGTCAGAAATAAAGTTCTTGCAAGCGACTAGAACTGCGGGAGCTGTCTTGGAGCTTACCCGGCCTGTCAGAGCCATCCAGGAATGCCACCTTTTAGACTTTCTTATTTTTATATTCCCTCGAGGGAGACCCCTTTTCTGAAGAGCTGCGGCGTCGATCATGAGGCTGTCCCGAGATTCCGCTACTCCAAAGGAGGCTTTGGCTTTCAGAGGTACTGGGAACTCCGGGAAAAAAACTGTGCTGCTGCTGATGGCTCTTGAGGGCCTCGGTGGACATCTTTTTACAGAGGTCGCATGCCGCTGTTTAGTGGTCCAGCCACAGGCAATGAAGACAGCAGTCGTGTGTGTCAGTAAGGGACATGATTTTAGAACAACGATCACACTTCTTGAATCCACTCATAGCCATGGGGGAAAAAAATAACTCCAGTAGGGTCTAAGACCCGTGGTGCTGCCAGTTAGGAAAAAGGGCGCAAAGGTACCAAAAAGAAAAAAAGAAGAAAAAGGGACCAGAGGCTCGATGCTGAAGACAAGCTCGGGTGGCGGGAAGAGTACCAGTGCACAACCGGAGAGAGTATAAAACTCAGGTCGAGAAAAATCAACATTTTCCAGGAGAAACCTGACAAACGCCTGAAAGGTTCCATGGAAAAAAGGAGACTGAGCAAGATGGCACCCTCAGGCAGGAAGAGTACCACCACTGTTCCCTCTAAGCTGTGCGCGTGTGCGCGCGCACACACCTTGCCGAGCGAGCGCACATACTTTATAACAGAGCGCACAAAAATTACGGTTCTGATTCTGATAGAAAACACAGACGTCTTAAAATTTAAAAGTTGTTGTATATTTACGGTTTTCACAAGTTCTACAATATTTTCTAGTGCAATCAATGTGGTGTACATACTGTATTCTGACGTGTAGTCAAATTTTAAAGTATATAACTCCGAGTGTCGTTATGTGGCGCACAAAAATTTAACCTTCCTTCAAAAGCTGCACAGCTGATATTTTATGCGCACACAGCCTACAGAAAATTAGAGGGAACATTGAGTACCACGCATGCGTGATGGTATCTCCCAAAGGCTTTCTTTGAAAGCTCGGGGGATGCTTCCGCAAGGGCTCCGTTGGCACCGACATCACCCATATGTGAGAAAAGCATAGTTACTCACCTGTTTGTTCCCGGAGAAAGCATAGTTACTCACCTGTAACAAGTGATCTCCAGGAACAGCAGGAATTTAGTCTTCACATATGCGTATGTCGGTACCGACGGAGCCTGCGCGGGAACACTACCCAGCGTCTAATTAGAAAGCTTTTGGGAGCATCCCACAGCGCCTGCGTGCTGCCTTCCTGCCTTTCCCAACTGCCTCTCTCCAGTTGAGTTTTAAAGCTGAGACAAAGAGAGAGAGAGAGAGGGAAAGAGAAAGATAGAGAGATACAACTCCTAGGGGAGGTGGGTGGATTGTGAAGACTAAATTCCTGCTGTTCCCGGAGATCACCTGTTACAGGTGAGTAACTATGCTATCTCCAGGAACAAGCAGGAATGTAGTCTTCACATATGGGGACTCCCTAGCTTTAGATGCCAGGGCGAGACCCCAGAAGTTGTGTGTCCCTGAACCAGGGCTCCACTTCCCCCCATGGATCTCTGGCATCCAACCAGGGATGGCGGGTAGGAGTTGATTAGGTATGGAACAGGTGTTGAAGAACAGCCTGACCAAACAAGGCAACCCGGCGGGAGTCCTTGTCCAAGCAGTAATGGGCTGTGAAGGTATGAACCGAGGCCCAGGTAGCTGCTCGACAGATGTCGTCGATAGACACAGAGTGCAAATGAGCCATTGAAGCTGCCATGGCTCTCACATTGTGAGCTGTGACATGGCCCACCAGAGGAAGATTCTTACTCTGATAGGCAAAGGCAATACACTGAGCAACCCAGTTAGATAGTGTTCTCTTGGAGACTGGAAGTCCCAAATGAGAAGGATCAAAAGCAATAAAGAGTTGAGAGGACTTTCTATGTTGCTGTGTACTTTGTAAGTAAAAAGCTAAAGCTCTTTTACAGTCCAAAGTATGAATTTATTTTTATTTATTTTTATTTTTATTTTATTTATTTACATTCTCTTATATACCGCGCTATTCTGCATCAGTGCGGTTTACATTGAACAAACTGAAATTACATTGAACAGGGCATTATAACTTGGAGATAACTATTTTACAGGGAACATGGGCTATGGAGGGTTAAGTGGCTTGCCCAAGACCACAAGGAGCACCTGTGGGACTAGAAACCCCAGTCCTTCAGGCCCAAGGATGCTGTCCTCTAGTGGGATTTGAACCCTGACCTTCCGGCCTGAAGTACCTTGCCCCAACCACTAGGCCACTCCTCCACTCCAATGCAGAAGGTTCCTTTCTGCATTTGATGCATGAGGCCTTGGAAAGAACACAGGTAGGTAGACCGCTTGGTTTAGATGAAAAGGCGAGACCACCTTTGGCATAAAGTGTGGATGAGTCCTAAGGACTAGCTTGTCATGATGGAACCTTGTATAAGATGGATCAGCCACTAGTGCTTGCAACTCACTGATGCAACGTGCTGATGTGATTGCAATGAGAAAGATAACCTTCCAAGAAAGGAATTTCAAGGAGGTAGTAGCTAAGGGTTCGAAAGGTGGCTTCATGAGTTGACCAAGAACCAAGTTTAAGTCCCATGCCACAGGTGGTGGCTTAATGGGAGGCTTAGTTAGCAGGCGGCCTCTCTTAAATCTTGCTATAAGAGGATGGGAGGAAATAGGTTGTCCATTTAGGGGCTTGAAGGAAGCTGCAATGGCACTCAAATGGACCCTCACTGAGTTAGTCTTAAGTCCTGCATTGGATAAATGAAGGAGATACTCTAGTAATGATTCCAGAGGTACCGCAAGGGGGTTAAGACCCTCCTGCGAACACCATATGGTAAATCTTTTCCACTTGAAAGCATAAGAGCATCTTGTGGAAGGCTTCCTGAAATCATAAAGGATATCCTTTACCTGCTGAGGGAGGTTAAGATCATGGAGATCTAGGCCTTCAGCAACCAAGCCCTGAGATGCAGAGACTGGGGATTGGAATGCCATAACAGTTGCAAAGCGACAGAGAGCCTGTTCCCCCTGCTTGTTCACGTAGAACATGGCTACTTGATTGTCTGTATGAATAATGACTGTCTTGTAGCTGAGCAGGCTGTGGAACACTCGAAGGGCAAGGAAGATTGCTCTGAGCTCCAAGAGATTGATATGTAGATGAGTCTCTTGTGGAGTCCAGGTGCCTTGGGTGGAGAGCTCTTGTAGATGAGCTCCCCAACCCATTGGAGAAGCATCTGTTGTGAGAGTTGCCTGGGGTAAGGGTTGTTGAAATGGGGACCACAGCAACAGGTTTTGAGTGGACTTCCACCATTGGAGGGACAAAATAAGGCGATTTGTGTTTGCTATTTTGTCTGACAGGCCTCCTGATGCCTGGGTCCATTGAGTGGATAAAGTCCACTGGGCTGCCCTCATATGGAGGCGAGCATAGGGAACCACATGCACGGCAGATGCCATGTGGCCTAGTAATTTTAGCATTTCTCGGGCAGTGACATGAGGCTTTAGCACTGCCTGAGAAGCTAACTGCACCATGCGAAGGCAAGGGGCCTGGGGGGAGATAGGCCCTTGCCTTTCTGGTATCCAGCAAAGCTCCTATGAACTCTAGAGACTGAGTGGGAGTTAGAGTGGATTTTGGGATGTTTATGACCAGATCCAAATACTGGAGGATACGCATTGTGCAGGATAGAGAAGTCCTGGCCTCGGACTCTGTTGGGGCTCGAATGAGCCAGTCGTCTAAGTAGGGGAAGACGAATATTCCTAGAGTGCTTAGAAATGCTGCTACCACAGCCATGCATTTCGTGAACACTCTTGGTGCTGAGGTCAGGCCAAAAGGAAGCACCCTGTATTGGTAGTGCTTTCCCTGAAAAAGGAACCGAAGAAACCTTCTGTGAGTTGGATGGATGAGAACATGGGTGTACGCATCCTTGAGATCTAGAGAACAAAGCCAATCCTGACTCTGAAGGTATGGCAGCAGAGTTCCCAGAGAAATCATCTTGAATTTCTCTTTGAACAGGAATTTGTTCAATTCTCTGAGGCCTAAGATAGATCTGTATCCCTCTGTTTTTTTGGGGATAAGGAAATAGGGGGAGTAAAACCCTGTACACTGTTGATGAATGGGTACTTCTTCTATTGCCCCTTGGGCAAGCAGCAGTGTCCAATGCTCTGCTATTATCTGCCCCCATCTGGGGGCAAAGTGACACAACCTTCCTGGAATGGTGGAAGGCTCTGGTCCAATGAGAACCAGGAAGGCTAAGTTCTATAGTTGCAAGTCAAAGGCCTTGTGGAGGCTGAGACTGCTGGGATGGTTGAGGCTTAGCAGTCTTTGCCTTTCTCTGTTTGGGTGGTTGCTGACCTTTCCCGACAAGCTGACCTGCAGAACGTCCCTGATGAGAATAAGCAGGATAAAACCTTTTCTTTTTGGAAAAGAAAGGTTTCTTGAAAGATTTCTTTCTTGCAGGATCAGCTGTGGCCTTGGATAGTCTGTCCAAGGTGGAGTTGTCAGCATCCAGTTCATTGGCTTTTTCGTGCCAATCCTTGCCAAACAGGTTCTCACCAGTACAAGGAATATTGCCCAGTTTGTTTTGTACCCAGAGCTCCAAATCGGATGCCTGGAGCCAGGCAATTCTACGTGCACCCATGGCAATGGCAGAGGTTCTGCTTATGCACTCAAAACAGTCAAAAGCTGCACGGTTGACAAATTTAGAAACATCCTGGGCATGCTTGACCAATGTGAGAAAGTCTTGCCTTCTATCCTCAGGGAGAAGAGGGCTCAAAACCTCTAAATCTCCTGTGACTTCCTTCAGGAAAATTCCCATATATAAAATACAGGAACTGATCCTGGCAGAAAGCATGGAAGCTTGGAAGACACGACATCCAAAAGCATCCAAAGTTCTGCACTCACGTCCTGGAGGAATAGAGGCATGCCTCTTTGCACTCCTGATCCTTCTCATAGCTGATTCCACTACAACAGAGTGGTAAGGAAGCTGAGGTTTTTGTAAACCAGGACAAGTATCCATAGTATCCAGTCTACGAGAGTGAGGAGAGGTGGTAAGAGGCGTCTCCCACATTCTTAGCATGAGATCATGTAAGATCTCATAGATGGGCAAAGTAGCTGCCTCTTTAGGAGTTTTGGGATATTGTAAAATCTCCAACTCAATTGCTCTGGGCTGTCTCAGGAGCTACAGTAATAGACAGACCTCGAGCCACCTCCCTGATGAAATCCTGAAAGGAAATGTCCTCTGGAGGAGACATCCTGCGTTTAGTTGAGGAAGGCTCCTCTGGGAGAAGTATTCCGGCATCGACAGAACTGTCAGAATCCTCAGATTCCTCTGAGGACTCGAAGTACCTTCTGTCCGGATGCTCTTGAAGAGCCCGATACCCGTACCGACCGAAGTCGGTACCGGGGGGAATCGGTACCAGTGTATCGGTATTCGAAGACATCGCATGACTGGGTGCCGGAAATGCGGACACCGATGTCGATGCCGATGTTGTCGGTACCGGTACCGATACCGGTGCCAGAGTCGGTGCCAGTACCGTTTGAACTGTCTGACGCAGTTCCGAGGGTGTCGATGCCGCAAGGAGAGCCGCCAAACTGCGTTCAATAGCCAGGAACCTCTGGTCTATCGACGCTGCCGATGCCTGAATGTCGGTACCGGAGAAGACAGCCGGTACCCCAGAGCATGGCACCAGTAGTTCTGCCGAGGTCGAGGCCTCGAGAACATCCTGGAGCCCCGATAATGCTTTGGAAGCCGAAGCCTCCAGCCGGGGCAATTTTGCCGGTGCAGAATCCTCAAGGGCAACGCCAGAGGCATCTCGATGCTTAGAAGGAGATCTACCCTTTGAGGACCGGCTAGACTTATGTTTAGTTACCTGAGATCCACGGGAGGAAGACGAAGCCCTGGAAGACGTCAATGCCACCGAAGCTGCATCAGAGGGAAACAGGGTACTGAGCTTGGTAGCTCGGTTCTGTCGATCTCTCTTGGACATCATGGCACAGGCCATACATTCCGTGATGGAGTGGTCAGGATCTAAACATTTCAGACACCATTCATGGGTGTTGGTGACGGAGATGGTACCGCCACACTTGGTGCACTTTTTAAAGCCCGAAGCGGGTTTTTCCATGATGGAAAATATTTTGGGCCTAAGGCCCAAAAAGGTGCGTGCACCTGGAAAAAAGGGAAAAGAAAAGTACTTTTTTTATTTTTTTTTTAAAGAAAAGAAAAGAACCACCGGCGGTACCGGTAAGCGTCGAGGAAGGCAGACGCGACCACAAAAAATAAAAGTAATAAGGACAAACTTTCTGCAGTGACAGGAACAACCTGCTGGCTCCGCGGAAAACGAAGAACTGGAGAGAGGCAGTTGGGAAAGGCGGGAAGGCAGCACGCAGGCGCTGTAGGATGCTCCCAAAAGCTTTCTAATTGGATGCTGGGGAGCGTTCCCGCGCAGGCTCCGTCGGTACCGACGATACCCTTATGTGAAGACTACATTCCTGCTTGTTCCTGGAGATTGCCCTACTCCTCTGTTTCCTTGGCTCGCAACCTTGGAGGTCATCTGACTCCACCCTCTCCTCCTCCACACACATCCAACAAATATCTAAAACCTGTAGTTTCTCTCTCTATAACAAATAAAATTTGCCCCTTCCTCTCTGAACACCCTATTAAGACATTCATCCACTCTTTAGTCACTTCCCACCTAGACTACTGCAACCTCCTCCTTGCTAGTCTCCCTCTGAATCATCTCTCTCCCCTTCAATCCGTTCAAAGCTGCATGGCCATCAGCCTCGCTATGCTCATATAACCACTCTTCTCAAGTCACTTCACTGGCTCTCTATCCTTTTCTGTATCCAGTTCGAACTTCTCCTACTGATCTATAAGTGCATTCATTTTGCTGCTCCTCACTACCTTTCCTCTCTTATCTCTCCCTACACCCTATCTCATGAACTCTGCTCTTCTGGCAAAGCACTTCTATCTGTGCCTCTCTCTTCTACTGCTAACTCTAGACTTCGATTCTTTCACCTTGCTGCTCCTTATGCCTGGGGCAAACTACCCAAGTCTGTACGTCAGGCTTCATCTCTGGCCCTTTTCAAATCCAGGCTGAAAACTCAGCTCTTTGAAACCGCTTTTGGATCCTGATCCCTTAATCTCCAATGTGTTTCCTTACCATTCCCCTAGATGTATCTTCATCCTCAGCTGTTATGCCGTCTTGATTAAATTGTAAGCTCTGATGAGCAGGGACAATCTTCTATATGTCTGTATAGTGTTGTGTACGCTTTGTAGCGCTATACAAATGATCAGTAGTAGTTGTAATAGTACACCACCGCTGTTGTGCCTCCCTATCAGTTGACATATGCTACTGTTGTGGCATTATCTGACTACTTTGTTCTAAATTAAATGCTTGAATGATTGCTGGGATCTTTATAATAGCTTGTCTTTAACCTATTTATTTATTTAACCGTTTTTATATACCGTCTTTCATCAATTCAAGACGGTTTATAGGTAACAAAAATATAACAGCAAGGCACTGCTGTTTTACATAGAACAGAACTTAGTTAAAAATTGAACTTTATAAAATGAGAATATAAAGTACCAACAGGTAACTACCGTGTTTCCCCGAAAATAAGACCTATCCTGAAAATAAGACCTAGCACGTTTTTCTGAGATTCCCATAATATAAGCCCTACCCCGAAAATAAGACCTAGTGCAGATCATGTCTGACAGATTTGGTACCCGGGGGGGTGTCACTGGGGAGGAGTTTTCCTCCTGCTCCACTCCCCGATGCCGATCGGGTGCCGGTGCTGTGCTGCGGGCCACTTCCTTCACACCAAGGGCACTCTCTTTTAAATACAGTTGGTGCTGTTGTGTCCTGATTGGCTTCGGCAGGTGGACCGGGGAGGAGCTTTCTCTCCTGCTCCGCTCCCCGACGCCGATCGGGTGCCGGTGTTGAGCTGCGGCCTCTTCCTTTGCACTAAGGGTGCTCTGCTCTTTTGAAGATGGTGCTGTTGTGGCCTGATTGGCTTCGGCGGGTGGACCAGGGAGGAGCTTTCCTCCTGCTCCACTCCCCGACGCCGATTGAGTGCCGGTGCTGAGCTGCGGCCTCTTCCTTCGCGCTAAGGGTGCTCTGCTCTTTTGAAGATGGTGCTGTTGTGGCCTGATTGGCTTCGGCGGGGGGACCAGGGAGGAGCTTTCCTCCTGCTCCATTCCCCGACGCCGATCGGGTGCCGGTGCTGTGCTGCAGGCCACTTCCATCATCTGTGCGGGTGGGAGCTGCAACGCCACTCATTCTGTGCTGTCATGCTGTATATGAAAAAAAAAAAAATAAGCCCTACCCTGAAAATAAGCCCTAGTGCATCTTTTGGAGCAAAAATAAATATAAGACCCGGTCTTATTTTCGGGGAAACACGGTATGTACATATTTACATTAAAAGAGAAGTCATTGACCAGGTGGACTGAAAAGTTGTCCAGCACTTTTACACTACTCTTCAGACAATGAGCTCCCTAGGCAGACTGGCACCCATTCTTACCACAACCCAGTTTGGCATCTTCAGGTCCATGTTTCCTGACCAGATTTTGTGCTTCCAGCCATAATGCCATGCTGGATATGGCCTTATCTCTCTGTAATTGTGCGGCCTATCACTCCATAAGGAACTGTCTTAGTATGTGCTCGAGCCCATGGGACCAACTATTGTCACTGCCATGGAACCCAAGGCTGACATATAATCCCATACCCATGATCTTTTTGCTAGGACTGACTGCATGTGTACCCGAATCTTACATCTCCTTTGATCAGTCAGGATTACTTTGCCCTTCTATTTATTGAAGCAAGTTAATAGCTGGTCTAGACACTGTGTGGGTTCCAACCTGCTCTTGGCAAAGTTCAGCATGTTCTGTAACACCTAAATCACTTGTGCAGTCACCCAACAGCTCTCCGATTCTGACTTTGCCCGAATAAGCCAATTGCCGGGTATGGGAAAGTACAAATATTCCCTCTGTGCAGAGCTGCCACCACTAAGACCATCACCTTTGAAAAGGATTTGGAGCAGTCGCAAGTTCAAAAGAGAATTCCTGGAACTCCCAGCAATGAGAACTGCAAATACGTCTGATGCTCTCTCCAAACAGGAATATGGAGACATGCCTCCTTGAAGTTTAATTAAGTGAGAAGCTCCCCTGCACGCAAAGATACAATAGGATACAGTCTCCATCCAAAAGTGTGGAAACCACAGATCCAGTTTGATGTCCTTCAGATCTAGGACTGGGTGATAGGAGCCTTCTTTCTTTGGGAGCACAAAGTAGATATTCTATCTACCAACACCCCCTCTTCCTTGAGAAATGGCACCAGTACTCCAAGATCTAGTAATTGTCCGGGGTGGCCTTCACTGCTGCTTTCTTGTCTGGGGCTCAACAGGAGGAAATAAAGCTTCTGCAAGATGGTGAAAAAAATAAAAGACATAGCTGCATCTGACCAAATTGAGGACTCAGTGGTCCAAAGAAATCTGAGGCCATACCTTGAAAAACAGACAGGCACTCCCTCATCTGCTCTTTCAAGGAGGGGACCTCTTGCTGATCCTTGTGAACCTCTGGAGACTCTGGAAATCTTAGTATCTCCCATGACTGTGCCTTTCCTATCTGTATGAAGGGACTATCCCCTACTAGAGACCAGAGTCCACTGAAATGAAGTCACTGGCCGACAGTGCCTCATCTCCCAAAAGCTCAACTTAGCTGCATAAGATCTCAGGCTCATCCTCCAGCAATCTCTAGGGCTTATGGCCTGCCAGATCCTTCACCAACTTCTCAAAATCCTCTTAAAAGGAGAAGTTTCTCATCAAATGGCAGCCTGCATTGAGAGTCTTTAAGGTAACATCTGCCACCCAAATGCACAACCATAACAAATGCCTAGCAAAAACTGCCACTGCCACACTTCATGCAGACTTCCTAATCAAGTCATACAGAGTATTCACAACATATTCTAAGCCAGCTTCCAGCTATGCCACTTCTTTAGGCTAACAAACCATAGTGGCACTGAAGGGAGCTGTTGAACTCATTACAAATAGGTCCTGGACATATATCCACTGCAGACCATTACCTACAACATCAGAACCACTACCTCAAAAACCTACCACAAGAATAATTTGATCTTCCTATCATGCATATCCTCTGGAGCAGTACTGCTTTCCACTTGGATGATAGTCTTTACAAAAGGCCATGACCTTGGGCAATCTCACCCTGGGCAGTCTCAGTCGCTCTAAGTCTGAAGGAGGTACAGCATTCCTATTGTCCTGCCCACTTTTAGACCAGCTTCCAGAGCATCCCACTCTGCCATGATCAAGAATTGGATCCCCAGGTACTCTATTCTTTCGATGGCTCCAATGGGAATGTTGCAGTCAAACTTCCCTTGGGGCCCATCCTTTCACTGCCTATGCTCCAAAATCTGGAGCTCTGCCACAGACACTTATGGCCACTTGTCCTGTTTTTTTGGGAGGTTATGATCTGCAATAGGGCACCTTGCGTTCTAGCCCAAAGAAGCTTAAAAGACATGGAGATAAGACATATTGCATGAAATGAGAAGTGTCTATGAAGCAGCAAAACCGGGAGAACATTTTTCTTCATCATCTTGAAACTCCTGAGGCTCCCAGTGGCTGCTTGTTGCTGGCACTGCTGAACTAGCTCCCCTAAGATACTCTCCAGTCAATGCAGGAGGAACTTAAGAAGCTGGGAGAACATGGCTCCCTGATGATAAAATGGCCACCATTTCCACACTGCATGTCACCTCAGTCACACCTACCTCAGTATGCTCATTCTGCTGAAACCTCTGGTGTCTGTAGCCCTTCTGCAATTCATGTTCACCATGTTCACCTGTTCACCATACACTTTGGAAACATAAATGAAGAAACAACCCCTTCCACTAACAGCGCACCCAACAATACAGATACTGGTTCAACCCAAAATAATCTAGAACCGATATAACCCTTCAGGAAACCTGCACCCTAAGCCTTCCAAAGAACTGTAAATAGTACTAATGACAGTCTTGTAACTAATGACTGTTTATTATGTTACTATGTAACTTTGATTGTACCACTGTTCACAATGTTACTATGTTACTCTGTTTACTGTACATAGTTAAACGTTCCATGTAATGAATATGTACCCCTTTGTACAATTCAATTTTCTGTTTAATGTAAGCCACATTTGAACATCGGAAAATGTGGTATAAAAATATTAAATAAATAAATGTCTTCCGAATTCATATGGCAAGAACTACATTGCTCCAATCTCCCCCGAAAGTCACTCAGGAGCTGCCATGAAACCAGACACTACCTTAGCCTCCCTGCTGTGCACAATGCAGCTTACTGAGCCCAGCCATGATGCCCCGCCCCTGAACTTAACACATGTGCCATGCCCGGCAGGTTTCACTCAATACCACCACATGGGAAAAGTATTGGCATCATAGAAGTTCCCGCTCTCATAGAAGCCCTGAGCTACCGAAGGCATCAACTTACCTTGGATTCCTATATAGGCCTGGGCTGCACATCTTGCCTTCTCCTTAGCATTGCTATTTTTTTTTAAGTCTAAGTCCCACTAACAATACTTATCACTTTAAAGGGGAAAAGAAGAATCAGAGCTATCAGTCTACCATGCTGCTCAGGGGTTGACTGGAAGAGGGGGAATACTGGTAATAGGACATATATTGTCTTTCTTCGATTTCCCAGTTTAACGTCTTCTCTACTTCTGTATTTCATGGCTTTTTAAGAGTTTAACAAATTTTTAAACCACTGTGATGGCTAACGAACAGCAGTGCATCAAGATATTTAATAAAAACATTATGAGGAGAGGGAGTGGTACATAAACTCTAAAGAGGGGAGAGGGTCCTTGTCTACGCCAAGTATCACCCCCTGCTCCAAGGACAGATCCAGATGGAGAACAGAAGCCCCACCCCCATACTATTCCACTCTACTGGAGGTCCATTTTTCTAAATGAACCCCAGGAATGATGCCAGTCAATTCAGCCAAATCAGCCTGCAGCTGCATAGGTTAGACATCTCCATCTGCCGGAGACAGAATAATGACGAGAAACAGGCTGCACGAGCATTGATTCTGTTTCCATCTGGTGGTAGAGGGGCACAACCCATATACCTGGACTAGTCTGGTGGATAAGGAATGCCCCGGTCTACGAGCTATAGACTTCAGGCAAAGACATGAGTTTCAGATGGATCTCAGCTGAGGAAAAACATCTTCTGTGTGTAGGGGAGGAGGTAAAAAATGGATTGAGAGGTGATGAGGTCTGCATCATTACTATAATTTACATTAATTATAGTATCCCTAAAAAACACCTACATTGCTTTCTCCAGGACCAAACAGAAAGTCAGTCCTCACATATGGGTGTCATCGGCGCCGATGAAGCCCCAGCGGAGCATTTCCCCAGCTTTCTATGAAAGCTTTGGGAATGCAGGCACGCATGCGCGGTTCCCTTCCCGCCTAAAGGTGCCATCTTACCTCAGTCTCTTTTTTTCCCCAAGAAGCCCACCGGATGTGTGTCCTGTCATCCCGATAAAAGTTGATTTTTTTCGGCGATCCTCGCTGTTTTTTCTACCGGTTCGACACCGGTTCCCCTCCCGCCGGGTTTGGTACACCGGTAACGAGCCCAATTCTTCTTTTTCGGTTTTTGCCCTTCGTGGCTGGCGTTCGTGCCCTTTTTTGCTTTTTCCCTGGAAGGCCGGTCCTTTGACCTCGCGGGGACTCTTTTTCCCCGAAGGCTTCCAGCGGTTTCAAGAAGTGTGATTGGTGTAAGAAATTAATGTCTCTCACCGACACACACGACTGCTGCCTTCGGTGCCTCGGTCCTGATCACGACCCTAAGTCGTGTGGACCATGTGGAAAGATGTCTTCCAAGGCACTCCGAAGTCGCCAGCAGCAGAAAGAAAGGCTTTTCTCGGACTCAGCCTCCAGCCGGGCCCGGACCTGTCTGAGGCCTCGACATCTCGGGATTCAGATCCCGAGCGCCGTCGGAGCTCCTCAGACAGGGGGTCCCCCGACTGGGAACGCAAGAGGAAGAAGCGGCTCGCGAGGGCGTCATCAGAGGAGGTCCCTGGCTCCTCGAGGGCCAGGTCTAAGACCCCCGACCATCGCCCCGGGCCAGTGGAACAAGAGAAGCCTGCCAAAGTTCCTCGTGTGGAGCCGGAGTCTGCTGGACACGTAAGCCCTGTAGCCCTTGAGGACTCTCCTCCCAGAGAGCCGCCGCCGGGGCCCGAGTCGGTGGCTGCTGCGTCACCCGAGCTGAGTCTCAGGATGACAGACTTGGAGAGAGGATTGTCTGCCTTCATGGAGCAGCAGCGGGCACTGATGGCCAGCCTGTCTGGCGCATCTGCCCCGACCACCGGGACATCGACTTCGAAGTCGACCCCGGAGACTGAGCCAATACTCGAGTCCATCATGGCTCGAAGTCGACCTCGGTCACGGTCTCCCTCGACCTCCCGCTCGGGACCGAGGGCGTCGACGCTGGTGCCTCTGGCGTCGGGGCGGGTGCTCCAGGGCCCCACGGGGTGGGACCCTGACTCCTCGTCGGACGAGTCCGCCTGGGAGACGGAGGATGAGGAGTCCCCCGATACGTTCAAGACTTGGTGCATCCCGTCGGATCACCGCAGTCTGAGCCCCGGAGTAGATCCCCTCCGGAGGATACTCTGTTCTCGGGATATGGCCACTGCCCTAGCTATTCCGGCGGACCCTGAGGAAGAGCCTCCAGCTGAAGAGCTCGAGGCCCTGCAGTATGACTCTCCTCCGAAGGAGGCCTTTACTGTCCCGGTTCCTCCGATGCTGGAACGGCTCCTCTTCAGGATGTGGGAGGCACCGGCCTTGACGCCGGTTTTAAGCGAGTCAACTCGATCTATCGACTCAGGAAGAACCCTGGCTTTCAGAAGGCACAGCTACCACACCATTCCATGGTTGTGGAATCGGCCATGCATCGTCTGAAGAGCCAGAAGATGCATTCTGCGGTGCCCCCTGGCAGGGGGGCCCGGAACCTCGATGGCGTCGGTAGAAAGTGCTTCCAGGGCTCGATGCTTGCTTGCTATGTCCAGTCTTACCAGTTGTACATGGGCATGTACTTGTGGGACCTGGCCAAGGAGTTGGCCGGGTTCTCTGCTGGTCTCTCCGGGGAACCCTTGCAGAGATTCAAGTCCTTGTCCTCGGGGATTCGGGACTGCTCGAAGTTCATGTCCCGCGCCGCCTACGATGGCTTCGACCCGAGTTGCGGCAGCCGGCATTGCGGCTCGATGCCAGGCATGGCTGTAGTCATTGGACCTCGAGCCATGGGTTCAGGACAAGTTGGTCGATGTCCCTTGCCGAGGTGAAAACCATTTTGGCAAGCCCATGACTGAGAAGGCTGCCCAGCTCGAAACAGAGCACCTTACACGGACAAGGCTGTCTAGGAAGACCTCTGCCCCTTCTCATAAAAAGAAGGGCTCGGGTAAAAAGCCCTTTTACCCGAGGAAGAGCACTGCCTACAAACAGTACCCTCAATATCAGGCTGCCCAAGCTGCACCCCAGGGTGAGCAAGCCAAGGGGCAGGGTAATGGGCCCCGTAGGCAGAGGACCCCCAAGCCTCCGGCCCCTGCTCCCACTCAGCAGGGTGGGCTTTTTGACTCCTTGAGCGTAGCCTCTCCATCCCTGCTCTCCCAACAATGCGAAGGAGGTCGCCTCGCCCTCTTTGCCCACCAGTGGCCCCTCATCACCGGGGACAGTTGGGTGTTGGACATAGTTCACAGGGGCTATGCACTGCATTTTCACCAACTGCCTCCTCCTTACTTTCCTTGGGAACCTCCAAGGCCTCCCCTGCACACAGACCTTCTCCTTCAAGAGCTTCAAGGTCTGTTGGTGGACAGGGCGGTGGAGCCTGTGCCTCCCCACTTGCAAAGTCACGGATTCTACTCCAGGTATTTCCTGGTGCCCAAAAGAACCGGTGGCCTTCGACACATTCTGGACCTCAGGAATCTCAACAAGTTCCTAGAGAAAGAAAAGTTCAAGATGCTTACTCTTGGAACACTTCTGCCCTACCTCCAGCAGGGAGATTGGCTATGCTCCTTAGATCTAAAGGATGCGTACACTCACATCCTCATTCATCCAGACCACAGAAAGTACCTCAGGTTCATTGTGGGAGGAAACCATTATCAGTACAGAGTGCTGCCTTTTGGCCTCACCTCCGCTCCCAGGGTCTTTACCAAATGCCTGGCAGTGGTGGCGGCCTACCTGAGAAATCAGGGAATCCTTGTCTTCCCCTATCTGGACGACTGGCTCATCAGGGGTCAGACGTGCCAGGAGGCCAGACAAGCCACCCTCAGAACTATTGCTCTTCTTCAAAGCCTGGGGTTTGTCAAACTTCGCAAAGTCCACTTTGCTCCCCTCCCAGAACTTGGAGTTCATAGGAGCAAGGCTGGACTCTCTGCTGGCAAAGTCTTTCTTGCCAGAAGACAGGGCCCAAAGGTTGATAGCCTTGGCAAATCAGTTTCTCAGCAGGTCACTGGTCTCCGCCAGACTCTGCCTGAGGCTGCTTGGCCACATGGCTTCGACAGTACATGTGACCCCCAATGCCAGGCTCCATATGAGGTCTGCACAGTGGTGCCTTCGGACTCAGTGGTCTCAGGCCACAGGCAGCCTCAGAGACAGGATAAGGGTGTCCAGACAATTTCTGCACTCCCTCAACTGGTGGCTGCACCCACCCAATCTACTGAAGGGGGGTGCCTTTTCAGATTCCTGGGTACACGGTGGTACTGACCACAGACGCCTCCCTGCAGGGCTGGGGAGCTCATTGTCTAGGCAAGTGCACCCAGGGCCTGTGGTCTCCTTGGGAAGCTGCACAGCAGATCAATCTCCTCGAACTCCGAGCTATTCGATTAGCACTCGAAGCTTTCTCTCCTACCCTGGCTCATCAATCTGTCCTGGTTCAGACAGACAACCAAGTAGCCATGTTTTATGTGAACAAACAGGGCGGGACTGGGTCCAGACTCCTTTGTCAGGAGGCTCAGGACCTTTGTTCATTTGCACTCAAGCACAACATGCTCCTCAAGGCTGTGTACCTTCCAGGCCAAAACAACTACCTGGCCGACAGATTAAGCAGAATTCTGCAGCCCCACGAGTGGCAGCTGCATCCTTCAGTAGTTCAGAAGATCTTCCTAAAATGGGGTCTCCCTTTGGTAGATCTCTTTGCCAGCCCAATGAACAAGCAACTGCCAAAGTTCTGCTCCAGGCAACCGCATCCTCTGAGAATAGCAGCAGATGCTTTTCTGATTCCATGGTCTCAGGGCCTCCTGTATGCGTTTCCTCCCACGCCCTTGGTGGCCCGAACTCTCTTCAAAATTCTTCAGGACAAAGCCTCGGTCCTGCTGGTGGCTCCCAGGTGGCCGAGACAGCCTTGGTTTCCTCTTCTGCTTCAACTGGCGGTGGATCCCCCACTGCCTCTGGGGTTGCAACCTGACCTTCTCTCACAGGAGCAGGGTTCCCTTCTGCACCCCAATCTCAAAGTTCTCAATTTGATGGCCTGGAGGCTGCAAGGGTAGTTTTGGCTCCCTGGGGCCTACCTCAGGAAGTTGAGGAGGTTGCCCTAGCCTCTAGGAAACAATCCACTAGGAAAACCTATGCTCTCAAATGGAAAAGGTTTTCTGTGTGGTGTCAGCTACGTACAGAGGATCCTTTCTCCTGTACTGTGCCTGTAGTGCTTCAGTACTTACTGCACTTATCAAATCAGGGACTAAAGTCCAATTCTATTGGGGTCCACCTCTCAGCTCTAGCAGCTCACCACTCACTGGTGGAGGGACATTCTCTGTCAGGTCACCCCTTGGTGTCCCGCTTTCTTAGGGGCTTGCTTTTGCTCAAGCTTCCAATCCGTCCTCCTGCCCCTGAGTGGGAGTTGAATGTGGTCTTGCAGCAACTGACTTGCCCACCTTTTGAGCCAATGGCTACTTGTCCACTACGCTTCCTATCCTGGAAGACACTCTTCCTGATAGCCCTTACCTCGGCTAGGCGAGTGAGCGAGCTTCAGGCCCTGGTCTGTGATAGGCCTTACACCAGGATTTATAGGAACAGGGTAGTCCTCAGGACTCATCCAAAGTTCCTCCCAAAGGTTGTCTCCTCTTTCCACCTCAATCAGGAGGTGGTTCTTCCAACATTCTTCCCTAGGCCTCATGCAAGCCAGGCTGAAGCAGTCCTGCATACCCTGGACTGTAGGAGGGCCTTATCCTTCTACCTTGACCGTACGCAGGGGCATAGGAGGGCTACTCAGCTCTTCGTATCCTTTGACCCTAATAAGTTGGGGTTGGCTGTGTCCAAGCGTACCTTGTCCATCTGGGTGGCTGACTATCACCTGGGCTTACAAGGTGGCTGACCTTCCCTTGCAGGGTCGGGTCACGGCCCATCGTGTCAGGGCAATGGCTGCCTCAGTGGCTCATCTCCGCTCTGTGCCCTTGGTAGACATCTGCAGGGCTGCAACTTGGTCTTCAAGCCAGACTTTTGCAGCCCATTACTGTCTGGAGAGGGAGTCCCGTAGGGACAGTGCTTTTGGCCAAGCAGTACTCCGGAATCTCTTTGAGGTTTAGGCAACTCCTGCCCTCCGTTGGGCTACCGGTGGAGGTTGTGTCCTTGAAAAGCTTTTCTTTGCTGCTGAGACTAGAGGGAGTTCTCTTGTTCAGCCTGGGTTCCTCGGTAGCCCAGAGCTAGGGAGTCACCCATATGTGAGGACTGACTTCCTGCTTGCTCCTGGAGAAAGAGTAGTTACTCACCTGTAACAGGTGTTCTCCAGGAGCAGCAGGAATCAGTCCTCACAACCCTCCCTCCTCCCCTGGGAGTTGCAGTTGTACATAGTTTATTTTTCATTTTTGTGTGCTGTTCTTAGCTATGTCATTTGACTGAGGTAAGATGGCACCTTTAGGCGGGAAGGGAACCGCGCATGCGTGCCTGCATTCCCAAAGGCTTTCATAGAAAGCTGGGGAAATGCTCCGCTGGGGCTTCATCGGCGCTGATGACACTCATATGTGAGGACTGATTCCTGCTGCTCCTGGAGAACACCTGTTACAGGTGAGTAACTACTCTTACAAATCGCACAAAATGTCACTGCAAGAATTATCTGCAAAGCACGCCTATCAGATCACATAACGCCACTACTATATGATTTACATTGGCTACCTATTAGGAGTAGAGTAAAATATAAAAAGATCAGAGACTTCCGGTGATGCGGTGAGAGCGAGCAGACGTGATCTGTTCGCGCTCCGACCGTCCCTCGCTTAAACCAGCAAATTAGAGCCGTTTCCTTGAACCCCAGACCGCCGCAAAGCAGTCCCCCAGCGACCGGACAGCCTACCGTAGTGCCCGAGGCGAGCCGCAACAAAGACAGAGATGGCAGCAGCGCTGCGAACGGGGAAGGAGGAACGGGACCGTGGGCCTGTTGCTAGCAAGATGGCGGACGGTGCGGTGGCGCCGGGCTCCCCGGCCTCCCCTGCCAGAGTGGAGGAAATATCGGCGGCGGTTGCAGAGGCTCTAGCTACCCAATTCACCACCATCCGGGAGAAACTGGACGCTGTGCAGAGCTCCGTAGAGACCCTTGGCAAGCGACTGCAGGAGGCGGAGGAGCGTGTGGGGCGTGCGGAGGACACACTCACAACACTGCAGCAGTCAGTGGACGGCCTGCAGACCCAGCTACGATCCCAAGAGGCTAAGATCGATGACCTGGAGAATCGATCCAGAAGTAATAATCTGCGGGTGATGGGCGTCCCTGAAGCTGTATCGGACACCGAGCTACAGCAGTACCTGGTGGGGCTTTTCTCTCCGATGCTGACGGGGGAAGCTGCCGGCGAGCGGATCCAGCTGGAGCGAGCACATCGGGTGGGCAGACGAAATGTGCGGGAATCTAGACCTCGAGTGGTTCTTGTGAAATTCCTGCAATTCCCCCAGAAGGAGGCCATCTTGCGCGTAGCGCGGGCCCGTGGTGTCTTGGAGGTGGACAATGTGCGGATCCGGATCGCGCAGGACTATTCCATGCAATTAAGTCAACGTCGCCAGGCTTATACGCCACTCTGTCAAAAGCTGATTGACTGTAAGATCAAATTCATGGTGCAATACCCGGCGCGCTTGCATGTGTTCCGAGACGGGCAACGCAGGACCTTTGAGTCCGCAGATGCAGCGGCGATGTATGTGGAGAGCATCACCTCGGAAGGAGGAGCAGGCTGAGGACCCTTGAGAGGCCGGCGTATGTTACCTTTGCAGAACAAGACTTTTCTGTCTATGAGGCACTGTAAGTGTCTCGAGTGCTCAGTGACTGGACTTCAGTCGGGGTACATGGTCGGTGTGGGCGGGACTTTTATTCTAAGAGTCTGATACACCTTTTTTACCCCCGACTAATGGCCCCGACTCAGTTTTCCCTGGTTCGCTGGGAGCCAGACTCCTAGCGACTGGTTGAATAGGCGGGAGGGTTGGAGGGGTCATTTGTCATTTGTTAAAATGTTGGGGTTCTGGTTCTTTTGTTTTTTAGACCTGCACGAAGTGTACCTTGAGGAGGGTTTATGAAGAGGGCTTGGGGATGGGACGGGCCTGACTGCACGGGGCACTGCGGCCCCTCTTGGATGGCTGGGACGGGCTACCAGACGGCTGGGATGGGTGATATGGGTGGGCCGTGCCGCTATGGTCACCCTCGGGGCACTTGGGTGCTACGGTGTGCCCCACCAAGCCCCCCATCTACTTTGAACGGGCTGTTCCCATGGGCCTCGGGGGGGGGGCCGCGGCTTGCCCTGGGTGGAACCGTTTGCTTTATTACCTTCCTTACCACGGGGGGGGAGTGGGGCCGGCTACCTCGGGTTTACTTGGGGAGGTCTGTCCCACCCACTAGAGCACAGTATGTGTTGTTACGCATCCTGTCTCACCGCTAGTTTATGGTAACACGCATATTAACTTGCCATCGGGCTCCGCCAGGGGGGGGGCAGCGGGAGCACTGCCGTAGAGCCTGCAGCTGCTTTGGCATGAGAGCCTCGGCAGCTGGATAGTTAGGCCCTACCGTGCAGGAGCGTTATCTCTCCTCCTTTATATACACGGCCCGAGGGGATTTCCTCTACCAGGCTCTGGTCGGAGGCCAGTGCACTAGTGCAGGGCCTCCGGTGTTTCCCTTCAGGGCGCGGCTAGTACAACTCCCTCTGAACAGGCATTTTTGTTTTCTGTGGGAATATCTTGGTGATGCTGGCTGCTCGAGCTAAGGGCAGACCAGGCGCTTTAGGCTAATGTCGCAGTACTTTCTGACCTGAGAGAGGGGGGGTTTACCCCCCTCCCGGGTCCCGGGGTTAGATGTTTGAGTTATGTATTTGGTCATGAGCAACTTTGCTTGACTGCTTTACCTAATTTGAGGGCTTGGGTCACCAGGGGATAGGGGTTACTAGGCCGGGTGGGGTATTATTGTCTGTTCTTGGTTGTGGGGGACTAGGTTGGTGGGTGGGGTATGGACGGTAGCGGGGGGCGGTGGAGCGTGTCACTGGAAGACTCATAGGAGAGAGGAGCGGTGTAATGTGGGTGAGAGGATCAATATTCTCTGGGGTGGGAGGGGTTGGGGGGAGGGGGGGGTAGGTCGCATCCATTGTCAACCTCATGGTGTGTTTAGAGCAGAGAAGCTGGGGGAGGGGAGGGGGTTCCAGGCTGGGAGAGCCCTGTCCCTACTAGCAAGTGATACCGGTCAGCTGGGTCTTGACACTGCCCCGCCGCTTTGAAAGTCATTACATGGAATGTATGTGGATTGGGAAATCCAATCAAGAGATATAAAGTCCTGCAGGCCTTAGCTAGGCAAAAATGTGACATTGCATTTTTACAGGAAACCCACCAGACGGCTGAGGAGCATAGTAAACTACGCCGAGACTGGGTTGGGCAGGTATGGGGGGCCCCAGCCAGGAAAAAAAGGAGGCGTGGCCATCCTGATTCACAAGCGGGTGCGCTGTTCAGTGGAAGCTGAAGTAAGAGATGTGGCGGGACGTTATTTGTTCTTACAAGGTACTTTAGAGGGGAAGCCGGTCATCCTGGGGACAGTGTACGGTCCGAACTCCCTTGATCCCCACTTCTACGCCAGCATGGCCTCTAGGGTGGAGCAGTTGCCTGAGTCCCCTTTGGTGTTGGGAGGCGACTTAAATGGAGTCCTGGACATTGAGATGGATACCTCTAGAGGGGGGGAGGCACGTGAACGGGAGCCGGTGTCGCGGGTGTTGCAGCGCTTTAAGACTCGCCTAGGGCTGGTGGACCCGTGGAGGGTGTTGCACCCCTTAGAAAAAGACTTTACCCACCAGTCCAGAGCTCATGGCTCTAGCTCTCGCATCGACTACCTTCTACTTTCCGGTGAGATTTTCGCAAGAGTGGGGGATGTGCAGATCGGGCCTTTTGAAATTTCCGACCATGCCCCAGTATGGCTGGAGCTAGGTTGGGGGGGGGGGGGGGGGTGACGGATCGGTCACGGCTCTGGCGGTTCCCACCGGAACTTTACAGGGACGCTCAGTTCCATAAGTTCCTGGAATAACGTTGGCGGGAATTTGAGGAGGTCCATCGTGGTCACCAGGGGGACCCTGAATTAGTGTGGGAGACAGCTAAAGTTGTGTTACGAGGTGACATTATTGGGTTTGCGGCACGCAAACGTTGGATGCTTGTGGAACGGATTCTCCGATTGGAGAAGCAGGTATCCTTGCTACGCCGGTGGTTGGCGCGGGCCCCGACTCCGGGGCTTCGAAAGGAGCTGTGGGAAGCTAGAGTGGATCTCAATGAGTTGTTGCACCAGAGAGCCAAGAAGTCTATTCTATATTACCGATATCGGCTGCAGTGCTATGGGGATAAGCCTGGGCGGTTGCTGGCTCGCTGTTTGCGGGGTTCGAGAGGTTCCAATACTGTGGCGGCTCTAAGAGATGAGCATGGGATGCTGCAACGGGACAGTAGGGAGATAGGCCGGGTGTTTCGGGGATTCTTTCAGAAACTTTATGCAGTGGAGAGTAGTTCACCCTCAGCAGTATCGGATTATCTCCGGAAGCTGAATTTGCCCTCGCTCACGGAAGAACAAAGCCTTCACCTGGGGCGGCCGATCACCCCCGCGGAAGTGGAGTCTGTTATTGTTGCGGCTCGCTGTTTTAAATCGCCCGGGCCAGATGGTTTGGGGGCCGAGTTTTACAAACTGCTTAATAGCTATGTTAGTCCGGTCCTGACAGAGGTGTATGCACGACGGGTGGATCAAGGAGGCTTTCGGTGGGGGAATAATCATGCCCATATTACCTTAATCCCCAAGCTAGGTAAGGACCCGGAATTGCCTGCTTCCTACCGTCCGATTTCTCTATTAAATTTTGATCTTAAGATATTTGCCAAAGTACTGGCGGACAGACTGGCGGGATATTTGGATGATTTGGTTCATAGCTCCCAGGTCGGTTTTGTGAAGGGTCGGTACATCGTACGGAACATGCGTAAGATCTTGGCTTCGTTGGAATGGGTGCACGACCAGCATTTGCCTTCCTTACTTGTTACTTTTGAGGCGGAAAAAGCCTTTGACCAGGTTGACTGGAGCTACTTAAAAGCCTTGTTGCCGTGTTATGGCCTGGGTGTTCCCTTTTGTGCCATGATAGATTGCCTATATGCCACCCCAACGTCAGGGATACTTTGCAATGGGGTGTTATCGGAGGCCTTTCCGTTAGAACGAGGCACTAGGCAGGGTTGCCCTCTTTCACCCCTGCTATTTGTTCTGTCTTTGGATCCATTGATCCGGGCGGTGGAGGCGTCGCCGGCGATCCGGGGGGTGCGGATTGGGTCTCAAACTTTTACCGTGTCGGCCTTTGCGGACGATCTTTTGGTGCATCTTCTATCCCCGGAGGAGTCTTTGCCTCATCTGTTGCAGGAATTTCAGACTTACGGTCTCTTCGCTGGCCTGCGGATTAACAGGGATAAGTCGGAGGCCCTAGATGTATCTGGGACCCTGCAACGGGATTGGGTGGGCAGGTTCCCCCTTAAGTGGGCTAAACTCTCATTTCACATACTTAGGTATTCGGCTGACTTGTCAACCGCAAGACCTTTATAGGTGCAATCTGGACTGGATGTTGAACCGAGTGCGCTCCCAGCTATTGGCATGGGGGTCTCTGCCGCTATCTTTGTCAGGACAGGTGGCGGCGGTGAAGATGGTGATATTGCCGCGATTGTTGTACTGGCTGCAAACCTTGCCGGTGTGGTTGCTCCGGAGAGACCTGCGTCGGATGGAGGGGGTGTTACGGACCTTTTGAGACCTGGTTGAGGGAGGGCGATAGCCCTGTTCTCGCCAGCTCTCTGCCTCCTGGTTTTTCGGCTTTCTCCTCCCCTAGACTAGGTAGAGGGGGGGGAGGGGTGGCATTACTCTACCGCTCTACTATTTTTCTGGAAGAAATAACGTCCCCCTCTGTTGCACTCTCTGAGTCCCTTCTCCTCCGTTTTCATTCTTCTCCCCCACTTTATTTCCTTCTTCTTTACCTTCCCCCTTCCCTCTCTGCTGAGCGCTGGGAAGGAATTCTGCAGTCCCTTTCTGACATTGTCTTGCAGTTCCCAAATATTATCATTTTAGGGGACTTTAATATCCATGCAAACAACCCTAGTCGGCAAAAGGACTTTGCCTTTTTAAATTTCTTCCAGGATATCGCTTTTCATCTGCATGTTACAGGCCCTACCCACACTGCTGGTCACACCTTAGACCTTGTGGTATCCTCTCCCACGTTGACAGCTCAGATTTCCCCTCCCTCCATGATTGACGTTCCTTGGTCAGATCATCGTTGTGTCTTATTTTCTGTCACCTTCTCTTCTACTCCAACACCTCCTTCTCTAGTGTCCCCTACACTCCCTCCTCTTCGCCGTCGTTTAACCCCTGACACTATGTGTTCCTTTCCCCCTGCTTCCTCTGTTTTTCCCCCGGATTTTGCATCATTGTCATCTGATTGTCAGGCTTCCCTTTGGGACTCCCTCCTAAAGGATGCCCTGGATCAGTTAGCGCCATTACGTCCTTGCCCGCGTCTGCCTAATCCTGGTCATTCTTCTTGGTTTCATTCTGGTTTGCGGCTCCAACGGGCCCAACTCCGCCAGGTGCAGCGCCGTTGGTCTCGCCATCCTTCAGCTGATCTATCCATCCGCTTCAAACAACTTTACGCCGCATACCGCTCGGCTATTCTATCTGCCAAGCATGCTCACTATGAAGCTGAAATTAAGGATGCGGCAAATTCTTCTCGCAAACCTTTTCAGATTTTGCACAAACTCTCATCCACCGGCTCTCCATCCGCTATGATCTCTCAGTACCCCGACCCTCATTCACTGGCTACTTTCTTTTCCCAGAAAGTTCTTGACCTTCGTGCTTCCTTTCCTACTTCCCCCCCACCCCCACCCTCGCCACCTCTTTTCCCTTATGACTCAGTTGCTGCTGACCCTGCACTGCTGTCTCCCACCACTATGCCCAATCAGGCGCTTTCCCATACGTGGTCCACTTTTCACCCGATTTGTTCTGCTGAAATCCTTTCAATAATGTCCACTTCTCGTAAGACTACATGTTCCCTCGACCCTATTCCCTCCCGCTGGTTGTCTGTTCCCTCCCTACAACTAGTCCCTATTATCACTACTATTATCAACACCAGCTTTTCCTCTGGTTTGTTTCCTTCTTCTTGGAAATCAGCTGTTGTTCATCCTCTTTTAAAGCAATCTTCCCTTGATCCCTCCGTTCTTGCAAACTGGCGCCCTGTCTCTAACCTTCCCTTTCTGGCTAAACTTCTTGAATGCTTTGCATTTCTTCAGTTATCTTCTCATGTTGAATCCACAAACACACTTCATCCCCGTCAGGCCGGTTTTCGCCAGGGCCATAGTACCGAGACTGTCCTTCTTGCTGTTCTTAATGAAATACATGTTGCACATGACCGTGGTGATCTTACTCTTTTAGTGTCTCTTGATCTATCGGCGGCTTTTGACTTAATTGATCACACTCTTCTTCTCACTCGTCTTGCTGAGGTGGGGTTACGTGGTGCTGTCCTTCTTTGGTTTCGTTCTTTTCTCACCTCTCGCTCTTTTTCTGTTACTCTGAATGATCAGTCTTCTAGTTCCTTTCCTCTTACATGTGGTGTCCCTCAAGGTTCTGTTTTGTCCCCTCTGCTGTTTAACATTTTCCTTGCCCCACTGCTTCTGGTATTACAACAATATCCTGTGTCTTGTTATGTCTATGCTGATGACATTATTTTGCTCTTTCACACTTCCCCTCTTCTTTTGGATCTCTCTGCTTTTAACACTTGTCTTTCTCACGTGGCTCTTTGGCTTTCGCAGCACTTCCTTCGTCTTAACCCGTCCAAGTCTACCGCTATGTGGGTCTCACTTTCGGGGTCATGTCCGTCGGTTGCACCCATGATTGACTCTGTCCCTGTTCCTTTGGTGTCTTCTTTCCGGTATCTCGGGGTGATTCTTGATTCTTCTCTTTCTTTCCATGATCATATTTCTTCTTTGGTTCAGCGTTCTTTTGCTATTCTTCGTCGTCTCCGTGCCGTCCGGTCGTTTCTTCCCCTTGGTTCCCTTGTCACTCTGGCTCTTTCCTTTGTTATTAGTCGTCTTGACTACTGTAATGTCTTTATGGCCAATCTCCCTAAATATCAACTTAAGCGTCTACAGCTCCTTCAAAACACTGCCGCCCGTCTCATCACCTTCACTCGCCGTTCCGATCATATTACTCCCATTCTCATTCAGCTTCATTGGTTACCCCTCTGTGTTAGGTTCCACTACAAACTTTTGATCCTTATTCATCGTGCACTTCACACTCATAACCCTTTATACTTGGCTGACTTAATCTTACTTCATACACCCTACCGCCAACTTCGCTCTCTTCATGCTAACCGTTTGGTTCTACCGTCCCCATCTCATGCCCGTTTGGAGAAGACCCGCCATGCTGCCTTCTTTTTTCTTGGTCCTTGTTTATGGAACGCCCTGCCCTCATCCCTCCGTTTAGAGCCCTCATATTCTCAGTTCAAGTCCGCTCTCAAAACCCACTTATTCCAAACAGTGTTTAATCTCCCTCCCTGACCTTTCCTCCCCCCCTCTGGATTTTCCATCTTGTTGCCGTCCCTGATTACTGCTTTGTCCTAGTTTGTTAGTCTTGTCTTTCCCCTTTGTCTGTCCTTGTTTGAGTGGTTTTGTCTATGTCTTTTTGTTTGTTTATTTACCATTGTTAATCATTGCTCGCAGTTTACTCTCTGTTGGGCATTGTTGTCCATGTTTTTTTGTTTATTTTTACTATTGTTAATTATTATTTCTAAATTTGCATATTGTTAACTGCTGGCTGTTTTTATGGTTTTATAGTATAATTTTTTTAAACTTATGTTTTAATGATGTACATGGTTTTAAATTTATGTTTTATTTATTTTTACTCATCGTCTTTTGTATTGTCATGCTTTCCTTTCTTTCCTATCATTTTTGGCGTTCTTTTCCGTAGTTTTGCAGTGCTGCCTTTTTTATATTGTTTGTACACCGCTTAAATGTTTTTAACGCAAGCGGTCTATCAAGTACGAAATAAAGTTAAAGTTAAAGTTAAAGTTTGTGGCGCGGTGCTCGAGCCCGTATCCCCCTGGTGAGGTTAATGGGGAAGTGGCGAGAGGGGGGGATGGGGTTTCCCGACCTGGGCACGTATGCTCTGGCCTGTCAGGCCCGCCATCTTGGCGATTGGCTGGGGAAGACCGAGGTGTACACGCCTACATCCCTGGAAGAGGCCCTAGCGGCGCCCCTCTCTTTGTTAGGGGCATTACATACGACGTCCAGGGATCTACCTGCCCGCCTAGTGCGCAGCGTTTTGTTTGGCTCGGCCCAGCGGACCTGGCGGTATTTAAATACCCGATGGGGGACGTCCTGGACGGTCTCCAGCTGGTTGCCCCTGCAGGGTAATGTTCATTTTGCCCCTGGTTCTGGGTCCCGGGGTTTCTGGGACTGGTGGCGGAGGGGTATTTGATCTCTAGGGCATTTGGTTGATGGTACGGGGCGCTGTAAACCCTTTCAGGCTCTTTGTCAGGAATATGACTTGACCACACAACATACTTTTGTGTTCCTGCAGGTTTCTCATTATATCTCTTCCCTACCTAGAGAGGCGCTTACTCTGGAGCGTTCAGAGCAGCTGCTCGGTTTTTTCGCAGTGGGGGAGGACAAGCCTCCTACGATTGCGGGTCTGAGGGCTTGCCTGGATAACATCCGTCAACATGCTGATTACCGGGGAGTGGAAGCAGCGTGGGGGGCTGAGCTGGGGTGGGAGGTTTTCCCTGACACCATCCGTACTGCTCTGCGCTGGATTGCTGCGGTAGTGGAGGGGGCGCGGTGGCGGGAGGCGCAATTCAAATGCATTACCCGAGCCCATTTTTCTCCCCGCAGAGCCCTACGTAGTCATTTGACGGAGGACGGTCGCTGCCCGCGCTGTCTGACACCATTAGCCAATTTGTTGCATATGTGGTGGGCTTGCCCACAGGTCCAAGCATATTGGGCCTGAATTGGTGCGTATGTCAGCGGCTTATTGCAGCAGCGGTTGCGATGGACGGGAGCTTTTGTGGTTTTGGACAGGATGGACCCCCCTTACCCTGCCCGGCGCACAGACCGTTTGTTAATGCAGAAGGCCTGTCTGGTGGGTAAAGGCCCTATATTACGTCTTTGGCGGGAGCAGCGTCCCCCCACGTTCATGGAAAGGTGCAATTGTTTTCATCAGCTCATGTTGATGGAGCGGTGGCGGGCGCGGGGCAGTGTCAAGCTTTGGACTTCCTTCCTCCTGGTATGGAGCCCGTACATCGATACCCTGGGAGCCCGATGTCGCAATGAGCTTTTACACATTGGCTCCTAGAGGGGTGGTGGAGTGGGGGGCGGGGGGGGTAATAGTGCAAGGTTGGTGGTTGTGGGGCGGCGGGGGGGGGGGTGATGGGGCGGGGGTGCGACCTAGGGGGGGAAGGGGGGGGAGGGGGGAGGAGATGGGGAGGGAAACTGTATTAAAAAATTGTATTCATCTCCTATATGTATTCCGGGTGGGGATGAGAGCCCACCCCCCCGGAGGTTGTGAGTGGTTTGCTTATTGTTTTTGTTGGTGATGATTAAAATAAAGTTTAAAAAAAAAAAAAAAAAAAGATAATGACCATCTTCAAACTCACAAATAACCTTGCTCCATCATTCCTCTCATCCCTAATCACTTATGCTCCAAACACAAGAATTAGAAGACAACAATCTCAAAATACACTTATGATTCCCCAAACATTCAGAAAGGCTAAACAATTCACGAGCAATCGTCTCTTTTCCCTTGCGGCACCTTTACTATGGAATGCCCTCCCAGCCACCCTCTGCAGCATCAAAGATAAACACATTTAGGAACTTAAAACCTTCCTCTTTACCCAACATTATGGAGATAACAATAGAAACAATACTCCTTTCATAGAACAATCCCAAACCCAACCCTCCTCATAACTGCCACCCATTGAATCGTGTATTTTGATGCACCTCACCCCTGTATATAACACATGCTACAGCTGTATGTACATAGTTTAGTTACTTTGTTTAACTCACCAACTGTTAAACTGTGTTCTGTGTAATAATGTTGTTTAAAATATAAACCGCCCCTGATCTCAGGAAGGGGCGGTATAGAAGAAATGACAAATAAAATAAAAAATAAATAAATATGCTTAGAATAGATAAAGATAGATGGCAGGTGATGGAAGAGAGTTGAGAAGCTGGGTAAAGCACAGTTACTTACCTGTAACAGGTGATCTCTGGGAACAGCAGGAATTAGTCATCACATATGGGTACGTCGGTACCGACGGAGCCCGCGCGGGAAAGCTCCCCAGCTTTTCAGATTAAAAGCTTTTGGGGCCTCCCACTGCACATGCGCGCTGCCTTCCCGCCTTCCTGACCAGCTCTCATCAGTTCGAGTTTAAAGCTGAGACAATAGAGAGAGAGGACAGGAAGATAGATAGATAGAGATACAACTCCTAGGGGAGGTGGGTGGGTTGTGATGACTAATTCCTGCTGTTCCCAGAGATCACCTGTTACAGGTAAGTAACTGTGCTATCTCCAGGAACAAGCAGGAATACGTCATCACATATGGGGACTCCCTAGCTAAGATGCCTGGGAGATCCCCCTCCAAGGGTAAACCATCTTCGCATGGATCTCAGGCATCCATCCAGGGAAGGTGGGCAGGAGTTGTTTAAGTATGGAACAGGTGTTTGAGGACAGCCTGACCAAACAAGGCATCCCGGCGGGAGTCCTTGTCGAAGCAGTAATGGGCTGTGAAGGTATGAACCGAGGCCCAAGTGGCTGCTCGACAGATCTGATCTATGGACACAGAGTGAAGATGAGCCATAGAAGTGGCCATGGCCCTCACATTGTGAGCTGTGACATGGCCCTCCATAGAAATGTTCTTACTCTGGTAAGCAAAAGAAATACACTGAGCGATCCAATTGGAAAGTGTACGCTTGGTGACTGGAAGTCCCAAATGAGAAGGATCAAAAGCCACGAAAAGTTGGGAAGACTTTCGATGTGGTTGAGTCCTGTTGAGGTAAAAGGCAAGAGCTCTTTTACAATCCAGAGTATGAAGGTTCCTCTCTGCACTGGATGCATGAGGAGCCGGGAAAAAGACAGGTAGATATACCTCTTGATTAAGATGAAAAGGCGAGACCACTTTGGGCATAAAGTGGGGATTCGTCCTAAGGACCACCTTATCATGATGAAACCTAGTATAAGGTGGATGAGCCACTAAAGCCTGCAGTTCACTGATGCGGCGAGCCGAAGTGACTGCAATAAGGAAAACAACCTTCCAGGAAAGAAATTTGAAGGAGGTAGAGTCCAAAGGCTCAAAAGGTGGCTTCATAAGCTGACCTAGAACTAGGTTCAAATCCCATGCTACCGGAGGAGGTCGGATGGGAGGTTTAGTTAGAGTCAGGCCTCTCATGAAACGTGCAACAAGAGGATGAGAGGAGACAGGTTGTCCATTTATAGGTTTTAAGGATGCTGCAATAGCACTCAAATGGACCCTTACTGAATTCGTCTTAAGGCCTGCATTTGAAAGATGCAGGAGATAGTCCAAGAGGGAATTCAAAGGAAGTGCTAGAGGGTCAAGACCCTGCTGAGCACACCAAATGGAAAAACATTTCCATTTGAAAGCATAAGAACGCCTCGTGGAAGGTTTCCTAGAGGCATGAAGGATATCTGTCACAGGTTGAGAAAGATTAAAGTCTTGAAGACTTAGGCCTTCAGTAACCAAGCTCTGAGATGTAGGGATTT
Source organism: Ichthyophis bannanicus (assembly GCA_033557465.1). Lineage (NCBI taxonomy): Eukaryota > Metazoa > Chordata > Amphibia > Gymnophiona > Ichthyophiidae > Ichthyophis > Ichthyophis bannanicus. Next base: position 688,986,162 of record CM066035.1, read on the forward strand.
GGGGTTTGGGTGCCACAAAGTCCCCTCCTCCTGAGACAGAAGTAGAGGGAACCACACCTGGCGTGGCAAGCGGGGAGCTATGAGGATCATAGTCCCGTGATCCCTCTGGAGCTTGAACAGAGTCTTGGATATTAGAGGAATGGGTGGAAAGGCATAGAGGAATTCCTGACCCCAATGCAGGAGGAAGGCATCGTGGGCCTGAGCTCCCCGACACTGAGTTCTGGAACAGAACCGGGGAAGTTTGGCATTCCACGGACTTGCAAAGAGGTCTATGTCCGGGGTCCCCCATTCCTGAAAGATTCTGCGTATCTGGTCCATATGTAGGGACCATTCGTGTGGAAGCAGAACTCGACTGAGTCTGTCTGCACGAGAGTTTTGAACTCCTGGAAGATACACTGCAAGAAGGTGAATTTGATGCTCTCTGGCGAAGGCCCATATTCTGAGAGCTTCGTTGCAAAGCGACAGAGAGCCTGTCCCTCCTTGTTTGTTTATATAGAACATGGCTACCTGATTGTCTGTCTGAACTAGGACAGTCAGGTTGACAAGGAGGGTATAGAAGACCTTGAGGGCAAGGTAAATCGCTCGCAGTTCCAGGAGGTTGATATGAAGGGTGGCCTCCTGTGGAGACCAAGTGCCCTGAGTGGAGAGGTTCTGAAGATGAGCTCCCCACCCTGTTTGGGAGGCATCTGTTGTGAGGGTTGCTTGGGGCAACAAAGGTTGGAAGGGGGCCCCCAACAACAGATTCTTGGTGGATGTCCACCATTGGAGGGACCAAAATAGACGGCTTGAGGTGAGTATTTGGTCGGAGAGCGCTCCAGATGCTTGCGTCCACTGGGTGGCCAAGGTCCATTGAGCTGCTCTCATATGCAGACGAGCGTAGGGCACCACATGTACCGTGGAGGCCACGTGGCCCAGAAGTCGCAGCATTTCCCGGGCTGTCAAATGACTGCTGGACTGAGCTTGGGAGGCCAAACTCAGCAGGCGTTGGACCCTGACCTGAGGTAGGTAGGCCCTTGCAGTGATGGTGTCTAACTGGGCCCCTATGAACTCGAGAGACTGAGTAGGGATTAGTTGAGACTTGGGAAGGTTTACTACCAGTCCTAGATACTGCAGAAGACGCCTTGTGCGGTCCAGGGAAATTTGGGCCTGGGACTGAGAGGGAGCTCGGATGAGCCAGTCGTCCAGGTATGGGAATATGAAAATTCCCAGGCCTCTTAGAAAGGCAGCTACGACTGCCATGCATTTGGTGAACACTCTTGGAGCAGAGGCTAGACCGAAGGGGAGTACTCTGTACTGGAAATGTTTTCCCTGAAACAGAAATCGAAGGTATTTTCTGTGGGATGGGTGGATGAGTATGTGTGTATACGCATCCTTTAGGTCTAGAGAACAAAGCCAATCCTGACTCTGAAGGTATGGAAGGAGAATGCCCAGAGAAAGCATTTTGAATTTCTCCTTGAAAAGAAATTTGTTCAATTCTCTCAGATCCAGAATTGGTCTGAAGCCCTCTGTCTTCTTTGGTATTAGAAAATAAGGGGAGTAGAATCCCGTCCCCTGTTGAAGAAGAGGGACCTCCTCTATTGCCCCCTGGGCAAGGAGGGAGGAGACTTCCTGACCCAAGAGGGCCAGGAGAGATGGGGAAGAATTGAACTGCCTCACCATAGTATAAGGAGGAAGGTCGGAAAAATGGAGTTTGTAACCCTCTCTGATGATAGAGAGGGTCCATTGCTCTGATGTAATTTGCTCCCATCTGGGAGCAAAGTGAGCTAACCTTCCGGGTGTGGTGAGGGGCTCTGGTTGTTCTAGAGCCAGAAAAGTTAAGTTCTCTAGGGGCAAGTCAAAACCCCTGAGGGGGTGGAGCCTGCTGAGGCGTAGCAGACGCCGCAGGCTTTGACCTTGCCTGTTTAGGTTGCTGACGTTTAGCAGCAAAACGAGGCTGAGAGGATTGTTGGCCAGTATTTGTAGAAAATCTGGACTTCTTGTAATAAGGCCTCTTAAAAGACTTCTTCTTGGCAGGAGTGGAGGTAGACTTAGAAAGTCTATCTAAGGTGGCATTTTCTGCATCCATTTGAGTGGCCTTAATTTGCCACTCCTCACCAAATAAGTTCTCACCTGTACAGGGCAGATTTCGTAAGCCATCTAGGACCCAAGGTTCTAGATCAGAAGCCTGGAGCCAAGCAAGACGTCGGGCTGCTATAGCAATGCCCGAAGCCCTACCAGCACCCTCAAAGGAATCAAAAGCTGCCCTGTTGGAGAACTTTGAAATATCCAAAAGGTGTTTCACTAAGGAAATGAACTGCTCCCTCTTATCCTCAGGGATAAAGGGGGCAAAATGCCGAACTTTTAGAGCGATTTCACTGAGAAACATGCCCATGTAAAGACTATAGGAATTAATCCTGGCTATAAGCATAGTAGCCTGGAAAATTTTCCTGCCAAAAGAGTCTAGAGTCTTACATTCTCGCCCTGGAGGAGTAGAAGAGTGCCTTTTGGTACTCTTTATCTTCTTCATTGCAGACTTCACCACAATAGAATGGTGAGGCAACTGGGTTTTTTGGAAACCAGGAGAAGGGGGGACACGGTACATGGTGTCCAACCTGCGAGAAGAAGGAGACAATGTTAGAGGAGCCTCCCATAAGTCCATCAAGTGTTCTTGAAGGATTTCATGGATAGGCAGGGTGACTGCCTCTTTAGGAGACTTAGAGTATCCTAAAATATCCAGTTTCTTTGATCTGGGTTCCTTTTCAGAGGATGAAGCAATAGAAAGACCTTTAGCCATTTCTATGATGAAGTCCTGAAAGGACAAATCTTCTGGTGGAGACATTCTCCTGTTAGGAGAAGAAGGCTCCTCAGGAAGATCAAGGGAGAACTCATCAGAATCATCAGAGGAGTTAAAATCCTCTGAAGAAGCAGAGTATCCTCTATGTGCTTCCAACGCACGATACGCATACCGTTCGGTATCGACATCGGGCGTACCGGGTATGGGATCGGTACCGGGCAAAAGCCTGGATCCGGCATGCGGAACCGATCTGCGTTTGGAAGACGATGGCCTCGGTTCCGGTATGGAAGCCATTACCGGAACCGGACCCGGTACCGCTGGCTGCGGTACCGAGGGCGTAGCAGCATTAATAAAAGCCAGAATGGCCTGCTGCATGACTTGGACAGTATTGCCCATAGACGCCACTGCTGCCTGGATGTCGGTACCGGTATGGGCCGGTACCCCAGAGCAGTACAACAGGTGATCTGTCGAGGCCGCGCCATCGATGTCAACCTGTGACCCCATGATTGCTTTGGAGGCCGGAGCCTCCCGCCGGGGTTTTTTGGCCTGGGCAGAATCCTCGAACTCAGAATTGAGAGCCTCTCGATCTTTAGAAAGAGATTTGCTTTTAGAGGATTTGCCCACTGGAGTTTTGGTTACCTGAGATCCATCCGGAGAGGAAGACCTGGATGACTGTGATGCTTCTGAAGGAAACAGCACATGGAACTTGTTGGCCCGGTTCTGCAATCCACGTTTCGACATCTGGGAGCAGGATGGGCAGTCCGGTATGGAATGGTCAGGTCCTAAACATTTAAGACACCATTCATGGGTGTCTGTAAGAGGAATGACAGCACTGCACTTGGTACACTTTTTAAAACCAGGAACTGGCTTCTCCATGAGGAGAATTTGTGTAGGCCTGAAGGCCTAACAAAGTACCAAGCTGTGCTGAAGAAAAGAAAAAAATTTTTTTTTTTTTTTTTAAAAGAAAGAAAGAGAGACCGGCAGTACCGGTTTCAGAATGGGGAAGGCAGGTACGCGGTCTAAAGAAAACAATAAAATCAACAATTTCTTCAGCGGTGACAGGAACACGACCTGCTGGCTCCGCGGAAAAAAAGAAACTGACGAGAGCTGGTCAGGAAGGCGGGAAGGCAGCGCGCATGTGCAGTGGGAGGCCCCAAAAGCTTTTAATCTGAAAAGCTGGGGAGCTTTCCCGCGCGGGCTCCGTCGGTACCGACGTACCCATATGTGATGACGTATTCCTGCTTGTTCCTGGAGATAAGACATGATACTGGAAAGGGCCTTCTAGCTGAAGTACAGGAATTTATTAGACTCATTTATCCAAAGGGATAAAGATACAGAAAAGAAGACAACTGCGAAGAATGAATGGGTCAATTGCTGTGATCTACAGTGTTACTATGCAGTTTTCCTGGGACCATTTTCTTTCACTTTGTAAACAGCAAGGCTTTCAAAAGGCTGGATTCCGCAAAGCAGATAAAACAAATGACAAAGCTGAATGTGGCTTATATTTTTCCTAAGTTCTGTGATGACCAAGCCCAACGCTTGGGCAAACAAAATAGCTTGTGTACTTGATTATAGTTCACAATGGGCTTGAATCTGGAAAAATTAATTAAATCTAAAATTCAAACCACCCAGATCCAGCCTGACCTGAAGACTGCATATGACGTCACGCCATCTTAGGTTTACGTTTCTAAGTATACAATTTATTTTATTTATTTACATTTTTATACCACAGATCTTCTAGCAGCATACACACAATCACAATACAACAAAATACAATAAAATCGTATAGTTGTGGTCAACATTATTGGTGCTCTTGCATTTTAGATATGTTGTATACAATATCTAAAATACAATATCTGGAAGGACTGGGGTTTCTAGTCCCACAGGTGCTCCTTGTGGTCTTGGGCAAGCCACTTAACCCTCCATAGCCCATGTTCCCTGTAAAATAGTTATCTCCAAGTTATAATGCCCTGTTCAATGTAACTTCAGTTTGTTCAATGTAAACCGCACTGATGCAGAAAAGCGCAGTATATAAGAGAATGTAAATAAATAAATATCTTGAGAAATTATTGGAAATATTCCAACTGTATGTCATCATAATATTTTAATAGTATCTTCAAAGGTATACAACAAAAAAAGAAGTCTGTGCAATTTAGACATAGTAATGTCGGAGAAAAAAAAATCAATATATGACCTGGACAGGATTAATGGCATCCTTCACAAATTGGTTGCATAACCCTTGCCAGTGATGACAGCCTCCAAACGTTTCTTGTAGCCATCTATAAGTTTCATACATCTGTCTGCTGGTAGTTTCTCCCATTCTTCAACTACAATTTTTTCCAGCTCATGAATGTTAATAGGATTCCTTTTACCAATGGCAGATTTCAATTCTTTCCAAAGATTCTCAATTGGATTGAGATCAGGACTCATTTCTAGCCGGTTTAAAACAGTCCATTTTTTCTTTTTAACCATTCTTTTGTACTTTTGGATATGTTTTGGGTCACTGCCCTGCTGGAGGACCCATGACCTTCGATCCAGAGCTGGCTTTCTGACACTAGGTAGCACATTTCGCTCCAAAATACCTTGATAGTCCTCCGACTTCATGATTTCTTTAATACATTCCAGGCCTCTAGTTCCTAAGGCAGCAAAACAGCCCCATAACATTGTGGAACCTCCACTATATTTAACTGTAGGAAGATTTTTTTTTTATCTTATAAGCTTCATTTCATCACCTGTAAATATATTGCTGATCTGTCTTGCCAAACAGCTCAAGTTTGGTTTCATCTCTCCAAAGAACATTTTCCCAGAAGGATCGCGGTTTCTCAAGGTGGGTTTGGACAAAGATCAGGCGTGCCTTTTTATGTCTGTCTTTGAGCAGTGGGGTCCTCCTTGGCTTTCACCCATGAAGTCCTTCTTTGTTTAGTTTGTAGAGTATGGTATGGGTGAAACCATCACTCCAGACTGTTCCAGGTCAGCCTTATGCTTTTTTGATTTTGTACATGGTGTTTTTCCAATAGTTCACACTAACCCTCAAAGACTTCTTGGATTAATATTCCTCTTCCCACCACATCCTGGGAGGTTCTTGACAGTTCCATAAACAGAAAACTTCTTAACAACATTGCAAACTGTAGATCCAGGAATCCTAAGGTCTTTGGAGATGGTCTTGTACCCCCTTTGAAGTTTGATGTTTGGTGATAATGGCTTTTCTCAAGGTCTCAGGCAGCTCTCTTGTCTTCACCATTGTGAAAATGGAGCAGGGAGTGAATGTGGCCATTTTAAACATTACAGCCATCTTTCATTGGTTGATTCAAGTCATGTGAGTAGTGACAATTGATCAAAAGTGTGTCTAATTTTACTGCAATGGGAATGTTGTTCTTCTATTTAAACTGATTTGAATTGTTTATAAGGGTGACAATAATCATGTCCTTTGTGAAAAATCCCATCCAAAAAATACCAGTTACAGAACGAAGACTGGGGTTGTTTGGCCAGTGTGTCCCCCTCCAGGGCAATACCCGATGCATCTCGATGCTTAGGAGGAGATCTACCCTTGTGTGTGTGGGGGGGGGGGGGGCAGTCTTCGATGAAGACTTAGATTTCAATACCCAAGATCCCTTGGAGGAAGATGAAGCTCTCGATAATGTTGCTAAAGAGATGGTGTCGGAGGCGAAGTAGGTGCCCAGCTTCGCAGCTCGATTCTGTAGGCCTCTCTTTGTCAACTTTCTACAGAGAGGACATTCTGATGGTTGATGATCAGGCCCTAGGCATTTTAGACACCAGTCATGAGTGTCTGTGGCCGAGATGGTACCGGCACACTTAGAACACTTCTTAAAACCGCTGGATGGTTTCTCCATTTTATCAGAGATAAATGGAAGGCCTAGGCCTAAAATAGCATTGATGCACCTGAGGAAGAAAAGACCTTCCTCTTCACAATTTTTTATTTTTTTTTAAAGAAGAAGAAATAAAGAAAGTACCGACGGAGGTCAGTAGCAGCGTCAACGGGAAGGCTGACGCGAACCACAAAAATATCAAACACAGGAATTTTCTGCAATGACTGGATTTGCTTCCTGTCGGCTCCACAGAAAACCAAGAACTGAGAAGGGAGAGCGGGAAAAGCAGCTACAAAGGCACAGTGGGATGCACCCAAAAGCTTTCCTATTGGATGCTGGGGAGCGTTCCCGCGCGGGCTCTGTCAGTACAGACGTCACCCATATGTAAAGACTACATCCCTGCTTGTTCCTGGAGATTGCCAATTACAGAATGAAGACAGATGTCAGCATCAAAAAACACAAAACTTCATTCCACAAACATCCAACAGGTTCAAACTTATTCACATGTAGATTATTCAAAGGAGAAAAGGATCTCAGAACACTTCGACTTGATCGTCATGAGGACACCATACTCGGGTCCTTGACTTACACTCTGTACACATCAGCGATTCTAAAAAACTCTTTTTAAACCGATATAAATCGGTAGCATTGGGGAAAGCGTAGTTACTCACCTGTAACAGGTGATCTCCGTGAACAGCAGGAATTTAGTCTTCACATATGGGTATCGTCTGTACCGACGGAGCCTGCGCGGGACGCTCCCCAGCGTCCAATAGGAACGCTTTTGGGAACATCCCTTAGAACATGTGCGCTGCCTTCCTGCCTTTCCAACTGTCCCTCTTCAGTTAAGTTTGTAGCTGAGTGAAAGGATAGAGGGAGAGAGGAAAGAGACAGAGACAACTCCTAGGGGAGGTGGGTGGGTTGTAAAGACTAAATTCCTGCTGTTCCCGGAGATCACTTGTTACAGGTGAGTAACTACGCTATCTCCAGGAACAAGCAGGAATGTAGTCTTCACATATGGGGACTCCCTAGCTGAAGATGCCAGGGAGATAGCCCGAGAAAGCTGCCACCCAAGTAAGGTGGGCCATGCTTCCTCCCATGGATCTCTGGCATCCCACCAGGGTTGGTGGGTAGGAGTTGAATTAGTTCTGGAAGAGATTTTGAAGAACAGCTTGGCCAAAGAAGGCATCCCGATGGGAGGCTTTATCTAGGCAGTAGTGAGCTGTAAAGGTGTGTACCGAAGCCCAGGTGGCTGCTCAACAAATGTCATCAATAGACACAAAGTGAAGGTTAGCCATAGAGGCTGCCATGGCTCTCACATTATGAGCTCTGACATGGCCTTGAAGAGGAAGACTCTTACTCTCATAAGCAAAGGATATGCATTGTGCAATCCATTTGGACAGAGTTCTCTTGGAGACTGGAAGTCCCAAATGACTAGAATCAAAAGCAATAAAAAGTTGAAAATACTTTCTATGTTTCTGTGTTCCTTGTAGGTAAAAAGCCAAGGCTCTTTTACAATCCAAAGTATGAAGGTTCCTTTCTGCATTAGAGGCATGAGGCCTCGGAAAGAATACAGGAAGATAAATTGATTGATTTAAATGAAAAGGTGAAACCACCTTTGGCATAAAGTGTAGATGAGTTCTAAGAACAACCTTATCATGGTGAAACCTAGCATAAGGAGGATCAGCCACTAAAGCTTGCAATTCACTAATGCGACATGCAGAGGTGATTGCAATTAGGAAGATGACCTTCCAGGACAAAAGCTTTAGGGTTGTAGGGTTGTAGTAGCTAAAGGTTCAAAAGGCTGTTTCATGAGCTGCCCGAGAACTAGGTTTAAATCCCATGCCACCGGTGGTGGCCTGATGGGAGGCTTTGTTAATAGAAGACCTTTCATAAATCTTGTTATGAGTGGATGAGAGGAAATTGGTTGTCCATTTAGAGGCTTATAGGAAGCTGCAATTGCATTAAGATGGACTCTTACTGAATTGGTCTATAGACCAGAATTTAATAAATGAAGTAGATACTCTAGTATTGATTCCAAAAGTATCATAAGGGGGTTTAACACCTTCTGTGAACACCATATAGTAAAACGTTTCCACTTGATGGCGTAAGAGCGTCTTGTGGAAGGTTTTCTAGAAGCCTGAAGGATATCCTTTACCTGTTGGGAAAGGTTGAGATCCTGAAGGTCTAAGCTTTCAGCAACCAGGCCCCGAGATGCAGGGCCTGGGGATTCGGGTGCCATAGCATCCCGTTCTCTTGGGAGAGGAGATCTGGAGCATAGCCTAACTCCAGAGGTGCAGCTTGAGAGATATGTAGAAGCAGGGGATACCATGTTTGGCGTGGCCACCGTGGCGCTAGGAGGATCATACGACCTCTGTCTCTCTGAAGCTTGAAGAGTATTTAGGGGATGAGGGGAATGGGTGGGAAGGCGTGATCCCAGTGAAGAAGGAAGGCGTCCCTTGCCTGGCAATTTTGAGCTGGAATCCTGGAACAGAACCGGGGAAGTTTGGCATTCAGTGGACTTGCAAAGAGGTCTATGTCTGGGGTTCCCCAGATCTGAAATATCTTGGCCACCTGGTCTAGGTGGAGAGACCATTCGTGAGGCAGCAGCACTCGGCTGAGTTTGTCTGTCCAAAGGTTTTGAATGTCTGGAAGATATACCACGAGAAGGTGAATTTGATGCTCTCTAGCAAGGGCCCATAGTCAAAGTTTTGTTGCATAACGACAGAGAGCCTGTTCTGCCCTGCTTGTTCACTTAGAACATAGCTACTTGATTGTCCGTTTGGACTAGGACTGTCTTATAGCAGAGCTGGGCATGGAATACTCGAAGAGATAGATAGATTGCTCTGAGTTCCAGGAGGTTTATGTGAAGAGAAGCCTCCTGTGGAGTTCAAGTACCCTGGGTAGAGAGATGATGCAGGTGTACTCCCCATCCCACCTGTGATGCATCTGTTAGGGTGACCTGGAATAGGGGTTGCTGGAAAGGAGACCCCACTAAAAGATTTTTCAGTGACTGATCTTGTCCCTACAATGGTGGCAGTCGTCGTGAGTTTGATATCTTGTCTGACAGACGCCTTATGGCCTGTGTTCACTGTGTGGATAGGGTCCACTGGGCTGCTCACATATGAAGACGAGCGTAGGGAACCACATGAACCGTGGATGCCATATGTCCCAATATTTGCAGTAATTCTCGAGCAGTTAGGGAGGACTTCACCGCTGCTTGAGAAGCTAGCTGTATTATACGAAGACAGCGGGGTTGTGGGATGAAAAGCCCTTGACTGTCTGGTATATAGACGAGCTCCTATGAACTCTAGGGACTGAGATGGAGCAAGTTGGGATTTTGGCAGGTTTATGACCAATCCCAAGTATTGAAGGATTCGCATTGTGCGAGACAGTGCAGATCTGGCTTCTGGAACCGTGGGGGCTCGAATGAGCCAGTCGTCCAAGTAAGGGAAGATGAATATCCCCAGGGTTCACCGAAATGCAGCTACTACTGCCATGCATTTCGTGAATACTCTTGGTGCCGCAGCCAGACCAAAGGGAAGAACCCTGTACTGGAAATGTTTTCCCTTGAAAAGGAATCGTAAGAATTTCCTGTGATCTGGATGGATCAGAATGTGAGTATATGCATCTTTTAGATCTAGAGAACAAAGCCAATCCTGACTTTGAAGGTATGGCAGAAGAGTTCCGAGAGAAATCATTTTGAACTTTTCTTGAACAGTTATTTGTTCAATTCTCTGAGGTCTTGAATGGGTCTGTGTCCTCCTGCTTTCTTTGGAATAAGAAAATAGGGGGAGTAGAACCCTGCACCCTGCGGAAGAATGGGCACCCTCCTCTACTGCTCCTTGAGCAAGGAGTGTTGATCCAGTATATTGCCTGTAGAGGTTTGGGAATTGAACTGTCTTACGATTGTAGGAGGGGGCATACTGTGAAAATGAAGCTTGCACCCCTCTCCCACAATGGACAGAGTCCAGTTTGCTGTTGTTATTTGGTGCCATCTGTTGGCAAAATGACACAACCTGCCTGGAATGTTTAGGGTTCTGGCCCCCGTCAGAGGCAGGAAGGCTAAGTTCTCTATGAAGGAGTCAAAGCTCTAAAGGGGGCTGGGCCTGTGGAGCTGGTTGAGCTCTAAGGCCTTTTGGCTTTTTTTGTCTGGATTGTTGTTGTTGATCCTTCTGGGCAACTTGACCCTGAGCTTGCCCTTGCTGGGTATAGGATGGATAAAATTTCCTCTTTTTGCTGAAAAATGGTTTTTTTATAGGGTTTCTTTTTGGCTGGAGTGGCTGTAGATTTTGACAATCTGTCTAAAGTGAGATTGTCAGTATCTATCTCATTAGCCTTCTCCTGTCAATTCTTGCCAAAGAGGTTTTCTCCTGTGCAAGGGATGTTTCCCAATTTATCCTGTACCCAAATCTCCAAGTCTGATGCCTGAAGCCAGGCAATCCGACGTGCACCAATGGCAATAGCAGAGGTTCTGCTGATGCATTCAAAGCAGTCAAAGGCTGCACAGTTTACAAACTTGGAGACACCTTTAGCATGCGCAGGCTCCGTTGGTACAGACAATACCCATATGTGAAGACTACATTCCTGCTTGTTCCTGGAGATCCCTCAATATATTCAGGGAAACCGGTTGCTGGTGAGAATATGAGGCTTTACTCATTCAGTGCAGGATTTTGACAAGTTGGGTAAATGCTCTGCAGGATGAAAGGCATTTAAGTAATCCTAAACATATGAGATTAACAAATCCTGTAAACATTTTTTCAAAATTTATGTTAAAGAGTTGAAAATCAATCAATTTAAAAGGAGTTTTCTTAGGATCGCTGATGTACAGAGTGTAAGTCAAGGGCTCGAGTATGGTGTCCCCATGATGGTCAACTCGAAGTGTTCAGAGATCCTTTTCTCCTTTGAATAATCTAAAAGTGAATAAGTTTGAACCAGTTAGATGTTTATGAAATGAAGTTCTGTGTTTTTTGATGCAATAATTATTTCCTACTATTTCCTTTTTTAATTGGTCTTGTTTTATTTGATTCTTTTGTGTGTCAAATATGCATACATATACAGTCAAACCCCAGTTTTCGTTAGCTTCGGTTTTCGATGATTTTTTTCATTGCTATGTTGTCTCGGTTCTCGTACGTCCGCTCGGTTTTCGTACAATTTGAAATGGTCCGGTGACGTCATCGGGCTCCATGGCGGGGCTGTAGAAGAGCTCCATTACAAAGCCTGCCAAAAGAGGAATTTGTGCTTCCCTAGCAGCAATCGGGCAGCGGAGCAATGAAGGGGCCGCAGAAACCAACGGAGGATTCATAAATTGAAGATTGTGGCAGCGGAGAGGGGAACCGCGTGATAGTGCAGATGAGAAGGCAACGGAGTGCTGGGGAGAGCGTCGGAGAACAAACGTGCACCAGGAGCCACGTAAGAGACCCGGCGGGGAGCAGGACTGCGTAGCAGACAGCCTTGTGAACAGGTGAAGTGAGTCGGGGGACTGCTGCGGGGAGTAGCGAGAGCAAGAACGTGGCAGGAAGATCGGAGGGGAAAAAAGGAGCAGTGAAACCCGAGTGGCATCCAGCAGCGAAGGGGAAGAAAGAGAAAGCTCATAAGGTACTGTAGGTTAAGCAAAAATAATAAAAAAAGAAGAAAGAAATATAAAAACATCTCGTACCAGTTAGCCAGCTCAAAGCCCTGTGGGATCCAGCTGAGCCTAAGGCCTTAAAGCAGCCACTACCCAAAGGAATACAACATAACATAATGTATTTTTGTGAATATTTTTGGGTGTCTGGAACGGATTAATTGGATTTACATTATTTCTTATGGGAAATATTGCTTCAGTTTTCATACGTTTCGGTTTTAGTCAGACTTTTTCGAACGGATTAATCATGAAAACCGAGGTTTGACTGTATAGTCCAAAGCCATTTCACTGGCCACTTTTTTTTTTGGAGATATTAGGATTTTAGGAGTGGAGATTTTAGGAGTGGAGGAGTGGCCTAGTGGTTGGGGCAAGGTACTTCAGGCCGGAAGGCCAGGGGTTCAAATCCCACTAGAGGACAGCAACCTTGGGCCGGAAGGACTGGGGTTTCTAGTCCCACAGGTGCTCCTTGTGGTCTTGGGCAAGCCACTTAACCCTCCATAGCCCATGTTCCCTGTAAAATAGTTATCTCCAAGTTATAATGCCCTGATCAATGTAATTTCAGTTTGTTCAATGTAAACCGCACTGATGCAGTATATAAGAGAATGTAAATAAATAAATAAAATATTGGACATTAAAGGGTTGAACTGCAAGGGAGCCAATAATGTTGACCACAACGGTAAGTACAAAATATCACAGTATTCCAAAAAACAGAACCAATATCCCAGCAAATGCCCTATGCACTATGAGTAAGAAGAGCAAGTGATGTCAATCCTCTGGCTTTGTTTATGTATCATAGGAAAAAGGGAAAGCTAGTTACTCAACCCCATGCTAGATGCCCAGACCCAGCACCTTACCTGAATGTGTCTGTCTGCAAAAAGATCCTCCACTAACGTTCTGTCTACTCTGGTCATCCCAGCATGATGAATGGCAAAGCCATATGGCAGTAAGTCCTTCAGTTCTAGATTCTGTGGCAGAACACACAAAAAACTCATTAGATAGTAATCAAGACACACACACATTCCTTCAAAATCTGCAATTAGCCATTACCTTGCACTGCTCTGCCTCTGTCCTCAGTACCTCCGTGGAGGCAGAGCCCTCTCGTAGAAAAAGACCTAGAGTGTCCTTCTCTAGACATATATCTCTAATGGCACGAGCTGTCTTCCCAGTCTCCTTCCTGGAGTGAACAAACACCAGTACCTGGAGGAGGCAGTACAAGTGAGCATAATGAACCAATAAAAAGCCAGATACACAATCACAGTTTTTGCCTCTGTGGATCCCTGTCCCTTCCCAACAATCATCATATACTACCTTCCACTCTCATGTTAGGTCTCATCAAGCACTATCTACTGTACAAGGCATCACTGCCCTGCCTTTAACCAACAATAATGAATACACCCTATCTCCACCTCTTCCCATGCTCTAGTATTGCTGCTTCCTGAATGAGAAGCTACACTTACCTGGTTCTTCCCAGCATGCTCCATTATTTTTTCATAAACAATCTCATTCATGATCTGGAAACGTTTGATAGCTTTCTTCTCTGTGATCCCTACATACGTTTGCTCCAGAGGAACTGGGCGGAAGCTGCAACAGGAATACCCAACACCTTAGCACTCTCTAGAGGGCATTTTATAAAACAAATGTCCCTCACGGCTTCCTCACATATTGCAAAGCACACTTGTGTATTATACCCATACACATAATTATTGGGCTTTGCTCATAAACTACAAACAAATGGATTCTGTCCACAGATCATACACAAATATGTGCATACCCCACACCCATCACAGTACACAGGGCTCTATTTGTGATCTTAAGCTAAAAACAATGCCTACATAAAATATTTGCTTTTCCAATTTACATGCAAATGTGTGTTTTCACACAAGCCCATATGGCTGAGATTGCTCACAGGAAAGGTGGTGTATGGAACAGTCTCCCAGTGAAAGAGTAGAATTCAAGAAGGCAGGAGATAAGCACAGAATATCTTCAACTGACAGAAGGTAAAGCCAGAGATCTAGTGGGATTTATAGCATTTCAAGCATGAGACAAACACAGAGGATCTCTAAAGGAAAAAAGGGGACTGTTGTAGTTGTTGATATTGAAGGAGAGCCTAGATAGGCCATGTGGTCTTTTTCTGCCATCATGTTTCTGTTTCTAATGGATAGGAAAATTAGGCATATTAGAAGGGCCTTACTGTTTTCACCCACTACTATATTCTGCTGTTCCAAATAACATATGTATTAACTCAAAAAGGGCAAAGTTCACTTCTATAGCTTCTTCACACCTCTGTTCTTACTCCTGCTTTTATTTAATACCTGTTATCAAAGTAGAACAAGCCCTTGACCGGGTCCACCCTCAGGAAGGTGGCCACATCCTCATAGTTTGGCAGTGTGGCACTCAGGCCAACTAGCCTTACATCCTCTTGGGTCATTTCAATGTTACGGATCGTACGGGCTACCAAGGACTCAAGCACAGGGCCACGGTCATCATGCAGCAGGTGAATCTCATCCTGAAGAGGAAGAGTAAAAAAAGGAAAGACTCAGTAATTCTAATAGTTATTATACTCAGCAATGCCCCTGTGGATGGAGAGACAGATATTCAGAACAAAGAGTTCCTTCATCTTGACTTTCCCTTAGCATCAATTAAAGAAGAAAGTGGCAGGATGGACAATAAAGAGGGTGGTTTATGGACACTTTGAAGGCTGGTAACTTGTCTGTCCTCTTGCAAGCAACCTTGTCAGAACTGCCAGCAGCTCTTGGCTATCAGTCTTACAGAGACTCTCAGTACAGCTCGCTGCATGCAGTGTTAGTGAGCCAAGACTCTACCATTCAGCTTCAGTTTACAGACTGATAAAGACATCTATTCTTAGTGCCATCAGCCTGAGGCTGGTTCTAGAAACCCAACATATACCATGCTGTAAGCAGAAATAAAACACCTCATTTAGATATTTCATCTTAAGTCTTTTTTCCAGTTTAACAGTTTCTTTTCTTGTGCACCTATGTAAATTCTCTTTGAAGATAAATGGGACCTGCTTGGCTATTTCAAACAGATTTTCCAATTTACAAGCTACAGTCAACATACCTCAGTAACTTGATTAGCTATGAAGAGACCAATAATACACTGGCTATTGGCAGGAATGGTACTACCATTAGGCAAACTAGGCAGTTGCCTGGAGCACTGGCCCTCCGGGAAGGGGGGGTGCCCACTGCCGCCTCTGTCACCCCTCTCCAGGGCTGACAATGGCTTGAAACAGCCCCACAGTGCTTACCTTCAAGCTTCGGCACCATGAGGTAGTTTGCTTCCTCCCCTCTCCGACTCTCAATGCAGACTTCCTGTTTTACATAGGAAGTCGGCATGGAGCTTCGGAAATAAAACAGTCCTGCAGAACCAAAGCTTGAAGATGAGTGCCATGGAGAAATTTTACTTACTGTTAATTTCCTTTCCTGGAGTCCTGCTAAACCAGAACAGACTAATGGTTCTCTCCCCCTGTCAGCAGATGATGGAAGACAGAGAAAAAAAAGAAATCTATGCTGTGACATCACCACTGACATAGTTTTAATTTCTTTTCTCTGTCTCCCATCATTTGCTAGCAGAAGGAAAGCATAGTTACTCACCTGTAACAGGTGATCTCCGGGAACAGCAGGAATTTAGTCTTCACATATGGGTATCATCAGTACCGACGGAGCCTGCGCGGGAACGCTCCCCAACGTCCAATTAGAAAGCTTTTGGGAGCATCCCACAGCACCTGCGTGCTACCCCGCCTTTCCCAACTGCTCTCTCCAGTTGAGTTTTAAAGCTGAGACAAAGAGAGGGAGGGAAAGAGAAAGAGATAGATAGAGAGATACAACTCCTAGGGGAGGTGGGTGGGTTGTGAAGACTAAATTCTTGCTGTTCCCGGAGATCACCTGTTACAGGTGAGTAACTATGCTATCTCCAGGAACAAGCAGGAATGTAGTCTTCACATATGGGGACTCCCTAGCTTTAGATGCCAGGGAGAGACCCCAGAAGTTGTGTGTCCCTATGAAAGGGCTCCACGTCCCCCCATGGATCTCTGGCATCCAACCAGGGATGGTGGGTAGGAGTTGATTAGGTATGGAACAGGTGTTGGAGAACAGCCTGACCAAACAAGGCATCCTGGCGGGAGTCCTCGTCCAAGCAATAATGGGCTGTGAAGGTATGAACTGAGGCCCAAGTGGCTGCTCGACAGATGTCGTGGATAGACACAGAGTGCAGATGAGCCATTGAAGCTGCCATGGCTCTCACATTGTGAGCTGTGACATGGCCTTCCAGAGGAAGATTCTTACTCTGATAAGCAAACGAAATACACTGAGCAATCCAGTTGGACAGTGTTCTCTTGGAGACTGGAAGTCCCAAATGAGAAGGATCAAAAGCAACAAAGAGTTGAGAGGACATTCAATGTCGCTGTGTTCTTTGTAAGTAAAAGGCTAAAGCTCTTTTACAGTCCAAAGTATGAAGATTCCTTTCTGCATTTGATGCATGAGGCCTTGGAAAAAACACAGGCAGGTAGACCGCTTGGTTTAGATGAAAAGGCGAAACCATCTTTGGCATAAAGTGTGGATGAGTTCTAAGGAGTACCTTGTCATGATGAAACCTTGTATAAGGCGGATCAGCCTCTAGTGCCTACAACTCACTGATGCGACGTGCTGATGTGATTGCAATGAGAAAGATAACCTTCCAGGAAAGGAACATCAACGAGGTAGTGGCCAAGGGTTCGAAAGGTGGCTTCATGAGCTGGCCAAGAACCTGGTTTAAGTCCCATGCCACCGGTGGTGGCCTAATGGGAGGCTTAGTTAGAAGGAAGCCTCTCATAAATCTTGCTATAAGAGAATGGGAGGAAATAGGTTATCCATTTAAAGGCTTGAAAGAAGCTGCAATAGCACTCAAATGGACTCTTACTGAGTTAGTCTTAAGTCCTGCATTGGATAAATGAAGGAGATACTCCAGCAATGATTCCAGAGGTATCACAAGGGGGCTAAGACCCTTCTGCGAGCACCATATGGTAAACCTTTTCCACTTGAAAGCATAAGAGCGTCTTGTGGAAGGTTTTCTGGGAGCATAAAGGATATCCTTTACTTGCTGAGAAAGGTTAAGATCATAAAGATCTAGGCCTTCAGCAACCAAGCCCTGAGATGCAGAAACTGGGGATTGGGATGCCATAACATTCCGTCCTCCTGAGACAGGAGATCTGGAGCAGACCCTAACTCCAGAGAGGGAGCTTGAGAGAGATGTAGAAGCAGAGAGTACCACACTTGCCGTGGCCAATGTGGAGCTATGAGAATCAAACGGCCTGTCTCTCTGAAGCTTGAACAGGGTTTTGGGAATTAGGGGAATGGGTGGAAAGGCATAAAGGAAGTCTTGACCCCAATGAAGGAGGAAAGCATCCCTGGCCTGAGATCCCTGAGCCGGAATCCTGGAACAGAATCGGGGAAGTTTGGCATTCAACGGACTTGCAAAGAGGTCTATGTCCGGGGTTCTCCAAATTTTGAAAATCTTGGCTACCTGGTCTGCATGTAGGGACCATTCGTGTGGAAGCAGAACTCGACTGAGTCTGTCTGTCTGCCCAAGAGTTTTGAATGCCTGGAAGATACACTGCCAGGAGATGAATCTGATGCTCTCTGGCGAGGGCCCATAGTCGCAAAGCTTCGTTGCAAAGCGACAGAGAGCCTGTTCCTCCCTGCTTGCTCACGTAGAACATGGCTACTTAACTGTCCGTATGAATGAGGACTGTCTTGTAGCTGAGCAGGGTGTGGAACACTCGAAGAGCAAGGAAGATTACTCTGAGCTCTAAGAGATTGATGTGTAGATGAGTCTCCTGTGGAGTCCAAGTGCCTTGGGTGGAGAGGTCTTGGAAATGAGCTCCCCAACCCATTAGTGAAGCATCTGTTGTGAGAGTTGCCTAGGGTAAAGGTTGTTGAAATGGGGACCCCACCAACAGGTTTTGAGTGGACTGCCACCATTGGAGGGACAAAATAAGGAGATTTGTGTTTGCTATTTTGTCTGACAGGCACCCTGGGTCCATTGAGTGGATAAAGTCCACTGGGCTGCTCTCATATGGAGGCAAGCATAAGGAACCACATGCACAGTAGATGCCATGTGGCCTAGTAGTTGTAACATTTCTCAAGCAGTGAGATGAGGCTTTAGCATTGCTTGAGAAGCTAACTGCACCATGCGAAGGCAACGGGTCTGAGGAAGACAGGCCATTGCTTTTCGGGTATCCAGCAAAGCTCCTATGAACTCTAGAGACTGAGTGGGAGTTAGGCTGAATTTTGGGATGTTTACGATCAGACCCAAATACTAAAGGATACGCATTGTGCAGGATAGAGAAGTCCTGGCCTCTGATTCTGATGGGGCTCGAATGAGCCAGTCGTCTAAGTAGGGGAAGACGAATATTCCTAGAGTGCGAAGAAATGCTGCTACCACAGCCATGCATTTCGTAAACACCCTTGGCGCTGAGGCC
Source organism: Ichthyophis bannanicus (assembly GCA_033557465.1). NCBI lineage: Eukaryota > Metazoa > Chordata > Amphibia > Gymnophiona > Ichthyophiidae > Ichthyophis > Ichthyophis bannanicus. Next base: position 689,004,860 of record CM066035.1, read on the forward strand.
AGGCCAAAGGGAAGCACCCTGTACTGGTAGTGCTTTGCTTGAAAAAGGAACCGAAGGAACTTTCTGTGAGTTGGATGGATGAGAACATGAGTGTACGCATCCTTGAGATCTAGAGAACAAAGCCAATCCTGACTCTGAAGGTATGGCAGCAGAGTTCCTAGAGAAATCATCTGGAATTTCTCTGAGGTCTAAAATAGGTCTGTTTTCCCCTGTTTTCTTTGGGATAAGGAAATAGGGGGAGCAAAACCATGCACCCTGTTGAGGAACGGGTACCTCTTCTATTGCCCCTTGGGCAAGAAGCATAGCGACCTCTTGATCTAACAGGTTGATGAGAGAGGTCTGAGAATTGAACTGTTTTACCAATGTGGGAGGGGCATGCAAAGAAAGTGAAGCTTGTACCCCTCTTTTATAATGGACAGAGTCCAATGTTCTGCTGTTATCTGCGCCCATCTGGGGCCAAAGTGACACAACCTTCCTGGAATGGTGGAAGGCTCTGGCTCGATGAGAGCCAGGAAGGCTAAGTTCTCTAGATGGAAGTCAAAGGCCTTGTGGAGGCTGAGACTGCTGAGACGGTTGAGGCTTAGCAGTCTTTGCTTTCCTTTGTTTAGGTGGTTGCTGACTCTTTCGGGCAGGTTGACCTGCAGAACGTCCCTGCTGGGAATAAGAGGGATAAAACCTCTTCTTTTTGGAGAAGAATGGTTTCTTGAAAGATTTCTTCCTTGCAGGATCAGCTGTGGCTTTGGATAACCTATCCAAAGTGGAGTTGTCAGCATCCAACTCATTGGCTTTCTCTTGCCAATTTTTGCCAAATAGATTCTCACCTGTACAAGGGATATTGCCCAGTTTGTCCTGCACCCAGAGCTCCAAATTGGATGCCTGGAGTCAGGCAATTCTACGTGCACCTATGGCAATGGCAGAGGTTCTGCTTATGCACTCAAAACAGTCAAAAGCTGCACGGCTGACAAACTTAGAAACATCCTGGGCATGTTTAACCAGTGTGAGAAAATCCTGCCTCTTATCATCAGGAAGAAGAGGACTCAAAACCTCTAAATCTCCTGTGACTTCCTTAAGGAACATTCCCATATATAAAATATAGCAACTGATCCTGGCAGAAAGCATGGAAGCCTGGAAAGTACGACGTCGAAAGGCATCCAAAGTTTGACACTCACGTCCTGGAGGATTAGAGGCATGTCTCTTTGCACTTCTGATCCTTCTCATTGCTGATTCCACTACAATAGAGTGGTGAGGAAGCTGAGTTTTCTGGAAACTAGGACACGGAGGTACTCGATACATGGTATCCAGTCTACGAGAGTGAGGAGAGGTGGTAAGAGGTGTCTCCCACATTCTCAACATGAGATCATGTAAGATCTCATGGATAGGCAAAGTAGCCGCCTCCTTAGGAGCCTTGGGATATTGTAGAATCTCCAACTCCTTTGCCCTGGGCTCTGTTTCAGGAGTCACTGTAATGGACAGACCTCGAGCCACCTCCCTAATAAAATTCTGAAAGGAGATATCTTCTGGAGGAGACATCCTGCGTTTAGGAGAGGAAGGCTCCTCTGGGAGAAGTACTCCGGTACCGACGGAGCTGTCAGAATCCTCAGATTCCTCCGAGGATTCAAAGTACCTTCTGTCTGGATGCTCTTGTAGAGCCTGATACCCGTACCGACCGAAGTCGGTGCCGGGGGGAATCGGTACCGGTGTATCGGTACCGGAAGGCATAGCATGACTGGGTGCCGGCAATGCAGACACCGATGTCGATGCTGTCGGTACCGGTATCGATACCGGTGCCGGTTGAACTGTCTGACACAGTTCCGAGGATGTCGATGCCGCAAGGAGAGCCACCAGAGTCACCAGACTGCGTTCAATAGCCAGGAACCTCTGGTCTATCGACGCTGCCGATGCCTGGATGTCGGCACCGGAGAAGACAGTCGGTACCCCAGAGCATGGCACCAGTAGTTCTGCCGAGGTCGAGGCCTTGAGAACATCCTGGAGCCCCGATAATGCTTTGGAAGCCGAAGCCTCCTGCCGGGGCAATTTTGCCGGTACAGAACCCTCAAGGGCAAGGCCAGAGGCATCTCGATGCTTGGAAGGAGATCTACCCTTTGAGGACCAGCCAGACTTATGCTTAGTTACCTGAGATCCATGGGAGGAAGACGAAGCCCTGGAAGACGTCGATGCCACAGAGGCTGAATCGGATGGAAAAAGGGTGCTGAGCTTAGCAGCTCGGTTTTGTCGACCCCTCTTGGACATCATGGCACAGGCCATACACTCTGAAATGGAGTGGTCAGGACCTAAACATTTAAGACACCACTGATGGTGTTGGTGACGGAGATGGTACCGCAACACTTGGTGCACTTCTTGAAACCCGAAGCAGGTTTTTCCATGGTAAAGGAAATTTTGGGCCTAAGGCCCAAAATGGCGCGTGCACCTGAGGAAGAAAAGTTTGGAAAAAAGAACTATATGTTGTTTTTTTTTTAAAGAAAGAAAGAAAGAACCGGCGGTACCGGTATAGCGTCGAGGAAGGCAGACGCGACCACAAAAAAGAAGGAGAATGGGAAAAATTTTCTGCGGTGACAGGAACGACGACCTGCTGGCTCCGCGGAAAACGAAGAACTGGAGGCAGTTGGGAAAGGCGGGAAGGCAGCATGCAGGCACTGTGGGATGCTCCCAAAAGCTTTCTAATTGGACGCTGGGGAGCGTTCCCACGCAGGCTCTGTCGGTACCGACGATACCCATATGTGAAGACTACATTCCTGCTTGTTCCTGGAGATATAACCACTAGCCTGGACTGGTCTAGAAGGAAGATCTGGAAGGGGCTGTTTGCAACTATTGTCATCGCTGTCGGTCCCAAAAAGGGGCAGCAGCAGTGGCAATGGGCACAAGGGATGAAGTTCACCCAGGGCCCTGGCTATTGGAAGGGTATAACCCTACCCTCCTGCAGTCTGAATGGCACTTGCTGGGAAGGAATCTGCACTTGTAAGCATTTATCTCCTGGAAATTTTTCAGACTATTGTTTTAAAAGGAACTCTTTGGGTTTAAACTGATAAAATCTGTATCTACGTTCTGCATTTTATAAAGTCAGTTAAGGCATTGTGTAGCAAGCCAGCTTTCAGAGCTGAAAAATTCCAAATTACCCCTGTCAAATGATAACACAGGTACACTACCAAAAAAACTGCCTCCAGTTTTGCAACTGATTCCTATAGATTTTGGGGTGCTGAATCCAGGAAAAATAGCCAAAATGTTCCATCACGTCACGTTTTCTTGCAAAATTAGATTTCTTACCCATATAAGGAATGTTCACATAATTTCTTTTTAGCCGACTGCAGTTTATTTCTTGGCCCAAAATAGAGGTTGTAATGGTTAACTAACTAGAAACACTCCCTCATGATATTTTAGAGTGTTTTGTATTCATTTTATACATTAACAGGACAATTGGGAGGCGGGGGGCTAAATCCAGTACTCGCGCTGGCGCATGTTCTTTCCTGTTCGCCTCGCCTCGTTCGCTCGCTCAAACATTGGCTAGAAAACATTGGCTAGAAAACACAGCGCACCTTAATCCATTCTCCTATAGTCTATGTATTCAGCATCTTTGCATCCACTTAATACCCCTCCTGCCATTGTCCTCATTGCAATAACTTGTCGACTCACTGTATGTGACTTGCCAGATAGCCAGCTAGATACATTGTAGCTGAGTGTGTTACCTTAAAGTTTGCTGTCCAAATAACTAACTGATTGCTTCAGTATAACGTCAGCAGCTAGCAACCCAGTATCTAACACATACACTATTACCATCAACAGCATATCTTCCACCAATCGGGCTCTTCAACGCTCCTCTTAAAAGGAGCACGCTGCAGGCAACAAGCTCTTTTCTGCCGCACATCGCCAGCCCCTCGGACCTCCGATCGCCACCTGGACTCCCGCTGGGACGGAACAGCACTCCTCTGGTGCTCACAGCAGCCAATCGGGCTCTTCAACGCTCCTCTTAAAAGGAGCACGCTGCAGGCAACAAGCTCTTTTCTGCCGCACATCGCCAGCCCCTCGGACCTCCGATCGCCACCTGGACTCCCGCTGGGACGGAACAGCACTCCTCTGGTGCTCACAGCAGCCAATCGGGCTCTTCAACGCTCCTCTTAAAAGGAGCACGCTGCAGGCGTGACCGCGCCTGGCGGGCCCGCGCCTGAGGGCCTAGCCAGAGGGCCCTTTGGCGTGGCACTTAGGAGGTGGCCTGAAAAAAGGAACTGCAAGACAAATGAAAGACTCTCACATCGTGACTTAGAGCTCCCCATCAAGTTAAGCTCGCTCCACCCAGACACCAAAGAAATCAGCTGAAACCATCGATCGGTTGATTCGATCTAATCGCAAGACCTATGGTGAGATTTTCTACAGCCTACATCCTGATTTTCCACCAAATACTTTAACTTAACTCCTTCCCTTATTGGCTAGAAAACACAGC